>CM064487.1:104141564-104349898 GCA_032716605.1 Paralithodes platypus
TAAATTTGTCGGTAGAAAAATGTCCCGGACGAATGCTGATTCCTCCTATATCAACAGGCTCGCTATCGATCGCCAGGACAAAATCGACATCTAAATAGCACAAAAGTTCATAAAATCGTCAAAGTGATGGAGCAAACGTCTTAAAATCGCAAACTAATGTTGCTAAGCATGAGGGAGAAAGGGTCCAGAAAATGCAACCACCTGCCCCTTAAGTACTTACACCCCAGGGTTTTTATGGCATTGCCTTGCAGAGCGGGTCGCCTTGCAAATGGTCCGGCAGGAAATAAAAACAGCGTTATATGCCTAATAATTCTAGGAAATATTAGTCAGTTTCACTAGTGTTAAGAAGGCGCCTGTGGTAGTTAAAGGGGCAAATTTGATAGTTTGTATTCCATTCGACCCAAAGAGGTCGTTCCTAAGCTGAGTAAAATAGTGTAATAATAGCCAAACAGAACTTTTAATAGCGCCATCGCATACCAAAGAGGTTATATAATTGCCAAGTGCAATGTCTGATGAGAAGTTCCTTAATTACTGAGCAAATAATGACAATGAGCTCATATTAATAATGACAATGAGCTCATATTAATACACTGAAACATATTTACAAAACATAAACATTGCTTATGGGGGATGGTTGTTTTTTCTGGACCCCTTTCTCCCTCGTGTTTTGCCCCATTCGTTTTGATATTTTAAGACGTTCGGCCCATTATTTAGGCGATTTTAACACCTTTTGCCCATTTTCGTTGCCAATTATATGAACTTTTGTGCCATTTAGATGTAGATTATTTCCTAGCAAGCGATAGCGAGCCTGTAATTTTAGAAGAAACCGGCCTTCGGCCGGGCCATTTTTCTACCAAAAAACTTACACATTTATCTTGAAGGTAGGTCAAGGGGGTGTATTTCTAAGCTTGATGGAGGTCTAACGAGGAAATAAAATAATGAATAGATCAACAAATCAGCCACTAGCCCATTAATATTAGATGGGTAAAACATAACACTACGTAATAACAACAGCAGCACAATCGGTCTATTGTAAATATTGATATATTACACTACTAGATTTATTATGGTGTGAGTGGAGATAGTGTGTGTGTGTGTGTGTGAAAGAGTGAGAGTGAGAGTAAGAGAGAGCATATGAAAGAAAGAACATTAACACACAAACACACACACACACACACACACACACCCACATAAATAAATACACACATACACACACACACACACACACACACGAGAAAAACATCTGAAGTGCATGAGCAATACAAGACACCATGATGTCCTGCGCTGACTAGGGTACCTGTATAAGAGGGTACTGCCAACTTCACTTATAGACGCCATATTGTTTCTACCACACCCTTTACCCCATAGCGTATACCATTAGTTTTACACTTCAAATTCTGCTTATATACATAATATTATTTGATGTATACGTTTTTTTATTTCGCAATTTATCAATAAACTATATGCCTATCAGATCATTCATATCCCTGGGCGCCATATTGTATCCGACTCCCTTGACCCCCAATGTCGTTACTCTCTATATACAGGCACTCTAGTACTGACGACCCAACACAATCCACTCTTTTTACCTTTCTTTTCCTCCATCCCTTTATGATCCACTACCTCCTTAACTCTCTCTCTCTCTCTCTCTCTCTCTCTCTCTCTCTCTCTCTCTCTCTCTCTCTCTCTCTCTCTCTCTCTGGCTTAAGATCATGAATTATTATCACTTCTCCGCTTTACTCCCTTCCGCACTTCTACGTACCGGTACTTTTCTTCTATGCTCTCAAGGAAGCTCATAATTCAATTAGTCTTCGTTGTCTGGTGACACCATGGGGAATTCCCTTTTTCTTTCTTGCCATTAGCTCTCTCTCACTCTCTCTCTCTCTCTCTCTTTTATTTTTCTTTAACATTGTGATACACATGATGCTGATCAAATCGAAAAATTACGTTATACAGTATCACTGTCGAAAGACCAGCTTATGCTTAGTCATCAATAAATACAATATATTTACAATTACTTACATAATTCTTATTAATGTTTGCACTATTCCTACTCCATTCACCACTAAACTGACTTACTCTGGGTATGTGAGTTCTACAATAAGTAAAAGGGAAATCAAGCAACAACAGATCCATACGAGGCCGCTTGTAACTAAACTACCGATCCTATATCATGGAAACAGGAAAGGATAAACTAGTATACAGTGGCGCTATTAGTTTGTAACCGGAGTTAATCGGGGGGGGGGGGGGTGAAGAGCGAGATATTTATCTAGACGATTTAAGCAGTTCTAACCTTAATGACACTACTAGGTAGTCCATTCCAGAAGTTTCCTACTCATTAAAAAATAAATGCTTTGCATCAATTGATTGGAAATTAGGCTTTGCAATTATCTTACAACCATTTCCTCTACTGCAATTTGAGTGATCAAGTGTGAAGTATTTGTTGACATCCATATTGTCATTACCTTTAATAATTTTAAACACTTGAACACTCCCTCTTACCTTGTGCTTTGTTAAACTAAAAAAAATCAACTCTTTTAGACGTTAATCGTATAACTTGCCGCTAGTCTAAGAATAATTGTTTTTACTCTGCTATATGTGGGTCTGGACATCAATAATTTCTGAAGAAAAAAAAAATATCTATATATACATTGAAGATGGGTTATTATTAAGTCTTGGACGTTAGTAGAAGTTCTAGTGCCGCGGGGAACGATGCACAGAGGCTGCACAATCAAAGCAAATTCAGCTGCGTTTTCACTACCTGGTAATAAAATATTCATCAAGTAATGCGAGGGTGACAACATGCTCTTCGTACATGCTCTCTCTCTCTCTCTCTCTCTCTCTCTCTCTCTCTCTCTCTCTCTCTCTCTCTCTCCTATCGTCCAATTAGCTTAACCTCAGTTGTATGTAAAATGCTAGAAACGGTCATACGAGACAGACTCGTACATCACTTAGAGGAAAATAATATACTTAAAGATACTCAACACGGCTTTCGTAAAAAACGTTCCTGTTTAACAAACCTCTTAGACTTCTTCCACGATATCCTCAACCTCTACGATGAGAGTAAAGCTGTAGATATTATATACCTTGATTTTCAAAAGGCCTTTGACAAAGTTCCCCACAAACGTTTACTGCTAAAACTAAAAGCGCATGGAATACAAGACGGTGTGTTGAAATGGATAGAAAATTGGCTCAGCGACAGAAAGCAAAGAGTAGTCATAAACGGTAAGGCATCTAAATGGACCAATGTAAGTAGCGGGGTACCCCAGGGATCGGTACTAGGCCCAATTCTCTTTCTAATTTACATCAACGACATAGATGAGGGTCTCACCTGTACAATCTCAAAATTTGCTGACGATACAAAAATTGCAAATAGCGTACTCTCAAAAGAACAAGTTGACGATATGCAACACAATCTAGATAAATTGTCATGTTGGGCCCAAATTTGGCAAATGAGTTTCAATGCGGATAAATGTAAAGTACTACATATCGGATACCTAAATGAGAAAGCAAACTATTCGATGAATGGCACTCAGCTTAAGAATGTAAACAGAGAAACCGATCTGGGAGTAACAATATCGAGTAACCTAAAACCGAGTCAACAATGTTCAGAAGTTGTTAAGAAGGCAAACAAAATAATTGGCTTTATAGGCAGGTCATTTGAGCATAAATCCAAAGAAGTTATCCTAACCCTTTACAATTCCTTAGTCCGCCCTCTTCTGGAATACTGCGTTCAATCCTGGTGCCCTTATTACCAAAAAGATATAAACAAGCTAGAACGAGTCCAACGTAGAGTTACCAAAATGATACCTAGCCTAAAGAACAAACCATACGAAGAGCGTCTTAGAGAATTAAATCTATTTCCTTTAACCCAGCGCAGATTAAGAGGTGACTTAATTCAAATGTTCAAAATCATCAAAGGCATCGACAATATGGACTGTAGTAAGTACTTCACTATCGACCAATCTAATTACACGCGGGGAAACGGTTGCAAAATTATTGGTAAATCTTTTAACTCACACGAATCTAAGAATTTCTTCTTCAATCGAGTTGTCAACTTGTGGAATGGGCTTCCCCGAAACGTTTTAGACTGCATCACCGTTGATTCATTTAAACTCCGCTTAGACAAATATCTCGTATCAAACCCGCGACTGACTGCGTTTGTAAATGAATAACTTTATTTTATCCCCCCCTCAGTTACTAACCCATCTGTCCCCTACTAACTTCCTAATCCTGCCACGGACGTTAGTTCCAGGGCAGTAATTCCCTTTCCAATGTTCCCTTACCCACTCTAAACCACTGTTTGGACACTTGATCCTCAGTGTTTTGGAGGACAAGCAACCTAGAAGAGTCACTAGATCTGTTGTTGCTTGATTTCCTTTGTACTCCTTTGTACTTTGTACTCTCTCGTTTTTCTTTGTTTATGTCAGTAAAGGAGACAAAAAGCAAATCTATCTATAACATGTGTCTCCCCCAAAGTTGAACGAGTGACAGAGTCAAATTCAAGATACGTTACAGACAAAATGCCTGGACACACGGAGTTTAAAGCAGTATAAGTCCTATGATGAAGTAAAGGAAGATAGGGTTACTGATGATGTCAACTGCTCAATTGTTAAGGGGGGGTATGTCGTTTTTATACACCCCCTTCTCCCTCATGCTCAGTCCCATTACTTTTCAGATTTTATGATTTCGGCCCATTAGTTTGGCTATTTTGAGACCTTTCAGCCAATTTTGTTGTCAATATTAAGACTTTTCATGTCATTTAGGTGTCGTTTTTTGTTTTCTTAGCGAGCGAAAGCGAGCCTGTAATTTAAGAGTAACCGGTCTTCGGCAAGGACATTTTTCTATCGAAAAGTGTACACATTTATCTTGAAGGAGGGTCTTGGAGGGTGATTTGTTAAGCTTGATGAGGTCTAAGAAGTAAACTAGTAAAAAATTAAATTAAACAAATATATATATATATATATACTGTATATATACACATACATATATGAGGAAATAAATACGCCCATCCACCCTTGATGCTCTCAACTGATTCAGTACAATCTGTCCAGATCTAGTTCACAATGGCAAACGTATACTGGTATGACGTTTATATAGTCCATCTACCTGCTTATCATTGAAACAGTCGCGAAATCAGCAAATAATCTTAATCCGTTTTAGCATTCGAATCAGTAGCAAAACTAAGCATGCATAATGTAACAAAACTGCAACATTTGCTGATAATAAGGCACAGATATATGTTTTCAGCTTGCATGGAGGTTGAGCGTGTTTCCATAACCATGAGGTAATTGCATTATAACTGTTTATCATGCAACAATAATGTAGGTCTCTAATGGATAGAAAGAATGATTAATTTAATTATATTCATATTTATAAATCCTTCACCGATACTTCACCTGAAAATTCTGCTAAATATCGATGTCTACATTCCCAACTTCCTTATAGCCTCTAACTCACAATTGGTGAATTTTGCGCATTATATAGCAAAGGTTGGCCACCCCTTCGGGAATCACGGCGTCAGGCAATAGATAATAGATAGAAAGGTTGGAATATATCGAATCCTAACTTTGCAAAGCCCTGGGAAGATAAGACATAGTAAGGACTGTTTCTCTAATTAGTAATATTTAATTTATGGTTGAACTTTAGGTGCACACGGCAACATGCCTTTTACTGTGTACTAGACATTCCAGATAACTTGGAAATAAACGAGTTAACATTACAGATCACAAGAATACACTATTTCTGATTTATCCTTAATTCTCACAATTTAGCTAAACATTGTAGCCTCGTATTTTAGGTTTGAAGTTGTAATTTGATTAAAACATTGTCTCTGATTTTCGAACTCGGTAGATATACTGTATTGTGTATAATGTAGAGCTCGATTACTATCCCTATTTCCAAGTATTGAGTATTGTTCACATGTGTGGGGAGGTTCCTCTCACACCGCTCTCCTAGACAAAGTTGAAAGGAAGGACTTTCGTATCATTAACTCCCGTCCACTCACCAACTCTCTGCAATCTCTCTCTCCGCCGCAATGTTGCATCTCTCTCGCTATTCTATCGCTACTATAATAATCAGTGTTCCTCAGAGCTATCCCAGTGCATACCCTCCTTTACGTAGGGCACGTGGTACCCGTCTTGCAACTCAATCCCACCCCTACTCTGTGCAACTCTCCAACCCAAGAGTGAAACGTTACTCTCAAACTTTCTTCTACTCAACAGCTGAGCTCTGGAACTCTCTCCCAGAATCAGTCTTTCCCTCTTTCTATGACTTAAATTGCTTCAAACTCCGTGTGTCCAGGCATTTGGCTCGAACGTCCCTTGAACATTAACCTCTAACTCACAAACGACTGTAGTAATCAAGCTATTTCTAACAATTGGTTAGTCAGCCAGGGAACATTAACCTCTATAACTCAGCAACGACTAGAGTAACCAAGTTAATTTTCTACCATTTGTGAGGAGTCAGCCAGGGAATACGTTTGAACATTTACTGCCCATTTGCTCTAGCCCTTCTTTAGTTACAGAGGTTAGGGTTCACAATTTCTGGACTGCCTATTTGGAAGAGGGTATAACAAACAGCTATTTTGTGATTGGTTATGTAAATGCCTAGAATGTACAGTCGTGTTCATAAATAGCTGAACATCTTCTAATGAAAAACAAAACAAAAAACAAGACTTTGAGAATTAAGGGGAGGTTCTTAGTTTGCTTCCTAGACTTCCACCAAACTTACAAAGATACCCCCCCCCCCCTCGAGTAAATTTGTAAATTTGTTGGTAGCCAAATCTCCCGGACGAAACGGCTCCTCCTAAAGTATAGTTTGCTATCACTCGCGAAGATATAGTCGACCCCTAAATGGCAGGACAGGTCTGAAAAATACCCAAACTATTAGGGGTGAACGTCTTAAAATCACAAAACTAATGGAGCTAAGCATGAGGAAGAAGGGAGTCCAGAAAAAAAACTTAGGTGAAAATCTCCAATTAACTAGTGACTTCCAGTACTATCTTTATGGCTCAAGCAGAATGTCCAAATAGTTCACAAATATAAATAATTGTACTTCCAAAAATGTCCAAAAACAACTGACCACTACTGTACAAATTTGCAAAACAACCTGAGTTTAATTGACTACTTAAGAGTTTCGTTCTATAAGGAAGTTGGAGCTGTAGACATCGATAATGAGCAGATTTACCAGCTATAATATGGTTGTAGTACATCTATAAATACATACAACCCAATTAAACATACTTTTAGCTATCAGAAACCTATATTATTATTGCATTTATATTTACTATCGATATCTACAGCTCCAACTTCCTTATAGCATGAAACTCGCAAGTGGTCAGTTGAATCGAACCTACCCAAACATAACTTAACTTAATTTGTTCTTACCTAACAGCATTGCATCGCTTGTGGTTCAGCTGTGAGATTAATGGATATACAAGGATAGGTTAGCTTAAATGTTTATAAAGTTAGTTGCATATATTATCAGATTCACTTTAAATAACATATATCATGATTATAAAGTTAGTTGCATATATTATCAGATTCACTTTAAATAACATATATCATGATTATAAAGTTAGTTGCATATATTATCAGATTCACTTTAAATAACATATATCATGATTATAAAGTTAGTTGCATATATTATCAGATTCACTTTAAATAACATATCATGATTAAGTTTACTCTGATATTAATAGTTGAATCCACCTACAAAAATACATGTTAATCGACGAAATCATTAATGAAGTCATGAATTAAGTAGGTATTATCGTTTACCTTATTCTCGTAGCAATAAGCAGGAATGTTTTGTTTTTATCGGTCAAGCGATCTATTTGTAATACAAATTGTATATATAATGATACAAAGGAATCATGCAGTCACATATGGACTACAATCACAAGCAATGTTTGAGGATGAGGATATTGTTACTTGTATTAGAATTTAATTATGAGCGATAAGACCTATCAATAATTGCGATAATATATCAGAAATATTGTAGATCAATGTTGACCACACATTCATACAAGTTGACAGCATTGAGGAAAAGATGAAAAAGTTAAGTGAATAATATATATACTTATAATACAAATAATATTATAATAATAATAATAAATAATAATAATAATAATAATAAAAATAATAATAATAATCTTCTCTGAACGAAATAGATAGGATTCGGCAAGACAGAGAAATAGAGAGAGAGTTACATAGATACACAGACTGCGCAGACCATGCTCGTCATACTAGGCATTCCGGACTTAAGGGGAAGGTAGTCGTTTTTTCTGAACCCCCTTCTCCCTCATGTTAGCATATTAGTTTTGAGATATTAAGACGTTCGTTCCATTAGTTTGGCGATTTTGATACCTTTCGCCCCATTAATTTGTCAATATCAAGACCTTTCGTGCCATTTAGGTGTCGATTTTTTCCTGGTGAGCGATAGCGAACCTGTAATTTAAAAGGAAGCGGCCTTCGGCCGGGAAATGCTTCTAACGAAATATTTACAAATTTAACTTGATAGGTTGTCTAGGGGGTCTTTTTTAAGCTTGATGGAGGTCTAGCGAGGAAATTCAATAATATATAACAAAAAATCAATGTATATACCAAAAAGAAAAAACAAGCACTACCCCCATAATTCTAAACTAAACTGGCTACAAAGAGAGAGAGAGAGAGTGTGGGGGGGGGGGGGAGGGGAGAGTGATTTACCAGTTGATGAATAACACAAACATCAATTACGACGAAACCTAGATAGTAGCCAAGTAATTTCGTTAACCCTACTTGGTCCGGAGGCGGTCTTTGTGGACTTCCCCTTTTTCGCTCCATTAGTTTGGAGATTTTAACCCCTTCTGTACCGGCGACGTCTTTTTAGTTTTATTTTAGTTATATTTACACGATTTTGTGCAGTATAAAAAGAATCTGTGGTAGTAAAAATGGTAAAGTGAGATAGTTCAAACCCTGTTCATTGCTGGAGGCCCTTTTTAAACTCAATAAAATCGTCTAACATATGCCAAAAAATAATGCAAAATACGTGGCCGGTACAGAAGGGGTTAAGGCGTTACACGCAAGTAGTTTGGCGATAATGAGACGTTTGACCCCATTAAGGTAGCGATCTTTTTCTGGGAAATCGATACGGAGTCTGTAAAAATCGGCTTTCAGACAGGACTTGTTGCTATCGAAAAAGTAGGTCGATCTGCAAAATTGGATTTAATGGATCAGGGTGAGCCTTTTTGTTTAGCTTGAAGGACATCTGGGAAGGAGTCTTTGTCAGCTTAGGGGACAAACTAAAATACATTGCTCGAAATGTCAAAAACAAGGTAACTCCTCAATAATAATCAAACATCAATAACATAGTAACCCACAAGAGGTCAGAGACTGTTGAAGACAATTGCTATATATTAATACTGTAGACATACCTCGCGTGCCTACTTAGTTAAACCGCTAACATTATAATTAGAAAATATAATTAAAATTAACAATGCAATTTAAGTTTATATCTTTCGATTAGTTTTGCATTTTATAATATTCCAAAGCAAAACATCATATGATTGCTTTATATTTTTAGAAGCTACTTTTAAAAGCTAATTATCTCTCTCTCTCTCTCTCTCTCTCTCTCTCTCTCTCTCTCTCTCTCTCTCTCTCTCTCTCCCTCTCTCTCTCTCTCTCTGCAATGGTGTACTTTCCAATTAATGTATGTTAACATTAGACAACCTTATTCAGCTTAGAAAGGTCCTCCAAAAGGAGCTCCCTCTGAAGCCTGCACCACACGAGCAAGTTTATTGGAGCCTTGAATCTACAGGTTATATTATTTTGATTGAGTTTGCTGTTTATTCATATATTAAATCGGACTGTACACGATTGGGAACGTTAAGACAGAAAATACAGTCATATGTAAGAGAACATGGTTAGATAATAGACTCGATTATAGCTACGTTTTGACTCGGATACTATGACTCCGATACCGTACATCCGCCGCTAAAGTGCTCGTGTGACACCCGCTTAACACTCTCTGGTCCGTCTTCTTGTGGGTTATTTTGATGTTTTGTTTTACTATTGGTGAAGATTGTACGTACTTTTACCATTTTCGACCAATGTATTGAAGGAGGGTCTTGATTTTTTTTTTTTATTTTTTTTTTTTACTTGATGGAGGTCTAGGGAGGGAACTAAAACTATGATAAAAAATATAAAACTTAGGAAATAAATACGCCCATCCCCCCTTAAACAGTTCAGTCTACTCGGGATCACTTGTTAATGTTCGCCGTTTTCTTTTTAGCATTAAGAAGTGTTCAAGTATTCCTAAACATGACTGTATGTTCACTTGTACTATTTGTACTATAGTCCATTCATTATAAGTAGTTAGTGATTGAGATGTCTGGCCTACGTATACTAAACAGAGTATACCTTATATTATAATTTTGCTCATCTATTTTCTCTATACTAAAATGTATGTATATATGTATGTATATACTCAGGCCCAATCCCCACATTTTTCTGTGTGTTTTTTTAAAGGAGGGGGGGGGGGGCTGACTCAAGACAGAGCCAGAATAGGGACAACACAACGGAACAAAATGAATACACAAAAACAAAATACAAATTCACATACACCTAGGTCATCCAGGAGAAGACCCAGAGACCAGGGTCACAAAGGTCCCTCCAGCACTTACCCGGCCCCCGACCACCCCCAAATACCCCAAAATACTGCCCCTAATATTATTTTTTAGCACCGAACATAATTTACCCTCACGCTGCTGTCAGGCAAACTCATTGACCATTAATGAAATATTCAACGTTAATTAATTTAACCTGAATATACACATTTTATAATTTATTTTTTCACAGCTGCAAGCAGTTAATACCCAAATATTTTGGAACGACGAATCAATGAGCAATAATTACATTAGTAATACAGTTTCAGACATAATTAATTGTTTGACGTAAGTAATTTAATTTTCTGTTGTGATGTGATTAAGTTTTTATGTGTGGCATGTAGATTGGTGTTATAATAAAGCCTGTGAGAGATAATGATTATTGAACCTGATATTGTTTATATAATGTTGCGATCAAATAAGCATTAATTGTTCAAATATGGCCATTGGACAGAGGACGCGCCTGGTATAACAGGTCGCTCTACTGGTGAGGTTTGGTTGGTATCGCGGACAAATCAGCTGGTGTCATACGCCGATTCTCGTGAGGGGTGGTTGGTATCGCAGACTATTCCGGTTGGTATCCCAGGCCATTTAACAGTGGAGATATGACTGGTATTGCAGGCTGAGGGCATTGTTATTCAGATTTTGCTTCCTTTATCTCGCTGGGAATGTTGCCAAACAATTCCCTGATCCGCTCTACCTTGGTATTCTTGCTCCTCTTGCTGGTCATGGGGGTGGAGGTAAGAAGGTCCCCTTTACCCGGCTTGGTAATGGGGCCGTTGTGTCTTTTGTAGTCCGGCAGGCTTAGATAGGCGAGGTCTTGCTGGCTTGGGTGTGTATGTGTGTGTGTGCGGGTGGGTGGATGGGTGTGTGTGTGTGTGTGTGTGTGTGTTTGGCAGGTCAGGTCAGGTGAAGGTATTGAGGGATAAGCCTTTACAACGGCAGGCACCTCGTAGCTACTTTTTATTTTCCTATTTTCTGAAGAGTGTAGAGTACAAAGGAGTACAAAGGAAATCAAGCAACAACAGATCTAGTGACCCTTCTAGGCTGCTTGTCCTCCAAAACACTGAGGATCAAGTGTCCAAACAGTGGTTTAGAGTGGGTAAGGGAAGATTGGAAAGGGAACTACTGCCCTGCCACTAACGTGGCAGGACTAGGAAGTTAGTAGGGGACATATGGGTTAGTAACTGAGGGGAGGATAAAATAAAGTTATTAATTTACAAACGCAGTCAGTCGCGGGTTTGATGCGAGATATTTGTCTAGGCGGAATTTAAATGAATCAACGGTGCTGCAGTCTATAACGTCTCGGGGAAGCCCATTCCACAAGTTGACAACTCGATTGAAGAAGAAATTCTTAGATTCGTGTGAGTTAAAAGATTTACCAATAATTTTGCAACCGTTTCCCCGCGTGTAATTAGATTGGTCGATAGTGAAGTACTTACTACAGTTCATATTGTCGATGCCTTTGATGATTTTGAACACTTGAATTAAGTCACCTCTTAATCTGCGCTGGGTTAAAGGAAATAGATTTAATTCTCTAAGACGCTCTTCGTATGGTTTGTTCTTTAGGCTAGGTATCATTTTGGTAACTCTACGTTGAACTCGTTCTAGCTTGTTTATGTCTTTTTGGTAATAAGGGCACCAGCATTGAACGCAGTATTCCAGAAGAGGGTGGACTAAGGAATTGTAAAGGGTTAGGATTACGTCTTTGGATTTATGCTCAAATGATCTGCCTATAAAGCCAATTATTTTGTTTGCCTTCTTAACAACTTCTGAACATTGTTGACTCGGTTTTAGGTTACTTGATATTGTTACTCCCAGATCGGTTTCTCTGTTTACATTCTTAAGCTGAGTGCCATTCATCGAATAGTTTGCTTTCTCATTTAGGTATCCGATATGTAGTACTTTACATTTATCCGCATTGAAACTCATTTGCCAAATTTGGGCCCAATGTGACAATTTATCTAGATTGTGTTGCATATCGTCAACTTGATCTTTTGAGAGTACGCTATTTGCAATTTTTGTATCGTCAGCAAATTTTGAGATTGTACAGGTGAGACCCTCATCTATGTCGTTGATGTAAATTAGAAAGAGAATTGGTCCTAGTACCGATCCCTGGGGTACCCCGCTACTTACATTGGTCCATTTAGATGCCTTACCGTTTATGACTACTCTTTGCTTTCTGTCGCCGAGCCAATTTTCTATCCATTTCAACACACCGTCTTGTATTCCATGCGCTTTTAGTTTTAGCAGTAAACGTTTGTGGGGAACTTTGTCAAAGGCCTTTTGAAAATCAAGGTATATAATATCTACAGCTTTACTCTCATCGTAGAGGTTGAGGATATCGTGGAAGAAGTCTAAGAGGTTTGTTAAACAGGAACGTTTTTTACGAAAGCCGTGTTGAGTATCTTTAAGTATGTTATTTTCCTCTAAGTGATTTACGAGTCTGTCTCTTATGACCGTTTCTAGCATTTTACATACAACTGAGGTTAAGCTAATTGGACGATAGTTACTGGGTAGGGATTTGCTGCCTTTTTTGAATATCGGTGTTACGTTGGCTATCTTCCACTGATCAGGCATAGTTCCAGACTGCAAGGATTTATTGAATAGTAATGTCAGTGGTTTGGAGAGCTCATCCTTAGCTTCCTTTAGAACTCTAGGCGAGATTGTATCAGGTCCAGGCGTTTTATTTACCTTGAGTTTATCTAAACAATTCAATACTTCTCTCTCTGTAACGGTGATATTGCTTAGAACATCTGAATTATCAATCTGAATCGGCGATGGTGTAGGGATATCACTGAGGTCTTCTGTTGTAAAAACTGATGCAAAGAAGGTATTGAGGGCATTACTCATTTGTACTTCGTCTTTGGTGTATTCTCCATTTTCATCGACTAACGGTCCAATAGTTGAAGTAACTACTTTTTCTTTCTGATATAACTATAGAATTCTTTCGGGTTTGTTTTACTTTGATTCGCAATATGTAACTCTAGGGTCTTTTTACTTTGCTTAATTAACTTTTTGGCTTTGCGTCGTAGCTCTACAAATTTCACCCGTTCTTCGTCATTTTGTGAGGATTTTAATCTATCATTAGTAAATTTTTTAGCAAGCAGGCAGTTTGAAATATCTTTATTCCACCATTTGGGCTTATTATTATGGCCTGGACGCCGTATTTTCGATGGTATGCAGTCTTGCACTGCTTTTAGGTAAGTGGTTTCGAATAACTTCCAAGATGTATTTATGTCATTATTGTTAATTAAAAAGCTTCAGTCAGTTTCTTTAAACATAGATCTAAGTTTATGAAAGTTTGCTTTCTTGAAATTAGGGACTTTTTCGATGCTACTATTTGGTTCGCTACTAGTAAAGTTTAAAGTGAAAGTTATCGTACGATGGTCGCTTTTACTGAATTCATCACCAACATTCAAATTCTCTATTAATTCTTCTTTTGTTGCAAGTACAATGTCAAGAACGTTATTACCACGGGTCGGTGTTCGAACAAATTGATAAAGCGAACTCTCTTGCAAGTTCGTATACAAGTCATGTCCGGAGTGTGAAGTAAGAGTATCGCCCCAGAGAGGGGAGATGGTGTGTGGGTGGGTGGGTGTGGAGGTTTTGCGGTCAGCCATCGGGTTTCCATTGTCTACCTTCATCAGGGAAAACTGATCTTAAGGGTGAACTCCTCTAGTCTGTTCTGGAGTGACGGTCAGTTTTGCCAATCGGGTATATTAAGGCATAACTAATGTATAAGGCATACGCATGCCCACTTCCTTACAGATACATGCCCACGAATACACACATGCAGTGGTACGCAACTATCCCCCCCACCCGACGCACAGACAAATCATTATCCACACACACTCGAAAATGGCAAAAGCAAGTTTAATCCTAAAAATGTAATTAACCCCATCTGTACCGGCGACGTCTTTATAATTTTACTTTAGCTATATTTAGGCGATAGTGTGGAATTGAAGTATCTGTAGTAGTAAAAAGGGTCAAGTGAAATAGTTCGAATCCTATTAATTGCTCGAGGCCTTTTTCAACCTGAATAAAATCGTATGATAGTCGCCAGAATAAAGAAAAAAAGACGTCGCTGGTACGGAAGGGATTAACAAACTACCAGAATAACCCACAAGACATTGGACCTGATTGTGTAAATATCCCTCTGCTTATATTTTACTAACATTCAGATCGAGGAATTCTTTGAACAATTGAACTTGACTATCCCTAATATCTGTAAGGAGTTGTATTTTCTAGACCCCTTTCCCCTTCATGTTTAGCCCGATTAGTTTTACCCATTTGTTTGACGGTTTTATGACCTTTCGTCATCGTTTAGGTGTCGAGTTTTTTTCCTGGCGAGCGATAGCGAGCCTCCAGTTTTACTAGGAACCAGTGGAAGTTTGTCTACTGAAACTATACACATTTATGTCAAAAAGGGGTCTCGTGGGTATTTGTTAACTTTAATTATATTTGTATATATATATATATATATATATATATATATATATATATATATATATATATATATATATATATATAAAGCTTCATGGAGGTCTAAATAGCAATGTAAAGGGGCTTAGGAAGCAAAAATATATATATATGTATATATAATCCCCTAAGGTAAAGAGTTTGTGTGTTTTTTTTCGTATTGAGACGATGAACCAAGGCAATACCAGATGCAAAGCAGCGTATTGGAAATTAATGTTTGTCCTTTACCTTCAACTGAGGTGGAATTATGTAGTGCTCTTAAATGCCACCTTCGGGGAAGATAGTCGGCTTTTCTGGGCCCCCTTCTCCCTCATGTTTAGCATATTATTTTTTGAAATGTTCAGACATTTAACACTATCTGAGACATTTCGCCTCATTTCATTGTCAATATTATGACCTTTCGTGCCATTTGGATGTCGATTTTTTCCTGGTGAGCTTTTAAATTTAGAAGGAATCGGCCTTCGCCGGGAAATTTGTCTACCGAAATATGTACAAATTTATCTTTGAAGGGTGTTTAGGGTGGGGGGGGGTTGTTTAAGTTTGATGGAGGTCTAGCGAGGAAACTCAAAATATATTATTAAATAAGTATATAGATAACACAACGAGCACTACCTCCTTAAATGCCATCTTCGAGAACAGGACCAAGACATTTAGTATTGTTCTCTTACTTTTACTCTAACTTACTCTCACTCACTATCTCACTGTAACTCTCTCTCTTTCTCACTTTCATTCTCTCTCTCTCATTTTCTATGTATCTATCAATCCATCTATCTATCCATTAATCTCTCTCTCTCTCTCTCTCTCTCTCTTTTTGTGCTCACCCATACACTCTATTCTGGTCTCTACTCATTTACGGTTTTTGTCTCTCTATTAACACTCTCTGGTCCGACGTCAGGGCAACAGTCATTTAAGACGGGTTTCTTTATTAATTGTCAAAGTCAAACGTTAAGGTTAAACATCGTATTACCCTGAAGATGTCTTGAGAGAATAGACGAAAGCTTGGTGTTCCATTGTTTCAATTTTCCTAGCGAGTTTTAATTACTACATTGATAAATATACCTACTGATATAAACTCACTGTAATTATCATATATTGATACATAATGAATGCCTATGCCAAGGATATAAGCCCCCACCCTCCCCCACCCCTCCCTTAAACCAGAGGTAAATATACAATAATTATGATAATACTAACAATAACAATGATAATAATGCCTATTATTAATATTATTATTAAATAATGATACATATATACACAATAGAGAGCGAGAGAGAGAGAGAGAGAGAGAGAGAGAGAGAGAGAGAGAGAGAGAGAGAGAGAGAGAGAGAGAGAGAGAGAGAGAGAGAGAGAGAGAGAGAGAGAGAGAGAGAGAGAGAGAGAGAGAGAGAGAGATAGATAGTAGATAGATAGATAGATAGATAGATAGATAGATAGATAGATAGATAGATAGATAGATAGATATAGATAGATAGAGTATAACCTTTATTCTACTCATGTATAGTCCTAATTTACAGTATATGACAATGCAAATTAAAAATGTTCCGATAAGTATTTCGAGGGAATGTAGGCGCTCTCGTTAGCAGCCAGGATCAGTCTGTAGATCCCTTAGGATAAGATCTAGGTTAGCTGCCGGCTCGAAATAAACCGATTAATATTATTATTATTTAATATTATTATTATTATTATTATTATTATTATTATTATTATTATTATTATTAGCTACAACATAGTGTTACAATGGAAGCAAAAATTGTAAGATAATAGATTCGATTATAAATACTTATTCTTTCGGATACTGTAGCACCAAAACATCCGCGGCTATAGTGCTCGTGTAACACAGCCTCAAGGATAAAACTATTCCCAAGGTTGCAGTAATTATGTGGTATAATATAGAGGCATCTCAGAAGCCAAACAAGATCACCAAATAAGAGGGTAGAGCACTCGTAATGGCTGCTCCAAGGTTAATTAAGAGGCTATACGAAAAAAAAGAAAAAAAGAAGGAAAATGTAGAAAGACAGGATCCGGAATAGCATGTGTCGTTGAAAATATTTAGCCTTTCCGTCGTCACTGAAAGTAAATCTCTTTAAGGGAGCCCACCTCGCTTTTTTTCTCTTTCTCTCCCTCTCTCTTTGGCATGTATCCATTCGGCCCCATTCAGCCTACTGTTTTAAGACGTTTACCCCAATCCAGGTGTCAATATTTTCCTGGCGAGCGCTAGCGAGCCAGCATATATAAATATTTGTTTTGACAGCAAGCTAAATTTGTACATTTTTCGATAAAAAAAAAATCTCCGGCGAAGCCGGATTTCTCCATACAATGCTAGGGAATAAATTGACACCTGGATGGGGATAAACGTCTTAAAACAGTTGGCTGAATGGGGCCGAATGGATACATAATATTGTATATTCAAAACACATACAGGGTGCTTGAAAATAGGTGTGCCAAACTTCAGAATACTATACTATAAACGATTCTGAGCTTACAATGTTCTATAACAATATATAAATTGTTTCTAACAGGGCCAATGTGAGCTACAATGTCTCTAATAAATATATAACACAGATAATTATATTATATGGAATATAATATGGTACAATAAATAAACTTTGGTGAGGGTGGCATAGGCCTTTTAACAGGTTGCAAGCATTGTGGGGAAAATATGAGAAATACAATTGTCAACGTGCTGGTTGCATCCCAAAGTGCTTCACATGTCTCACTCTCTAGACTGGAACGAGACCTCACGGGCTTCACCGTTGAATGTACGGGTAAATGTACAGGCTTTCAGCCTATGCCCGAGAGGGAGTTGTTGGAATATAGAAGAAAGTATACTAATGATTGAGATTTGGATTTGTTCTTATAATTCATTTTATGCTTAGAATTCATTATATAATCCAGTTCTGATGATTCATACATCTTTTTTGAGGGTGCCGGACAACTCAACCAGTAGACCAATGTTAGTAACACCAGAAGATCTCAACCAGTGCCAAATCGACCAGGGCCAACTAAACATGTGTCAAATCGAAGTTCTAACCTAACTCTACCTAGTAGTAAGGAATACAAAGGAAATCAAGCAACAACTGGTCCAGCGACCCCTCAACGCTACTTGCCCTCCAAAACACTGATGGTCAAGTGTGCAAAAGTGGTTTAGAGTGGGTAAGGAAACAATTGAAAGGGAAGACCGCCCTGGGACAAATGTCCGTGGCAGGAATAGGAGATGTTAGTAGGGGACAGTTGTTAGTAATATATTAGAAGGGGGAGTGGGGGGGGGGGGAGGGAACCTAACCTAACACTATCGGTTGCGTTGGTACTGGTTGAGAGCTACTGGTTGAAATGGTCTACTGGTTGAGTTATTTGGCCCCCCTGTTATAGAACACCCTGTATAGGTGACCGGACAACTCAAACAATAGACCATTTCAACCAGTAGCTCTCAACCAGTACCAAATCAACCAATACGGTTAGGTTAGGTTAGATTAGTACTATATTTTGGAACTGGTTTGGTTGGTCTTTGTTGATTTGGTACTGGTTGAGAGCTACTGGTTGAAATTATCTACTGGTTGAGTTGGTTGTCTGGCCCCCCTGTTATAGGACACCCTGTAAACAGTACACGGAAATGACGGGGAAGGGCTAATACATTTAATGGTGGTAATACCCTCACGTAACTGTAGAAGGGGGAACTCTCTCTCTCTCTCTCTCTCTCTCTCTCTCTCTCTCTCTCTCTCTCTCTCTCTCTCTCTCTCTCTCTCTCTCTCTCTCTCACACACAGTAAGAAAATAAACAAACCCCTTTGGTACGATATAAATATCAGTAGAGCAATTAGGGAAAGAAATCGTTTATACAACTTAAAGAGAGAAACAAAGAATAATACCATATGTAAGCAATACCTGGCCGCCAGAAGAAAAGTAAAATCACTAATAAAAACAGCTAAGAGGAATTATGAAATAAGCATAGCTAAAGATAGTAAAACTAATCCTAAGCAATTTTACAGATACATTAACAGTAGCAAACAAATCAAAAGCGGGATAGGACCCATACTTAACACTCAAGGTGTTCTAGAAACAGATAGCAAAGACATAGCCTCTCTACACTTAACAATTATTTCAGCTCCGTTTTTACCACTGCTGCCAACACGAACACTCCACAAGCTACTAATCAAACAAGCAACATTGTGCTCCCTGACTTCAAAATTAGCCAATCAAGCGTCACTAGACAGATTGAATTACTGAAAATAAATAAATCTCCCGGCCCAGACCTATTCATCCCTAAAATCCTAAAAATGGTCAAAGATGAAGTTGCCGAACCCCTAACCAAAATGTTTAACATGTCACTCCAACATGGACAATTACCCACTGACTGGAAGACAGCGAATATTACACCAATATTTAAAAAGGGAGATAAAAAACAACCAGGGAATTACAGACCCATTAGCTTAACTTCCGTTGTTGTAAAACTATTAGAATCAATTATAAGAGACGAACTTGTACTTTTCATAGAGAATAATAATCTTATTAATAATAGTCAGCACGGCTTCAGAGCAAAAAAATCATGCCTAACGAACCTTATCGAATTTTATGACAACCTATTTAAGATTAATGATTTTACCAAAAGTCTTGATATAGTGTACTTGGACTTCCAGAAGGCCTTCGACAAGGTCCCTCATAATAAATTACTTCAGAAGGTCGAGAATCTAGGAATACAAGGCAACACACTTAATTGGATAAGGAATTGGTTAGGCGAAAGAAAGCAAAGAGTAATTATTAATGGAGTGGAATCAGAATGGACTCCGGTGACTAGTGGAGTCCCACAGGGTTCAGTTCTGGGCCCATTATTATTCATAATATATATTAATGATTTAGACAACGGCATTAATAACATAATTTCCAAATTCGCCGATGACACTAAAATAGGAAATGCAATAATATCAGAAAGCGATAGAAGTAGCCTGCAATCAGATTTAAACAAGATATCAGAGTGGTCAGAAAATTGGCAGATGCCCTTTAACGTAAACAAATGCCTGATACTACAAATAGGCTCCCGAAACAACAAATACGAATACCATATGAATGGAGAAAAGATAAAGAGCGTATCACAGATAAAAGACCTAGGAGTGCTTATCAATGAAAATCTAAAATCTACAAGCCAATGCACCGCAGCATCTAACAAAGCAAATAGAGCGCTAGGTTTCATTAAAAGAAATTTTCATTGTCATAGTAAAGACATAGTTGTACCACTATATAAAAGTATTGTGAGGCCACATCTGGAGTATGCTGTGCAGTTTTGGTCTCCCTACTTAAAAAAAGACATAGAGAAGCTAGAATCCGTTCAGCGTAGAGCAACAAAGTTAATCCCTTCCCTTAGAAATAAGCCATACAATGAGAGATTAAGAGAACTCGACCTGTTTTCGCTTAAGAAACGGAGAATAAGGGGACAGCTGATAGTGTTTTAAGATACTAAAAGGCTTTAGTAACGTAAATTCTAATAATCTATTTAAGATAGCCAAAGAAGGTTCCACAAGAGGAAACAAATTAAAACTAACAGGCAGGAAAGCGAACCTAGACATAACTAAAAATTTCTTCACCCACAGTATTATTAATGAGTGGAATGAGCTCCCTAATGAAGTTATTGACAGTGACTCGATATACACATTTAAAAAAAGGTTAGACACATATCACAGAAAAGTTGGTCTGCAGTAGAAGCTGATCACTGATAAGAGAACCTGGCGGAAATGAAAACATTTTCAGTTGGAAAAGGGAAAAAAAAAAAAAAAAAAAAAAAAAGTGAAGGTGTGCATGCCTTTTCCTTTCCATTTCTAACTATACTATAAATTCCTTCAGGCGATTTCCAAGCCCTGCAAGGTTATTCACTTCTAACTATTTTCATGTACGGCATATTGCCGGAGGGAGCGGAGGGTGGGAGAGAGCCTTCATCTTTGCTATCCTTTCCTTCCACTTTCTCTTAGGGTTGCTATCTCTATTAGGATTAAGTCCTGGTCACCTCGTAGGGATCGTAAGATCTGTGTGGCCAGTGTATCTATGTAAATCTATGTAAATCTCTCTCTCTCTCTCTCTCTCTCTCTCTCTCTCTCACTCACACTCACACACTCACACTCACACAGAGTAAGAGAGAGATAGATAGAGAGAGAGAGAGACTGATACAAGCTAAATATATACCGGTATATTTAGAATATCTATAACTTCAGCAATTCAATTTCGACAACTATTATGTCATCTATGCTTCTTCCGGGTTACTTAACAATGCATTCGTTTATAATGTGTATGATATATGTGTAGCTTTTTACAATGTATGTGTAAGAACGTGATATAACATAAAGCAATATGTTGAATGTAGTATATTTGATAAGGGTATTGAGAAAGATGTACCCGGTACGCTATTTCCTCTCTAATTTCCATTTCCTAAAAATGAGTGCTTGGAATCTAAATACAATATGCACTATGCACAAATTGTTCAACAGGAGCCGTGGGTGCCCTGGATGTGTATGAATTTGTATTTTGTTTTTGTGAGTTCATTAATTTATGTTGTATTGTCCCTATTCGGGCTCTGTCTTGAGTCGCCCACCCTCAGAAAAAACAAAAATAGGAAAAGTGAGGAATGGGCCTGAGTAAATACATACATACATACATACACACAAACTATATCTGAAGCACAACAGGTAAAACAAACACGGACACATCGAACTAGAAATACACAAGCATAAATCATAATTATGTCCACAATATACAGCCAGCTCAGTCATCCCTTGCCTCCAAACTACTTCAATCAACATTTCAATTAGACTCGTGCATACTTTTTCCCCAACAACTTTGATTACTCAATTAAGTTACCAGAAAGAAATGTTAAAAATTACGCAGATGGTCAGGATGCAGATGCTAATTACGCTTGGGACCAGTAAGACATTTGCACATTATTCGATAAAACAGACGATACCGTACTTACGTGCCTGCCCATGTATGAGTGGCTGTTTATGTTATGTTAAATTAGCAAAACCAGAATTCTTGATCACTACACTTGAAATGTTCTGAGCAACTGAGTGTAAAAGTGATTATAGCACAAGTATAAGAGTTATAATAAGATGTCATAATAGTCCAAATATAATAGGCTAAAGGGAAGTGTGAAATTATTGTTTGGACCAGTGTTGCCCTCTGGATGAAATAACAGAGCTCATACCTTTATTGCTTACATTTCTAATCAAAATATGTGTTAATCTTCCCTCAATTACCATGCTTCAATCCTCACATTCCTACGTTTTTAGCTTCAATTCCCACGTGTCTAACTTCAATTCCAACGTTTCTAGCCTCTATTATTGTGTTGTTACCCTCAATTCCCACGTTTCTAACTTCAATTCCAACGTTTCTAGCCTTTATTCTTGTGTTTTCACCCTCAATTCTCACGTTTCTAACTTCAATTTCAACGTTTCTAGCCTTTATTCGTGTGTTTATAGCCTCTATTTTTGTGTTTCTAGCCTCAATTATCACGTTTCAACCCTCAAAGTTCACCTTGTACGCCTCAATTCCAACGTTTCTAGCCTCTATTTTTACATTTCTAGCCTCTATTTTCACCTTCTTAGCATTAATTATAACGTTTCAATCCTCAATTATCGTGTTTCTAGTCTCAATTCCAACGTTTCAATCCTCAATTATCGTGTATCTAGTCTCAATTCTCACGTTTCAATCCTCAATTCCCACGTTTCAATCCTCAATTATCGTGTTTCTAGCCTCAATTATCACGTTTCTATCCTCAATTCTCGTGTTTATAGTCTCAATTCTCATGTGTCAATGTTTCTAGCCTCAATTTTCACGTTTCTAGCCTCAATTCTCACGTTTCTAGCCTCAAGTCTCACGTTTCTAGACTATTATCACGTTTATTGCCTCTATTTTTGCATTTTTAGCATTAATTCTTACGTTTCTAGCCTCTATTCTCACCATTCTAGCCTCAATGCAAACGTTTCTAGCCTTAATTCCAACGTTTCAATCCTCAATTATCGTATTTCTAGCCTCAATTCCAACGTTTCATTCCTCAATTCACATTTCTAGCCTCAATTCCAACGTTTTGTAACCTCTTGTTTGTGTTTCTAGTCTCGACAATTCTTCCCTTTAAATCCTCAATTCCAACGTTTCAATCCTCAATTTTCGCGTTTCTAGCCTTAATTCTTACGTTTCTAGCCTCAATTCTCACCTTTCTAGCCTCAATTCCAACGTTTCAATCCTCAATTCTCGCGTTTCTAATATCAATTCTCATCTTTCTAGCCTCAATTCTAATGTTTGTATCCTCTATTTTTGTATTTCTAGCCGCAATTCTAACGTTTAAATCCTCAATTTTCGTGTTTATAGTCACAATTCCAAAGTTTCTAGCCTCAATTCTCACCTCCCTCCCTTCAATTTCCACGTACACCGTAACTGCACTATACCCATCCCCAATATAATGGGTGCGGCGTGTGGGAGGAGAAGTGGTGGCAGTGTTGGGTTACGGTGAGAGAGAGAGAGATTTACATATATTTACATAGATACACTGACCACACAGACCTTACGATCCAAATAAGGTGGTCAGGACTTAATTCTAGTAGAGATGGTATCGTTTTTTTCTCGGGGTTCTAGTATCTCTATTAGAATTACGGTATGTCCTGATCACCTCGCTGGAATCGTAAGGCTTGTGTAGTCAGTGTAGCAATGTAAATCAATGTATATTCTCTCTCTCTCTCTCTCTCTCTTATTTCACACTCTACGACTTCTAATCCTCTCTTGTGTTCTACTCACTAATCCCCCTCCAGGCTTCTAATAATCACCCCAAGGTCATTAATCATACCTCAGAAATTAACTATCAACTGGTATTATAGTATTATATATGCATCTTAGCTATTTGTGTAGATTTTGCATTAACACCATTAGATCCGAAGTCTTGTGGGTTTTTATGTTTACATTTTTGAGTCTTGTGCTTGTTTTCGCTATATATTCGAGTAATATATGATTGTTTGTCCCCTAGGCTAACAAAAGCGCCTTGCCAGACTTCCTTCGCACTAGAAAACAAATAAAGGCCCACCCACACCCCTTTCAAGCTAAATTGGCAGATTATGAGTTACAAAAGAAAACAAAATCCTGCCCGAACACCGATTTCTTAGAGTTTACTGGTTCGCCAGTAAAAGTTCGACACATGAATGGGGTGAAGCGTGTTATTATCACCGAACTAATGGGGAGAAACTTCCTATAAATCTCCAAATTAATGAAGCAGAGCACGAGAAAAGATTCCCATCGGACCAAATGGGGTTAAGCGATACACACAATCTAATTTCAAACCTAGTGAACTGAGAAACAATTTGTTTTGGAAGAAGACGGAAAACTATTGGAAAAAGCTAAACCATACTTTCAAACAGCTGTGCATGAAAGAATAGCATAGGAATATTAGCCCATTACCGGTGACGTCAATCTTTTAAATTATATTCTGGCAACTATTAGGACGATTTCATTCAGCTTAAGAAGGACGTCTACACAGGCTGCAGACAATCTCAATTAACCCTTGTAGCTACCATATATTCTTCCTGAGCTTCATAAAATAATATAAATCTAACTTAAATCAAATTAATAAGACGTCGCCGATACATAAGGGGTTAAAAGTGGTGTCACACGACCTCTTGTCCAGTCAATTTGTGAAGATAATTGGAGTCTGGCATCTTCTAAATTTAAGTTTTATCATAAATCAGCCCCCTTGCATAATCTACCTTCAGTCTAGTTTCCGATTCCCAAGTGAAAAGCCTCAAAATATTACGAAAACAAACTTGCTCGTCGAAAATTGTCAGAAAAAGCACTCGTGTGACACTGGCTGCTATTTTTAGCGGCTTCTATTGATAATCACAACAAAACAAATGAATATTGTTATCAGCAAGTCACCAGCTAAGTTTAACCTTCATGTTGAAGAATCGTAATTAGTCTTCGTTAAATGAAATTGTCTGGCCGATAATTATCATAATTATATTATCCTGATTATATCACGTTGATGGAGGTCTACAGAGGAAACCAAAAATATATAATACATTTATAAACAAATATATAATGAAATCCCCTTTATGAAATGTTCAATTTAACGGTGTTCGGTGGTAATTATAATATAGTATGAATCGATTATACTTAGTTGCCATTCTATTATATTCTATATACTCAGGCCCAATCCCAATTTTTGTTTTTTCTTATATATATAATTCATATAACAGTGTGAATAAAAAATAACGTTCAGACTCAGAATCTTGTATAGAGACAGATTATTCAATTCAGAGAATAGTGTGTAAATTTATCGTGTTGACATACCAGACAACACAGTATATTTTTGACTCTTGCAAAGTTTATCATGCGAAGGATATATATATATATATATATATATATACCTGGTATATATATATATATATATATATATATATATATATATATATATATATATACTGTATATACCATACAAATTTCGGATAATGTATTGCAATTGCTATTAATAAATCAGCTTAACCATACATTCTTTCCTAAGGAGAGTATACATGTATTTACTCACTCATATACGACACAGATGTAGGAGCACAAAGGTGCACCTAAAATAACATGGGCCTCCCCACCTCTCCGCAGTACAGAAAACCACGAGACTTATATAGCCCCTCCAAAATTGGATTCCAGAGGGCTGTTAATATGAATCGGTGATACCATGCAACAACACCACTCACCACTCGGGAAAAACAAAAATCACTCCACTCCAGGCAAAAAAAAAAAAAAAAAAACTAAATAAAAAAAAAAAAAAATCCAGTTATACCGTTCTAATTGTTTCCAGGTGAATACATTCCACTCAACTCCACCGAAACTGTCAGTGTCCTAAAACCTACGAGTACCTCTCGGTAAACTATTATTGGTACCGTTGGTTAGTATGGCCAACCCCTAAAGTCACACTTATACAACTAAAAGGAAAGGGTTTGGGACCTTTGTTTTATATATTTGTAAGACTAAAAGGCAATAGAATGTTGATAGGACGTCAGCTGATAAAACATGAATTCAGTCACACCGTTCACACCAACAGTATGGCGTTGCAAACCATGTGCAAACGTACCAGTATTTTGTAGGAAACGTGTATGTGTAAAGTAGTGTGGCAAGAAATTAACTAGCATAACAGTGCATCGCAAAAAGTTTGCCGTTGTAGAATTGTGTTGCAATAATTACGTGAACATAGCAGTGTACAAAGGAGTACAAAGGAAATCAAGCAACAACAGATCTAGTGACCCCTCTAGGCTGCTTGTCCTCCAAAACACTGAGGATGAAGTGTCCGAACAGTGGTTTAGAGTGGGTAAGGAAAAATTGGGAAGGAAACTACTGCCCTGGAACTAATGTACGTGGTGCATTACAGTGCATTATACGAATAGTATAATCTTTGCTTTCATTGATAGAAGCACACAAACGTAGATGTGGCTCACAGTGAGTATGGCCAAACGCCACACCACCATTTACGCTAGAGACCTGAAGCATCGTCTCGTCTACAACAAAGGCTCAAGAATATTAACACTCTGAGGATCGATGATACACTTCTTTCCTGTTTTCTGGCTATTATTAGACGATTATATTCAGATTAGGAAGGGTATAGGGACGTCAGAGGCTTGATTGAGATAGCCTTTACCCCTTTGATACCCCCCGACCTTCCTCAGGTGCATAAAATCGTCTAATGATAGCCAGAATAAACTGCCAAAACGCGTCATATCCTCAAGGGGTTAAACAAAAACTACCTAACCAGGGAATGTTCAACCCGTGCTTGACACTAATTTAATGCATATTTTTGTCATCATTATTTCGAAATGAATAACTAAAAGTCAGGCAATTATACAGGAGTCTGAATTCCTGGAATATCCCGTGCAGCATGAAACTTTTAGGAGGTTACTTGCGGAGGTAGGTGATAAAGACGGGTGTCCAGGAGTGAATGTGTGCCGTGTATCAGGGGAATGACCAGCAATAACCCCGCCGACCTCACATGTCAACACTGGGCGCCCTTTGCTGGGGTGCCTGTGTAAGAGGGTATCGTCAACTTGACTTATGAACGACATATTGTGCCTGTAATTTAAGAGGGACCGGGAAAAAAATTTACCGAAAAATTTACAAATTTTTCTTGAAAGTAGGTCTAGGGAGTGTTTTTATTCGGCTTAATGGAGGTTTAGTTAAGAAACTAAAAAATAAATTGATATATAGACCAACAAATAGTTACTACCCCCTTAAGGGTTCGTTTTTACAGTGTAGTTTACCTATAGTATATTAATATTATAAATTAAAAAAAGGAATTAGTTCCCTCACGTCAACGGCTCATAAATTGCCGCTCTTTGGCGCCATTACTGTCATTAGGCTGCCTTTGTAACGAGGTATTGATCTCATGTTACGGTGGTGTCACACGAGCGCATTTTCCGGCAATTTTCGATGAGGACTATTTCGTACTATTTCGAGGCTCTTTCGCATTAAAATCGGAAACTAGATTGAAGGTAGATTATGTTCAGTAGTTAAATTATAATAGAACTTAAATTTAGAAGCTGCCATACTACAATTGCCCGTAAATATTGCCGAAAAATCGCTCGTGTGACATAGCTCTTACGCCACAGCCAGCGATCAAGGTAATCGACTATGTTATGCCAGCCCTCATTATCTATTATGATTGATGTTAGCCCTATTTGGTCCGAGGGGGGTCTTTAAGGACTTGTTTTGCTCCATTAGCTGGGAGATTTTGAGACATTTCACTCGATTTGTTTCGCGAAAATAAAACGCTTCACCTCATTCAGATACCAAATGAATTTGGAGCAAGCGATAGCGAGCCTGTAGCTTACAAGAAATCTGTCTCCGGCCGAGACATATTTATGTCGAAAAATGTAAAAATCTAGTTTAAAGGGGGTCTGGGTGGGTATTTTTTTGGATATAAAGGAAGTCGGGGAAATTGTGTTTTGTTAGTCTAGGGGACAAACTAAAACACATTGCTTGAACATGGCAAAAGACAAAAATAATAATAATAAAATATAACTCAATAACAATTAAACATAATATAGGAACCTAAAGGCCATTGGATCAGATAATGTTAATGGACATATATCAACATGAAGATAAAAGCAAATGAATCTTTCCATTATGTCTCTACCGGTATATATTTTGCATAACTAAGAAACAGCTTAACTCTCAATAAGGAACTATTACCAGTAAAACACATCCGGAAGTACTGTAAGAATTTTGGTAAATAAAACGGTATATACAGGACGTGAACAATAATATAGACCTGTTGACTATAGCCTATTCCAAGTAGGTAGGCCAATACTCTTGACCACTAACCTCTATGACTCACACACGACTAGAGTATCGAGCTAGTATTTCGACCATTTGGGAAGGGTCAGCCAGGGAATAGGTGTGGAGATATTTAGCCCATTTGCTGTAGCCCTTTTTGAGTTACACAAGTTTGGAGTTCACGATCTCTGGACTACCGGTACCTAATTGGAACAGGGTATAGTATAATAAATTATACATTCAAAAGATGACAGGGGAAACTCAAACGTGTATAATTGAACTGCCTGCGAGTTTTGGGCAATAAGGAAGTTGGAGCTGTAAACATTAATAATTAACAGAAGTACCAGCTAAAATACAGTTGTAGTACAATTATATACACACCAAATACAGTTGTAGTACAAATATATACACACCAAATACAGTTGTAGTACAATTATATACACACCAAATACAGTTGTAGTACAATTATATACACACCAAATACAGTTGTAGTACAATTATATACACACCAAATACAGTTGTAGTACAATTATATACACACCAAATACAGTTGTAGTACAATTATATACACACCAAATACAGTTGTAGTACAAATATATACACACCAAATACAGTTGTAGTACAATTATATACACACCAAAAACAGTTGTAGTACAATTATATACACACCAAATACAGTTGTAGTACAAATATATACACACCAAATACAGTTGTAGTACAATTATATACACACCAAAAACAGTTGTAGTACAATTATATACACAACAAATACAGTTGTAGTACAATTATATACACACCAAAAACAGTTGTAGTACAATTATACACACACCAAATACAGTTGTAGTACAATTATATACACACCAAATACAGTTGTAGTACAATTATATACACACCAAATACAGTTGTAGTACAATTATATACACAACAAATACAGTTGTAGTACAATTATATACACACCAAATACAGTTGTAGTACAATTATATACACACCAAATCAAATTCAACATACTCTCTTTCCATCACAAGCCTACATTAGTATTGTTTTTTCTGCTTTACCCCTTCTGTACCGACGACGTCTTATATATTTAATTTTTGCTATATTTAGACGATTATGTGCAGTTTAAGAAAGATCTGTGGTAGTAAATAGGGTTAAGTGAGATATTTCGAAACCTGTTCATTGCTGGAAACCTTTATATAATTGATGGAATTCGTCTATAACAGTAACCAGATTAATGTTACAAGAACAGCACCGATACTGAAAGAGTTAACCCCTTCTGTACCAGCAACGTCTTATTAATTTTATCCTGGCTACTATTATACGATATTATTCAGCTTAAAAGGTGCCTCTAGCAAATATCTCAATTAACTCTTTTTTTACAACCACAGATCCTTCTTAAGCTGCACAAAATCGTCTAACTATAGCTACAATAAAATAAAGAATAAGTCGGTCGGTAGGGTTTAATATTGATGTCTAGAGATCTAACTTCCTTATTGGCTGAAATTTGGCAATAGTCAGTTGGATGGATTGAGTTGTCACGATTCTCCGAGAAATGTTACACGAGAACAAACTTTCAGCGGAAAGGGAAACGACCAGAACAAAAGAAAAAAAACGAGTTCGTCTAGACCGCGAGTCAGCAGTATGTGTCTCCTTTCTCTCCTCTCACTTTCCTGCTCATCCTAATTATCTCTATCTATCTATCTATCTATTTAGCTCTCTCCCTCTCTCTCTCCCTCTCTCTCTGCATCTTCACATCTTCCTCCCTATCCTAATCTGCCTCTCTCTTCCCACAGTCGATGTCACAGAAGCACTTCAGCGGCGGACGTATCGGAGTCAGAATATAGCAATAGGCCTAATCGAATCTATTCTCTGACAATTTTACCCCTCCTTATGACTGTATTTATGTATCTTAGGGCCCCTATTCGTGTACATTATGACTGTATTATGTATCTTAGGGCCCCTATTCGTGTACATTATGACTGTATTATGTATCTTAGGGCCCCTATTCGTGTACATTCCAATTTGATATATGAATACCAGGTAAATCAATCAAAATAGGATGATAACTTGTAGCGGATTCAAGGCTCCGATACATGTAGCCGATTCAAGAATCCGATACACGTAGCCAATTCAAGACTCCGATACACGTAGCCGATTTAATTGCTCGTGTGATATCGGCTAACATATGCTACGACTTTCCTATAGCAGATTTAGGACTCCGATACACGTAGCCGATTTAATAGCTCGTGTGACACCGGCACATATTCTACGACTGTCCTATAGCGGATTCAGGACTCTGATACACATAGCCGATAACCTTGCTCGTGTGATGCCGGCTTACATCCCCAACCAGGGGTGCCAAATCAAGCCCGCTAGATAGTAAATAAAAACCGAAAATCGATAGAATAATACCACAATCTCTGGAGTTCACAAAGTGCTCAAATTTACAGAATATCTCTAGAATTAATATCGATAGATGTAATAATTTGTCTCTAGATCGAAGTAATTACCTCTAGATCTAGCAGGAAAGCAGCTAAATCGGCAACACTGTCCCCAACGATTTCCCTCAGCCGTGTTTTTTTTTGTTTTTTTGTTTTTGATATGCGAGTGAGGGAGACAAAAGGAAGAACTGCCTGTAGCGAGTGCCTCCCCCAGAGTTGAAAGAGTGACAGGGCCAAAATCAAGGACTGGACACACGCGGAGTTTGAAGCAATTTAAGTCATAGGAAGAGGGAAATACTTATTCTAGGAGAAAGTTCCATGCAGTGTGTATGAGGGCGTAGCTCAGGGCATTATTCCGACACATATACAGCGACCTCCACCCGTGTCAGAAAACAGTTAGGCTTGAGGGGAAGAGGGTTCGCTTTTTTGGTCCCTGTTCTTCCCCATGCTAAGCCCTATTAGTTTTCAGATTTTATGACGTTCGGATCATTAGTTTGGTAACTTTAAGACCTTTCGCCCAATTTCTCTATCAATATTAAAACTTTTTGGTTCATGTAGGTGTCGATATTTTCCTGACGAGCGATAGCGAGCCTCTAATTTAAGAGGAACCAGCCTTCGGCCGAGAATTTTTTCTACCGAAAAATTTACACATATATCTTGAAGGAGGGTCTTGGGGGTGCATTTAAAGCTTGATGGAGTTCTAGGGAGGAAACTAAACAAAAATTATAACAAAATATATAAATGAGAAAAAGAAATACGCCCATCCCCCCTTAACAGAAGAGGGCATAGCTTTGGGATTATATGGCTCCAGACTCCAAGAAGTGTCGGAAATTTCTATGGAACCCAAAAGTGCAAGAACGGCATGATAACTTGGAATGTCTCAGGATTTTACTTTAGTTTATATTCATGGTGACTTTTTATATTCGTCCTTAAGGTGGGATGGTTAATTTTTAGGTTGATTTTTTCATTTATTTGTATTTATTTCTAGTTTCCTCCCTAGACCTCCATCAAATTTAAAAAAAGACATCCATTAGATCCCCCTTCGAGAGAGAGAGAGAGAGAGAGAGTACAAAGTACAAAGGAAGGAGTACAAAGGAAATCAAGCAACAACAGGTCTAGTGACCCTTCTAGGTTGCTTGTCCTCCAAAACACTGAGGATCAAGTGTCCAAACAGTGGTTTAGAGTGGGTAAGGGAACATTGGAAAGGGAACTACTGCCCTGCCACTAACGTGGCAGGACTAGGAAGTTAGTAGGGGACATATGGGTTAGTAACTGAGGGGAGGATAAAGTTATTCATTTACAAACGCAGTCAGTCGCGGGTTTGATGCGAGATATTTGTCTAGGCGGAATTTAAATGAATCAACGGTGCTGCAGTCTATAACGTCTCGGGGAAGCCCATTCCACAAGTTGACAACTCGATTGAAGAAGAAATTCTTAGATTCGTGCGAGTTAAAAGATTTACCAATAATTTTGCAACCGTTTCCCCGCGTGTAATTAGATTGGTCGATAGTGAAGTACTTACTACAGTTCATATTGTCGATGCCTTTGATGATTTTGAACACTTGAATTAAGTCGCCTCTTAATCTGTGCTGGGTTAAAGGAAATAGATTTAATTCTCTAAGACGCTCTTCGTATGGTTTGTTCTTTAGGCTAGGTATCATTTTGGTAACTCTACGTTGAACTCGTTCTAGCTTGTTTATATCTTTTTGGTAATAAGGGCACCAGGATTGAACGCAGTATTCCAGAAGAGGGCGGACTAAGGAATTGTAAAGGGTTAGGATAACTTCTTTGGATTTATGCTCAAATGACCTGCCTATAAAGCCAATTATTTTGTTTGCCTTCTTAACAACTTCTGAACATTGTTGACTCGGTTTTAGGTTACTCGATATTGTTACTCCCAGATCAGTTTCTCTGTTTACATTCTTAAGCTGAGTGCCATTCATCGAATAGTTTGCTTTCTCATTTAGGTATCCGACATGTAGTACTTTACATTTATCCGCATTGAAACTCATTTGCCAAATTTGGGCCCAACATGACAATTTATCTAGATTGTGTTGCATATCGTCAACTTGTTCTTTTGAGAGTACGCTATTTGCAATTTTTGTATCGTCAGCAAATTTTGAGATTGTGCAGGTGAGACCCTCATCTATGTCCTTGATGTAAATTAGAAAGAGAATTGGTCCTAGTACCGATCCCTGGGGTACCCCGCTACTGACATTGGTCCATTTAGATGCCTTACCGTTTATGACTACCCTTTGCTTTCTGTTGCTGAGCCAATTTTCTATCCATTTCAACACACCGTCTTGTATTCCATGCGCTTTTAGTTTTAGCAGTAAACGTTTGTGGGGAACTTTGTCAAAGGCCTTTTGAAAATCAAGGTATATAATATCTACAGCTTTACTCTCATCGTAGAGGTTGAGGATATCGTGGAAGAAGTCTAAGAGGTTTGTTAAACAGGAACGTTTTTTACGAAAGCCGTGTTGAGTATCTTTAAGTATGTTATTTTCCTCTAAGTGATTTACGAGTCTGTCTCGTATGACCGTTTCTAGCATTTTACATACAACTGAGGTTAAGCTAATTGGACGATAGTTACTGGGTAGGGATTTGCTGCCTTTTTTTAATATCGGTGTTACGTTGGCTAGCTTCCACTGATCAGGCATAGTTCCAGACTGCAAGGATTTATTGAATAGTAATGTCAGTGGTTTGGAGAGCTCATTCTTAGCTTCCTTTAGAACTCTAGGCGAGATTGTATCAGGTCCTGGCGTTTTATTTACCTTGAGTTTATCTAAACAATTCAATACTTCTCTCTCTGTAACGGTGATATTGCTTAGAACATCTGAATTATCAATCTGAATCGGCGATGGTGTAGGGATATCACTGAGGTCTTCTGTTGTAAAAACTGATGTAAAGAAGGTATTGAGGGCATTACTCATTTGTACTTCGTCTTTGGTGTATTCTCCTTTTTCATCGACTAACGGTCCAACAGTTGAAGTAACTACTTTTTTCTTTCTGATATAACTATAGAATTCTTTCGGGTTTGTTTTACTTTGATTCGCAATATGTAACTCTAAGGTCTTTTTACTTTGCTTAATTAACTTTTTGGCTTTGCGTCGTAGCTCTACAAATTTCACCCGTTCTTCGTCATTTTGTGAGGATTTTAATCTATCATTAGCAAATTTTTTAGCAAGCAGGCAGTTTGAAATATCTTTATTCCACCATTTGGGCTTATTATTATGGCCTGGACGCCGTATTTTCGATGGTATGCAGTCTTGCACTGCTTTTAGGTAAGTGGTTTCGAATAACTTCCAAGATGTATTTATGTCGTTATTGTTAATTAAAAAGCTCCAGTCAGTTTCTTTAAACATAGCTCTAAGTTTATGGAAGTTTGCTTTCTTGAAATTAGGGACTTTTTCGATGCTACTATTTGGTTCGTTACTAGTAAACTTTAAAGTGAAAGTTATCGTACGATGGTCGCTGTTACTGAATTCATCACCAACATTCAAATTCTCTATCAATTCTTCTTTTGTTGCAAGTACAATGTCAAGAACGTTATTACCACGGGTCGGCATTCGAACAAATTGATAAAGCGAACTCTCTTGCAAGTTCGTATACAAGTCATGTCCAGAGTGTGAAGTAAGAGTATCGCCCCACTTGGTCACAGGTAAATTAAAGTCGCCAAAAATTACGGTATCTTGTGAGTTACTTACATCTGCAATTTGTTCGTAAATTTCTCGGTCAGTTTGCACTGATTGAGCTGGAGGTCTGTATATTAACGCAAGTATTATTTTTGTACCTTTATTATTCTTTATTAGCACAAAAGATGTGTCGACGTTCACAATTTGAGGTTTTGACACGAGGGTCGGGCTAAGACTTTCTTTGATATAAAATAAAACGCCACCTCCATTTTTATTTATTCGGCTGTTCTCAAACATTACATAACCGGGAAGTGAATACTCTGCTAAAAAGTCTCTATCTTGTGTATTGAGCCAAGATTCTGTTATGCCAATCACATCATAATTTTCTGTAAACACTAGTTCCTCTAAATCTGAAAATTTATTGCGTATGCTACGAGCGTTTGCATAGAAAACATTCAAAGTTTTGGATTTGGGATTCAAGGAACGGTCTTTATTCAAATTATTGGTTCTGGTCGGATCTACATTTACATTCATGGCTGTCCTCGGTCCTCGGTCGTTATCCCTGACGGTTTTGAATTTGGGTCGTGTTGGTGGAGCTTTATCCAAATTCGCGGTTCTTGACGGATTAGTATTTAATTCCTTTGTAGATTGCCGTCCTCGCTGTCTTCGGTCCTCCTTCCTGGTTGTCCTGTGCTGAGTCGATTTCTTCTCCGAAAATCCTTCACCGCATCGTTGAGAAGACGCCCAAAACGCGCTGCTCCCACCTGGTTCAGATGAACTCCATCGTCCGAAAACAAATAGTCATCGTAGTAGAAATTATCCCAGGTGTCGACGAATCCCACGTTCTCCTTCCTGCAGAGGTTTGCTAGACAACGATTTGTGCTGGTGGCTATGTTGTAAAATCGGCTCTCTACACCGAGCCGGGGGACGATTCCTGAGACGATGATCCTTGATGACTTCTCCTTAAACGACTTGATCAGCTGCTGGTACTTTAAAAGCAAATCTTCCGACCGGGTTCGCTGTACATCGTTGGATCCAACGTGGATGACGTACATTGTATTAGCTGGGGCCAGCTTTGATACTTCGTCAACTGCTGCAACTACGTCATCCACACCACCACCAGGGATACAAAAACGCTTCCTGGTCTTAGGTGCCCTGGCGCAAAACTCTGTGAGCTGACCACGTATCATCGAGTCTCCCACGAGCCGGACTTCTTCTATTTCCTCTTCGTCATCTGAGAGAGAGAGAGAGAGAGAGAGAGAGAGAGAGAGAGAGAGAGAGAGAGAGAGAGAGAGATAATCTCTTATATAATCGGGGTAGGCCTAGTATATCTCCGACCTCAAAGAAACTATATATTTTTGTTGTGTTATGATAGTTGTTCAGTATACCATTTTATATTACATTAGTGATTGTTAATGAGACGTGTATAGACAATATTAAACACCTATTTGACCACTTGTGAGTTTTCGTCTATAAGGAAGTTGGAATTGTGGACGCAATATTTAACAGAATTACCAGTTCAACTAAGGCTGTAGCGCATATTTTATTTTAGTTACACATACAATGAATTTCAACCTATTTTTTCCCGTCACAAACATACATTAGTATTGCATTTCCGTTCAACCTATTCAGTGCCGGTGCCGGTTCCGTCCTTATAACTTTATTTTGGCTACAATTATGCGATTTTATTCAGTGTTTAGAGGGCCTCCAGCAATTAACAGGCTTCGAACTATCTCACTTAACCCTTTTTACGACCACAGATTCTTCTTAAACTGCAAAGAGCGTCTAGACATAGCTAGAATAAAATGTAAAAGACGTCGCCGGTACAGAATGGGTTAAAATCAATGTTTACGGCTCGAACTCCCTTATAGCCTAAAACTCGCAAGTGGTCAATTGTCAAAGTATTGTTACCTAAACATTGAACAAGAGAGGGTTACCTAAGACGTCAATAATGGTCGGTCGCAAATCGGAAGCCAATACCTAGATAGTGTGTGAACACTTTTTGTGATCCGGCCAGAATAGTCAATGTTGTTTCTTTCAATGAGATGTTTTCTACTTGTACTTATCATTTTTGTATTTATATATATATATATATATATATATATATATATATATATATATATATTTATATATATATATATATATATATATATATATATATATATATATATATATATATATATACACACAGTATATATATATACCGGTATATATTATTATTATTTATTTTGTTTTATTTTATTTTTAAAGTTTTCTTCTTAGACCTCCATCAAGCTTTAATAAATACTCCCAGTACCGCCCTTCAAGATAAACTTGTACATTTGACACCCGCCAAAGGCTAGTTCCTCCTAATTTACAGGGTCGCTTTCGCTCGTCACGAAAACATTGACACCCAAATAGCAAAAAGGTCTTACAAACGCCAAACTAATGGGGCGAATAACTTGAGATCTCAAAGCAAAGGAGCTAAACATGAGAGAGAAGGGGATCCAGAACACCGCCCCTTACAAGATATTAAACATGAGGGAGAAGGGGATCCAGAACACCGCCCCTTACAAGATATTGAACATGAGGGGTCGGTCGTCAGTAGGCAGTCCATATCTAGACAATATGTGAGAACCGTCTGGAATCTGACCCGAATTTTCCATTGCTGTTTCTTTTAGGTGGAGATTTGTATATTATAATTATTATTTGTAATTGCTAGTATTATTATCTATATATTTATATATTTGTTTAGTTTCCTCGCTAGATCTCCATCAACCTAAAAACAACACCCTCAAGATCACCCCTTCGAGTAAAATGTGTGTATTAATCGGTAGAAAAGTACACCGGCCAAAGGGCGGTTCCTCCTAAATTGCAGGGTCACTATTGCTCGCCAGGAAATAATTGACACCTAAATATCACGAAAGGTCATAAAATTGCCAAACTATTCAGGCGAATGTCTTAAAATCCCAATACTAATGGGCTAAAGATGAGGGAGAAGGGGCCCACAAAGCCAACCCCCACCCCTAACATTGAACATGAGGGGGTACCAAAAACGTCAATAACGGTCGATCGTCAAGCGGAAGCCAATATCTAGAGAATGTGTGAAAAACTTTGTGAACTGGCTAGTATTCTCAATGAAGTTTGTTTAAAGGGAAAATTGTTCTCTTTTCTGTATTCATCATATAATTTACAGTTATGTATTCATATATATTTATATATATATATATACTGTATATATATATATATATATATGCTCTTTGTTTCTTATTTTAGTTTCCTCCCTAGACCTCCATCAAACTTAAATAAATACCGGTACTCCTAAGATCACCCATCGTGATAGAATTTTGCATTTTTCAATAGAATAATTCCCCTGCTTCCCCTAATTCCCCTTTGGACTTCGTCCAAAATTGCAGACTCGCTATTGCTCGTTAGGAGATAACCGACGCGTAAATGGCACAAAACATCTTAAATTTGATAAAGAAGCGGTGCAAAAGGTCTTAACCCTTTCAAGATCCAATACGCATTTATTTTCTGTTTTCTGGTATATATTAGACGATTTTATTCAGATTAGGAAGGGTATATGAAAGTTAGAGGGTTGATTGAGATAGTCTTTACCTTTATAACACCCACAGATCCTTCATAAGCTGCACAAAATCGTAAAATGAGAGCCAAAATAAACTGCTAAAACGCGTCAGAGTTTCAAGGGGTTAAAGTAGCCAGACTAATGGGGCGCCCCGAACGTCATATAATCTCAAAAGTAATGGGTTAAACATGAGGGAGAAGGGGGATCCATAAAAAATGCTCCCTTAACTCTGTCCTATATAACTAGTCTTTATAACCTATAGCCTGTTTTACTTCAACTGACGGTAAATTGAATCATTGGCATTTATTTTCATGATACTTCATGGAAACATATGAAACTACTATGTCTCTGCATCATAATAGGACCAAGTTTATTTAACCTATTAGATACAATGGACCTCCTATTTATCATAGTCTGCCAGCTATTACACTATTATATTTAGCTTAGGAATGACCTCAAGCAATAATAAAGCTTCACTATATCTCAACCAACTCTTTTAACTACCACAGATCCTGCCTAAGCTGCATAATATCGTCAAAATATAGCGCATGTTGCTGGTACTCAAAAGGTTAATTAGCACCATATTTCACTATAAAATCTTCAAAATAACGGAGAAAGCTTGATAGATCTTTGGAATTTACCGTCAGTTGAAAATATATAGACTATAGTTTAGCTTAACATTATCTGATCCGACGGTTTGTGGCTTATTAGGATAGGTTGTTTTAAGGGGAGATGGTCGGTTTTCCTGACCACCTTTCTCCCTCATGTTTAGCTCCCTTAATTTTGCGATTTTAAGACGCTCGTTCCATTAGTTTGGCGACGTTAAGACCTTTCACCCCATTTATTTGTCAATATTATGACCTATCGTGTCATTTAGGTGTCGATATTTGCCTGGCGAGCAATAGCGAGCCTGTAATTTTAGGAGGAACCGGCCTTCGGCTGAGACATTTGTCTACCGAAAAATGTACACATTCATCTTGAAAGGGGGTCTAGGGGGTGTTTCTTTTTAACCTTGATGGAGGTCTAGGGAGGAAACAATTGAACATATATAAATAAATAAATACGCAAGTAAATACGACCATCTCCCCTTAATATTATTGAGGATATTACTTGTTTCTACCATTTCCAAGCAATTCATTTTAGTTAGTCCTATATGTTAACAAAAACGCCTTCTGAGACTTCGTGCAAACCAAAAAATACTCACGCAGGCCTCCTTCATGCTAAATTTGTTCATTTTTTTGTATGTTCACTCTTTCAACAACTGTTATAGAAATGTTTGTATATCAACTCGGTTTCTTGACCAATAGAGGAAAAAGACAATGAGATAACAGTATAATAGTAATATTATAATATTAGCTGATACACTACTACTACTACTTATTACAACTTATACTACTATAAATATTAATGATAATAATGAGTTAAAATTATAATAATATTAATGACAATAAAAACAATATCAGTAATAATATTACATTATTTAAACATAGATTAATTAAGATTATTGAAGTCCAAAACGAATTGATTAATCTTTCCAATTAATCTTGTAAAATGTTTCCAAATTAATAGCTTGTCGTACTATAAATATTAATGAGTATAAACTGTACACTAATAACGCCAACCTGTGCTGTATTGCCATTGACCTTTGATGCAATTGCTGCAAATATGGGGTCGTTAACGTTACAGGGATTGTTAATTATTTGTTAGCAGACAAAACAATATGGTAGTAAAATTATATGCATACCGTTCAGTGGTTATAATTACGTTCGTGTCTATGCAATGTATCATTTCAAACTCTTCTTCCAGGTTCTATGTTGGTTTTTTCTATGTGAGTGAGGGAGACAAAAGGCAGAACTGCCTGTAGCGAGTGCCTCCCCCAGAGTTGAAAGAGTGACAGGGCCAAAATCAAGGGACTTTCGAGCCAAAATGCCTGGACACACGGAGTCTGAAGCTACTTAAGTAATAGGATGGGGGAAAGACTGATTCTGAGAGATCATTCCAGTGCTCAACTGTTGAATTGAAGAAAGACCGAGAATAACGTTTCACTCTTGGGTTGGAGAGTTGCACAGAGTAGGGGTGGGATTGTGTTGCAAGACGCGTACTACGTACCCTACGTAAGGGAGGTGGTATACACTGGGAGAGCTCTGAGGAACACAGATTATTGTAATAGCGAGAGAGATGCACATTGCGGCGAAGAGAGAGAGATTGCAGAAAGTTTGGTGAGGGGACAGGAGTAGGCCTAATGATACGAAAGGCTTTCCTTTCTACTTTGTCTAGGAGTGCGGTGTGAGAGGATCCTCCCCACACATGTGAACAATAGCTCGATACAAGGATGCATTGTGCTCCTGTACAGAGCAAGAAGCTGTGCAGGGGTAAAGAACCCCCTGAGGCGGTTGAGCCTTAATAGAAAAAACTTACCCCCTTAACCCTTTGAAGATTGTGGCGCATTTTGACTATTTATTCTGGCTATCATTAGACGATTTAATACAATTAGGGAAGGATCTGTAGGAGTTATTAGGATGAAGACTGCCTCAACCCCTGGAGTTAAATATACCCTTTTTAATCTAAATAAAATCACCTAATACTAGTAAGAAAACCAAAAAGAAATGCGTAATCGTATCTTCTAAGGGTTAACAGTATTCATGCTCACGGAGGTAATATCACATTATTTCGAATGATGATTATTACAGAAGACAGTAATTTATTTGCATAAAAACTGCATTCAAATACACATGTCTAAACCTTTTTCATTATCTTTACTAAAACAAATTATCCATTAGTCTGTATCTGTCCCTCCTACACTCTTACTAATAGTGAAAATTACTTGCCAGAAAGTATATTATAATTACATACTAGGCCTATAGTCTATTCATTTTAATTACGCCAGACACCATGGCCACTAACCGCTATCATTTTCGTATTTTTAGGTTTTACTACTTTAAACTTTCCTAAACATTCGCGACAAGTTTTACCAAGTGTTGCCTTCAGTAGAGAACAAACTTAAAACATGGCTAACTAAACGAGCGTTAGCCTCGTATAATGTTACCTTAAATCCCTTCTGCACTGGTGCCGTCCTTTTAACCATATTTTGGATACTACAAGACGATTTTATTCAGTTTAAAAAGAGCCTCCAGCAACTATCAGGCTTCGAACTATTTCACTTAACCCTTTTTACAACCACAGATCCGTCTTAAACTGCACCAAATCATCTAAATATAGCTAGAATGATAACAAAAACACGTCGTCGGTACAGAAGAGGCTGAAAGACCCTACTGTACCGACTACGTCTTTATCATTTTACTTCATCTATATTTAGACGATTTTGTGCAATTTTAAGAAGGATCTGTGGTAGTAAAAAGGGTTAAGTGAGATAGTTCAAAGCCTGTTAATTGCTGGAGGCTCTTTGAAACCGAATACCATCATCTAATAGTAGAAAGAATACAGTTAAAAGAACGGCACCAGTACCGGTACAGTAGGGGTTAATAGAGGAGCGTTAGTCTTGCAGAGTTTTACCTTTGAAAGACCTCTAACCCCCACTCCTCTCAGTAACGGAAGCGTCCATTACCGCGGCTGGCGTAAGAGAAAATAATCACCGCTCCGACAATTAGCCTCAACTAAATCTCCCGTTGCATTGTGCCCTCTTATGGATGAGGCAGTTAATGGACCCGCTCGCTTCCAGTTGTAATGTAGTTTTCTCAAGTTTGGGGTGGTTAGGGGAAGTTTGTGGCGGTAATGCTGTGGTCTTCAGTTAGGCGATATTTTGTGATTTCATAGTTCGTTTTAATCAACTCTGCGTAAGCAGAGTTTGGTATCGCCCCCGTATAGTGGGTACCGCCGGGAAAAAGTGTCTGTCTTCGTCGTCGTCGATGTAGTCCGTCTGTCCCGAAATTCCTCCTAGACCGTTGGACGGATTTTCACCAAATTTCACACAAACATTTGTTGGGTGAATGCGAACGTCAGCCAAAAAAGATTTTTTGAATGTGTGCAATAGTTATGATTTTAGATCCAAAATATGGTTTTACCCCCCCCGCCCAGCTATGATGGTGGCGTTCTCTGTGTGTATGTGTGTGTGCCCCGTAGGGGCGCACACACAGAACGCATTCGTTCTGAGGTCAAAAACATCTCGACCGGCATCTGCTAGGTTAAGTTAGTTTAGTTGACATTAGAAGTGATGGTAGTAATAGTGGGGCTGATGGTAATAGTAGTGATGATGGTGATAATAGTAGTGATGATAGTTATAGTGGTAGTGATGATGATGACAGTAGTAATGATGATGGTAGTGATGACGATGACAGTAGTAGATATGATGGTGATAGTACTAGTAGTAGTGATGATGGTGACAAGTAATGATGATTGTAAGATGATGGTGATAATAATGATGATGGTGATAGTTGTAGTGATAAATATGACAGTAGTGATGATGGTAGTGACGATGGTGACAGTATTAGTGATGATGGTGAAAGCTGTAGTGATGATGAGAGTAGTAGTGATGATGAGAGTAGTTGTGATGATGGGAAGAGTAGTAGTGATGACTATAATAGTAGTAGTGCTGATGATAGTAATGGTGATAGTGATTAGTAGTGATGATGATAACCCATCGCAGAGTTGGGTATGCCGTCTTGATTTTGGGCAAAACGGCATGTCTACTTTATTATTTTCAAGAGCGTTGTTTTACGGGTGAAGTATTGTATTCATCCTTGTGGCTTATGGACACCTCCAAAAGATCATCACTTTGTCCATGGTACTAGTTCCCAGTAGGTTTCCAACTGCATAAACAATTTTGAAATGGATTATTAATCAGACCCTATGAACACATCACGCGAAAAATAGGTCTTAGGTATAGTTTACTGTAAACTGTACGCTTGCTGGATGTAGGTGGCAGTGTTAGCTTAGCGATTTTTTGTTTTAGATTGAGGCTACCTCTGTCAAGTTACCTAGACATACCTCTACTATAGATTGTTACCTGATAGCTATGCTACAGACATACTTTAGATATTTAAGATATAAATCATTGTGCTGCAGGTCAGCCTGTAATTATTATATAATATATATATCATTATATATATATATATATATAATATATACAGTATATACATATAAATATATATACAGTATATATATATTTCCTATGGACAATCATAATATACATTGATAGTTTTGTTAGACGTGCCGGAAGGCATTCAGGGAGCCTTTAAATTTGTATTTCTCACCTCGCTAATGTATAATACTGAGCATCAACTGAGTCATAATAACACGTTCGGCCAGCACATATCATCGATTCAGTTAAGTTCAAGATTTAGCCGAAAATGTTGTACATGAAGTACAGGTATATAGACATTTTAAGGAAATATATTTTTCTTTTGTTAGAGTCCTCACATGTTTTTAACAAGTCCTTGACTAGAATTTGTCCTCGACGCATAGTACGGTCATATTGTTTTAATTGGCACCTCTTTAATTTCCACACAAAGTTTCAGTAACTGTTTTCAGCTGTTCTGTGTGATTTATAAAAACACATTGATTACACTTGTCATTTTTTGCCATACACCTTACATTCACATGTATCTGTTACATAATCGTTTGATCAACAAATATATCCCACGATAAAGAAAATGGGAAATTATACAATTAACACTATCTGAACCGACAAATTATGGGTGACTATGATATTTTGTTTAATTATTATTGACAATTTTGCTTGTTAATGCCATTTTCGAGCAATGTATTTTAGTTTGCCCCTAGACTAGCATAAACACCTTCCAGATTTCCTTCAAAGTAAAAACTGTTCACCCTAATAGAAAAATGTACCTGCAGAAAAGATCAATTTCTTCTAAGTTACAGGCTCGCTATCGCTTCCTTAGAAAAACATTGACACCTGCTTTCGGTGGAGTGTCTATTATCGCCCCAAAAATCGGACGCAACGTCTTAAAATCGCCTAACTATTGAAGCAAAACAGGGTACAATAAGACCCCGTCAGACCAAAAAGGGCTAAAAAAACGTAGCTAAAACAGAAATGCGCAATACAAAAGAGAGGCAATAAAGATAATAAAAGACAGACGCAACAAGGACAATGAAATACAGAAACAATAAAAGATAGACGCAATAAAGACAATATGGGTGAAAACAAATGAAATACCACAAAAGCACACCATGAAATGTTTACGGAGGTTGAATGGAATAGGTTACGAAAAAGAATTTGAGCATCTACCTTTTGGAATGAAACAGAAAACTATAGTCTATTCACTATAATTAGGCCAGAATTCTTGACCACTAGCCTATTATAGCCTAACTGCAAAATAACTAGAGTAATCGAGCTATTATTCTTATCATTTGGGAAGGGTCGGCCAGGGAAAATTATATGGCAATTTAGAGCCTATTTGTTCAAGACCTTTCTGAGTTATAGAGGTTTGTGGTTAAGAATCCCGCCCTAATTATAATAAATATATTAGTTTCAGTGGTTCGTGTGGTCAAGAATACTGGTCTAAAGATGATGAATAATACTATAATAAGAATCACATAGACACATTATGGAAGAAGGTTGTTATGTTGGCCTTTAACTTCGAGTCGATTTGTATCCAGTTTTATTTAATTTCAGGTTCTTGGTTACTGTTGTTTAGACGACTTACTTATATTAATTGTGCTATATATATTGTGTTTATCTTACCTTGCTCATTCCTGATCAAGGCTCAATTTAAACTTTCATACATGTGCTAAATTTACAACATAACCAGACAGGCTCTTCCATGCATTTACTACTCTACAGATAACTCTTTGGATATTATGATGCCTTTTGATAGTATATTCTGGTTTTTATTAGACGATTATATACAGTTTGGAAGTATCTGTGGGAATTATAAGGGTAAACAATATCTTTATTAAACCTCTGACTTCCATATACCTTTCCTAATCTAAATATAATGTTCTACAAAACCGTAATAAATGCGGAAACGGATCTCGAAAGGGTTAAACGAGACTTTCCCAATGTCTAACCTACGTCTCACATTTGTCATCCTTTTATTCTGGTCTCTTCTATTATCTGAAATATACCTCCACATAAAATATATACTGCCCCAGTCAGTCGTGGAGGGAATCTTTATAAAACTCCTATAAAAGAATGATCCAGTGACAAATCAAATTTCCCGTTTGTAAATGACTGCATGAATATTCAGATAAAAAGCGTAGTGAATAAAGATGGTATCAGTTTGTGATACTTTCTCATCTTTATCATTCGGTTTTTGGCCCGAATTTACGCGATACATTTGCATATTGACATACGGTACTATCGTATAAATACGATAGAATATGACTCTTTTGTGATCTCGTATGTCTCTGTGACGTCACGATCGCTCCTACAGCACGACGTAGGACGAGTAGATCGTATATTATAAGATTGTAAATAAGTTAAGTTATAAAAGGCCTAATATGCTATTAAGCAATATTGCCATGGTCTTATGTAGTATATATGAATTTATCGTATATATTAATATAATTTATCGTATAGAGCAACCTAGATGCGGTACGATAATTTGGGCTCCTGGCGTTTTGCCAAGGCAGCAAGGTGTGCCTTCGAGGAACACCAACCAGTTAACATCTAATTTTCCGCCCTCAGTTGATCGTGCTTTTGTGCCTCTAATCACAATACACATACAGTACAGCAATACACACAGCTACACCATCACGACGCTCTCATCGACGCCATGACTGACTGACAGATAAGCATAATATTCATGTCCATTCCCATGTAATCATTTATTCTTTCTTTAACTTGACTCGTGTCTCGGTACGAAGTCTCGTTCCCCATTGTCCACCGCCATATTGGGTAAAACGTTCTCCCTTGCCTCATTGCCACGTGGAACTATTGGTGAGTTAATTCCTGGCTAATATTAACCCTTATAACCTTACCCTATATTTTAATGTATTATGTGAGACCTTTGGATATAAATTAGCTTGTTTCAGATTGAATTCAATTTAGATATGGAGTAGTTTTCATTTAGATTGATTTATTTGATTCATTATAGCTTAGTAATATTTAACTTCCATTGATAGTTTACCACAGGTACTATATTACATACAGTATATATATATATATATTTTTTTTTTCTATGTGATTGAGGGAGGCAAAAGGCATAACTGCCTATAGCAGTGCCTCCCCCATAGTTGAAAGAGTGACCCGGCCAAAATCAAGGGACGTTCGAGCCAAAATGCCTGGACACACGGAGTGTGAAGAAATTTAAGTCATAGGAAGAGGGATATGGTTAATGCTGGCTACTTTTGTTGCTACTGAGATAAATTCATGTATAAAAATAATTGGTCTTTTAACTAATACAGTTATATATATATATTCTAAAATATAAATTTGGGCCTCCCAATCTGAAACGAGTTTTTGTCATGATTTGTTTTAACTCTTGTAATAGGCTACCTTTATTACGGAGGTTTATTTGCGGTGATCAAGCCATTTTAATTCGCCACAATAGGTTGGGACTGGGAATCCCACCTCCTGAATTTACTCCCGCTAAGGGATCAGAAAGGCTGTTCTTGCTGATCCTCCCTACGCCTTTAAGGGAGTGCGGGTTTGGCTACTGACTTCACTGACATAATTCAAGAGAGCACATTATGAGTATATTAATATACTAAGATTTTGGACCACCATGATGAAGCCTCCCTCAACTCACTGTGAATCCCACAGCAACCAATTATTGTCAAATACAGCTTATTATTGCTTTACTATAATCTTCAACCTCACATTTCCATAGCCCTCCCCACTAGTGGAGAGCGTGTTTTTAGATTGTTGGATAATGGGTAAATACTAATTTCCGATGGTCCTAGGTATATAAAACCACTGTATCTGAAGAAAAGGGTAAAATAATATATATAAAAGGTGCTAAAATCACGATCGGGGCCCTTTAAGTCAGATAAATTTATGAGTCAAAGCTTTTCTGGAATGTCAAAAGATGTGGTTGCATTGTGGATCACTTACGAGCCGTTGTATCTGATTATGGCATCCTGCAATATCCCAATTCAGATGTCGGTTAATCTACACCTATAGTCCCCCTATTTGTTCGCTAAACTGTTGCTCATAATAGGTCAGTGTGATTCTTATCAGACTTTTATAGCCTACTTTGATGAATCCCGGAAGTTGATATGTAAGAATACTAGGTAAGAATTCCATGTCAGAGGTAATGTATCTCCCTGTAACTAGATTGGCTCTGAAACCCATTCCTCTCAAATACACCAATGTGGTATTAGTCTAGGACCAACCTAATACGAGACCCATCGATTTGATGATAGTTATAAGTTTGTCATAACACATACTTCATTGCTATATATGTCATTACCGCCTCATATACATTATATGGGCACTATATAAAAGCACTGTAGAGGTCAAAATATATATATATATATATATATATATATATATATATAATTATATACTGTATATATCCCGATCGACGGCGGCGGGGCCAAAAAAAAAGGGGGGGGGGGTGCGACTGTAATTAGGCCCCATTACTGTCAAAATACTGTATATGGTGATTTTAAAAAAATATGGTGATTTGATTTCAATCATTCACGGAGGGTGAGCCCTTTCTGTATCCCATGGCAACCATAATTAGAGTTCTCCCCATTAGTGGGGGGCGTGTGTTAAGATTGCTGGATAATGGGCAAAAGCTAAAATGCGATGGTCCTTAGTATACAAAACCGTGGTATATGAAAGAAAAAATGCGGTAAATATAATATAGAAATAACTTGACAAAGTCTCTAATCAGGTAAGTCCTACAATTCTATATATATATATATATATATATAATTATATATATATATATATATGTATATATATATATTGAAAAAAAAAGGAATAAATAAATAATAAATATGCACTGGTCCTCAATACATTTTGCATTAATAAAAATATTCTGCCAACGTATACTAATTATATATATATATATATATATATATATATATATATATATATACAGTATACTGTATACCGGTATATAATTTTAATAAACATCACATTTAGATTATGCAACTTTAATAATAATTGTTAATTAAAAGTTAACATTTCAAAAATATAACCCTAACCTTTACTGGTGTGCTGCATGAACTCAATCGGTTGTGCTTAGTGTTTTAATATCCGCGGAACTTGATGTTTGTCGCCTTGTTAATTATATTCAATTTCGGACACTAATCAATTATATACCTTGTCATGTAGCACTGCGTTCACATCAAAATAAACTCGTCCTTTACTTGTGTGTGTATTAATTGAATGTCTACCATTAATTAACTCAATATATTTTCTTGGGTGGTTGAATGACTTGGTATTGAGAGTCTAAGCACATTTACAGCACGTCCACAAATGTCATCCCATGGAAGGATAATGTTTTGAAGAACTCTGCTGCTTTTGTATTTCTCCTGATTTCATATGCACCAAAGAACTTACTATTTATTCTCATCCACATGTATAGGTCATAGTAATAGTCAATAAGTAGTAAAAATAGTATTCATAGGTAATAGTCAATGAAGCACATTCATGGACAAGAATTTTCGGGCAATTTTTGGACACACGCGAAAGATAAACTGACGAACTATTTCCATAAACTGCTGGAGCCATGCATGTCAAGTAACTGGAATTCACTAGTTAATGTTCATAGGCATTTGTTTATCATTACGATATTTTCAAGTACTTATGACCACAACTGTACCTCACCAAGCCCTCTATAACCCATCATCTCCAGACATCACCTTTTGCTCCCCAGAACTCGCCCCCACAACATCCTGGAGGGTGGTCAGAACCTTAGGCTCTGACCACCTCCCGATCATTATCACCACCAAAACCAGACTCACCCCAGCTAGCCACAAACACACATACACCAATTATAAAAGAGCTAACTGGGAAGCATTCACAAATGAGACAGAACAACACTTCACAACTCTAAACAGTACACCCATCACTAACATCAACAATGCTGTACACATACTCAATAAAACTATCCAAAACGCTGACAAGAAACACATTCCAAGAGGTAACAGAAAAGACACAACCCCAACTTCACACCAGAAATTCAAAACCTCATCAGACAACGCGACATACTGAAACACTCCCCAGCACCCCACACACAAGACATCACACAACAAATTCAAGCACTCAACACCCAAACTAACAACAAAATACAAGAACAACAAAAACTAAATTGGAATAACTTCCTACAAACACTTGATCACAAAACAAACCCCAAAAAACTATACAAAACACTAAACAGCATCACACTTTCCAACAGCAACACAACACAATCACATGCTGCAATCACAACAACAGACTCTACTCCTTCATGTAAACAACAAGCAAACACTCTCATCAATCACTTTTCACATGTCAGCCACCTAAAACCTCACAAAGACGACCGACGTGTCATCCGACGTAAGAGACAATTCCCCACAGACCCTGACTATACACCCTTCACCAATCACCAGACAAAGCATATCATCAACAATCTCAAGCACTCACCCGCCTGTGGCCTAGACAACATAAGCAACATACACCTCAGACACCTGGGACCACAAGGCATACAAGCACTCACTAACATATCAAACTACAGCTATTCACACAACACAATACCAGACATTTGGAAGCATGGTATCATCATCACTTTCCCCAAACCCAACAAAGACCCCACGCTACCCTCCTCGCACCGCCCCATCACACTCCTTTGCTCCCCCTCCAAAGTCATGGAACGCCTAGTATTACAACTAATTACACCTGTCACAGACCTTACACAAAGAGCTTTCGACGGCATCAATTCAGCTAGACCACCACACAGATCACTATTAGCCACACTCGACATTAGTAAAGCCTTCGATGCCATCCCCCGCCACAACCTAACAAACAAAATCTACAACACAAACATGCACAACAACACAAAACGGTGGCTGGCCAACTTCCTAGCAGGCAGATGTGCACACGTATCTTTTGCCGGTCAGTCATCTAAAATCAGAAACTTTCCAAACGGAGTCCCACAAGGATCCGTCCTATCGCCCGCACTCTTCAATCTGTACATGCACGATATAACTACACCCAATACGCCCCAAATAAACTTAGCCTCCTATGCAGATGACATAACACTCACATGCACACACCATGACCCAAAAAGAGCAACAGATCTCCTTCAACCCTATCTCAACACACTACATGGCTGGTGCACTACAAACAGACTTAATCTAGCCCCAGCCAAATCCACCGCAACCCTGCTCACAAGTTGGACAGGAGAACACGAATACATCCCTCAACTCACCATAAACAACACACCCCTAACACATACACACACACCCAAAATCCTAGGAGTAACATATGATACTCATATGACATTCAAACAGCACACCACAAACATTAAAAAGAAACTGACACCCAGACTTAACGCCCTCAGGTCACTTGCTCACACAAAATTTGGACACAACAAAGAAACTACCACCACAGTATATAAACAATACATAAGATCAGTGATGGAATACGCAAGCCCAGCCTGGGCTTCTAACCTAGCTGAAACACATCATAAGACCTTACAGACTATTCAAAACAAAGCCCTGAAGATCATTACAGGCTGCACAGCTACTGCACCCACAGATCACCTACATCAAGAAACCAAAATCCTCAAAGTCAAAGACCATCTGGACATGAGAGGCACTCAATTCCTGGCAGCAGCCTCCACGAACCAAGACCACCCACTAAACTACATGGCAACACACCCACAGACACCAAGAAATATCAAAACAACACCCAGCACACGGTATCACACACAATTATTGTCCTCTCTCCCTCCCTGCCCACCCCGAACCAACATCCAGAAGCACATCCATACTCATATCTCTCACCGATCCATCCACTCACTCACAGACAACACACAGCTGCATGCACGACCTCCCGAAATCCATCCTTCCGAATCCTCCCTTCCTCGCGAGGACAGAGTCCACCTGGCCAGGCTGAGATGCGGACACCATCCAGCTCTCCTGAGCTATCAGAAGAGACTGGATGACTCCGTTGTCGACGCCTGCCCGGGATGTAACACAGCACCCCATACCATTAAACACATCATAGAAGACTGCATTTCACACAACCACTTACGCCAACAACACAATCTACACTCAATGAGAGCTCTGTGGGAAAGCCCGATCGTGGCCATGGCCTTTCTCAGGGACTCGGGGCTGTTCGGCCAGGCAGCTTAGGGAACAACAACAACAACAACAACAACTGTACGTACAATCACGCATAGGAATTCGTGGACCTCACAATGTCTATATTATGGAAATATTTATCGGGAAACATAATTATGAATATATTGATCTATATATCAACTACAAAACTGTATATACTATTTACGGAAAAACAAGTTCTATCAAAAAAACAATCCAGACAGTTATGCTTGGGTAAATATTAACACATAGGGCGTCCACGAATTTTCATAAGTGGCTGTACTTTACAACTACTGTTTTCACTAGTCGCGCTGAAGCACAATTTCGACGTCCTTCCTCTATGATGTCCAAGCATATACTGGTCACTGATTCCAACTATCGAACACTCAAACGAAGCACCGAAACATTAGACGAATCACCTAACTGAACCACATGATGAACACAATAAAATACACCATAGGACAATCATTATAGCTTTACTGTTTCGAAGCTATACCGAACTGAATCGACCCTTTGCATTAATTCTTTACCTCTATATATTTCGTGGAGGTTCGTTTTGCTATTCGAGGGTTCATAGTAGCCATCATGCCATGATATATGGGCTGGAGCCTACGGTCGTGGTTAAGAATACGTGAACACCTACACTCGGTTTCATCTCATCTGACAGCAAATTGAAAGTCTCAACAACGAATGTCTCGATAACTAACGGAAAAATATGAAACTACTATGTCTCTGCATCATATTAAGACCAAGTCTATATAATCACCACCATATTTAACTACAAAATCTTCAAAATAACATAAATCATGATGGGAACTTTGCAATTTACCGTCAGTTGAAAAGAAACAGAGTATAGTGATAATGAGAAAAACGGTGAGCGTTAACTGCTGAATTCCTGTAACATGATCCGCGTTGCTCAAGCGGCTCATCAAAATAACTCGTGGGTGTATAATTAGCACGCTTCTAAACATTGTCCAGAAATTCCTGACCAACACTGCACAGTCAAGAGCCATAATACCTGCACACCAATTTGAATCTATAGCGAACCCAAGCGATACAATCAAATGTTCTGCCTTGATGGTGTAATGGGTAGAGTCTTTAAAATCTGTATGTGGTAAACCAGGTTCGAATCCCGGTGGATCACATGCTTGTTTTCATTGATTTCTTTGGGAGGTGTTTGGAGGTGGAGTGAAATAAATATAAATATAATATCTCTGAGCCTTCACACCTTGGTGTTATAGATTAAAAGGTTCAAATCGGTGTGCAGGTATTATGGCTTGTGAGTGTACAATCGCCGTCACAAATTCTGATACATTTTCATACTAGAATTAATTAAGCGAACCTTCGAAATGCAAGTAATAAGGAAAATGTTAATAATGAAATTCAATTCATAGCTATATCATCCGAGATAGCTTTGACAATTTATGGACTACAATAAATATCACGACTTGAGAGTAGTTACATTGATCATAATTATATTATTTAAATTGAACAGACGAAGATGATATTTTTAATCATATACGGCATAAATTATATAATTATTTTGTAAGTGTAATTATCAATTGACCACTTGCAAGTTTCAGGCGATAAGGAAATTGGAGCCGTAAACATCAATGTTAAACAGACATGCGACAAATATGTAAGTTTTTGATGGATTGAAAGCATGTTAGATTTGATGTGATGTACTGTATATAGGTATTGAGAGAGAGAGAGAGAGAGAGAGAGAGAGAGAGAGAGAGAGAGAGAGAGAGAGAGAGAGAGAGGGGGGGGGGGGGCGGGGGGAAAGAGTTAAAACCACATTTTAGCTGGGAATTCTGCTACATATCAATACTTATAGCTCCAACTGCCTTATAGCCCGAAACTCGCAAGTGGTGAATTGTCCTCCTTTCAATAGGGAACTTTAGGACATTAATCATGGGCTTAAGGGGGACGTAGTCGCTTTTTCTGGACCCCCTTCTCCCTCATGTTTAGCATAAAAGTGTTGAGATTTTGAGACCTTTCGCCCCACTTATTTGTCAATATTAAGACCTTTCGTGCGATTTAGGTGTCGAGTTTTTCCTGGTGAGCGATAGCGAGCCTGAAATTTTTAGAAGGAACCAGTTTTTGGCCGGGAATTTGTTTACCGAAAATTATAAAAATTTATCTTGAAAGGGAGTCTAGGGGGTGTTATTTTAAGCATGATGGAGTCTAGCGAGGAAACTCAAAATAAATTAATAGACAAATATATAGACCAACAAACAAGTACTACCCCCTTAAGGTTTAGAAGTCATCCCGAATTTAATCAAAGCTTCTCATTAATTCCTTGCCCAATATTTACATTTCGGAGGTTCGATTTTCTGTTCGAGGGTGCACATTGAGCCAGGATTAGTCTTAGAGCGCATGATTACTTCTTTCAGATATTTTTACCCCTTCTGTACCGGCGACGTCTGTTTAATTTTATTCTAGCAATAATTAGCCGTTTTCGTGCAGTTTAAGAAGGAGCTGTGGTCGCAAAAAGGGTTAAATGAGATAGTTTGAAGCCTGTTGTTTGCTGGAGGCCCTTTTTAAATTGAATAAAATCGTCAAATAAGAGCCAGAATATAGTTATAAAGACATCGCCGGTACAAAAGAGGTTAATAATAATTATCATAATTTGAATATAAAAGCAGTGACAGTATTTCATTTAATATTCAGTGCTGCAACCTTTCATATTCTAAATCCTCACCATGCTGCAAACTTTCCCGTAAATGGAAAATAATTGGAAATATGTTGGTACCCCTGGAAACTGAGAATAATAAACAACACTCGTTCCCATAGCAACCATTGAGTCTTGGAATAGCAATACACCTGTCACTTGGTATATATTATTATAAACCATTTTCAGAAAGAGAGATATATAAATGTTTACGTATATTTACATAGATACACTGGCCACACAGACCTTACTATCCAAACGAGGTGATCAGGACTTATTTCTAGTAAGAGAGAGAGAGAGAGTGAGTTGGAGTTATTTATATTCTCAATATCTCAATAACTACACTAGTTTGAAACACGCACAAAACGAAACGAATGAAATATCACCTGAAAAGAAGTCGCCTTATCCATTGACCCGCGTAGGAAAAATACCGAGAATTGTGTGTGGTTCGCTTGAGCTGCCATTGTGTCGCGTTCTATCGGTGACAATGAGACACGGCCATTAAGATTATTGCTGAAGGGGAGATGGGTCGTCTTTCTGGTCCCCCTTCTTCCTCATGTTTAACCTCATTAGTTTCAGATTTTATGACGTTCGGCCCATTAGTTTGGCGATTTCAAGACCTTGCACCCCATTTTGTTGCCAAAATTAAGACTTTTCCTGTTATTTAGGTGTCAATTCTTCGTGGCGAATGATAGCAAACATGTAATTTATGAGGAACTAGCATTTGGCAGGGACATTTGTCCATCGAAAAATGTACAAATGTATCTTGAAAGGGTGTCAAGGGGGTATAATTTTAAGTTTGATAGAGATCTAGGGAACAAATTAAAAACCTCCCCTTAAAATACACAGACTAAAGCTGTCGTGATTGTGCATAACTAATCTCCGTAGTCGCATTAAGCCCCCGAGTCCAATTCAATTGTTAAGGAAGACAGATTAAGGGGGGATGGGCGTATTTATATTCTCATTTATGTTTCTTTTTATTATTTGTTTAGTTTCTCCCTATACCTCCCTATTGCTCTGTACAGGCTCACAGTGCGACCTTGTATTGAGTATTGTTCACATGTGTGGGGAGGATCCTCTCACACCGCACTCCTAGACACAGTAGAAAGGAAAGCCTTTCGTATCATTAACTCCCGCCCACTCACCAACTCTCTGCAAACTCTCTCTCTTTTTACGCCGCAATGTTGCATCTCTCTCACTCTATTCTATCGCTACTATAATAATCAATGTTCCTCAGAGCTTTCCCAGTGTATACCGCCTCCTCTACGTAGGGTACGTAGTACCCGTCTTGCAATACAATCGCGCCACTATTCTGTGCAACTTTCCAACCCAAGAGTGAAAAGTTATTCTCAGACTTTCTTCTATTCAACTGCTGAGCTCTGAAACTTTCTCCAAGAATCAGTTTTTCCCTCTTCCTATGACTTAAATTGCTTCAAACTCAGTGCGTCCAGGCATTTTGGCTCGAACGTCCCTTGATTCTGACCCTGTCACTCTTCCAACTCTGGGAGAGGCACTCGATGCAGGCAGTTCTGCCTTTTGTCTCCTTCACTCACATAGAAAACAAACTCCAATGGCGTGTTTCAGAAGAGGGTCCAGAAAGAAAATACCTCCCCTTAACTGTATTACCACCACCAATTGATAGGAACTACTAACACCACACACTTGTAAACACTGGTAATGTACTTGTTTACATAATCACTGCTGCTCTGCAATTAGGAATGACAGCAGTTTCGACACCTGCCTTTCCATAACACTGAAATCCTCATGACTAACACTTGTTATATTGTACACTATTAGTCAACTCTACAACACACACAAAGATAAAGAGGTAGTGAGAGTGTGTGCGTGTGTGTGTGCGAGAGATAGAGAGAGTGTGTCTGTGTGTGTGTATGAGTGAGAGAGAGAGTGTGTGTCTTTGTGAGAGATTGTGAGCGTGTGTGAGGAGAGAAAGAAAACAAACTTCTAAACTCACTACCATAATGAATACCCACAAACTCCTCTCTGCATTAGTCCCGAACAACTTCCATTTCGCTGATTACATTTAAAGGCAACCCCCGACTATGTAATTAAAAGCCATTCAATCCTCCCCAGCCTCTCTAACTCTCTTAATAATTTGTGTTATGAGAAGAAAATTATTATGAAGTGGTGTCACGGGGGTGTAATTTGAGCACTGGTAACTGTGAACTGGGCTCCATGTTATTTGACCAACACCATTACGATAATTTGTACACTACGCCCTTGGTGGTATAGCTTAGGTTTAATGTTGTTAGCATTGTTGTTGGTATTGTTATTATTATTAGTATTATTATTATTATTAGTAGTAGTAGTAGTATTGTTGTTGTTATTATTATTATAATTATTATTACATTTATTATTACACACACGCACACGTATTTTCTGGTTATACTTAACCCTTTCAGTAAATCGTGACGCATTATTTAACTTTATTATGGCAACTGTTAGACGATTTTACTAATCTTGTATGAGATTTGCGAGTCAATGGGCTAATCAAGATGGTTCCCCTTTGATTGCTAAAATTCTTTCATAAACTTTATGAAACTGTTTTTTAAATTGGATTTGCTGTTAATTTGCCTACAGTAAAGGAGATGTCAAACGAGCGAATTTTCCAGCCATTTTGGATGAGCATGTGTTTTTTCTCGTACTATTTTGAGATTCTCAAAATTTCGCATTGGAATCGAAAACTAGGTCGAAGGTAGATTATTTTGGGTAATTTAATTCTTATGGAACTTATATTGTAAAGCTGCTAAACAACAATTTCCCGTAAACATTTACGGGAAATCGATCGTGTGGTACCGTCATAATCTGAGAATACCAGTGTATAATGTTTTTTCTTGTTGTTCAATTAAGTTCAATAATAATTGAGTAAAAGGTTTTCATGTAATACTGTAATTGACATGTATTTATTTATTTAAACAAATGCAATGCAATCTACATTTTTAAAATTATTTCTTGGAATTTCTTAATGAGTGACACGTGCCATTTTCATAAGTGAGTGTATCAAAGCAGAGCGAGTGAAAGAGGGTAAACTATCGTAATTTAATGACAACATAATGTTGTATACTAACTCTCCTCTCCTCACATCACACTGGTGGGCCAGCATGTATTCTGCTTAAGGCCCACTCAGGAATATGTAATATATATTTCTGTAAATAAATATCATCATCATGCCTGTCACACTTCGCTGAAGAAGTTCTAGTGGGCCGAAATTCCGGAATCCAAATATACACCAACCAACGTATAGGTGAAGACAACTGGAGAGCCGATGTCACCAGCCAGGGACGATGACAACTTATGGAAAGCTGATCCATAACCTTCCTGAAGAGGATAAGAAAGACAAAAACTTCTGCAATGTACAATTTATATCGCAATCAACGAAATATGCCTTAGGGAAAACCTACTGCCAATATATAGTACCTTAAATATACTGTATATATATATATACATATATATATATATATATATATATATATATACAGTATATATATATATCTTTGTTCATAATGCCTCCATTCATCCCCTCACGTGTTTACATATACTGTATTTACCGGTAACCTGTTTTCGTCTCGTAATTTCCAGTTGTTATTGTCTTGTTCGCCTTTGTTCACTTTCCGTCTTCACTTTTATCTCCATTTTTATCTGTTTTTACCTCTCAAATTCCAGTCCTTCTCTCTCTTCGTCACCTTTTTGTCTCGCCTCGACCTTTCCTCTCTGAAGGGAAGATTTCCACTTGAGGATTTTTTTTCTGGACCTCTTTCTCCATCATGTTTAGCCCTATTGCTTTTTATTAAGACGTTCGCCCCATTAGCTTGGCGATTTTAAGAACTTTCGCCCAATTTTAGGTCAATCTGAAGACCTTTTGTGCCAATTAGGTGTCGATTTTATCCTGGCGAACGATAGCGAGCCTGTAATTTAAGAGTAACCGGCCTTCAGCCGGGACATTTATCTACCGAAAAATGTAAAAATTTATCTTGAAAGGGGATCTTGAGAGTGTAATTTTAAGCTTGATGGAGGTCTAGGGAACAAACTAAAAACCTCCCCTCAATATTCCTTGCTGTATTGTCTTCTTCGCCTTAGTTCGTTGTCAATATTTCGTTTCGGATTCATTGTTCCATTGTTTTCCTTTCTTCATGTCCAGTCTTTCACTCCTTCGCCTGTTCGTCTCTTTATTTCCAGTTGTTATTGTTTTGTTGGCCTTAGTTCGCTTGCTGTCTTCCCTTTCAATGTGTTTTTCTCTGTTTTCACCTCTCCATTTCCAGTTTTTCACCCATTTCTTCGCCTTTTTTGTCCTACTTTGACAGTTTATCTCTTACTTTCCAGTCTGTATTATCTTCTTAGCCTTACTTCGCTTACCGTTTGTCCTCATATCTCCTTAGTTAGTTTTTTGCCTCCCCTTTTATCATCTTTCATCCTGTGTTCAGCTCTCCATTTCCAGTTTTTATTCTCCCTTTCGTTTTTATCTTAACCTTTCATATCTTCATTTCCAGTTTGCATATTCTAGTTCGCCTCAGTTCGGTTTCTGCCTTCCCATTTATCTTTCTGTCTCCCCTTTTATTGCTATTTTTCATCTGTTTTCCTCTCTCCATTTCAGGTCTTTCTTTCTCTCCTTTCTCCTTTTTTCTAACCTTAACCTTTCATCTCTTAACCTATCTGTAATTTCTAGTTTGCCTCAGTTCACTTTTTGTCTTCCATTTTAGTGTCATATATCCTCTGTTTTCCTCTTTCCATTTCCAGGCTTTCTCTCCTATCTCTCCCTTCTGTTCGTACCTTGATTTTTTCTCCCCTACCTCCCTCCCTCCCTCTCTCTCTCTCTTCTCCCATTATTATATCCTCTGTTTTCCTCTTTCCATTTCCAGGCTTTCTCTCCTATATCTCTCCCTTCTGTTCGTACCTTGATCTTTCCTCCTCCCTCCTCTCTCTCCTCTACCTCCCTCCCTTCCTCCCTCTCTCTCTCCCTCCCTCCCTCCCTCTCTCTTCTCCCAGTCTTCCAATCTTTTCTCCAATCCTCCCGGCCTCACTCGAAGTACCTCCTTTTAGACAGCCTTCCTCTAACTCTCGCCTCTCTTGCTCCTCGGATTTCGCCACAACTCTCTCTCTCTCTCTCTCTCTCCTTTGTTTCTTATTTTCCTTTTTTGGTCATTGTCTCTCTGCTTCTTCTACGCTTGGCTTATCTCGAATGTTTATGTTTTTCGTATGAGTATTGACGTCTCTCTCTCTCTCTCTCTCTCTCTCTCTCTGATATATATATATATATATATTTATTTATAATGTTAGGTTAAGTGACAGTAGTTTGCAATATTTCTCATCTTTGTTCTTTACTATGAATTCCCAGTAGAAATATTCTCATTCTGATTTGCTGTTTTTGCCATCCACATTGTAGCAAATCCCTTGTTAGAATTAAGTCGGGACTGCATAGTAAGAACCGCAAGGTCTGTGCAGTATGTGTATTTATGTACATCTATGTACCTCTCTCACTCTCTTTTCTACCTTGCTATCCTTTCCTTTAACTTTCCTTTATAATCGGGTTCACTATTTTTACTAGAATTAAGTCCTGTCCACCTCGCTGGGCTCGTAAGGTCTGTGTGGCCAATGCATCAATGTAAATCATGCAAATCTATTTTACATATATTTACTCACTCACTCTCACACACATTCCTCCCTCAGATTCATCAAGGATTATTGCGTATATATATTACTAAGACGAAATTACTCTCTTTTTCCCAGATATACGAAAGATCACTTATAACTGTGTTATGTTACTAACCCTTCTGTCCCCCACTAACTTCATAATCCTGCCACGGACATTAGTTCCAGGGCAGTAGTTCCCTTCCCAATTTTCCCTTACCCCCTCTAAACCAGTGTTCGGACACTTGATCATCAATATTTTGGAGGACAAGCAGCATAGAGGGGTCGCTAGACCTGTTGTTGCTTGATTTCCTTTGTACTTCTTCTTTGTACTCCTTTGTAATCTCTCTCTCTCTCTCTCTCTCTCTCTCACTTCATTCCGATAATAATTAAAAAAAAAATCCTCTTTTCAACGCTTCCTCCTTTGTCTGATTCTCGTCATTGTACTTAGTCTTTTCCCAAACCATTATTTTCTTTAATCTTTCCAATGTACAGTCGGATGTCATAGTCTCCAGTCCACTCATAAGAATATTTGTCTTATGGGGGAATGGGTCGTTTTTATTTGCTCATTTATGAATGTTTTTAATATTTTATTTGTTTCCTCCCTAGACCTCCATCAAGCTTTAGAAACACTCACCCAAGGCCCTCCTTCAAGATATATGTGTACATTTTACGATAGAATAATGAGCTGGCCGAAGGCCGGCTTCTCTTATATTACAGGCTCGCTTTCGCTCGCCAGGAAAAAATAGACACCTAAATTACACAGTCTTAATATTGACAAATAAATGGGGCGAAAGGTCTTAAAATCGCCAAACTAATGGGCCGAGCGTCTTATAATCTGAAAATCAATGGGACTAAACATGAGGAACAACGGGGACCAGAAAAACGGCCCATATCCCCTTAATGCAATTATGACTATTTGGATTAATTTTTGGATGAAACTTTCTTTTCAATTAATAGTATATATAGTTTTGTAGTTTATGTATAGAACATTTGTATTCATACATTTGCTCCAGAGATATACTTCCATTTGCTTCCAGAGATATACTTCCATTTGCTTCCAGAGATATACTTCCATTTGCTTCCAGAGATATACTTCCATTTGCTTCCAGAGATATACTTCCATTTGCTTCCAGAGATATACTTCCATTTGCTTCCAGAGATATACTTCCATTTGCTTCCAGAGATATACTTCCATTTGCTCCAGAGATATACTTCCATTTGCTTCCAGAGATATACTTCCATTTGCTTCCAGAGATATACTTCCATTTGCTTCCAGAGATATACTTCCATTTGCTTCCAGAGATATACTTCCATTTGCTTCCAGAGATATACTTCCATTTGCTTCCAGAGATATACTTCCATTTGCTTCCAGAGATATACTTCCATTTGCTTCCAGAGATATACTTCCATTTGCTTCCAGAGATATACTTCCATTTGCTCCAGAGATATACTTCCATTTGCTTCCAGAGATATACTTCCATTTGCTTCCAGAGATATACTTCCATTTGCTTCCAGAGATATACTTCCATTTGCTTCCAGAGATATACTTCCATTTGCTTCCAGAGATATACTTCCATTTGCTTCCAGAGATATACTTCCATTTGCTTCCAGAGATATACTTCCATAATCAGAAATAGGTGAAGTCCACTAATATTTATGAGTGGGCTAGAGACAATGGCATCCAAGTGTACAAAGGAGTACAAAGAAGTACAAAGGAAATCAAGCAACAACAGGTCTAGTGACCCCTTTAGAGCTTAGGCTGCTTGTCCTCCAAAACACTGAGGATCAAGTGTCCAAACAGTGGTTCAGAGTGGGTAGGGGAAAATTGGAATGGGAACTACTGCCCTGGGGCTAATGTCCGTGGTAGGATTAGGATGTTTGTATGATGTGGTCTTTTAATGTTACCCCTTGAGGGTTATGACGCGTTTTGACAGACTGACCTCGCTATTATTAGACGAGTTTATTAAACTTAGGCAGAATTTATGGGAAGCAGAGCGTTAATTGATATAGTGTTCAGCCCCTATAAATCCTAGAGATATTTCCTAAATTGTATAAAATCGTCTAAGGATAGGCAGAATAAAGTGTCAGAACGCGTCATAATCCTCACTGGGTTAAGTTGCATTAGTATTCAAATCTGAAATATTAGTTAAACATATAATATTGCTGATGAATCAAGTGGGTTACGCAAATTTGGTAATAGGAGAAAAATTACATTGGATAGTGGAAAGTAGAGAATATAACAAAAATATAATCCATCAAAATACTAAGCATGGATTGACACGTACAGTATAAACAAATTATAATGCATACGGAAAAGTTAGAAACGATGAAATAATAATAAATATAGTTGTGATAGTACATTGTAAACATGAGGATTATGACGTATTTTGACAGTCTATTCTGGCTAATTGAGGGTTAATTGAACAAGTTTCTAACTTTTAATCCCCACAAATCCTTCCTAAGCTGGATAAAATCGTCTAATGATAGCCAGAAGAAACTGCTAAACCGCATCATGATCCTCAAAGGGTTAATTGCGTGGGTTGTTTATCGTCGGTATGGATAGAGAAGTCTTTGAGGAGTACAAACATGCCCTCTTCAACAGGACAAGGTCGAAGGATAAAAGAGAGATTGCAGAGGGGGTAAATCTTTATTGAGTTTTCCAGGAAAAGCAATTGCATCGAGAGTTATTGCTAGGAATACAGGTCAGACAGAAGAAAATCTGTATCGGTTTAGAGAGGGCAGTGGTTACGATATCAATTGTTTGTGTTGAAAATGTTGTGAAATCAATAGTTGGAAAATTATATAAATACTGTGTATATTGCCTGACGCTGTGATCTCAGAAGAGGTGGCCACGAACGAAACTACCCCATGCACCTCTGTCCCCAGTCAGTAGACGCCCATCCTCCCAACCAGCACTGCCTTCATTCATATACTTCTTCACTCAATCCTTCCACCTCTCTCTCGGTCTACCTCTCCCTCTCTGTCCTTCCACCTCACTCTCGTACACTCTCTTTGTCATTCTGTCGCTTCCCATACGTCCCACATGGCCGAACCATCTCAAGGTGTTCCTTTTCACACTATCCAGCACATCTACATCCAAACCACACCTCCCTCTTACTTCCTCATTCGTCTGTCTATCCCTCCATGTAACTCCGCACGCACTTCTCAAGTAACTCACTTCCACCCCTCTCACTCTTTGTCTGAGTCTCTCCACCAACGCCCAAACTTCTCTTCCGTAAGTCAATGTCGGGATTACCCCACTGTCATGCAAGGAATTCTTAACTTCCATGCTGACCACTCTATTTCTTGTTACTGCTTTCAACGTTCCTACAACTCTCTTCCCCTGTTGCACCCTCTCCCACAATTCTTCATCCATACCCTTACATATCTTTACTCAACACACTGCCCAAATACGTAAATGAGCTGACATTCTCCATAGCCTGACAGTTCAACTTCACCTCACACTCTGTGGCTTCACCCCTTTCGAAGACCATAACCTTGTTCTTCCCAGCATTTACCTTCAGATTCTGTTTTTCACACACTGTTCCAAACATATTTACCAGACCCCGCAACTTCCATTCACTATCGCTCGTCAGAACTGTATCATCGGCAAACAGCAGTACAGGCAACATTTTCCTGGCGAGCGAAAGCGAGCCTGTATTTTAAGAGGAACCGGCCTTCAACCGGAATTTTGTTTTACCGAAAAATGTACACATATATTTTAAAAGGGGGTCAAGGGGGTATAATTATAAGCTTGATGGAGGTCTAGGGAACAAACTATAAACCTCCCCTTAAGGTGATATCGTGTTATGAACACATACATTTTACAGAGCTAGTAAAGTAAATCAATAACTATTTCCATTTCTTATTAAATTAAGCTATTAACTTATGATTGTCCCCAGATTCCTTCAGATAGACAAAACCTTGATATTTGTATTTATATTATATTTTTCTACTTACCTCCCTAGACCTCCATCAAACTTAAAACAACATCCATTAGATGCCCCTTCTAGATAACTTTGTACATTTTTTCGGTAGATAAATGTCCCGGCCGAAGGCAGGTTCTTCCAAAATTGCAGGCTCACTATCGTTCGCCAGGAAAAAAAGGACACCTAAATAGCACGAAAGGTCTTAACATTGACAAAGATATTGGGCGAATTGTTTTATAATCGACAAACTAATGGGGGAAATATCTTATAATCTGAAAACTAATGGGGCTAAACATGAGGGAGACGGAGATCTAGAAAAACGACCCATCTCCCCTTAACCAGTCTTCAGTAAACACTTCAAAGACCAAGTGCAATAGACACACTCCATTTCGTTCCTGGAAAGAAAATCACATAGAGATTGGTTGTCTCTCTCTCTCTCTCTCTCTCTCTCTCTCTCTCTCTCTCTCTCTCTCTCTCTCTCTCTCTCTCTTTCTCTCTCATATAACTTATCTCATACTCTCACTTTCTCTTACTCACATTCTCTCTCTCTCTCTCTCTCTCTCCTTATTCTTATTCTTTGCTAGTCTTTCCTTACATTTTCCCATGAGGTTTTGACAACCTCACTGGGGTCGTAAGGTCTGTGTGGCTTTTGTAAATATGGTAAATATGTAAACATATGCAAACCAAATCTCTCTCTCTCTCTTTCTCTCTCGTAAGGTCTGGGTGGCCAGTGTATCTATGTAAATCTCTCTCTCTCTCTCTCTCTCTCTCTCTCTCTCTCTCTCTCTCTCTCTCTCTCTCTCTCTCTCTCTCTCTCTCTTTCTGCACCACATCCTCTTTTCATTAAGCCTTCTGGGTTTTTTTCGCTCCTCCCTACTTTTACTTCAAGAGCGGACCACATTCATTTTCCAGGGGTTCATCATTACCTCCACCAACGAAGATTGATGGAGGGTATGTTTTCACCTCCGTTTGTTTGTCTGTTTGTCTGTTTGTTTTCACCTCCGTTTGTTTTTCTGTTTGTTTGGAAACAAGATATATCACAAAGTTATAAACCGATTTAAAAAAAAAATGGTGGGCAGATAAGGTATGCACCAAGGATGAAGTGATTCAAGTTAGGAGGTAATCCGGAGATTGTCCCTAATTTTGTTGGGCAGATAGGATATCCGCCAAGGAAGAAGTGATTCAATTTAGGAGGCGATCAAAGTCGTATTGTTGAACCCATATCCAGAACAAAGTTTATGCCTATGATATTTATGGTAAAGAACCAAACAGAACGCTAGATGGGTTGCCGACCAAAGCTGCCAAGTCCCATCCACTAGTTCCTGTGTTTAATATTTTTTTTTTCTATTAATTATCAATGTGTTAATTGATTGTTTAGCTTCTTCGCTAGACCTCCATCAATATTAGAAAAACACTCCCTAGACCCCCTTCAAGTTATTGTTTTCATTTTTCGGTAGAAAAATGCCCCGGCTTCCTCTTTAAATTATAGGCTCTCTATCGCTCGCCTGACACCTAAATAACACGAAAGGTCTAAATACTGACAAGGAAATGGTGCGAGATTTTAAAATCGTCAAACTGATGGGGTGAACGTCTTAAAATGTCATAAATAATGGGATTAAGCATGAGAGAAAAAGGGGTCCAGAAAAAAATACCTCCCCTTAACCCCTTCTGTACCGTCTACGTCTTTCTAACTGTATTCTGGCTACTATTAGACGATTTTAGGCAGATTAAAAAAGTCCCGCAGCAATTAACAGGCTTCGAACTATCTCACTAACCCTCTTTACTACCACATATCATTCTTAAGGGGGAGGTACTCACTTGTTGTGGTCCCCCTTCTCCCTCATGTTTAGCATATTAGTTTTCAGATTTTAAGACGTTCGTTCCGTTAGTTTGGCTATTTTGAGACCTTTCGCCTAATTTAATTGTCAATATTAAGACCTTTCGTGCCATTTAGGTATTGATTTTTTCCTAGCAAGCCTCTAATTTTAGGATCGGGATATTTTTGTACCGAAAAATTTACAAATTTGTCTAGAAAGGGGGTCTAGGGGGTGTTTTGTTAAGTCGAGCGAAGAAACTCAATAATATCTTAATACACATATATATATATATATATATATATATATATATATATATATATATAGACCAAAAACCAAGCGCTACCCCCTTAAGCTGCACACAATCGTTTAAATATAGCTACCATAAAATTAAAAAGACGTCGCCGGTACAGAAGGGGTTAAGTGAAATAAAGCGAACGTTAATTATGCCGTGCCCAGAAGCTCAAGCCATTGAATTGGAAGTGAGAGCTAAATCCGGGAGTCTAATTAGCCGAGGTATATTGTTTATGAGGGTGGTGGTGGTGCTGTCTCTCAGGTGGATGATCAGCAGTGAGGGAATATTTATATATATATATATATATATATATATATATATATATATATATATATATATATATATATATAAACTCGGGCGTTAACCCCTTCTGTACCAGCGACGTCTTTCGAATATTGTTCTAGGTATATTTAGACTGAGTTGTGCAATTTGAGAAGGATCTATGGTAGTAAAAAAAGGTTAAGTGAGACAGTTCGAAGCCTGTTCATTGCTGGAGGCTCTTTTGAAACTAAATAAATGTGCTTAATAGTAGCCATAATAATGTCAAAAAGACGTTGCCGGTACAGAAGGGGTTAAGGGGGGGAGGTGGTCGCTTTTTCTGGACCCCTTCTCCCTCATGTTTAGCATAATAGTTTTGAGATGATAAGACGTTCGTTCTATTATTTTGTAGATTTTAAGACCTGTCGCCCCATTTTGTTGTCAATACTAAGACCTTTCGTGCCATTTAGGTTTCGATGTTTATCCTGACGAGCGATATCGAGCCTGTAATTTTGATAAAGAACCGGCCTTCGGCAGGGAAACTTTTCTACCGAAAATGTACACATTTATCTTGAAAGGGGGTCTAGGAGGAGTTATTTTAAGCTTGATGGAGGTCTACTGAGGAAACTCAAAAATAAATTTTAAAATATATACACAGGCCCCCCAAAAATGCACTACCCTTTAAGTTTTCCTGAACATCCCAGCCAGCAATCCCTCAAAGACAAACGTAATGAAGCCATGCAACACTTATCTTCAGATCTAACTACTATTTCCAATTGGGGCAGAGAAAACCTTGTTACCTTTAATGTTTCCAAAACCAATTTCTTTATCTTACTACCCATTCAGAACTCTCAGAGGACTATCCCTTACACTTCAACAATACAAAAATCAATCTTTCATCTTCTCTCAATATTCTCGGTGTTTCTTTTTCTTCTGCTCTCACCTGGAAGGACCATATTACCAGTCTTACTAAGGCAGGCTGTACTCAACCGCCTCAAGAGGTTCTCTACCCCTGCACAGCTTCTTGCTCGGTACAGAGGCACAGTTCGTCCTTGTATTGAGTATTGTTCACATGTGTGGGGAGGATTATCTCACACCGCACTCCTAGACAAAGTAGAAAAGAAAGCTTTTGTATCATTAAATCCCGCCCACTCACCAACTCTCTGCAATCTCTCTATATTCGCTGCAATGTTGCATCTCTGTCACTATTCTATCGCTACTATAATAATCAATGTTCCTCAGAGCTTTCCCAGTGTATACCACCTCCTCTACGTAGGGTACGTAGTGCCCGTCTTGCAACACAATCCCACCCCTACTCTGTGCAATCTCCAACCCAAGAGTGAAACGTTATTCTCAGACTTTCTTCTATTTAACTACTGAGCTCTGGAACTCTCTCCCAGAATCAGTCTTTCCCTCGTCCTATGACTTAACATCGCTTCAAACTCCGTGTGTCCAGGTATTTAGAAAAAGAAAGAAAAAAGGGTGTTGTATAATTATACAGTATATAAAATTAAGAAGAATATTTCACAAATACAAGTAGGTTACACTAATAAATGTTCCTACCACGAACAATTAGTACGTTGTAGTGGAGTAGGTTACACTAATAAATGTTCCTACCACGAACAATTAGTACGTTGTAGTGGAGTAGGTTACACTAATAAATGTTCCTACCACGAACAATTAGTACGTTGTAGTGGAGTGGGTTTAAGGGGATATTTTCACTTGAGGATTTTTTCGGGACCCTTTTCTCTCTCATGTTTAGCCATATTGCTTACTAATATTGAATGTACTATAGTAGTAGTAGTAGAAGAAAAAGTGGTAGTGGTAGTAGTAGTAGTAGTAGTAGTAGTAGTAGTAGTAGTAGTAGTAGAATAAGAAGTAGTAAATGTAATAATAATGATAATAGTATAATCTAACAGGAAGATGAGGCAATAACTAACCCGTCATCATCATAATCCTGACTCCCTCCCTCCCTTGCCTGGCTAACGAAGCTATTCAGGGATCATTATTGGGTCTTATTATTTAATGTACTTCTATCGTTATCGTGTGTGTGTGTGTGTGTGTGTGTGTATGAGTGGGTGGGTGGGTGGGTGGGTGTGTGTGTGTGTGTGTGTGTGTGTGTGTGTGTGTGTGTGTGTGTGTGTTTTCTTGATTGGTTTACGAAGCTATTCAGGGACCGTTATTGGGTCTTATTATTTGATGTATTTTTATCGTTGTTGTTGTGTGTGTGTGTGTGTGTGTGTGTTATCCATATACAGGTGGTCCCTATAAGTATTCTATAATTAAATATTTGAGATGAGATACTCGTGCCACATTCAACTAAATAATTAGTATTTTTTACATGCTCCAGATTTTTGTTTCAACAGGGTAAAATTAATCAATCGCTGAAGTTTATTTTTGCGAAGCAGATTATATAATTTCTCCAACATATTGTTTTCTATAGGTAACGTAAATACAAGATCTCCTAAAACTATTCTCGAAATCCCAGATATGAAGAAAACAGAAATAAGCCGAAATCGTAGTCTTCTTTCTGCTATTACCAAAATGGACGTATTTATCCCTAAGACCTTATCAAAAACTAGGGTAGGGAGATTTACAATAAGAAGCTTGAGAGATGATTATCTCTCTCTCTCTCTCTCTTTTTCATGTTCTCGTTCTCCCTCCATCCCTCCCCCTCACTCTCCCTCTCACTCTCTCTCTCACTCAAACACCCACACACACAGACACACCTAATGAATTGGCTTTTTTCTCAAATTTCAAATTTTTCGTCGATATTTTTTCTTCAAATTAACTTCTCTCACGAGCTCATTAGACCAGCTTACCCGCCCACCCCCCCACCACCTCCTATAGTTGATCCCACTCTCATTATTTACTATCATTAAACGATATTAGACATTTTGAGAAGGATCTGTGGGAATTATAAGGGTAAAGACTCATCATCATCAAATCATCAAATCCGACGCCCCGCTTCCAGAGGAAGTGCCCCAAAAGGGGTGGCCATGGCAGAAACAGCCTCCAGGCTTCTAGACATGCCCCAAATGACCCACTCCACAGTGCCATTTCACCAAGTGGATTGTGACACTTAACACTGAAGGAGCAGACCCAGAGCAGTCCCTCACCCGGATGACAATTCCACCATTGTGTTGCTATTTTATTTACTCCAGTGGGGCCCTGGCTTGAAGCATACCAAGCATAGGATTTTTCTGGAGATAGGAACCAGTGGTCCACTGCTCCAGAAGCTGGCGGGCGGTGGGGTCGCCGCATCCCTACGCCAGAGAGAGAAAGACCGACTTGTGCCAGTGGGCTGTGAGAGTAAGACACTAGGGAACCATGGCGCACACCATTATGGCCCCACTGCCTTCACCAGTCTCAGGAAAAAAGTTAGAAATAAAAAATAACCTTCTGATTTCCATATACCCTTACTAATCTGAAAATAATCGTCTAACAATAGTCGGGAAACAGGGAAGAAATGCGCATTGGATCTTGAAAGGGTTAAGCTATATATAAATACATATATGAACATTGCAAATAACACCACATTTCTTTGTCAACACTAAGACCTTTCGTACAATTTAGCTGTCGATTATTATCCTGGCGAGTGAAAAAGATTAATAAATAAGTAAATCTATACGCCCCTCCACCTTAACCCCTTCAGTACAGGGACGTCCTCTTCATCATATTCTGGCAACTATTATTTTATTCAGCTTAGGAAGGGCCTCTAGCAATAATAAGGCTTCCAACTATCTCAAACAGCCCATTTAAGTACCACAGATCCTTTCCGAGCTGCATAATATCGTCTAAATCTAGCTAGAATCAAATATAACACGTCGCCGGTACAGAAAGGGTTAAGCCCCCGAGTACTCCAAGTCTCGCGTTTCCACCAATTCCCGGAACCCGGACAATAAAAGTAAGACGAAGCCTCATTATTGCCGGAAAATTGGCCAAATCATTTCCTTATTATTATCCCGTCTTCCTTCCCCTCCAGCTACTAATGAGGAGCTCGAGTATAATGAGGGAGAAACGGGGAGGAAAAATTAGGAAGGAGGGAGGGGGAAATTAGGTAGGTGGGGTGGGAGGAGGGAGTGAGGTGGAAGGGAGGAGAAGTGAGGTAAGCGGGAGGAAACAATTAGATAAGAAGGAGGGACAGATGGGGTGGCAGGGAGGAAACTTAGGTAATAGGTGGGGAAAATTAGATAGGAGGGAGGGAAATGAGGTGGTAGGGAGGAAAAATGAGGTGGGAGGGAATTAAGATGAGGTAGGAGGGAGGAGAATAAGGTGGGAGAGAGGTAAGAGGGTGTGATAAGGAAGTAGGAGGGAAGACAAATGATTAAGGAGGGAGGAAAATGAGGTAGGAGGGAGGAATATTTAGGTACAAGGGAGGCCAAATGAGGTAGGAGGAGTGAAAATTAAATAGGAGGGTGTAGTATAATGAGATACAAGGGAGAAGAAATGAAGTAGAAAAGAGGAGAAATGAGGTAGGAGGAGAAAATGAGGTAGAAAGGAGGACAAATGAAGTAGGAGGAGAAAATGAGGTAGAAAGGAGGACAAATGAGGTAGAAGGGAGGGGTAATAATATAGAAGGGGGGAGAAATGAGGTAGAAAGGAGGAGAAATGAGGTAGAAAGGAGGAGAAATGAGGTAGAAAGGAGGAGAAATGAGATAGAAGGGAGGAGAAATGAGGTAGAAGGAAGGAGAAATAAGGTAGTAAGGAAGAATAATGAGGTAAGAAGGAGGACAAATAAGGTAGGAGGGAGGGAAAAGGAGGTAGGAAGGAAAAGGGGATGAGGGAGGAGAAATGAGGTAAAAGGGAGATAAATTAGGTAAAATGAGGTTGAAGGGAGGGAAAATGAGGTAGAAGGGAGAGAAATTAGGTAGAAGGAAGGAAAAATGAGGTAGGAGGGAGGAAAATGAGAACAGATAAGGAAGGAAGGGTAGAGAATGGCAAAAGAAAGAAGGCCAAGGAAACGAAAAAATAATAATGGGAAGATAAATTCACAGCGCAGTGAATACCTGAATGGAGATATTATACCTATATGACAGAAAAAAACCTACACACCTGTCCTCTTCAGGTGAAAAGAGGATTCCAAAGAGAGCTACATAGAGTTACATAGATACTCAGACTGGACAAACCTTGCGGCCCACACTAGGCAGTCCGGGTTTAATTCTAACAAAATTTGCTATTAAGCAGAAGGCTCTCTCCCCACCCAACCCACCGCTCGAAGAGAGTTGAAACATATTGTGTAAGCACGATGTAAACGTTTTTGTCATGTGGAGATCATTTCTCAAAAAATATATTAAAGTGTTAACCCTTTGAGGAACGTGACGGGTTTAGCATTTACTTCTGGCTATCATTATACCTGTATTATATAGCTTAGGAAGGGTCTGTGTGAAATATAAGGGTAAAGACTATCTCAAATAACCCTCTGAATTCCATATACCCTTCCTAATATATATATACGTGTGATATAGCCAGAAAATAGAAACGAAATTAGTATCGGATCTTGAAAGGGTTAGTGCGAGTGTTTATAGAGAGACAAAGGATTAAGGTGTATGATTGATAATGTTGAAGTAAAATGGGCTTTACGGGGATCGATGATTAACGAGGTCAAGGGGGAATAATTAACTGAACAAGCTGAGGTGAGAAGGGAGATAAAGATTGTTGGGTAATTGCGTCATAGTTCATTTCAAATATATGCAAATTTAGTTAATGAGTGTTTACTGGTTTTAGTTTACGGAGGAATTTGGTTAAACTGGAACTAAACACGTTTATTTGGATATTTTTTATAATTCCTAGCAATTGCTTACTGTTAAATACGCTCTCGAATACTACACATTCATATAAAATTAGTACTTGTGAGCAACTGTCACAGCTACTTAGGAGACCAGAAACATTCACGCATTTTGAAAAATATTTTAACAATTGCTACATCAGTTCAGAATATACCCAAGAATGTTAAATAAATTTGCAGAATTATGAGAAATACAAAAAATTATAATACACTTATTGGAAAACGTTGCGTTCTAAATTGTTTCCAGTCGAATGTAAATGTTAGGAGTCTCACACAATGAAACAAAATATATATAACAACCAATTTGCAGCAATACCGACGTGTGACTAAAGGCGGTGTCACACGAGCGACTTCAATTAACTGTAGTTTGACAGCATAAAGATTAAAGTTCCGTAAGAAATAAGCTACCTAGCATAGTCTACCTTCGATTTACTTCCAATTACAATATGAAAGAGCCTCAAAATAGAATAAGAGAAAACTTGCCGGAAAATGCACTCGTGTGACACCGGCTTAAGGGGAGATGGGCCGTTTTTTCTGGTCCCCCTTCTTCCTTATATTTAGCGCCATTGGTTTTCAGATTTTGTGACGTTCGGCCCATTAGTTTGGCGATTTTAAAACCTTTCGTCCCATGTCTATATAAATACAAAGACCTTTCGTGCCATTTAGGTGTCGATGTTTTCCTGGCGAGCGATAGCGAGCCTGTAATTTTAAGAGAACCCGGCCTTCGCCCGGTACATTTTTCTATCGAAAAATGTACAAATATATCTTGAAGGGGGTCTAGGGAGTGTGTTTTTTTTTTTTTTTTTTTTTTTTTTTTTTTGTGTTTTTTTTTTTTTTTAAGCTTGATGAAGGTCTAGCGAGGAAACTAAAAAAAAAAAAAAAAAAAAAAAAAAAAAATATATATAAATAAATAGACTCACAAAATAACCACTGCCCTTAACTAGACTGGGACAACTGAGGGTGGAAGAAAAACAATCGATACATGTGGAATCCACTCGATGCACCACTATGCCACTTTGTAACAAAACCTAACTGGGACAACGGCCAATTGAACAGAACCCACCGATTCCCACCGATATCGACTGGCTTATGTGGCCTATTTGTTTGTGTGTGTGTGTGGTGTTTTATTTTCGTAGTGAGTACAAGAAATGTGTATGTGTGAGAGTGAGTGTGTGTCCATTTAAATAATTCAGTGTACCAGAACGCACTCTTTAAACATATTCTGGCTATTATTAAACGATTATGTCCACTTTATATAGGATATGTGTTAACCAAAGTCTTACATGTAATATATTTATAACTTATTTTAGTTTTATATATTCATATATATATTATATACAGTATGCACATATACTGTATATATATATATATATATATATATATATATATATATATATATATATATATATATATATATATATATATATATATATATATATATGTTATTTTTATTTCTTATGTCTTTGTTATTCTCATTTTCTTCCCAACTTATCCTTTACAATTTACTAAAAAATAGTTCAGTGATAGCCAGAGTATCATGAAGAAAGGTGTCCTAACACAGACAGAGATAATTAGCTAACCCCCACACATAATTGACAACAGACAATGATATACAGTTTAGTATAAAGATCAAGGACAGAATGCAAAGTTGTTTTATATATAGAACGATTAAGATCAAGGGCATAATTAGAAAGGTTATTATTTTGGGAACTGGTGTGGTTTTGTAATCTAAATAAATAAATTTAAATAACTCCGTTGGTCAATAGCATTCCTGGAGCTTAACCACTTCTGTACCAGCGACGTCTTTATAATGCTATTCAAACTATATTTAAAAGCTGTTATGCAGTCTAAGAAGGATCTGTGGTAGTTGAAATGGTTGAGTATGATAGTTCGAAGCCTGGTAATTGTTGGAGGCCCTTTTAAAACTGAATAAAGTGGTGTACAACAAAAAATAAAGTTAAAAGGACGGTGACGGTATTGTGGGGCTTAATAAGTACTTGTTGTGTAAGTGCCGCTTCTTACAAAACTGCCTGGTTATGATCTACCTCATTCCTCAATGATAGCCGCTGAAAAACAATTGGGTCAAGTACAGTTGCCCACATTTGCAAAAAAAATGTTTTTGCAATGATTAACTCATCTGTTTAGTCAACTGATAATAATTAAAAGAAACCACACTCGCAATTAATTCATAATATTTTACTTCCATACATAAATAAGATCACGACAGGGAACAGAACATATGTGGGCAACTATACGTAATAATAACAAATATAAAAAGGATAGATCATATCATTCGTGGTTATTGGTCAAATCAATCAACCCAGTCAGGTACGGTACTAACAGAACACTCTCTCATACCTTAATATTGTCTAGGATATATTGTATGTTTTTTCATATGTATCAAGCCTCATTAATCATGGGTGAATGTAACAAGTTTAATTAGTTAGTTATAATAGGACTTCAGAGGCTATCAACCCTTCTGAATTACTAAGCCAGCACTCTGTAAGTCAAGCATAGCGTCTAGGTCTTCAGAGGCTATATTAACCATTCTGCATCACTAAGCCAGCATACTGTACCGGTATGTCAAGACTAGCATCAGTACTGGCGCCCCTTTTCGAGAACTCCAGTACCTTTCCATATCAAAAGTTAGTTAGTCAGCTAGTTAAAATATGAATCCAGAGGCCATCAAACCTTCTGGATTATTAAGCCAGCACACTGCATGTCAAGTAAAGCGTCAGGAGCCTCTTATCGAGAACTCCAGTCCCTTATGCTTGCTTGAATTACTTATTCCTATTTTTAAGTATATTGTAAAGTTGCAGTCAATATTTCTGGTACACTTTGAAGCCTCGACTAATTTAAAGGAACCTCCAAAATACAAATATCAGGTCAAAAATTGATATGGAGCTTCAATTTAGCCCGAGACAGTTTCGAATGTATGTGTAAGATAATTAATGACCGCGACTGTACGTATGTGTCTCGGAAAATTGAGCACTTATGAATTCTGGCAAACGTTTGATATGACATTGAATACGTTAAGATCAAATAAGTGGGTATGAACACTATTACCTACATTATAAATATAACACACACACACACACACAAAACACACACACACAAACAGACACACACACAAACACACATTAACCCTTTTTAGTCAGAGGGGGATCTTATTTGGAACCTCCCCTATTTCGTTCCATTAGTTTGGAGCGATTTTATGACGTTGCATTCCCATTACTTTGTCGATACTAAGATCCTACTTCCCATTCAGCTATCTATTTTTTAATGGGCAAGCGATAGTAAGCCCTACAGCGTAGAAGAAATCGGTCTTTTGCCGAGACATTATTTTATCGACAAATGTACATATTCAGCCTGAAAGAAGTCTGGGAAGGCGTTTTTCTTAGCTTAGGGGACAACAAACTAAAACATCGAGCAAAAATGGCAAAAATCAAGCAAAATCTTGAATAATATATAAACAAAATAGCATAATAACCCACAAAATAATCAGATAATTAATTATCATACCAATAGCTCTCACTCTCCCATCACAACATTTCCCAGAATACGAACACCACAAGAAGAAGCTCTTTTAACGGAGAGAAAATAATTAACCAAATCATCCCCTAATTATTAAACCGTCTCGCTTCTCCCCCAGTTCTGTCTACTATAATGGAAAGTTCTATTATAATGAGGGAGAGACTGCTAGAAAAATCAGGAAGGAGGGAATGGAGACAATGGAAGAAGGCCATGGAAAAAAGGGGAAGCCTGTGAAGGCCTTGAAAGGAGGAACCAATTATACGGCTTATACTGCTTAGTTTCGTCAGATAAACCTGGACGAAGCCAATCTGTCAATGGCTTCAACAGTTTTATTCCTAAACGCGATCACATGAAAAAATAATATATAAAATATAACATAATACATTGTAAGCTGTCAAACAGGATAAAGGGACTGAATTAAGTGTGAGAGGGAATAGAGGAATATGTAAATAAAGTTGCATTATTTTGGCACTGTTTTCACTTCCATGAACATAACGGCAACAATAACATGAACTCTGTATATCTAAAAATAATAACTAAAATGAAGGTGCCCTCTTTTTTTTGGCTAGGGAGTGAATAGTCTCTCGTTTGAAAACCTATTAGGAAAGAGGGTGATATGAATATTATATGTTATATACTGTGTTTAGTGTGCCGTAGACAACATTGCCTGCCCTGTACACTCGCGGTCATTAATACTGACGGGAGTTGCTGCTGGTCTACTGTCGCGTTCGGACGTCCTGATGCCCGGCGCAATCTATGGCTTTATTTGGGAGAACTTTAGTTGGACCCGGTGTTCGGCTGCTGCATCGGTGTTTCTACGGCCTCTCCACCCGTCTTCATCCCCTTCCTCCATGCGACCCTGCTCTGAGTTCGTCATCGTCTGATCATGCACCTGTGATGGCTTTCTCACACTTTGCCATCTTTGTTCCTTTCCAGTTGGTGGGGTCCGGTGCCTCCATGGACCTGTGATCCGTGGCTTGCCCACTGGAGGGACGCGGCACCCACGTTACTTGGCCCTGGACCCGGTATAATCTTCAGTTTTTTTCGGGGGCCCTTCCCGTCGGTGCCAGGGCTTCATTCAGTCTCTAGGGTTTGTGTCGTTTTTCTACTGCCGGGTGCCATTGTTCATCGCTTCACCTTCTCCTTCTGTCAACGTGCCCTGGGAGTGTTGTTGCCCCTCTGCAGCCCATCCTGTGTCCCTGATGTTTGAGCCTCCTTCCTGGGAGGCCGCTGCAGCCTGACTGACACCGTGACAGGGTTAATTGGACCAGACCATACAAGAAGAATCAAGACACATTTTGAAGTCTCGAAAAGTGTAAAGAAACTCAAAAATACACATATCAGGTAAATAATTTATAGGGAGTTTCAATTCAACCCTAAACAGCTTCGAAAATGTATGTAACAGAATTAATTACTGCGACTGTAAATTTAGTCTGTTTGTTTATAGCTGACGGAAAATTGCTGCTAAATATGAAACCTCGGTATTACTATTATACAAATAGTTAACCCATAACAGATACGATGACGCCTTTCTTTTCTGTTTTCTGGCTATTATTAGACCATTTTATTAATATTATTTTTATTAATCTCACCACCACACCCCCAATGAAATTAATTAAAGTATATATGATCCACCGGGATTCGAACCCGGGTTATCACACACATATTTTTGCCACCTTAACCATTACACCACCAGGACGGTTATTAGAGAGGGTATATAGAGGTCAGAGGGTTGATTAAAAATGCCCACAGACCCTTCCTAACTACATAAAACCGTCCAATGATAGTCAAAATAAACCGTGATAATCTTCAAAGAGTTAATAGTTCCATATATTTCCATTATGTATGAAGATAGTAGCAGCAAAAAGAGTTGCATATTCCGTCAAGTGAAAAACATAGGCTTAACACTAACTGGTCCGACATCATGGGGGTTATTATGATATTTTGTTTAAAGGTGAATTACACAAAGATGAAAAAAAAGTGAGATAAGTTATTCAGCAGAACGTTAAATGCTCTAGTAATACACCATTATTGGGAATATCCTTAAATTTGCTCCTAACATATAAAATAAATTGGGTCAAGTTAAAGGTAAATTTATGTTGCCTGACAACTATCGGAATCTATGACGTCATCACAATACTAGAAGGCGCGAAATTTGCAAGACAGTCAACTACCAGACACCGCCAGATATAAAAATGTTGAATATTTGTTTTCATTACTGACGTAAATTTACTTTATTATACACAAACTTGAGCATCCTAAATGTGTTGATGCATACAAAATATACATCTTACTCGGTATGCAGCTTATGTAATTCACATTTAATTACTATTGAGGAATTTGCGTGTTTTGGTATTCGTGCGCGCTCTACCTATAGTTGAATAAATTTACGAGAGTAATGGTGTTAATAGAGTTGGTTGTTTGACATTTTAATCATAATCAATATAACAAATATTGAAAAAATATAGATATGTTAGTGTTGTGTTAATAATCGTTTTCAAGTGCTGTGTGTATTATTCAGTAGCCATCTATTCGAGTTGATGGGGGAAATTATTCTCCATGGAGCGGTACCGATTCGCAACATTTCGGTATATGAAATTAAATAAACTCCTACTTAACAAAAATGTGCTAGCCAAAGTATAGTAACAGGCAAATGGAGAGAGAGATACATTGTTAACTTAATTATAAACGTACATTATTCATGGCAAACTAAAGGAAGATGGATATACTGTATATATATATATATATATATATATATATATATATATATATATATATATACTGTATATAATTATACATATATATATAATTTTGAAGAGCTGGACTTTTTATATCCTGAATCTTTTCAGGCTGTGTAGGCCATAGCGATAGATGCTGATAAACTTAGATCTTCCCCGGGTTACAGCTAAATACTGTATATATAGGAAAAGGATGCACCCTCATTACATCTTCTCCCATCATGGAAGAGGAAGAGTCTGGGTGCGTCTGAGGAGGAGGAGGGGGTCGTAATCTTCCCTGGGAGCCCCCTAGGAACAAAGGCCGCACCTCTAGTCATCGGCAGAAGCGACTGGTTGGACCTAATGGACCTTTGTATACGCTCGCCCACTTCGCAGCTGGGAGACACAGAGAAAGAGAGTGAGTTAGTGAAAGAGTGAGAGAGAGGAAGTGAGAGAGAAGGACTTAGAGAGAGTGAGAGAGAGATAGAGTTACATAGATACACAGACTACACAGACCTTTCGGTCCCTACTAGGTAGTCCGAACTTGATGCTAAAATAGAATTTGCTACATAGTGGAAGGCAAAGATAGCAAAGCAAAAGGCTCTCTCCCCACCAACCTCTCTGTTGGTCGGCATGAAAGTAAGTTGGGGGGAGAGAGAGCGAGAGAGAGAGATAATGTGATATTTTCGTTGTTTCGAAGTTCGAACTTGGGGGGGTTCGTTCTCCGATTTCGGGTCCCTTACTGCAAAGTTCCATTTTCGTGTCAAGTCCAGATCTACTGTAGTCTATGATTTTATACATCAGTACTCATTGTTATGGACTTTGTAGTATATACATTGTGTAATCACTGTACTCATTTGTAAATGTGTTCATGACTATACACGCTTTATGTTTATAATTAAAATTGAATACCGTTCCACTTTCTCATTAATGGGAGATAGGCTGTTCTTCTGACCTACCTTCTCCCTCATGTTTAGCCCCTTTAGTTTTCAGATTTTAAGATGTTCGCTCCATTAGTTTGTCGATTTAAGACCTGCCGCCCCATTTCCTTGTTAATATTAAGACCTTTCCTGCTATTTAGGTGTCGATATTTGTCCTGGCGAACGAAAGTGAGCCTGTAATTTTGGAAGGGCCGGGGCCTTTTCCTACCGAAATGTGTACAAACTCATCTAGAAGGGGGATCTAATGGATTTTTTTTTTCTTAAGTTTGATGAAGGTCTAGAGAGGAAACTAGAAAAATAATTAATAAATGAAACAATCGCCCAAAAAGTGAATCCCTTAACCTGTGTTCATTATTCCCCCTCCATCTCGTTAACCCCTTCTGTACCGGCGCCTTCCTTTTAACTTTATTCTTCCTACCAATAGACGATTGTATTCAGTTTATATAGGGTCTCCAGCAATTACCAGGCTTCGAACTATCTCACGTAACCCTTTTTACTACCACAGATCCTTCTTAAACTGCGCAAAATCGTCTAAATATAAGTAGAATAAACTTAAAAAGACGTAGCCGGTACAGAAGGGGTTAACCTTTGTTCATTATGCCCCTTTCATCTCGTTAATTATTGATCTCGTAAATCCCATATTTCTTTTAACACCCTCCACCATAGCTCTCTATCATCTGGCTATCTCTCAACACTTAATGACTTATTCTCCATAAAACACCCGGATCCTCTACGATACTTTTAAAAACAAACGATTCCCCTTTCTATTATGCATGCTAATTCATCCACCCTTGCGTTTTAATGATAATATATATTTGACCGCGATAAGGAGCCATATTAACAGACCGTTCTGAATATGTTTTCTTTAGTTAAATGGGTTGTCATTCATTATGCAACAACATATTCCTATTGTCGTCATATTGATTTAAAATTGTTAAGCATATTTCATAATAACCCACAAGACGTTGGATAAGATAGTGCTAAATAGTTGGATTGGTATGATAGATAGACAAATGCACATAAATAATAGATACATTCAGAAGCTAATGGACCTTTTTATCCACCCTCCCACTTCACCACCGGGAGAGAGAGAGAGAGTGAGTGAGAGGGGAAACTCGTACTTGTCTACTGATTGGTGTATTGATTAATGGATAGATACACGAATAATTTGGGGATAGGTAAAATAAAATAGATAGATAGAAAGTGCCTTTATATAGCGAGTGGCGACATAAGAGGTCCCGGGAGACAGAAACAATATGGCGCCCGGGGATTTAACTACTCTGATTAATTATAGATCGATGGATAGCAAAATGTAAAGAGATAGAACTTTAATTATTTTATTATTATTTATGAAAAGTTATGTAAGCTGACAAATTAAGTATAACAATAATGCTATGCTATGGGGTAAAGCGTAAGGTAGAAACAATATGGCGTCCATAAGTCAAGTTGACAGTATACCCTCTTATACAGGTACCCTAGATCGATAAATAGATAGATAGATAGATATAGGTAGATAGATATGTACATAGATATAGATAGATAGGTAGATACAGAGAGATAGATAGATAGATAAATAGATAGATAGGTACAGATAGATAGATAGATATATAGATATATAGATCTAGATAGATAGAGACACATGCAGGAGCTAATGGGTCTTTTTATCCGCCCCCTCACTTACTGGTCGTGTGAGAGAGAGAGAGAGAGAGAGAGACTTGCATTTGGCTCATACAGTATATAGAGAGAGTTAATGGCTGGCCAAATATAGAGATTAAGACCTTTCGTCCTATTGCTTTGTCGATATCAAGACCCTTCGTGCCATTTAGGTGTCGATTTTTTTTTTCCTGGCGAGCGACGGCGAGCCTATAATTTTAAGAGGAACCAGACATCAGCCGGGACATATTTCTATCGAACAATGTACAAATGTATCTTGAATGTCTTGGGGTTATTTTGTTAAGCTTGATGGAGGTCTAGGGAGGACGCTAAAAAATATATATAGAAAGATAAATAAATAATATATTTATCGTATTCCCCTGTCCCTTTTTCGACAGATATGCACAAATGGAGAGGCAAAGAGAGTAGTTATATCATTCTATGTATATATTTATCGTATTCCCCTGTCCCCTTTTCGGCAGATACACGCACATGGAGAGGTAAAGAGAGTAGTTATATCATTCTCTATATATATTTCTCACATTCCCCTGTCCCCTCTCGCCCACCGCATTTCCTCCCCTTCCCTCTTCTGTACAACATAATTGAAAGAAAATAAAGATACTGACAGGGAGAGAAATTGGCAAACGGAGTTAAGAGAGAGAATTGATGGTTCAAACTATGGCACAGAAGGGGCCTTTCATATAGCACTAATTCGCTATGTCTCTTTCAATGTAGATTCATACGATCGCTTTTTCAGCTCTCCTTTGTTTTAGTTATTCAGGTTAGGACACTTGCTACACGCAGCATTATAATTTGTCTCCTTCATACACATAGAAAACATTATGACGACAGAGATGTCACTTAAAAGTATATACATTTAGAGGTCACTCATAGCAGTTCCAGCTAATTTTGAAATGCTATAATAATAAATTTGCAAATTAACCCTTTCAAAACCGGTGTCGTCCTTTTAACTTAATGTTGGCTATTATTAGGCGATTTTATTCAGAGTAAAAAGGGCCTCCAGCAATTAACAGGCTTCGAACTATCTCAATTAATCCTTTTTACTACCACAGATCCTATTTAACCTGCACACATTTGTCTAATTATAGCTAGAATACAATTATAAAGACGTGGCCAGTACAGAAGGGGTTAAAAATTCCCATAACAACGCTCATATAAAGTTGTGGAGTTGAGCATCTATATATGTTGGGCCATTATTGTTCTTCACCTTTTAAGTCGATGGCTGTTTTGACCATCAGCTGTTTTGCTCTTTGATCTTGTTGATCCGCTACCGATTTGGTTTGGTGGCCAATATGGGTTGAGCCCAGCAGTCGATTGTATCTGATTGTTATTGGCCGAGGCTTAGTCCCTACACCATCAAGAGTGCTTTTATGTAAAGAGTAGTGACATAGGGAATTCAGTGAGTCAGAAACAGTATGTCACCCAAGGGCCTTAGTGCCCTGATAGACATAGATTGATGTATTGCGAAATTTAAGGAGTAGTTTGGCGTAGGAATGTGGCGACCCTATCCCCCGTCACTATTGTGGCGCAGATAACCCTTGAAGTTTGGGACTGGGAGTCCCACCACCACAATTTACTCCAACTAATGGATCAGCAAGTCTCGAAGCTGGGCCCTTTGCTTGCCGGAGTCTCAGCAATGTTTCCTGCTGATCCTCCCTACCCTTTTAATGGAGTTCGAGTTTAGCTACTGACCAACAGACTGCCAGTAGAAGGTATACAAGCTGAGAAATGAAGTGTACAAAAAATTGTATGCTATGGGGTAAAGGGTGAGGTAGAAACAATATGGCGTCCAATATATCATTGGCACTACCCTCTTATACAAGTACCCTACGGTCATCCAACCATCGCCATTTTCTTTAAGTTGAGTTCTTCGGTAACCAGAATATCTCACAGTGTGCATCGTGTAGATCGATTATAAACTCATGTTATTTTGTTATGGGATACATTTTGAGGGTGGGGTGCGGGGGGTGTCATCCATTTATGGTCAAAATTATCAATTATATTTCAATTCAATTAACTTCAAATTATTCTTTTTGTCATGATAAGTTTATACATTATACAATAACATATCATAAGATAATTCAAGATACTGGAATATTTTCAGCTTCATACAACCATTAGTTTTCGATAAATCCTCTAAAAACAAACAAATCGATAAATAGAGACACACAGACAAACAAACAGCTGTGATCACATACCCACTAAAAACTGCTTTGTTAGTAATTAATACACGAATGGCGTCCTCGTGTGGTTGGCCAAATAAGTCATGTCTCCGTTATCATTACGTTGTGCTCGTTTTGTGCTGTATTAATGTCTGTCAGATGTTGAATAGGATGTGTAAATATAAGAACATGTTTGTATATCTCACTCGAAACGATGAATTAATGCTTAGATAGTGCTGATACCAATTGTTGGTAAAATATACTTAGTGAAGTGATATCACTTAAATGGGCAACTGTACCAGAGATAAAGCCTCACCTTCCCCTCCGAGCCAGCCGGAAACTAAAACCAAACCCCGGGCCGCGGTGGTGAAGTAATAATTCTTGCGATGTTTTATGAACCATTATACAAGACCGACGCCAGCTCAGGGGGGGGGGGGGAGTTGTTGAGAAGTGGCCGCACATTTTAGCGGGGATGCATTTCATGACGCCGTAATAGGTGGCATTGTTCACTTGACCACTTAACCCCCTTCCATTCTTTTCTTTGAGGCGGATTTAGGTAATATTTGCGCTTGTGTTCTTTTCTTCGCAGCGGTTGTATGTCATGTTTGCATTATTTAAAGATACGCCGTAATAGGTGGCATTGTTCACTTGTGCACCTCTTTGCAGCGGTTTGAGGAAATAGTTTTCGTATTAAGGGGCTAGTGGCTGTTTTTTTGGTCTGTTAATTTATTTATTCATTAATTTTATACTTTCCTCGCTAGACCTCCATTAAGCTTAAAAAAAAAAAACCCTAGACCCCCTTTCAAGACAAATGTGTATAATTTTCGGTAGAGAATTGTTCCAGCCCAAGGCCGGTTCCTCTTAAAATTACAGGCTCGCTATCACTCGCCATGAAAAAATCGACACCTAAATGGCACGAAAGGTCTTAAAATTGATAACGAAATAGGACAACAGGTGTTAAAATCTCCAAAGTAATGGGCCGAACGTCATAAAATCTCAAAACTAATGGGGCTAAACACGAGGGTGAAGAAGTCCCGAAAAAGCGACCACTACCACCTTCAAAGATAAGGGAGAACGAATTCCACCCAACTACACCATCCCGGGATATTTACTACTTCGGTTTGTAGTCCACGATAAATTTAGTGTTGTCGGTGAGCTGATCTGCTAAGCTAACATTAAATGACTTTGTGTTAAGGGGGTAGTATTCACTTTTTATGGACCCCTTCTCCCTCATGTTTAGTATATTTAGTTTTGAGGTTTTAAGACGTTCGTTTCGTTAGTTTGGCGATTTTTAAGACTTTTCGCCTCATTTTTTTTCAATATTAAGACCATTCGTACCCTTTAGGTGTCGCTTTTTTCCTGGCGAGCAATAGGGAGCCTCTAATTTTAGAAGGAACCGGCCTTCGGCCGGGAAATTTTTCTACCGAAAAATGTACAAATGTATCTTGAAAGGGGGTCTAAGGTTTGTTTTTCCAAGTTTGATGGAGGTCTAGCGAGAAAAGAAAAAAAATAATAATAATAAACACATAGACCCAAAACCAAGCAGTACCCCCTTAATACAAAGATAAAATAGAATTTTTCCCGTACTATTTTGAGGCTCTTTCACATTGAAATCGGAAACTAGATCGAAGTTAGATTATGTGAGGTAGTATAATTTTTTGTGGGACTTGCTGCCAGACAACGATTTTCCATAAATGATAACGGAAAATCGCTCATGTGACACCGCCAATGGGATACAAAATGTCGTCGAAAAATACACTACACTGAATGAATCTCGGAATAAGAGAGACCGTTCATTCTTTGATGGACTTTACTCAAATTGTGAATAGCGAGTTTCATCATGTTTATGGGTAACGTAGAGTGTTGGCTGGGGACCAAGGATCGTCTTAAGGAGGGATTGTTCACTTTTTGGGCGATTTTTGCATGTATTCATTATTTTTCTAGGTTTCTCCCTAGACCTCCATCAAATTAAAAAAACAAAATCCATTAGATCCCCTTTTAGATTAATTTGTACATTTTTCGGTAGAAAATGTCCCGGCCGAAGGCCGCTTCTTCCAACATTACAGGCTCAGTATCGTTCGCCAGGGAAAAAATCGACACCTAAATAGCACGAAAGGTCTAAATATTGACGACCAAATGGGGCGAAAGGTCTTAAAATCGACTAACTAATGGGACAAACATCTTAACATCTGAAAACTAATGGGGCTATACATGAGGGAGAAAGTGGTCCAGAAAACCGGCCCATCCCCCCTTAATAACTCCTAAACAACAGACCCTCCAGGAAGAAGGAAACAACTTCCACGTCGTCATGGAGTCTGCAATTGCATCTGAATTTCAAACCCACCGCTATTCCATGAACTAAATTACTTGAGCGGAGTGAATTTGTTGATAAAAATGCGTTTGGGAGATGATAAAAGCAACCAATTGACCACTTGCGAGTTTCGTTCTATAAGGAAGTTGGAGCTGTAGACATCAATAGTAAATAGAAATGCATTAACTATGTAGGTTCCTAATGGCTAAAGAGTATGTTAACTGGGTTTGCTGTATCTATAAATGTAGTACAACCGAATTTTAGCTGGTAAATCTGCTCAATATCGATGTCTACAGCTCCAACTCCCTTATAGAACGACACTCGCAAATGGTCAATTCACAGCAGATAGTTAGAACATTCGTTCATTTAGTTAATCACATACATCCCTTGGTAAAAGTAAATATTACTAACAAAGAATGACAAGCAAATATAACTATTAAACGAGACTTCATGGAGACCATTCCTATCTTCGGATAGATATTTCAATCCATTAATTGTATATATACAGTATATATATATATATATATATATATATATATATATATATATATATATATATATATATATATATATATATATATAAAATAATACCAAACCTTGTTGTTTGGTAATCGAGGTAACAAAATGGCGTCCCAATAAAAATTTGTCCCCTCTCTCTCTTACTACAGGGCGTCTTCTCAGCACTACTGGCATTTATAATTTACACGCTGGCAATGCTCTCCTTTGCCGAGTTTTGCAATTAAGTTGCACGTTCAAAATTAGGTTCTTCGAAATTAATGAGGCGGTTTACGAAATTGCAACTGCCTTTTCGGGCAAGCTTATGTTTGATATTTATTTAAGACGTGTTCAGTTGAAGATGCATCCTTACTATATTTATTATAGATATTTATGTATGTATGTATGTACAGTATGTACTCAGGCACATACCCCATAGCTGGGGGGTGGCCGACTCGAGACAGAGCACGAACAGAAATAACATTTAAAGTTCCAATTCTTAGGGTCCGGGACTACTTTCGCTTTCCATCACCGCTTACTCTGTACCGTCTAGTAGGTCAATTGTACAAGGGGAGGAGGATTCCTAGCCACCTGCCCCAAGAAGGAAAAGTAGGACAGTAAATGAGACAGACATAATCGGCTGAAGTTGGGTAGAGGATGCCAAATCTCACTCTGGATAGGACCAGCCCTCACCCTCACCAATATTTTTACCAACATATTATTTATAGTGGAAGCAGAAAGCTGTTTTACTTGGAGACACAGATGATTAAGTTGTTCTATCTATCTATCTATTGCCTGACGACGTAATCCCCGAAGGGGTGGCCACGAACGAACCGCCCCCATGCACCTCTGTCCCCAGTCAGTCGACGCCCCTCCCCCCAACCAGCACCACCTTCGTTCATGTACTTCCTCACTCCATCCTTCCACCTCTCATTCGGTCTACCTCTCCCTCTCTGTCCCTCCACCTCGCTTTCGTACACCCTCTTAGTCATTCTCTCGCTTTCCATACATTCCATATGGCCGAACCATCTCAAGTTGTTCCTTTTCACACTTTCCAGCACATCTACCTCCACACCACACCTCCTTCTTACTTCCTCATTAGTCTGTCTATCCCTCCATGTAACTATGCACGCACTCCTTAAGTAATTCATTTCCACTGCTCTCACTCTTGGTCTGAGTCTCTCAACCAACGTCCATGCTTCGCTTCCGTAAGTCAGTGTCGGGATAACCACACTGTCATGCAAGGACTTCTTCACTTCCATACTGACCACCCTATTTCTTGTTACTGCTTTTAGCGTTCCTACAACCCTCTTCCCCTGTTGTACCCTCTCCCGTACTTCTTCATCCATAGTCCCATCTTTACTCAACACACTGCCCAGATACTTAAAAGAGTTGACGATCTCCATAGCCTGACCGTTCAGCTTCACCTCACACTCTGTGACTTCACCCCTTTCGAAGACCATAACCTTGCTCTTCCTCGCATTTACCTTCAAATTCCGTTTTTCGCACACTGTTCCAAACTCATTTACCAGACCCTGCAACTCCCATTCATTATCACTCATCAGAACTGTATCATCCGCAAACAGCAGTATAGGTAGCTTCCACTCAATTACCTCCCTTTTCAGCGATACACCAACATCCACTGCTCTTGATAGTATTTCTTTCATGACTCCATCCATATATACAGTAAACAACCACGGGGACATCACACACCCCTGTTTCAAACCAACATTCAGGTCAAAGAACTCGCTCTGCTCACTCTCCACACGTACTGCCGCCTTTGCACCCTCATACATGCTCTTCACTGCTTTCAGCAACTTGCCCTCTACTCCGTATATTCTAAGTACTTTCCACAAACCTTCTCTATCCACTCTGTCATAGGCCTTCTCCAAGTCCATAAAGGCAACATACACCTTTTGTTTCTTCTCCAGATACTTCTCCACAACACAATTCAGGGTAAAAATCTGATCTACACATCCTCTTCCCTTCCTAAAACCTCCCTGCTCGTCGCCTATCCATTTCTCCGTTCTCACTCTCACTCTCTCAATCACTACCCTACTGTATACCTTCCCTACTACACTTAGAAGACATATTCCTCGGTGGTTACCACACACTCCTCTTTCCCCTTTGCCCTTATATAGGGGGACTATTATGCCAGTCTTCCAGTCATCGGGTGCACTCCCCTTCTCCCATGCTAGTTTGCACATTTTCCATACCCATTCTATCACTATCTCACCACCATACCTCAACATTTCCCCACACACTCCATCTGTTCCTGGTGCTTTCCCCAACTTCACTCTTTTCATGGCTTCCCACACTTCTGACCTCCTGATCCCCACCTCCTCCTCCACTACTTCTCTTCTTCTCCCTTCCATACCATATCCAGCTATGTTTGCTGGCTCTTCATTCCTTACATTTAGCAACTCACTGAAGTACTCCCTCCATCTTTCGACTCTCTCTTGCTTCTCGGCTAGCATTCTCCCATTCTTATCTTTCACACCCTTACTGTTTCCCTTGCTACCTTCCCTAATTTCTTGACTTCTTTCCATAAGTTTCTTACTCTCCCTCCATTTTACACTCAGATTCCTTCCAAATTCCTCATCTACTCTTCTCTTACTTTCCTTCACTACTCTCTTCACCACCCTCTTACTCTCCACGTACCTCGCTCGTTTCTGTCTCTCGGAATCTTCATTCCCTCTACTACCCAACCACTCTCTATATGCTTTCTTCTTTTCTTCCACAGCTATTCGTACCTCTTCTGTCCACCATGCTGTACCTTTCACTCCCCTCCCTCTTCTCCTCACTCCACACACCTCCTCACATGCTGCACAGATCTCATCCTTAAACACCTTGCTCATCTCCTCCACTTCCTCCATAACTTCCAGGTCGAACCCACCTAGTCGTCTTTCCACTGCTCTCCTGTACTCCTCCCTGACTTCCTCCTCCTGCAACCTCTCCACCCTCCTCACCATTCCACCCTCTTCTCGCCTCCCTCCAGCTCTCCTCACCCACTTCTTTTGTATCCTAACCTTAGCTACTACTACATAATGATCAGACAGACCCCCTCCAATACCCCTATACACCCTAGCATCCATCACAGATTTCTTCATTCGTTCATCCACACATACATAATCAATCAATGACTTTCGTTCCACCACTGTCTTATCCTTCATCGTCAACATCCGTTTCCACGTGTACCTGTGGATCATTCTGTGTCGGAAGAAGGTGTTGGCTATCCACAGCCTCCTCCCCACACATACGTCCTCAAGTGTACTACCATTCCCATTCACCTCTGATGGTACCCCCCACCCTCCCACCACTCCCTCAACTTTCCTATCACCCACCTTACCATTCATATCCCCAATCAGAAATATTCTTTCGTTCTTGTCAAACTTCTCCAGGCACGCCTCCACATTCATCCAGAACTCATCTTTCTTTCTTTCAAGTATATCCTCTGTCGGGGCGTACACGCATACAATCACCCACGTTTGTATTCCTACTTTCATTCTCACCCACACAATCCTTGAACCCACAGACCCATACTCTCTTACACATTCCTTCCATTTGCTACTTACAAACAAACATGCACCTTCTCTCGCTGTTCCTTCACTCACTCCAGCACACACACCCATTCCACACTCCCACTCTCTCACATCTGAACCTTTCCATTTGGTCTCTGTCATTCCACATACATCCAGCCTGGCATTCACTAACACTTCCAGAACCTCTCTCTCTTTTGTGCCATCATTCATGCCACTAACATTCCACGTAGCCATTCTCAGAATGTCCGAAGGCATGTCCTTAGTCGGTCGTGGTTCGTCAACGTTGGTTCCGTCCGCATCCGAGGCTGTTCGTTAGTTTTTCTTTGCTTAGATATTTTTTCCAGGTGGGGATCGCAAGCCCACCGACCCAACCTCTTTAGTCGCCTCTTACGACAGACACACAGAAGGCACGTGGGGCATATTCTATTCCCTAACCCCCAGGGGGTTAGTTCAATTCCCTGTAGATTTTTATTCTTAGATTGATGACTAATGTACAGTCGAGCTAAGAATTCTTGGAAAATATTCAAAAGTATAATTATGATAAATTGGCGAACTACTTTGATCAACTGTTTAAGGGGGGTTGGGCCGGTTTTCTGGACCACTTTCTCCCTCATGTTTAGCCCCATTAGTTTTCAGATGTTAAGATGTTTGCCCCATTAGTTAGTCGATTTTAAGACCTTTCGCCCCATTTCTTCGTCATTATTTAGACCTTTCGTGCTATTTAGGTGTCGATTTTTTCCCTGGCGAACGATAGTGAGCCTGTAATGTTGGAAGAACCGGCCTTCGGCCGGGAAATTGTTCTACCGAAAAATGTACAAATTAATCTAGAAGGGGGATCTAATGGATTTTTGTTTTTTTTAATTTGATGGAGGTCTAGGGAGGAAACTAGAAACATAATGAATACATGCAAAAATCGCCTAAGAAGTGAACCATCCCCCCTTAATCCATGATCATCAAGTTACAGGGATGTATTAGTTAATGTTCACCGCCTTGCTTTATCATTAGAAGATGTTGACGTATTGTGACCACGACTCTACAATGTTCTGTTTTAATTTTGTTGTCCACCACACGATAGAAGTCTTGAAAACATAATATACCCAAACATATCTTTACCCATTCTGTACCGGCAAACGTCTCTTTAACTATATTCTGGCTACTATTAGACGATTTAATTCAGTTTATAAAGGGCCTCCAGCAAATAACAGGCTTCGAAATATCTCACTTAACCCGTTTTACTACCGCAGATCCTTCTTAAGCTCCACAAAATCTTCCAAATATACCTAGAATAAAACTAAAAAGACGTCGCCTGTACAGAAGGGGTTAATTTAACACATTCCGTCGCATTACTGAACTTACTTTATTCCAAGACTCATTACTTTGCTGAATTACTTTTCCAACTTCCTCGTAATTATTGCTCTAACTACAATTATGCTTAACGCTATTTGGTCCCAAAGTTTTTTTTTAGAACCTCCTCTGTTCTTTCCATTCGTGTGGAGATTTTAAGACGTTTCGCCCCGTTAGTTTGGCGATAATAAGACGCTTCGCCCCCCTCAGGTGTCGATGTTTTCGTTGTGTGAAAGGATTATGGATGATGACGATGGTGAATGTAAAAGGATGTATAAGTGGATGATGGTGGTGGATGTATAAGGGTGATGGCTAAGTGAAGGATGATGGTGGATGTATGAGGATGATGGTGGATGTATGAGGGTGATGGTTAAGTGGATGATGATGATGAAGGATGTATGAAGGTGATGGCTCAGTGGATGATGGTGGGGGATGTATAAGGATGTATAAGTGGGATGATGATGGTGGATGTATAAGGGTGGATGTATGAGGGTGTAGGATGCGTGGATGAGGATGGATGATTCTAGCCCTATGAATATTTGAGTCGACCAGATCCTCACATGGGGCTGCCAGGAATTCAACTATTCTGCGTTCAAAGTTTGGTAAATACAAATTTGGATTATGGTAACCACAATGTAGATATATTTTCTGCTTATGAAGTATCCTTTCATTTGATGTCATTAACTATCTATTTATATGTCTATCTACCTCTTACTTCTCTCTCTCTCTCTCTCTCTCTCTCTCTCTCTCTCTCTCTCTCTCTCTCTCTCTCTCTCTCTCTCTCTCTCTAACCAGTAATAACAACCAGTAGAGACCCAGAGACTATTATTTTCCATTACTGCCTGGGCACCATCAGCCAAGCCAAGGTCATCCCTCTTGCTCCCAGCCTGGTGTAGGAAGCGTACATTTAGGGCCATATGTCGTGGCTAGAGTACAGTGCCTTTATATAGGGAGTGGCCCAATTCAAACAATTAGTTTTAGTTTGTCCCTCTACGCGAACAAAAACACCTTCCCAGACTTCCTTCGAAATAAATTAAATGCCTACCTAGACCCCCTTCAAGCTAAATTAGTAATGTTTACAATAGAAGAATACCCCGGCCGAAAGTCCATTTCTTCCGATTTAAAGGCTCTCTATTGCTCGCTCAGAAAGAAATCGACACCTGAATAGGGTGAAGTGTCCTACTATCGCCAAACCAAGTGGTGAGCATCTTCAACTCTCCAAACTATTGGAGCGAAACAGAGATGGGTCAAAAAGCTCTCCTTCGGAACTAATAGGGTTAAAAGCTAGTAGGTAAAGCCTCATATTGATGTCAACTGAATATGGACATCACTATTGTCTTGGTGAGATTGTAGGCACCAATCGAGCAAGGCTGTACCCAGGGGAGGCAACATAGGCATATGATAAGGAGTTGCTGGAACTCCTGTTTCATTTACCTGGCTTCCCCCACTGCTTCTGTTTATGCCTCACCAACACAGAGGGTAATCCAGCTAACTTTCACAAACACCTCCTCCTCCTATTCATTTCACTTCACTTAACAAGCACACCAAACATCTTTGCAACACACCTAAGTTACTTTTAAAACATACCTTGTTTTTTTATTCTCTTTCACTCTTTCAACCTTTATGTGCGTGTGTTTGGGGGGGGGGGGGCACTTGTTACAAGCAGCGTTGCCCTTTGTCTGCTTCATGCAATTATAACAAATGCAGTTATATATATATATATATAACAAATGCAGTTATATATATATATATATATATATATATATATATAACTGCATTTGTTATAATTGCATGAAGTAGACAAAGGGCAACGCTGCTTGTAACAAGTGCCCCCCCCCCCCCTCCAAACACACGCACATAAAGGTTGAAAGAGTGAAAGAGAATAAAAAAACAAGGTATGTTTTAAAAGTAACTTAGGTGTGTTGCAAAGATGTTCGGTGTGCTTGTTAAGTGAAGTGAAATGAATAGGAGGAGGAGGTGTTTGTGAAAGTTAGCTGGATTACCCTCTGTGTTGGTGAGGCATAAACATATATATAAACATATATATATATATATATATATATATATATATATATATACAGTATATATAATATATATATATATATATATATGTGTGTGTGTGTGTGTATTAAATTTCCTAACCTCATCTTGCCTGTCATTTGACAGTAAAATAATTGCAATTATATAATAACGGATGCAAGCATAGACTGCGTGTGAAATAGCAAAACATTAGTGTATTTAAAACTCCAGGGCACTACTTTGAATATTATATTTAAATGTGCAAAACAAATATACTAATTTGTATTCAGACGATTTGCTAATGGCGTGGGCTAGATAGTAAAGTTGATTATATTTCAGCCGACAGCAAATTGAATCCCTTAGCCACCGATTTATCGATAATTAATACAAAAATAATAGGAATAAGTTATGCCTTCATAATTACCAGCATATTTCGTTACAAAATGCTTATAATAACTGGGTAATCTATATGGGAAAATGGCGTTTTACCGTTAGCTACCTGAAAATACAATAATATAGAAAATAATTTTATACTTTTATAACAGGTGCAAAATATTGGTTTAAATCTGTATTCAGACGATTTATTAATGGCATAGGATAGATACTTGAATATTTTTACACCTTTATTTCATGAGGAACATTCAGTTCTGCACTTTTCCATGCATATTATACACTGCATTCAATAAACACTTTTAAAAGACCAATATAGAAAAGTAATGCATATAAGATATATTATTTTAACACGGAATCCTTTAAATATATGTAGCGCTTCTGTGTGTTTTGTTACTATGAGCAGAATTTTAGTACATTTTATTTGTATAGCTCTCTCATTATAAAATGTTCTAGTATACAATTATATATTATGTAACTCGTCAGACTAATGAGGGATGAAGTGCAATTAATACCCGAGGTTATTGGGGTCCTCGGTGGCCTTGTAGTTAAGGTGTTGGAGTGCTGCACTACTGGCCTGGGTTCAAGCCCTGGCTGGGTCAGATATAATAAATATATTAGGGCTCTATTTGTTTATTCAGAGATACCTTAAATATGTCTAAGATTACAAGTATCCTTCTCTAGTACTTACTGTAGCTGCTAGTGTTTGTATGTGAGGTGTACAGTATGTGTGTATGGCATCAAGCTACGTGACCACGAGTCGGAGTGGGTGGTGGTGGATTGAATCTGATTCCAAATGAAGCCACTACTTTTAAGCTCCTCGGTGGCCTAGTGGTTAAGGTGTTGGAGAGCTGCACTATTGGTCTGGGTTCCAGCCCTGGCTGGGTCATATCATCAAAATATTAAAACAATTTTTTGCATAGGTGTGCCATACAAATTTATAAAAAAAATACAAATAATTTTGTGAAAAAACAGCATTTTAGGAGGAGCACTTTGTTGTCAATAAAGTGTTCCTCCTCAAATGTTAATATTAACTCCAAAAAGTTATTATAGCAATGAGCTGTTGTCTTGGGTGTCTAGGGTGGGGAGCGAGGAGGTGTTGGTTGCGACATTGTGGGGTGATTGGCGGGGGAATTTTAAGATGTTTCGATTTTTTCTGGGCGAGCGATAGCGAGCCTGCAACTTAAAGGAAATCGGCCTTCGACCGAGACATTTTTCGAACGAAAAATGTACAAAATTATCTTGAATGGGGTCTGGATGGATATATTAGTTTGAAGGAAGTCTGGGAAGGCGAATTTGGTTAGCCTAGGGGACTAACTAAAATACATTGCTCGATAATGACAAAAGCAAGCAAAATCCTCAATATTAGTTAAACAAAATATCAGAAAAGATTAAGACAAAACCCACACTGCATAGTGGTTTCCCTTCTGAGCTGGATGTCAGAGGAGGAGAGCAAGGAGGTGTTGGCTGAGAAATAGTGCGGTGATTGGAGGGGAGATTTTAGGACGTTTCACCACATTAATTTGGCAATAATTAGATGTTTCACCCCATTAGTTTGGCGATACTAAGATGCTTCACCCAATTCAGGTGTCGATTTTTTCCGGGCGAGCGATAGCAAGCCTTTAACTTGAAAGACATTTTTCGATAGAAAAATGTACAAAATTAGCTTGAATGGGACTGGGTTGACAACTTTTAGCTTGAAGTTAGTCTGGGATTGTGTATTAGTAAGCTTAGAGGATAAAACTAAAATACAATGCTGGAAAGTGACAAAAGCAAGCAAAATCCTCAAAAATAGTTAAAACAAAATATCCGACCCAAACTGCATAGTGGTTTCCCCTTTGAGCTGGACGTCAGAGGAGGAGAGCGAGGAGGTGTTAGCTGAGAAATAGTGCGGTTATTGGAGTGGACAGCTGGAGGGGAAGGGAGGGGGGGGGGGAGGCAAAGGCTCAGGACTGGACAAGGCAAAGGAGGAAAGGAACAATACGAGAAAAAGAAAACAAATAACAAAATAACACGTTGACAGTATTCATAACCAAATAAATAACACGTTGACAGTATTCATAACCAAATAACACGTTGACAGAATTCATAACCAAATAACACGTTCACAGTATTCATAACCAAATAACGCGTTGACAGTATTCATAACCAAATAACACGTTGACAGTATTCATAACCAAATAACACGTTGACAGTATTCATAACCAAATAACACGTTCACAGTATTCATAACCAAATAACGCGTTGACAGTATTCATAACCAAATAACACGTTGACAGTATTCATAACCAAATAACACGTTGACAGTATTCATAACCAAATAACACGTTCACAGTATTCATAACCAAATAACGCGTTGACAGTATTCATAACCAAATAACACGTTGACAGTATTCATAACCAAATAACACGTTGACAGTATTCATAACCAAATAACACGTTGACAGTATTCATAACCAAATAACACGTTGACAGTATTCATAACCAAATAACACGTAAGTAAATCAAGAACGTTAATCTATTTCTAGGTAATTCTTTAAGTTTGTGTTTCAAGAGGTGACCATTAATTAGTTTTTCAGGGACAAACTTGACTCCAGTTCGAGTAAAATGAAGACTGATGGCGCCGGAAAATTGCCTCAGAGAATTGACCCCCTGCGAGTTTCTGGTTATAAGGATGTTTTAGGTGTAGATATCAATATTTAGCTGCAATTACCAATTTGATGTGAGCTTAGGAAGAATACAAAACTTTAATGAATTATGTATTAATATAATATAATTAATGTAAATGCAGGTAAAATTCGCCTCTATATATGATTATATATATATATATATATATATATATATATATATATTGTTACGTATCTTGATCCTCAAGTGGTTAACTTGATGAATCTAGATAGCACAGATATATATATTAAGGTATCAGTCAGCTGAAGGCAAAACAAAAGTAAAATCTAATAAAATAATTTCCTATTGTTGCTTCCTTTCCTTTTGGATCTTAGGACTTAGTATCCTTTATTGACTGATACTCTTTAATTATGAAAAATACTGAAACTAATTAAAGTCATGTAGTATTTATAAAGAATTATTATTTAACCGAAGCTTAGTAGGCTATGGTTATGAACCGAATAAGTTATAGCTAAAGAAGGACTATTAATTTATAAAAAGTCTTGAAAGATAAATATTAAAGTAAGAATATTTCTGTCTCTTACCCTTTTTGAAATGAATAGATAGTTTTCTTATATGTCCTTTTATTTATATTTAATGTAATTATTCTTGGTTCTTGTCTTACGTTAATGGTATTATATTATTATTATCATCAGGAGTAATATCAAAGTCACATAAAAAGTTAGATATATATTTAATAATTAGTTAAATGTATTTCTTAACCACGTAACATTGAGGTTTGATTATGAGTAAATAAAGTTACAGGATCGTTTCATAGATTCGATTCAGGTCTCACTCAAATAATATGAAAAGCAAAATATAATATTTTGAAGCAAAAGAATTTTCTTCAGCTTAGGAAATCACTAGAAGTAATATTATCACAGCCATGTTAGTCTCAGGCGATATTACTAATACGAGACAATAGCATCACCGTACTAAGCACCGTTAAGCAATGTAAGCTTAATTCAAAGAAAATGAAAGAACTCGTAAGTATTAATATAAAACAATAGTATTACTTTCATCATAACCCAATTACTTAAAGAGTTGCTTTAGTCCACAAGTTAGTCAACTAAAATAGTTAAGTACATAATAATAGCGTTAACGTTAATTCCCAATAAAATAGTTAAGTACATAAATAGTAGCGTTAACGTTAATTCGCAATCAAATAGTTAAACACATAATAGTAGCGTTCACGTTAATTCCCAATCACATATCTCACTAACCAACATAACGTAAGTGTTTACACCGAATACACTTAACACACATTTATATAATCTGACTGACAGTCACAATCCCATTATAATACTTCACCCCGTCTTCCTCGAGCTGCAAGTTCACCTTCCCCAACTCCAAATGAGATTGATTTGAATGCCCACAACTCGGGTCTTATATACCAAACAATGATGGTGTAGGAACGAATCAGGAGGCGGGGGTTGGTGCCTGCTCCAATCATAGCTCCTCGAGTCGCATAACAGGTGCCTGGTCCACTCACAGCTCCTGGCGTCGATCATACGTCATAGCATCGGTCATCGAGGTAGTTTGCAGGGTCCCCTATGACGCACGCAGGTGTGAAGGCTAGTTTGCAGGTATGCGGGCGAGCTAGTTTCCCCACTCGCTTGGTCGCTCGCTAGTCTGCTTCACCGTTTGGGTAGTTTGGCTCCTTCAACTCTAATTCTAACTCTTAAATTAACATACAGGGCTCCGTATGTCAGAATATATATATATATATATATATATATATATATATATATATATATATATATATATATAGAGAGAGAGAGAGAGAGAGAGAGAGGGGAGGAGGGGGTGGGGGGAGATACTAGCGACCCCAGCTGTCCTTGGAGAGAGATACGTATTTCTGGGTCACCTTGGCAGATTACAGGTCCAGGAACAAAGGTTAATATAGAACCCCTCGAGTTGGGGGCGTAAGCGGTGGTATGTTATATGAGGGAGGTGGGTCGTTTTTATGGCCCCGCTTCTCCCTCACGCTTAGCCACATTAATTTTCAGATTTTAAGACGTTCGGCATATTAGTTTGGAGATTTTATTAATTATCGCACCATTTCTTTGTCAAGATTAACACTTTTCGTGTAATTTAGGTGTCGATTTTTTCCTGGCGAGCAATGGTGAGCCTGTAATTAAAGATAAACCGGCCTTTGGCCGGGAAATTTTTCTATCGTTAAACGTACAAATATATCTTGAAGGGGTTCTAGGCAGAGTTTTTGTTTTTAACTTTTGATGAAGGTCTAGGGAGGAAACTGAATACATGATATAAAAAAATACATAAATAATATAATATATATATATATATATATATATATATATATATATATATATATATATATACAGTAAGAGGGAGACGGGTGCGTGGGCGGCGGTTTTGATGTGGCAGGCATAAAAGGTTACCGATTAAACAGATTATCCTCAAGGTCTGAATGTGGGTGTATAAATGTTTGGATGGGTTTGGGATGAATTATTTAGATTTATGCACGACACAAACACATATATTATAGAATATACTATAGGATAGTTTGGTTTCACTGGAAAAGTCATTAGTGGCTTTTACACACTCGACATCACATAGTCGTACGCTCAGACCCACCACACACACACACATAATAGTCGTACGCTCACACCCACCACACACACACACACACACACACACAGTACAGACCTAGAAAAGATTATAAACTAGGAAACGAAGTGATTCCCAAAGCAGAAAAAGAAAAAGACTTGGGGATAGAATTTAAGGATAACATGTCTCCAGAAAGCCACGTAAATAAGATAGTGAGAGAATCACTAGCACTATTGGCAAATATCAGGATGTCTTTCAATTATCTTAATGAAAACACCACGAAACAAATAATAACGGCAATAATAAGACCCAGGATGGAATATGCATCTGTAGTGTGGTCCCCTCACATGAAGAAACATATCCACAAAATTGAGAGGGTACAGAGAGCAGCTACGAGGATGATCCCAGGTTTGGAAAATTTGGAGTACCAAGAGAGGCTCGAGAGATTGAATCTACCTACACTGGAACAGAGAAGGAAACGAGGACAGCAAATTCAGATATACAAATGTGTTAGAGGTATTGACAAAATCGACCAAGAAAACTTCATAGAGAGGGATGGAGGTGAGAGAACAAGAGGACACAGCTACAAACTAAAAGTGCTTAATAGTAAATCTGATCTGAAAAGTAAAAGATTTCCTACCAACTCGATTAGTGGGTGGAACAAATTGCCAGCCGAAGCAAGCTCACTCCCGCAAATACAACTAGTGTAAGTACAACTAGAGTAATAAGTACACACACACACACACACACACACACAAGCATTTAGCCAGGCATCCCCTAAATTAATCATTTAAAAGGCAGTATAGTATAGCGTTCTACTTATAATCTCATCTCCAAAATTAGTGCACAAATGAAGGAAGGAAAGAGTAGGATATTAAAAAGAGAGAAGGGATTCTAACGGTAGACAAGAATGATAATACCTCTCCCTCTCCCTCTCCCTCTCCCTCTCTCTCTCCGTATCACTTGCCAGGATACAGTTGCCTATGAAATATTGTCAACAGAAAAAGGCCTATTTGATCCGAAGGGTCATTTTGGTCCTTCCCTGTTTCCCTCCATTAGTCTGTTGAATTTAAGACGTTTCACACCATTATTTTGGCGACAATAAGATGTTTCACTTCACTTAGGTATCGATTTGTTTTGTTCTGGGCAACTGATAGCGAGCTTGTAACTTAGAAGAAATAGGCCTTCGATTATTTTGTACAAATTTAGCCTGAATGGGATCTGTGTGGGTATGTTTTTGTTTGAAGGAAATTTCGAATGGCGTTTTTGTTACCCTAGGAGACAAACTTAAATTAAATTGGTGGAATATGCCAAAATCAAGTAAAATCATCAATAATTATTAAACAAATTATCATAATAACCCACAAGACGTCGGACCAGATAGTTACAATATTGAAGTTGTGTAAGTAAGGAGAATAAGTACAACTGAAAGATCATACAGAGAGAGAGAGAGTGAGAGTGAGTTTATGTCTGTCTGTGTGTGTGTGTGTGTGTGTGTGTGTGTGTGTGTGTGTGTGTGTGTGTGTGTGTGTGTGTGTGTGAGAGAGAGAGAGAAAGAGAGATGAGGGTTTGAGGGGGGGTCACATTCTCAGCAAACTGTGGCAGATATGGAGAAAGCTGGATATTAGGGAAGGATGGGTGCAAAGCGAGCATACTTTGTTTTCAAACCCTATTAAGCCCGAGAGAGGTGATTTTGGAACTTCCCTGTTTCGCTCCATTAGTTTGGAGATCTCAAGATGTTTCACACCATTAGTTTGGCTATGATAAGATATTTCAATCCATTTAGGTGTCCTTTTTTATGGAGGGTGGGAGGGGGGGGGGGCCCCCCCAATGATGAACGATAGCAAACCTATAACTTAGTAGAAATCGGCCTTCGGCCGGGATATTTGTTTACCGAAAACATGGTAAAACAAAAAAAAAAAAAATCCTTGAAAGTTATTATTATTTATTTTATTTTATTTTTCTATTTTTTTAAGGAAGTTTGGGAAGACGTTTTTGTTAGCCTGGGGGACAAAGTAAAATAAATTGCTCGAAAATGGCAAAAGTAAGCCAAATTCTCAATAATGATTGAACAAAATATCATAACTCACAAGAGGTCGGACCAGTCAATGTTAAATCTGAAGTTAAATCTGCGGAAAATAACCCCTTCTGTGCCAGTGACGTCTGTTATACTTGATTTTAGCTACATTCAGACTATTTTATTAAGCTTAGGAAATATATGTGGTAGCTAAAAGGGGGAATTGAGATCGGCTGTAGTCTTTCAATGGGTAGAGGTCCTTCCAAAGCTGAATACAATCGGATAGTATTTTACAGAATATAATGAAAAGGACGTCACCAGTACTGTACGGGTTAAAGTACCCTCTGTATCGTCTCAAATCACAGCACAGAAGATATCCGTTCATATTCGATGATACTGCATCAGTCTTCTAGCAACGTATGTGACGTGTTTGAATAAGGTGCGTTTCATTTAATTAGCACATAAAAAAAAAAAAACACACATACATACACACACACACACACACACACACACACTATCTTAAATGCTTCATACGATACTGTCATGGCCAGAGAGATTTACAGGCTACTGCAAATCCTACAGGCCCGTGGTTGGTAACATACAATAAAGAAAAACGTGTATACTGTAATCTAACCGTATAGGAAAAATATATATATATTATATATATATATATATATATATATATATATATATATATATATATATATTAATTATAGTAAGAGTGACTATTTGCACCAGATGGAGAAAATAATGTTTTCACTGTTTTCACCGAAATCTGAATATAACTTATGACAGCAAAGCATAATGTAGTGTATATGAATTAGAAATTATTAATATTTATAAATGTAATATATTGGAGTCACTATGGTACGATATACGGATATACGGATATATAAATATATATGCTGTATATTATGTATACAGGTATGTATATATATATATATATATATATATATATATATATATATATATATATATATATATATATATATATATATATATATATATATATATATATATATGTTTTTCCTTGCCAGATAGTCCATCTACCGAAGTATATGAGTTGAGGTGGTGCAAAGTTTATATAATAGTTCGATCCAAAATTATCTTTTTGTATAATTTGTCACATTCTACACAATATTGTCACGGCATAGAAATACCTATTCTTACTATCCAGTGAAAATAGTTATTTAACTATCTTTACCAACGGGTGAAAATAATGGTTTCGTTGTTTTCACCGTTCGGTGATATTTACGTGTGCCTTATAATAATCGTAGGTAAACACCGTATATATACCGAAACCCAGTCCGTATCTAAGCCATAAAGTACCCCGATCACCACTAGCACGTCCGGCTTTGAGGGGAGATGAATCGTTTTTCTGGTCCCCCTTCTTCCTCATGTTTAGACCCATTAGTTTTCAGATTTTAAGACGTTCGCCCCATTACTTTGTCGATTTTTAATGTACAAAATTTAATGTACACATTCTTGAAGGGGGGTGTAGGGAGTGTTTGTTTAAGTTTGATCGAGGTCTAGCGAGGAAACTAAAAAAATAAATGAATATATATATATTATATATTATATATATATATACTTTATATATATATATATATATATAGACCCCCAAAAAATAACCACAGTAAGTAGAATGGATGGACTACAATTCATAACATTACCGTGAACACCGTCACCCATTCCGGCCTTATGAAATGCAACCGGGGCTAAAATTTGGGTCCATATCTCACTGCTCTAGCGGGAATTTCAGGGTTACCAAATCAAGTCCGCTAGATAGTAAATATATGCCGAAAATCGCTAGAATAATGCCACTATCTCTAGAATGGCACTCTAAAATGGCTCAGATCTCCAGAATGTCGCTAGAATTTATGTTGCTAAATACAACATTTCTCTAGATCGAAGTATAGGTAGCGCTAACGAACTTGACAATAATCGTGACCCCTTAACCCTTTCGCGCACCAAAACTCGATTGCGCCCCTTCAGGGATACATTAAATAATGTGTGACCATCAGGGGTGTTTAGAAACCTTTAGCTTAGTTACGTAAACCTCTGCAGGTGTCTTTGAGCGAGTTGTAGGCAGAACATTAATTTTGGAGAGGTAATTATGAGATTATAAGAATTCTATTTCTGAAAACTGAAAGGCAATCACCGGGGCATGAAAGGGTTAACTTCTTATAAATCAAAATGAATGAAAGAAATCGGACTGAAATTCTTATCATTTGGGAAGAGTCCACCAGGAAATAGGTGTGGATATTTACAGCCAATTTACTCTAGGCCCTTTTGAGTTATGAGAAGTTATGGGGTCAAGATTATTGTCAAGTTCGTTGGCGCTACCTATAGTTACCTCCAGATCTAGCGGGAAAGGAGCTAAATTGGCAACAATGCCCGGGATGGCGTCGCTCGGACAAAATGCGCCATAAAACATTCTTACAGTTTCCAATTCGCCGAGGCCCGCTTTTCGACTTTCATTTCGGGTTTGTTGGGGGGTTATTTGATACTGTAGAGACCGCTATACATTTACAACAAGCGCAAATTTTTCCATAATAATTCAACACAGTTCCAAAATATTTCACACGACGTCAGATTTATGATTTGGTACTGTACAGACCCATATACAGTACTTTACATTATAACCAAAATCCTCAATTAAAATTAAACTAAATATTATAATAACCCACAGGACTTCGGATATATTTGCATTGTAGAGACAATATACATTACACATCAAGCAAAATCCTTAATAACAATTGTTAGAGCATTCATTTCTCTCTAGTTCATTTTGCGACTTCCTTTTCTGGTTTAATGGTCTCGTTTGGCGTTATGAAGTGAAGGGAATTATATTGTGTATGAAATAAATAATCATCAGATTTATACTCAAATATATATTGGGATTTCAGTTAAATATTGTCTATTGCACTAGACATATCGAAGGCCTCCGATACAGTCTGGCACAAATCTTCAATTTCTAAACTACCCTCCTTCGGTTTCTATCCCTCCATCTGTGACCTTATCTATAATTGCCTGTCTGGCTGTTCCATAGATGCGGTTGTGGGCGGTCATCGTTCACTTCCTCAACCTATCAACTCCGGTGTTCCTCAGGGCTCTGTCCTCCAATTCTCTTCATAATATTCATAAATTATCTCAACTGTACCTCCAGTCATATCCATTCATATGCTGACGATTCTACCTTACACTACTCAACAAGTGTTTCAGAACGACCCAGTATACAATCACTCAAAAGCTCACATGATGAGAGCCATAAAACACTTATCTTCTGATCTACCAACCGTTTCCATTTGGGGCAGAGCAAATCGTGTTGCTTTCAATGCTTCCAAACCCCAATTTCTCCATTTATATACCCGTCAAGAACTCCCACAGGACTATGCCTTATACCTCAACAATAAAATATTCAATCCTTCATCTTCTCTCAGTATTGTCGGTGTCTCTTTTTCTTCTGATCTCTCTTGGAAAGACCCTATTACTACTCTTGCTAAAACGGCTTACCAGAAGCTAGGTGTCCTCAACCGCCTCAGGGGAATCTTTACCCCTGCACAGCTTCTTGTTGTGTACAGGGGCACAGAGCGTCCACGTATTGAGTATTGTTCGCATATGTGGGGAGGATCCTCTCACAAAGCACTTCTAGGCAAAGTAGAAAAGAAAGCCTTTCATCTCATTAACTCACGTCCACTCACCGACTTTCTGCAATCTTGATTAGGTGTAGTGAGAAAACAAAACAATAATAAATACATAACCAAATAACTAATAAAAATCCCTACCCCCTTATATAGAGTTTGTCTTACCATTTTCTCCATTGTCTATTTTATTCCATGTTCTATTTCTATTCTATCCATTGTCTATTGTACAAGTCTGCCGCTGTCTGGAAACTCTGGCGCTGGACTTTTACCTTGTTATCCTCGCGACTTGAACTCTGCACGGAGGCCGAAAATCTTCCTCTAATTGCCACGAGCCTCGAAACGGCCAATTAAGGTGGTTTCTTCAAGGGGGTATGTTTAATTTTTTTGGTCGATTTTGTCATCTATTTATTTTTTTCTAGTTTCCTCCCCAGACCTCCATCAAACTTTTAAAAAATTACTCCAGGATCCACCTTCAAGATATATTTGTGACAAAGCAAAGGGAGCGAAAGGTCTTAAAATGGCCAAATCTGATGGGGCGAACGTCTTAAATTAAAATGTAAAACTTGCAAACTAAACAAACCAAAATTGGGACAAGGACAATATAAAGTCAAATTAAATTATCAAAATCGCTATATGGAAACAACGCTTACTAAAATGAAAATTATTAAATAAAAGAACACAATCCACCACATAGGGTGTCTTAAAATCTGAAAACTAATGGGACTAAACCCCTTTCTCCTTCGTATTTAGCCCAATTAATTTTGACATTTTAAGACGTTCGGCCCAATAGTTTGGCGATTCGAACACCTTTAGCTTCATTTCGTAATCAATTTTAAGACTTATCGTGCCATTTAGGTGTCGATTTTTCCTGGCGAGCGATAGCGAGCCTGTAATTATAAGAGGAACCGGGACATTTTTCTACCGAAACATGTACAACTATATCTTGAGAGGGGGTGTTTTTTTCTAAGTTTGAAGGAGGTCTAGCGAAGAAACTAAAAAATATATGAATAAATTAATTAATAGACCAAAAAAAAAAAAAAAAATGCCACATGCCCCTTAATAATCCAATAGGGTTGATAGCCTCTGAAGTCCTATTTTAACTAACTAATCTAAATTAAACCCACATGATCTTGCTTATAAAAACCTCGCCAGAGCCAGCGCCTCGCTTGCGAAATATGCAGGCAAGTGGGTGACGCACTCCATTACCGCCCAAAATACCAGATTATGAGGTCAAGAGAGAGGTGGTGAAAGGTGGCTGCTGACGAGAACCAGGTGTGAGAGAGAGAGAGAGAGAGAGAGAGAGAGAGAGAGAGAGAGAGAGAGAGAGAGAGAGAGAGAGAGAGAGAGAGAGAGAGAGAGAGAGAGAGAGAGAGAGAGAGAGAGAGAGAGAGAGAGAGAGAGATAGAAAGAAAGAAAGACAGAGAGAGGCTTAACGACGCAAGCCTTCTGGTGGGGATAAAAAACGCAATTAGCCAAGGCCTAGGACCATTGAAGGGTCGGGGCAAAGATTCTGAATGGAGGCTAGTTCTCACCTTTGGTTGGCCTCATTAGCTCCCCACCCTCGTACACAACAACAACCACCCTTCGTCATCTTTCTCTTCGCCTCGTTTCTCACACACACACACACACACACACACACACACACACACACACACACACACACACACACACACACACACACACACACTCTCCTTCTGTCTCTCTACCAATCTATCTGTCTATCTATCTTGTTATTTCTCTATTTATCTATCAATTTATCCATCTAATACTACTCCTATATTTTATACTGGATTGATAGCACCCCATCCGTGTAGTGATGGTGGGTCTCGACAGCTCTCTCTTAACCTCGTTTCACACACACACACACACACACAAACACACACCCTCCTTCTCTTCCTCCTTCTGCTTTACTATTCTTTTCTCTACCTAGTAGTTAGTAGCTAAGCAGTGTAGATATCCAAACTGTCCCTTGAGGGAAAATAGGTCTGTTGCAGTTTGTAAGTCCCTTGAATTCCTTTGTACTCTCTCTCTCTCTCTCTCTCTCCATGCAGTTACAAAGAAACAAATAAAGTTTATTAGCCATGCCAAGCAAACTTTGCGGGGACTATGAGCTTCTCACTTTCTGTCTGTTTGTCTGTTTTGCAAGCAGAATCTCTCAAAAACTAAGACACAAATAGTTTGGTACCTGGCTAAAAATGATTAACTTTCGGACAACATTATGCTTATCTTCTCTCTCTCTCTCTCTCTCTCTCTCTCTCTCTCTCTCTCTCTCTCTCTCTCTCTCTCTCTCTCTCTCTCTCTCTCTCTCTCACTCGTTCCCGGCTCACCCAATTACCTTACAACACCTTCCTTAAGGGGGTAGTGCTTGATTTTTCGCCTATGTATTTATTTATTGACTTTATTTGTTTAGTTTCCTCGCTAGACTTCCATCAATCTTAATAAAACACCCCCTAGACGCCCTTTTAAGATAAATTTCTAAATTTTTCGGTAGTCGCTCGCCAGAAAAAATCGATAGCTAAATGACACGAAAGGTCTTAATATTGACAACACAAATGGGGCGAAAGGTCTCAAAATCGCCAAACTAACGGAACGAGCGTCTTAAAATCTCAAACCCTACGCTAAACATGAGGGCGAAGGGGTTCCAGAAAAAGCGACTAACTTCCCTTTAACCGTATTTGGCCCGAGGGAGTTCTTTTAGGAGCTCCCCCCTTTCGTTCTATTAGTTTGGAATTTGTCTAAGACGTTTCACTTCATTGGTTTGGCAATGATAAAACGCTTAACCCCATTCAGGTGTCGATGTTTATTCAGGGGAAGCGCTAACGATACTGACCTTTAGTCGGGACATTTTTCTATCGAAAAATGTAAAAATTTAGCTTGAAGGGGTTTTGGGTGAGCGTTTTTTAGTTTGAATTCTAGTAAGGCGTTTTTGCTGCCTAGGGGACAAAATAGAATAGATTGGTCGAAAATGACAAAAGGAAGCAAAATTCTCAATATTAATTACACGAAATATTTTAATAAACAACAAGTGTTCTTCTCCCGTCACCTCTGTTTCCTTTCTTTTGCTGATCCTCCCTACCCCTTGTGGGAGTAAGGCTGGCTACTGACTGACTGACTGGCTGACTGACTAACAAGATATCGGACATGATATTCTAGCGACATGTCCTCTCCAAAGTTAGCGGCTATAAACGGGTTGTGCCGTTGTCGGGGCGCGTGTGTGTATTGACTGTGAGCGAGAGACCCTGGCGAGCGATAGCGAGCCTGTAATTTGAGAGAAACCGGCCGAACTACCGAAAAATGTACACATTTATCTTGAAAGGGGGTCTAGGGGGTGTAATTTTAAGTTTGGTGAAGGTCTAGGGAACAAACTAAAAACCTCCCCTTAAATATCTCCATTGCTCTCTATAAATACCCTTCTAGCGCCATGTTCTCTCAAAAGTTAGCGGCTGTAATCGCGTTGTGTCATTGTCGGGGCGCGTGTGAGTATTGACTGTGTGAGCAAGAGACCCTGTGGTAACAGAGATCGGCCAAATGGTGCTTAAGGTGGAGGTAGCCGCCTTTTCTCCTTCATGTTTAGTCCCATTTGCTTTGAGATTTTAAGACGTTCGTTCCATTAGTTTGGCGATTTTAAGACCTATCGCCCCATTTCTTTGTCAGTATAAAGACCAAAGAACAAGTTGTCCCCTCTATCTTACTACAGGGTCCCCCGTGTGAGTGACAGCAGGGGGGACTCGTGAATTATTCAGCACCACGCTTCCCATCTTCTATTCTTGCTCGGAGCTCTATGTGGCCCTGGCATTATTAGGTTGCTCAGGTGTGTCTGGGAGGGTATGTATATTTTGGGGGGAGGGAGGGGCGTGATGTAGGTGTGTGAAAGTATGTGTGGGGATGTGCAGATCTGTGTGGGGGTGGGTATAGGTATCTTGGGGTGGGTGGTGGGTTTGTGTGTGGAGGTTGTGTATGTGTGTGGGGTGTGGTGTGTCTTTGTGTGTGTGTATGTATGTACTGTATATGTGAGGGAGTGTAGGTGTTCAGGGGTGTATGTGTGTGTGTGCAAGTATGTGTGGAGGTATGTAGGTGGTGGGGTGGGGGTGTACAGTATGTATGTGGGGGTAAGGGTGGATGTGTAGGTGTGTGTGGATGAAATGGATTAATATACAATTTATATGTAAAGTATTTTCATTTCACGAACGACTGTATATAATGATACACTTTTACGATGAATTATGAAGGTCTTATTCCAAGAGATGAGATACCTGAGAGTTAGACGAGTTTTGGAACCAGAACGACGTAGTATTGGCTGCTTAGATCAGTAGCCCATGGCTATAACATGGAATGCAACTCTCTAGTCTTCTCAACTTATCACCTCGGGCTATACCTGTACATTCACACATGCCACCTATTGAACTTTTCACTCTTTAGATGTCGTCTCCCACTACATATCTAAAATATAGAAATATTTTGACTGCACAATGTTAATGTATTGGGCACAACAAGTGTGGTTCTTATGACGTATTTGTGGGGGGTTTCTGTGGTAATGCACTGCAACTAGGTTCAGCCAAAACAAAATCCATTGCATTAATATCTTCCCTAAACAGTTTGAGATTGAAAATAAGGAACCTAGGGTTAACTGTTCAGTACCAATGACCACTCCTTCACTTTAAACCTACTGGACACTAGTGGAATTTAAGTGAAAAATCAATGGAAATGAAACGCTGAATATTTAATAGAATTATAGGAAAAGTTGACACACTCATAATATGAAGTAAACAAACATTATCAATGACTTGAATTCTATTTTGTTAATAGTAATTACTTGAAATATATTTAACATTAATAACTATGAAAGAAAAGACAATATTTAACTAAGTCCGAGTAGCACAGGTTTATCATATATTCATGACAATCATAATGGAATGGATAATGAAAGACTAAATTCTAAAATAAATCATTATGCAAAGTAAACGAAGTTAGAAAGGAACAAGACTCACAGAGATGAAAATGAAATGTAATTTAGTAAGGAATTAAAACGACTATAGTTTATTCCCTGTAAGTAGGCGAGAAATAATGACCTTTATCCTCTGTAACTCAAAAAGAGCTAGATCAATTGGCTGTAAATTTCCACATCTATTCCTTGACTGACTATTCTCAAATGGTAGAAATATTAGCTCGATTACTCCAGTCGTTTTTTAGTTACAGAGGTTACAGGTCATGATGTCTCGCCTACTTACAGCAAATATACTATAGTTGTAGACATTTCTTATAAAGTTCTTGAAAGTTGAGTAGTAATTAATCATAGTAAGTATTGTATTCCACTTACGTATGCTTGAGGGAATTTATATAATCACAGTGTGATAATTTTCTATTAAACTTTTGTACCATTTCTTACTGCAGGCAAACGTAGATGCTTAGCCCCCTTCTACACCGGCAAAGTCATTTTCATTATATTCTGGCTACTATTAGAATATTGTATTCACTTTAAAGAGGGCCTCCAACAGTTAAAAGGCTTCGAACTATCTCACTTAACCTTTTTTTTCCTACGACAGATCCTTCTTAAACTGCACGAAATCGTCTAGATACAGCAAGAATAAAATTCAAAAGACATCGCCGGTACAGAAGGGGTTAATTACTAGCATCTATGTCTGTGTTTACATATGGATCTGATGTTTACCAACATCATTTCAATCGATGATCCTTTGTAAGGTTTCTGTTCAAGTGCATTACAATTTCTTACGAATATATGAATTTCATCTACGTTGTTTTATTGTACAAAAGAGTACAAAAGAAAACAAGCAACAACAGATCTAATGATCCCTACGAGGCTTCTAACTAAACTTCCTGATTAATAAAATCCAAGGAAAGGATAGCACAGTATATAGTGACGCTATTCGTTTGTAAATGCAGTTAATCGAGGGTTTAGAGAGAGATATGTATCTAGTCGATTATTGTAAATTCGAATAGTTTGTATAAAGCAAACTCACATGCATCCACCTAGTACACTCGGATACCATAGTCTCTAGCCAACCCCACTCTGGCACGAAATGAGGCCAGGACCCTTTCTGGACGGTGGCCCACAGTGATAGTTATGGCTGGGATTTGTGAGACAGAGAAACACACCCACGAACACAGCGTGAAGCATTTGGGACAGGATTCGAAGTCTTCAAATGCTTCACACTGTGCTCATTTGTGTGTTGCCCTCATTCTCAAACCACACTCCTCACCATCACTGTGACCACAACCCAACCCAAGGTTTTTTGAGATTTTTGTTTTCGATTCTGGCCGAATGGCTTGGCGAAAATGAAATCTAAGACCATGTCTAGAAGCAGCTCGGCGAGAAAAATCGAATGGCACCAAGTAGAATTCCCTAGGATTTATAGTTTGGGCTACAGAGGACTTTTAACGTCCAAAAAACGGTCCCCTGGGCCCTCCAGGAAGCCCAGTCAAAATCGAAATCCTAAACTAATGGTCCGATTTTAATTATGTTTGCGCCATTCGATTTAGCTTGCCAAAGTGTACTTATGATATAAATTTAAACAAAATCCGTTAATAAATAACTCTTCTATGGAGTTTTTAAACTTTTAAATAGGCCTAGGGGGCCTAAAAATAGGTCAAAATCTAAAAAATATTATACCGTTGAATCCGCAACGGCGAGACGAATCCAAATATGAAAAAATATTGACAAGTAAAAATTCGACCAAAATCACCGATTTGCCTGGGCTTAAACCCAAGGTTTTTTGAGAATTTTTGTTTCTATTCTGGGCGAATGGCTGGGCGAAAATGAAATCTAAGACGAAAAATCGAATGACACCAAGTAGAATTCCCTAGGACTTATAGTTTAGGCTACAGAGGACTTTTAAAGTCCAAAAAACGGTCCCCTGGGCCCTCCATGGAGGAAGCCCAGTCAAAATAGAAATCCTAAACTAATGGTCCGATTTTAATTCTGTTTGCGCCATTCGATTTAGCTTGCCAAAGTGTACTTATGATATAAATTTAAACAAAATCCGTTAATAAATAACTCTTCTATGGAGTTTTTAAACTTTTAAATAGGCCTAGGGGGCCTAAAAATAGGTCAAAATCTAAAAAATATTATACCGTTGAATCCGAAACGGCGAGACGAATCCAAATATGTAATAATATTGACAAGTCAAAATTCGACCAAAATCACCGATTTGCCTGGGCTGTTTTTTTAGATTTTTGTCTCGATTCTGGGCGAATGCCTGGGCGAAAATGAAATCTAAAACAATCTCTAGAAGCAGCTCGGCGAGAAAAATCGAATGCCACCAAGTAGAATTCCCTAGGACTTATAGTTTGGGTTACAAAGGACTTTTAAAGTCCAAAAAACGATCCCCTGGGCCCTCCAGGAAGCCCAGTCAAAATCGAAATCCTAAACTAATGGTCCGATTTTAATTATGTTTGCGCCATTCGATTCAGCTTGCCAAAGTGTACTTATGATATAAATTTAAACAAAATCCGTTCATAAATAACTCGTCTATGGAGTTTTTAAACTTTAAAATAGGCCTAGGGGGCCTAAAAATAGGTCAAAATAAAAAATATATATACCGTTGAATCCGCAACGGCGAGACAAATCCAAATATGTAATAATATTGACAAGTCAAAATTCGACCAAAATCATACGATTTGCCTGGGCTTAAACCCAAGGTTTTAAATATTATACCGTTGAATCTGCAACGGCGAGACGAATCCAAATATGTAATAATATTGACAAGTCAAAATTCGACCAAAATCACCGATTTGCCTGGGTTCTTAAGAGTTTTTTTGAGATTTTGTTTTCGATTCAGGGCGAATGGCTGGGCGAAAATGAAATCTAAGACCATGTCTAGAAGCAGCTCGGCGAGAAAAATCGAATGGCACCAAGTAGAATTCCCTAGGACTTATAGTTTGGGCTACAGAGGACTTTTAAAGTCCAAAAAACGGTCCCCTGGGCCCTCCAGGAAGCCCAGCCAAAATCGAAATCCTAAACTAATGGTCCGATTTTAATTCTGTTTGCGCCATTCGATTCAGCTTGCCAAAGTGTACTTATGGTATAAATTTAAACAAAATCCTTTAATAAATAATTCGTCTATGGAGTTTTTTAATTTTAAAATAGGCCTAGGGGGGCCTTTTAAAGTCCAAAAAACGGTCCCCTGGGCCCTCCAGGAAGGCTTTCCGGTCACTCCGCCTCACGACTACTTCGCCTCATGACCACTTCGCCTATGTCCATTACGCCTCACGACCAGTTCGCCTTGCCACCACTACGCCTCCCTACCACTTCGCCTTGCGTCAATGACGCCTCAGCACCAGTTCGCCTCATGGGCAGTTTCTGAAGAAGCTGTGGTTGTAAAAAGGGTTAAGGGGGGTGACCTGCTTTTTTTGCTCTCCTGTTCTCTCTTTCTCTGGCTTGTATCCATTCGGCCCCATTCAGCCTACTGTTTTAAGCAGTTTATCCCCATCCAGGTGTAAAAAAATTACTGATGAGCGGTAGCGAGCCACCATATTTTATAAATGTTTTTGACAGCAAGCTAAATTTATACATTTTTCGAAAGAAAACCTAACCTAACCTAACTATCAAAAACTAATGTACATCGTTCAAATTGTGCGTCAAATTAGTAGAGAGGTGAAGCGGTAATAAAGCGTGAGGCGAACTGGAGCTGAGGCGTTGTTGTCGTGAGGCGAAGTGGTAGTGAGACGTAGTGGTTACATGGCGAAATGGTTGTAAGGCGTTGTGGTCATGAGGCGAAGAGACCAAGGCGAAGTGGTAATGAGGCGAAGTGGCCTGTGTTACGATCGGGTCTCGTATAAATCAGTGGCTCTTATACATTGGACTAGACTGGCATAAATGCAGCAACGGAAACGCTAGATCCAACCCCTGATATATAATCCCGTCGAACAAAGAACACATATACCCTCCAGAGTTATATCTGCGATAGCGGGGTATCTTAACTCTCAGTATCTATGTGCTTCTACTATAGGCTGATGTTCTCTGAAACAGCCTATTACCTATAACATATGGTTGATTAGTTATGGTACACAAGGAAAAGATAGTTAACTTAATTAAATCACAAGAGTGATCTAATGCAAACAAGAAGAAGGTTTACTTAACGTTACTTTAATCAATATTATCTGTCACTCCTTTATGAAAGAAAGTGTTGTAAAGTCCTCAAGCAACGAACAAGGAATCTTCTGAATAATGTCGGATGCTACTAAGAAGAACGTATCGGAAATGGAACCACAAAATAGCAGGAGGCAGGACAATGCACGTGTAGGCTAAATACACAAAAAGGCTGGACCTATAATGTTATTGGACACAAGAATATTATAAGCGGTGCAACAGTAATAATGCTCGCCACGAAAAAGTAGTACTCCTATTAACAAAACCGGTCTATGCTGGTTGTGTCTCTCTACAGCAACCTAGACCTCAAAATGCTTGTGTAGAAATAATGAGTATGCATACAAGAGTATATGATCTAATCCAGCTAATGTCTACCCGGGTTAATAAAGTCTAGCTGGGATGCGCAAAGGTACAGAATTCTGGTGGAGCAAGGCAGCTCCTAGCCTAGTGTGGACCTTGGGTCTGTGCGGCCTGATTACGTTAATATGAAGGGGTGCTCTCTTGAGGATTCTCGATCACAAGTATCGAGTATCTTCCTGGCGACCCTCAAAAGTAAAAGCAAATAGAATTAGAACAGTGTTGGGTGGATTAGGCAAGCAGCCCTCACGCACTACACAGTCTAAAGTCCAAGGTACACAGACAAAAGATCCACCCAGGTAACCCACAGAATCCGTAGTGTCGTGCAGCTCAAAAGTAGCCTACACACAGTGAAAACACCAACAGCAAGGTACCTGATCCCTAGTCTAGCATTATTTAACCCTGTAGAAACATTAGTGATTGATGGAGACAGTCCGAGCAATACAATCTCCCAAAAAGACAATGACTATCTTCAACCTTAGCCTAGTACATAAGAAATGTGAGATCCAGCATATAATACAGTCTGGCCACCAATTCAAGGTGTGGATGCAGGGAACCAGAAGGGGATTGATATTAATAAAAGGTGAGGAAGTAGTGGAAATGATAGAGGCAGTAGAAGAGAAAGATTCTAAGACAAGAGTGTGGAACAGTTCAAGGGAGATGCTTAGAGTATGCTGTCTGGGACGGATCTGACCAGGATATTTCCAGGGACCGCATGGGTGGAGTCCCAGTTCGCAGGAATGACACGAGGGCACGCGACAGTCTCCCAGTAAGCAGCCGCCTAGTAGGCCGTGTTAGGCAGGAGGCAACGAATCCCGCGAGGCCTATGTAAGGGGGCCAGCCACGCGCCACACTCACCACCAAGTCACACCACCTGGTCTCTCTCTCTCTCTCTCTCCCGCTCGCCTTCCCATCATTCAACTACTTAACACAATACTTTCAATTGACTAAATAAAATAGAAAGGATTGTGACAGACGAAAACAAAGAACAGTTCTGAACTGTCTGCAACACAAGCTTTCTTGAGAAGGAAAGTACACAATGATAGGTAGACTGTAGCTACATTCTCTGCCCTGGCGAGTCCTAGCGAGTAAGCCATGCGGTTCTGGGGGAAGCGGTGAGCGTCACACCCCACCCAAGATTTTTAAGAGGCTCCAACTATGAGCTCTAAATCTGACACGCAGAACCCATACAAAATTCGCCACTCCTAGTCACCCAGCGACAATGAAATGTAAAGCACAGTTCTCTTCAATATAACACATTATAAAAATGAACAACCCCTCCCAACACAATAGATTAAATTACATAGTTATGCTCATACGAGCGATCTTCACTAGCCCAGCCTTCTGAGAGGAGTACAACTCAGAATTTCTGCTATAACATACTTAAAAAAATTTAACTATCAAAGAAAGAGTTTTTATAGGATTTTTATATTTTTAATATGTTTATGGCGGCTGCACTACAGGGGCAGCCTAGTTTTTTCTTCTATACCAACACAGCAACTCCTACTTTACGACCCAATACGCTGGGCTACCCACGCGAGCCAACAAGCACCAGACGTAAACATACTAATCAAACCAAAGTAGGAGGCTACCCTTGTGATGATCTACCCGGGTCTTCCACCCTCGATAAGCAATCTGCAATCACATTCTCAGAACCGGCAATATGGCGTATGTCTAGGTTGTATTCCTGCAACATTAATGACCACCTGGTCAGCCTCATATTCCGGTTATGGAATTGATTCAGGAACTTGAGGGGGTGATGGTCGGTGTAGATCACCACAACTGGTCCATAGGCTGGAACATACACCTCAAAGTGCCTGAGTGCTAGCACAATCGCCAGTAGTTCCTTCTCAACTACTGAATAGTTCTTCTGCGCCGAGTTGAACTTTTTTGAGAAGAAACTGACTGGGTGCTCCAGCCCATCTTCGTCTGATTGCATCAGAACGGCACCAGCCCCCACACCACTGGCATCAGTTGCCAGCTGGAATGGTCGGCTAAAGTCCGGGGCCCTGAGGATTGGGTGAATACACAACAGGTGTTTTACTAGCAAAAAAAAAATCTCACACTCAGGCGCCCACTTAAACTTTCTATCTTTGGCCAATAGGTCCGTCAGAGGAGCCAGCACAGTAGAATAGCCCTTTATAAAGCGGCGGTAGTAACCAATCATGCCCAAAATCCTCATGATCTGCTTCTTGGTGGACGGCCTGGGGAAGTGGTTAATAGCCAATATCTTGTTCTGTGGGGGGCACACCTGGCCCAAACCCACCATGAACCCCAGATACTGCACGGTAGCCCGCACAAAATCACACTTTCCCAGGTTGACCACCAAGTTTGCTTCGCTTAATTTCTTAAATAGGGATTCTACATGTTCACAGTGGCTCTTGAAATCGTCATCGTAGATAATGACGTCGTCCAGGTACACGGTACAGTTCGGAATGTCAGCCACTAACTCGTTCATCAAGCTTTGGAAGGTCGCTGGTGCGTTCTTTAGACCGTACGGCATGACATTACAACGATATGTAGCACCATCCACCACAAAACCACACACCTCATTCGCCCATTCAGACAAAGGCACCTGCCAGTAACCTTTTACCAGGTCTACCTTGGTCAAGAACTTAGCCCTGACAATCTTGTCTACACAGTCATCGACCCGGGGAAGAGGATGTGGGTTGGTGGGAGTCAAGCCGTTTAGCCTGCGGTAATCAACACAGAAGCGCACCTTGCCATCCAGCTTAGGTTGCAGCGTTACGGGAGATGTCCACTTTACCGCCCCCTTCTCGATCAGTCCCTGTTGCAACATATACTCCAACTCCGCCCGGAGGGCCGGAAGTTTAATAGGGGGCACCCTATAGGGCACTGATTTGAAGGGTGGGTGGTCTCCGACGTCAACATCGTGCACCTCCTGAGTAGTTAGGCCTGGGTGTTCCGCAAATACAGTAGGGTATAAACAAAATAGGCGCTTGACAGCCACACGCTGTTGCTCAGGTAGGTGTTGCAAAGCCTCATGAGCCGCCTGTCTCGTGTTTCCCGCCCACTGATCTGCAGAATCATGATAATCCCAGTTGTCATCCACCTGCGCATGACTGTCCCATTCTCCTTCTCCACCTTGACTGCTGAAAGTCATCACGGGGACAGTGAGAGGCTCAGGTGGGCGCCTCACATACTCCTTCATCAGGTTGACATGACATAACTGATTCCTCTTACGCCTGTCTGGAGTGGCCACCAGGTAATCTAAGTCCGAGAGCTTCTCTGCTACCCTATAAGGACCAGCGTACTTTGCGGATAAGGGGTGACCTACAAGAGGGAGTAGTATCAACACCTCCTGACCCACGTGAAACTCCCTGAGTTTCACCTTGTGGTCGTACCTGTCCTTCATGAGGGCCTGAGAGCCTACCAGATTGCGGCCAGCCAACTCCAGACTACGCAACATTCGTTCTCTACTCTCAAGTTCGACAGCATCGTCACTACACTTTAGAACCTCCGGGTCTTCTAGCTGCAATTTGCGAATATCTGAGGGAGCTAGCCTGTCTAAGTGTTTGCGAAACAACTCATGCCCTCCCCCAACATCGAACTTTGCATCCCGTTGCTCTCTCCGTGTATACCGTTGCTGCCTCTGAGTCTCTTTAAGCCCTGCCTCTACACTCTCAGTGACAGGTGGTGGTGCTTCTCCAGACTCTAATAACGGTGCTAATACTGAGTCCCCGAGAAGCGCTGCTGGTACTAGACTCTCCACCGTATCAGCTTTCAGCACCTTCTCGTGACCATTCCTCCGCTTATTTGAAGACTGTTGGTTAGGCTGTGACTCCCTGGATGCGAGAGATCTGGTTACAACACATGCCATTGGTTGCACCTGACACTTCTCAACCCACTCCTGTTCCTCCCTACTCACGTCGGCCGGCTCCTCGGCAACGACTAAGGATGAAACCTTAGAAGCAGGCACCGCAAAGTCATTGCCGAGAAGGAGGTCGACGCCCCCAACAGGCAATTTCTCGACGATTCCCACATCCGAGTCACACCGTCAACTTCAAGCTCCATTCTAACAAGCGGGTATGATCTAGTTGCATTAACTCCCTGCACCACAACTACATGCGCCGCGTTTATGGGTCTACCAGTGAAATTCTTCAGGAGTGTCTGAGAGGCACCTGTGTCACGCAAAAGCTGTACCCCATGCTTCTTGCCCCCCCACTTCACGCAGCCATGCCCTCTATGGTCGCAAAAGGCATGGCGGACAGGGTTCGAGCCTTCCGGATCCTTCTTCACTGGCGGTGCTCCATCCTCTGATCTTATGCCTCCAGCAAACACAGAAGACTTCTGGAACACCCCAATGCTGCGAGCCAATGACACAGCCGCCGTGGGAGGTCTGCTCGGACAAGCTTTTGCTATGTGCCCCTCTTTGTGACAGTGATAACACTCAAATTTCCCCTTGGACTTATACTGAGGTGTAAAAGTCCCCTGACCCATCTTAAACGGGGCGGTGCTAGGTTTGTGATCAGTCTTGGTGTCATTGCTTTTAAATTTATGTGTGTCCATATTCCGGGGAGGGGGAGGGTAACGCTCCTTAACGCCTACATCGTTTCTCTGTGCAGAGCCACACCTCCGAATTAGTGACAACCGACGATCAGCCATCTCTGCTGCTTCTACGAGAGTTCTTGGGTTCTTCTCTTTAAGGTTTAAAGTCAAGTCGCCGCCCGTACACTTATAAAACTGCTCTAGAAGCATCAACTGTTTCATCTCATCAAACGTAGTTGTCTTCTCTGATCTGAGCCAGTTTCCCATAGCGTCGGACAGGTCCCGGGCGTGCTCCAAGAAGGTACTGTCTCGCCCCTTAGTCACACCCCGGAACTTTAACCTATATGTCTCGGGTTGTAGCTCATATGCCCGCAGGACAGCCTCCTTGAGCTCCTCATAAACAACGCAGGACTCCAAAGGCAGTGCATCGTAAGCCTTGAGCCCCTTACCTACGAGTCTAGAGGACACAAGGGCCGCCCACTTAACTTCAGGCCACTGATGCTCCCGGCACTTCTTCTCAAATCTATTGAAAAACTCTGTGACACCAGACTCGTCAAATACAGGGACCAGTTTGAGAAGGTGCGACAGAGACTGATCATGCGCACAGTTTCCAGTACCGAGTCGCTGTCCCGTCGTCTCAACACGAGACTTCTCTAAATCCATGTCGGCACAGTATCTTGTAGATTCTAGTTCAGTCCTAAGCTCAGCTTCCCTCGTCTGTTGCTGCATCCTAGCCAGCTCTTTTCTCTCTTCTATCTTAGCTAGCTCATTTTTCTCTTCTATCTTAGCTAGCTCTTTTCTCTCTTCTACCTTAGCTAGCTCTTTTCTCTCTTCTATCTTAGCTAGCTCTGTCTGCTGTTGACTCTGATGTTGCATCTTTGCCATCTCGAGCTGAAAGAGCATCTCCGGGGTCAAACCTTGAGGAGGAGGAGGAGATGCAATGATGTTAGAAATACCCGGTGATCCCCCCAGGGGCAAACCACCCTGCCAGTCACTACCCACCTGCGGAAGCGTGCTCAGGGTCGATACTCCAATAGGAGGATTGGGAGTCGAGTGAAGGGGAGGCTCGGCCAAAGGGCTCTGAGCACTCACCCTACCTCGTACGCCAGTCACCCAACCCAGCACACACGTCATCAGGTCATCCTTGGTCATGCCACTAGTACATACATGACCGATAGCTGCGGCTAAGCACTGGAGACCGTACCGATATATACCCACCAACCGGTCGGAAGTAACAGGCCATTGTAAAAAATTCCTTGCATCCTCCTCACTGTTCACCAAGTTAACAACCTGCCCATGCTGCCGCTCCTCAGCTTCTACATCACGTACTGTGTCCTCATCCTGCACTGATCCGCTATAAGACATGATGCTCACTGAAGATTTTTCACTTTGATACACAAAAAGAAGTACCCCAAACTCTTATACCACAATATTCACAATAAAAAATTCTCGGAGACCGTTTAAGTGCTATATTACTTTGCTAAAAAAATAATTCTTGCATGTCCTCAAAAAATATTCCACAAAATCAACAAATGTTCACTGCCTAAACTGTGAGAAAAATCTGCACAATAACCTGCAATTATATGTCAGTTCACCAAATCCTGAGCTAGGTCGCCATTTGTTACTATCGGGTCTCGTATAAATCAGTGGCTCTTATACATAGGACTAGACTGGCATAAATGCAACAACGGAAACGGAAACGTTAGATCCAACCCCTGATATATAATCCCGTCGAACAAAGAACACATATACCCTCCAGAGTTATATCTGCGATAGCGGGGTATCTTAACTCTCAGTATCTATGTGCTTCTACTATAGGCTGACGTTCTCTAAAACAGCCTATTACCTATAACATATGGTTGCTTAGTTATGGTACACAAGGAAAAGATAGTTAACTTAATTAAATCACAAGAGTGATCTAATGCAAACAAGAAGAAGGTTTTCTTAACGTTACTTTAATCAATAATATCTGTCACTCCTTTATGAAAGAAAGTGTTGTAAAGTCCTCAAGCACCGAACAAGGAATCTTCTGAATAATGTCGGATGCTACTAAGAAGAACGTATCGGAAATGGAACCACAAAATAGCAGGAGGCAGGACAATGCACGTGTAGGCTAAACACACAAAAAGGCTGGACCTATAATGTTATTGGACACAAGAATATTATAAGCGGTGCAACAGTAATAATGCTCGCCACGAAAAAGTAGTACTCCTATTAACAAAACCGGTCTATGCTGGTTGTGTCTCTCTACAGCAACCTAGACCTCAAAATGCTTGTGTAGAAATAATGGGTATGCATAAAAGAGTATATGATCTAATTCAGCTAATGTCTACCTGGGTTAATAAAGTCTAGCTGGGATGCGCAAAGGTACAGAATTCTGGTGGAGCAAGGCAGCTCCTAGCCTAGTGTGGACCTTGGGTCTGTGCGGCCTGATTATGTTAATATGAAGGGGTGCTCTCTTGAGGATTCTCGATCACAAGTATCGAGTATCCTCCTGGCGACCCTCAAAAGTAAAAGCAAATAGAGTTAGAACAGTGTTGGGTGGATTAGGCAAGCAGCCCTCATGCACTACACAGTCTAAACTCCAAGGTACACAGACAAAAGATCCACCCAGGTAACCCACAGAATCCGTAGTGTCGTGCAGCTCAAAAGTAGCCTACACACAGTGAAAACACCAACAGCAAGGTACCTGATCCCTAGTCTAGCATTATTTAACCCTGTAGAAACATTAGTGATTGATGGAGACAGTCCGAGCAATGCAATCTCCCAAAAAGACAATGACTATCTTCAACCTTAGCCTAGTACATAAGAAATGTGAGATCCAGCATATAATACAGTCTGGCCACCAATTCAAGGTGTGGATGCAGGGAACCAGAAGGGGATTGATATTAATAAAAGGTGAGGAAGTAGTGGAAATGATAGAGGCAGTAGAAGAGAAAGATTCTAAGACAACAGTGTGGAACAGTTCAAGGGAGATGCTTAGAGTATGCTGTCTGGGACGGATCTGACCAGGATATTTCCAGGGACCGCATGGGTGGAGTCCCAGTTCGCAGGAATGGCACGAGGGCGCGCGACAGTCGCCCAGTAAGCAGCCGCCTAGTAGGCCGTGTTAGGCAGGAGGCAACGAATCCCGCGAGGCCTATGTAAGGGGGCCAGCCATGCGCCACACTCACCACCAAGTCACACCACCTGGTCTCTCTCTCTCTCTCTCTCTCCCGCTCGCCTTCCCATCATTCAACTACTTAACACAATACTTTCAATCGACTAAATAAAATAGAAAGGATTGTGACAGACGAAAACAAAGAACAGTTCTGAACTGTCTGCAACACAAGCTTTCTTGAAAAGGAAAGTACACAATGATAGGTAGACTGTAGCTACATTCTCTGCCCTGGCGAGTCCTAGCGAGTAAGCCATGCGGTTCTGGGGGAAGCGGTGAGCGTCACACCTGCTCCCAGGAAGGCTAAGTCAAATACGAAATCCTAAACTAATAGTCCGATTTCAATTCTGTTTACGCCATTCGATTCAGCGTGTCAACATGTACTTTTGGTAACAAAATTGAACAAAATCCATACATACAGTAGATTTTTTTTTTTTTTTTTTTTTTTTTCTATATTCCAACTTACTTCCTCTCGGGCATAGGCTGAGAACCTTAACATTCACCGCTTTACAATGAACAGTGAAGCCCGTGAGGTCTTGTTCCAGTCTAGGGAGTGAGACATGTGAAGCACGTAGAGTACAACGAGCACCTGCCATCTTGCCTTCACATGAGGCACGGTGCTCACTCATGGCCCGAAACGACCCCCTCTCTGAAGCCATCTCGTTCCCGTGCTTCACTGTCTCACCCCCTACACTCGGACTCTCACACTTACACACACACAACGCCACCTGTTGAGCAGATAACTCACCAGGCATTGCACCCCTATAGCATATTTTGAATATGGGAATATTCATACAGTGCTATTTAATCAGGGAACAATGAGGGTATTTTATTGACGTTTCGGTGGGCTTGTGGTAATGCACTGATACCAGGTACAGCACAAATTCCATCCCAATAATATCTTCCCATTGATACATCGGGATTTGAACCCGGGACCTTTGGATTACCAGGCCAGTGGCAAGACCACTCCACCACACCTCCCCTCGTCTATAACTCGTCTATGAAGTTTTTAAACTTTAAAATTGGCCTATTGGACCTAACAAATTGTCAAAATTAAAAAATTAATATAGCGTTGGAATTTTAATGACGAGACGAATCCATATATACCCATGAAAACTCGAAATTCGAAAGTCGCCCGCCAAGTGCAAACAATTTCCTGGGCTTAAACGCAGGGATTTTGGAAACAAATATTTTTGGTTCTGGCCGAATGGCTGGGCGAAAATGCAATATACGACCTTGTATGGAAGCAGCTCGTCGAGAAAAACTCGAATGGCACCAAGTAGAATTCCCTAGGACTTATAGTTTGGGCTACAGAGGACTTTTAAAGTCCAAACAACGGTAATTTGGGCCCTCCAGGAATAGCCTTCAAATACGAAAATACGAAATACGAAATCCTAAACTAATAGTCCGATTTCAATTATGTTTGCGTCACTGATTCAGCGTGTCAACATGTACACTCGGATACCATAGTCTCTAGCCCACCCCCCTCTGGCACGAGGTAAGGCCAGGACCCTTTCTGGACGGTGGCCCACAGTGATAGTTATGGCTGGGATTTGTGAGACAGAGAAACGCACACACGAACACAGCGTGAAGCATTTGGGACAGGATTCGAAGTCTTCAAATGCTTCACACTGTGCTCGTGTGTGTGTTGCCCTCTCTCTCAAACCACACCCCTCACCATCACTGTGGGCCGCCATCCAGAAAGGGTCTTGGCCTCACCTTTTGCCAGAGTGGGGTGGGCTAGAGACTATGGTATCGGAGTGTACAAAACATACAATCATGCTCTACAAGGCCATATTTCACCATTGTTTATATGCTTACCACAGTATTAAATAAACATACAACTAAAGTATCTAAAGGCATATTAAGGGAGATGGGTCGTTTTTCTGGTCCACCTTCTCCCTCATGTTTAGCACCATTAGTGTTTAGATTTTAAGACGTTCGGCCCATTAGTTTCGCGATTTCGCCCCATTTCTTTGTCAATATTAAGATTTTTCGTGTCATTTAGGTGTCGATATTTTCCTGGCGAGCGATAGGAGCCTGTAATTTAAGAGGAACCGGGCTTCGGTCGCGACATTTTTCTATCGAAAAATTTACAAATTTATCTTGGAGGGTTTTTTTATTTTTTTATTTTGTTTTAAAGCTTGATGGATGTCTAGGGGGGAAACTACAAATATGATAAAAAGATACACATACAGTATACTGTACATGAGGATATGTATACGCCCATCCACCCTTTAAGGACCATCGCATAAAACTGTGCAATAATAGGAATCGTAAATGAGGGATGGGAACGAGTGTCTAGTTGATCTGCATGACGGTAATTGCCCGGGCGACTTTAATGTCCCCCACAGACCACACGCGGAAATAGGGTCATCTGTCATTATCAGTAAAGGGTGGGGGGGGGGTAAAGAAGGGGGGGGGGGGGGGGGGGGAGTGGAGAGTGTGTGTGTGTGTGTGTGTGTGTGTGTGTGTTTGTGTGTGTGTGTGTGTGTGTGAGAGAGAGTGTGGGTTGGTGGGTGATAGTGTGTGTGTGGGTGTGAGAGAGATAGAAAGAGAGCGAGAGCAAGCACGCAGGGTGGGGGGTAGGGGGGGATACAGTATGGATACAACAGTTGTACATTTTTTGGTGGAAAAATGTTCCAGCCAAACGCTAATTCCTCCAAAACTGCAGGCTCGTTATCCAGGAAATAATCGACACCTAAATGGCACGAAAGGTCTTTAAATCGCCAAACTAATGGGGTGAATGTCTTAATTTTTCTATACTAATGGGACTACACATGAGGGAGAAAGGGGACCAAATTTAGAAGATAAAAACCTAATCCCACACACTTAACGCATCCACTATCACTCCCTCTCCGTATCCATCTGTTTGCAAAATAAAATCCAAGCTTATCTTGTTACGACTGGGGTTCAAATATATCAGGGCTCTTATTCATTGGACTAGTAATGGCATAAATGCTACAACGGAAAGCGCTAGCTCCAACCTCTGATGTATATTCCCAGTGAACAAAGAAGACAAATACTCTCCAGAGTTCTATATGCAATAATAGGCTATCAAACTCTCAATAAATGTGCGTCTATTCTAGGCTTAATGTTATGTGAAAACAGCCTATTACTACCTATAACCGAAGGTGCTTGGTTATGGTATGCAAAGTAAGGTGGTAAGAGAGGTTACAGCTTACGTTACTTTAATCAATAAATGTCAGGCACTCCTGCATGAAAGAAAGTGCACTAAAGTCCTTCAACACCAACAAGGAATCTTCTTTAAATGTTAGATGCTATCAAGATGCTCGAATCGGAAATGGAACCCAAAAAGGCAGGCAGCGGAACAATGTTCGTGCAGGCTATGCACACAAAAGGCAGGATATATAATGCAGTCGGAGCCAAGAATATCCTAAACGCTACAACACTAATAATAATCGCCACGACAATGCAGTATTCCTATCAACAAAAAGAGCCTAAGTCGTTTGCGTCTCAATACATCAAACTAGGCTGCGAAATGCTTGTGTAACCATAAACGGGTATGCATAAAAAGAGTAATTGGGTTAATATACTTAATGTCTACTATGACTGATAAAGTCTAGCTGGAGTCAATGATACGAGATACTGGTGCGCATGGCATGCCGCATAGCCTAGTGCAAATCTCAAGTCTGTGCGTCAAATATTACATTATAGGGAAGGGTAGCTCTCTTGAGAAACCTTAATACCGAAGTATTAAGCGTTCTCCTGGCGTACCTCAAAGATAAACAACCGAGCCTAGAACAGTGCAGAATGGTATAGGCAAAAAGCCCTCATTCGTGCATGCTCTACTCTCAATGGCACACAGACTAGAATTTACTCAATCAACTCCAGTTCTCAGGTATGTCGTGCAGCTTTTAACTAAAGCCAGCACTCATAGGAAACAATACCTTATAATATCAGACTCCTAGTCTAGCATTATCTAATCCAACAGAACACTTATAATTACAGGAAGCAGTACTGAACAATATGAATGCCAACCAATGCTTCGTGATCAACTTATCTTAACAACTAACATACATGGGTTATATCAGACCTTAACGCACAATACAACTGGCCAGCATTAAGCTGATTTTGCAGAGTTAACCAGAGGGGGTATAATATTAATAAAAGGTGGTGAAAGATATGGAAAATGAGAGAGATAGGCAGAGGAAAAGGTTCTCAGGTGCAGAGAGGGGGACAGGTATCAAAGGGATAAGAGGGATGCATTCTAGAAACCAGATCTGAGGGAGAAAGTGGCGAGAGGGCTGTATATATACTTAGCACTAGCTCGAGCCGCGTGGGAAAAAAGCGGTAACAAGTCCTCAACCAATACTAAAGAAGCCAGCCAAACATGACGTCACAAAGCATGGTAAAAAACTCCCTCAACGAATCCCCACGAGGCCAGCCAGCTATGACGTCATCGAGTATAGCAAAACACTACGTGCCTCCTCTCACTCTGTTCTACTCTCTCTCTCTCTCTCAATTCCTATCATTACTACTTAATGATAAAACATATACTTTGCAATTAAATATATAAAGCCTTGACATGGGCGAAAACAAAGAGCCTTTCTGGACTGCCCATGACACAAGCTTTCATATGAAATAAAGCACACAATAATACATCAACTGTAGCCACATCCACTGCCCTGGCGATCCTAGCGGGTCACTGTAGGACAAGCCATGCGGTTCTAACGGAGTGGTTAACGTCACACCCCCCCCCCCCCCCAAGATTTTTCTCAGAGGCCCAAGGCTCACAAAAATCTGATTGTTAGAAGCCATGCTATATCTCTACTTCCCATCACCCAGCGGCAGTAAAATATCTGGCACAGTTCTCAACAAAACATTTTACAAAATTATAACCTTCCCCAACACAATAGGTTAAATCATATGTAGTTATGCTCCTCAAGAGCGAGCTTCTCTAGCCCAGCATTCTGAGAGGAGTGCAACTCAGAATTACTGCTATAACACCGAAAAAATTCAACTATCAAAGAAAGAGTTTTTTATTTAATTTTTATGTTTTTAATTTGTTTATTTCGGCTGCACTATAGGGGCAAGCCTAGTTTTGTCTTCTATACCAAACGCTCAACTCCTGCTTTACGACCCAATACGCTGGGCTACAACCGCGAGCCTACAAGCGCAAAATACTATTCAAACTAAAGCAGGAGGCTACCCGTGTGTCAATCTACCCAGGATCATATACCCTTGAACGACCATCTGCAACCACGTTGTCACAACCAGCAATTTGGCGTATGTCCAGGTTATATACCAATAACCTTAGTGACCACCTGGTCAGCCTCATATTCCGATTGTGAAACTGGTCCAAGAACTTGAGAGGGTGATGATCTGTGTAAACTACAACGACCGGACCATAGGCTGGAACATAGACCTCGAAATGCCTCAGAGCAAGTACAACCGCCAGCAGCTCCTCCTCGACAACAGAGCAGCTCCCCTGGGCCGAATTGAACTTCTCCGAGCAGAAACTAACAGGATGCTCCAGCCCATCATCGTCCTTTTTCACAAGGACGGCACCAGCCCCCACACCACTAGCATCAGTTGCTAGTTGGAAAGGTAGGCTAAAGTCAGGGGCCCTGAGGATCGGGTGAGTGCACAACAGGTGTTTTACTTCTCTAAACGCCTTCTCACACTCAGGCGCCCATTTGAACTTCTTATTCTTCCAGTTATCCTCCACCTGAGCTTGACTGTCCCATTCTCTTTCTCCACCTTGACTGCTAAACGTCATCACAGGCACAGTGAGAGGCTCAGGGGGGTGCCTCACATACTCCTTCATGAGATTAACGTGACATAACTGATTGCGCTTACGTCTGTCTGGAGCGCCCACCAAGCAATCCAGGTCAGATAGCCTCTCAACCACCCTATAAGGACCAGAGTACTTCGCGGATAAGGGATGACCTACAAGGGGCAGTAGAATCAACACCTCCTGACCCACGTGAAACTCCCTGAGTTTAACCTTGAGGTCGTACCTGTCCTTCATGAGGGCCTGAGAGCTAGTCAAATTACGGCCAGCCAACTCCAGACTGCGCAACATCCTTTCTCGACTGTCGGGGACATACTTGAGCATAGAACAAGGTTTTTCTGCGCCCTCCCATATTTCTTCAACCATATGGAGAGGCCCTCTGACACGGTGTCCAAAGACGAGCTCATTAGGGCTGAATCCCAAACTTTCCCCAGGTACCTCCCATGCAGCAAATGAAACATATGGCAGGCCAAGATCCCAACCCTTCCCACTCTCAAAGCAACAACAACGAAGCACAGATTTTAAGGCTGAGTGCCATCGCTCTAACACACCCTGGCTCTCCGGATGATACGCAGATGACACAACCGTAACAATCCCATGCTGCGGCATTGCTTGAACAAAGAGGTTAGAAGTGAAGTTGGATCCTTGGTCTGACTGAATCTCCTGCGGGTAACCATACCGGGAAAAATACACTAGCAAGTTTTGGACCACCGTCCTCGCTGACCCATTTCTCATAGGGTACGCGTCAGAGTACCTTGTCACTACCTCTCCCGACTGTGCATCACTGTCCTCCTCCAACTCGACAGCACCGGTACCACATTCAAGAACCTCCGGGTCTTCTAATTGCAATTTACGAATGTCCGAAGGAGCAAGCTTATCTAAGTGTTTGCGAAACAACTCATGCCCCCCTCCTACATTGAATTTAGCCTCCCATTGCTCTCTCTCTGTGTATCGTTGCTGTCTCTTCGTCTTTTTAAGCCCATCCTCTACCTTCTCAGTAACAGATAATGGGTCTTCTCCAGACTCGAAAATTGGTCCTAATAATGGGTCCCCGAGAATGTCCGTTGATACTAAACTCTCAACCGCATCAACTTTCAACCCCTTCTCGGTACCTTTCCTCCGCTTGTCTAAAGACTGTTGACCAGAATGCGACTCCCTGGATGCAAGAGATCTGGTGACAACACACTCCATAGGTTGCACCTGACACTTCTCAACCCACTCCTGCTCCTCCCTACTCACGCCGGCCGGCTTCTCGGCAACGACTAAGGGTGGAGCCTCAGAAGTAGGCCCCGCAAAGTCGTTGCCGAGAAGGAGGTCGACGCCCCCAACAGGCAACTTCTCCACAATTCCTACATCCATGTCATGAGTCACACCATCAACTTCCATCTTCATTCTTACAAGCGGGTATGACCTTGTTGCATTAACTCCCTGAACCACAACCACCCGCGCCGTATTTACAGGTTTACCAGTGAAATTTCTCAACAGTGTTTGCGATGCCCCAGTGTCACGCAAAATTCTCACCTCATGTCTTCTACCCCCCCACTCCACACAACCGAGTCCCCTGTGGTCACTAAAGGCATCACGGACAGGGAATAAGCCTTCCGGATCCTTCTGCACTGGCAGTGTATTTACCTCGGAAGAATTGCCTCTAACAAACTCCGATGTCCTCTTGAACACTCCAATGCCGTGAGCAAAAGACACGGCTGCCGGAGGAGGTCGACTAGGGCACACATTTGCCTTATGACCCTCCTGGTGGCACTTAAAACACATAAATTTCGGTTTCGGTTTATACTGTGATGTAAAAAGCCCCTGACTTTTCTCATACGGCGTGGTGTTAGGTTTGGATTCAGTTTTAGTGTCATTGCTCTTTTGTTTAAATGTATCATTGCTACGGGGAGGGGGAGGATAACGGTCCCTAGCACTTGCATCGTACTTCTGTGAGGACCCGCAACCCCGAATCAACGACAGCCGTCGATCAGCCATTTCTGCTGCCTCGACTAGAGTTCTTGGGTTTTTCTCCTTCAAGTTCAAAGTTAGAGCACTGCCCGTGCTCTTAAAGAACTGCTCCAACAACATTAACTGCTTAACTCCATGAAATGTTGTTACCTTCTCAGATCGGAGCCAGTTCCCCGGCTCCCGGACGGATTGCCGACGGACATTTGGCCGAACGGACATTTGGCCGACAGACCCTAACCTAACCTAACCTAACCTAATTTAACCTAACCTAACCTAACCTAACCTAACCTAACTTAACCTAACTTTACCTAACCTAACTTAACCTAACCGTTCGGCCAAATGTCCGTTCGGCCAAATGTCCGTCGGCAATCCGTCCGGCCACGAGTTCCCCATAGCATCGGACAAGTCCCGGGCGTGTTCCAAAAAGGTGCTATCTCTTCCCTTAGTTACACCCCGGAACTTCAAACGGTACGTTTCTGGTTGCAGTTCGTAAGCCCTCAGGACAGCCTCCTTGAGATCTTCATATACAATACATGATTCCAAAGGTAACGCATCGTAGGCTTTAAGACCCTTGCCTATTAATCTAGAGGATACAAGTGCTGCCCATTTATTCTCTGGCCACTGGTGTTCCTGGCACTTCTTCTCAAAGTGTGCGAAAAATTCTGTTACACCACTCTCATCAAACACCGGAACCAGTTTCAATAAGTGCGAGAGAGATTGATCATGAGCACGGTTACCAGCCCCAAGTCGCTGTCCCGTTGTCTCTACTCGCGACTTCTCTACGTCCATGTCGGCACAGTACCTAGTCGACTCTAAATCAGCTTGGATTTTTGCTAGCTCTATGTGCTGGTGACTGATAGTTTTTTTTCTTTTCTATCTTGGCTAATTCTATTTGCTGCTGAAGCTCACATGCCCTTTGTTGCTCCTCAGATACCCTGATAGCCTTTCTCTCTTCGATCTTAGCTAATTCGAGCCGAAACAATAATTCTGGAGATAACCCTTGAGGAGGTGAAGGTGCTACAATGTTTGAAATTACCGGTGGTCCCCCCCAGGGGCAACCCACCCTGCCAGTCACCACCCGACTGTGGAAGCGTACTCGGGGTCGGCAAACTACGGGGATGGCTGGGAGTCGAGTGTAGGGGAAGCATGGCCGAAGGGCTCTGAGCACTCAACCCATCTCGCTCACCAGTCACCCTGCCCAGTACACACGTTATCAAATTATCCCTGGTCATGCTGCTAGTACCCGCATGACCGATAGCTGTGGCCAGGCATTGAAGACCGTACCGATTCATACCCTCCAACCGCTCGGCAGTAACAGGCCATTGCAAAAATATCCTAGCATCCTCCTCACAGTTCACCTGATTAACCCTTTCATCATACTGCTGTTCCTCAGTTTCGACATTACGTACTGTGTCTCCATTCTCCTCTGATCCGGTATAAGACATGATGCTCACAACAAAAATTCCACCTCAATTTTCAGAAAAGAAGCACCCCAAACTCTTATACCTCAATATACACACAAAAATTCTCGGAAATACTCAAGGGCTATACTATGTTGCAAAAAAAAAATATTCTTGCTGATCCCCGCAAAATATTCCCCAAAACAACAAATGTTCCCTGCTAAAAAATGTAGGTTCACCAAATCCTAGGTAAGGTTGCCATTTGTTACGACTGGGGTTCAAATATATCAGGGCTCTTATTCATTGGACTAGTAATGGCATAAATGCTACAACGGAAAACGCTTGCTCCAACCTCTGATGTATATTCCCAGTGAACAAAGAAGACAAATACTCTCCAGAGTTCTATATGCAGTAATAGGCTATCAAACTCTCAATAAATGTGCGTCTATTCTAGGCTTAATGTTATGTGAAAACAGCCTATTACTACCTATAACCGAAGGTGCTTGGTTATGGTATGCAAAGTAAGGTGGTAAGAGGTTACAGCTTACGTTACTTTAATCAATAAATGTCAGGCACTCCTGCATGAAAGAAAGTGCACTAAAGTCCTTCAACACCAACAAGGAATCTTCTTTAAATGTTAGATGCTATCAAGATGCTCGAATCGGAAATGGAACTCAAAAAGGCAGGCAGTGGAACAATGTTCGTGCAGGCTATGCACACAAAAGGCAGGATATATAATGCAGTCGGAGCCAAGAATATCCTAAACGCTACAACACTAATAATAATCGCCACGACAATGCAGTATTCCTATCAACAAAAAGAGCCTAAGTCGTTTGCATCTCAATACATCAAACTAGGCTGCGAAATGCTTGTGTAACCATAAACGGGTATGCATAAAAAGAGTAATTGGGTTAATATACTTAATGTCTACTATGACTGATAAAGTCTAGCTGGAGTCAATGATACGAGATACTGGTGCGCATGGCATGCCGCATAGCCTAGTGCAAATCTCAAGTCTGTGCGTCAAATATTACGTTATAGGGAAGGGTAGCTCTCTTGAGAAACCTTAATACCGAAGTATTAAGCGTTCTCCTGGCGTACCTCAAAGATAAACAACCGAGCCTAGAACAGTGCAGAATGGTATAGGCATAAAGCCCTCATTCGTGCATGCTCTACTCTCAATGGCACACAGACTAGAATTTACTCAATCAACTCCAGTTCTCAGGTATGTCGTGCAGCTTTTAACTAAAGCCAGCACTCATAGGAAACAATACCTTATAATATCAGACTCCTAGTCTAGCATTATCTAATCCAACAGAACACTTATAATTACAGGAAGCAGTACTGAACAATATGAATGCCAACCAATGCTTCGTGATCAACTTATCTTAACAACTAACATACATGGGTTATATCAGACCTTAACGCACAATACAACTGGCCAGCATAAAGCTGATTTTGCAGAGTTAACCAGAGGGGGTATAATATTAATAAAAGGTGGTGAAAGATATGGAAAATGAGAGAGATAGGCAGAGGAAAAGGTTCTCAGGTGCAGAGAGGGAGACAGGTATCAAAGGGATAAGAGGGATGCGTTCTAGAAACCAGATCTGAGGGAGAAAGTGGCGAGAGGGCTGTATATATATTAGCACTAGCTCGAGCCGCGTGGGAAAAAAGCGGTAACAAGTCCTCCAACCAATACTAAAGAAGCCAGCCAAACATGACGTCACAAAGCATGGTAAAAAACTCCCTCAACGAATCCCCACGAGGCCAGCCAGCTATGACGTCATCGAGTATAGCAAAACACTACGTGCCTCCTCTCACTCTGTTCTACTCTCTCTCTCTCTCTTTCAATTCCTATCATTACTACTTAATGATAGAACATATACTTTGCAATTAAATATATAAAGCCTTGACATGGGCGAAAACAAAGAGCCTTTCTGGACTGCCCATGACACAAGCTTTCATATGAAATAAAGCACACAATAATACATCAACTGTAGCCACATCCACTGCCCTGGCGATCCTAGCGGGTCACTGTAGGACAAGCCATGTGGTTCTAACGGAGTGGTTAACGTCACAATCTTAAGAAGAATGGCTAGACCTAAAATCTATTTATTATCTTTAGGCCAACAAAAACTACCACAAACCTTTATAACTGAAAAAACGACGGGTAATGGCTGGTCTTATCCAGAGTGAGGTTTGGCATCCTCTACCCAACCTTAGCCATTTCTAAGAGTCTAATTTTCCTCTACAGTACTATTTTTTCTTCTAGGTGCTGGCAAGGTCACCCGATTGGGTAGCAGTGCAAGGGGGGATGCGGACGGTGGGGGCATTTGTCCTTGGGTGCAAGCCCGTGGGCTGATGATCCCCTCCCCCGCTGCCCTCTCAGAGACAGATATCATCTCACCCAGGTCCATTTGGGGGCCCGAGCTTCTGGAGCGACTTCGAACTCGGGACTTTTTGTCCAGTAGTCTGGAGAACAACAACAACTAAAAAACGACTAGAATAATAGAGTAATAAATCTACCAATCGGGAAGAGTCAGCCAGGGAATAGGTGTGGAAATGTACAGCCTATTTCCTTTAGCCCTATTTGAGTTAACAGAGGTTAAAGTCAGGATTTTTAGCCTACCTATAATGAACGGACTATAGTGAGGTTAGCATGGTATGAAGAGCCTCACTGACCTACGGCACGGAAAGCCAACTTTAACACTTCTGCCGAAAACGAAAAATTCGCTGATATTGGCGAGCGTTTGATGCCAGTCTGGTTGGATTTATGGCCATTAGGCAGAGTTTGAATATTGCGTGCAGACAGATATTTCGTCGATATTCATGCACAACGAACAGGGCACACATTCAGAGCTAATCCTTTTCTGAGTTCCATGAAGAGAAGAAGATAATATATATATATATATATATATATATATATATATATATATATATATATATATAATTATATACCCGGTACCGGTATATATATATAATATATATATAATATATATATATATCTCACAAATACACCTGAGTTATTAAATGTTTTCATACTCTCAGCGGGGTTCGAACCACTGACATTCAGGACGATTGTCAATGCTTTAGCAAATTCTACCATAGCGTGATAAAGGATACTTAACCTTTTCCTATATATATTAAAGAGAAGGTAAATCCTACTTGGAGAATGTATTTCAATTCATACACATATTCCAGGATACCATACAGGGTTTTTTACAAGTATCCCCACGCAACTCGGGCCGAATTTGTTTAATGTAATTGTAACCCAACCAAGAACGAGAGTCATTTATATGGTATACTGGAATATGGATCCTTCGACTTATGTATGAATTGAAATACACTCTGCAAGTAGGATTTCCTTTCTAATTATTACAAATAGGATAAGGTTAAGTATCCTGTATCACGCCGTGGTAGAATTAGTTAGAGCAAGGACACTCTTCCTTACTGTCGGTGGTTCGACCCCTGCTGAGAGTATATACCTATCTATATATATATATATATATATATATATATATATATATATATATATATATATATATATATATATATATATATATATATATATATATATATATATAGGCCTATACTGTATATATTATATTTAATACTATGATTTCTAAAAGGTGATATAAATAGCAAGTATAAATAGCAAGATTTATGAAACAACTTTAAGAGTGTTAAAGTAATGGTCGAGCCTGGAGCGGTATTAATGTCTGGAAGGGGAAGTAATATTTTTCTATTATTAAATGTTGGAGAGTTAAACTCATTCTGAATCCGGCCCAGCGAAGCGGGTGGGTAGCTAGGAAGAGGCGAAGAATGGGGAGAGGAAAAGAGAAGAAATTGTAAAAGAAAATGTAAAGTACAAAGATCAATTAGAAAATAGAAGAGAAGAGGAGAGGAGAGGCGAGGCGAGGAGAGGAGACGAGAGGAGAGGCGAGGAGAGGAGACGGAGAGGAGAGGAGACGAGAGGAGAGGCGAGGAGAGGAGAGGAGAGGAGACGAGAGGAGAGGAGATAAGCGAAAACAAGGAAATAGAAGAGGAGGAGAGAAGAGATGAAAAGAAAAAACAAGGAAAGAGGAGAGGAGAGGAGAGGAGAGGAGAGGAGAGGAGAGGAGAGGAGAGGAGAGGAGGAGGAGAGGAGAGAAGGAAGGAAGAGAGGAAAGGAGAGAGAGAGAGAGAGGGAGGAAAGATAATATAGAGAATATAGAGAGAAGACGAGATAGAGAGAAGAGGAGATAGAGAGAAGAAAAAAAATAAAAAATAAAAAGATTACCACCCGAGCATCGATTGCGATATGGTTTTAATCACTCGATGAATCATAAGTATTGCTTGCTAATATATACTTAATGTAATCCTCAACGAAACAATATGATTTGCATTTGCTATCACTTTGCATATCCACTTAACATTAGTTTTGATATAAATTCAATCAGAGGCTTGTCGCATGAAAAATTATACAAATGTGTTGTCAGAAAAAGAATATATATATATATATATATATATATATATACATACATAGTTATAGTAATCCTTCTTCCAGTCAATTCATCAACATAGCAATTTTTCAAGTCTCATTTCTCTGACACATGGATATCACTGCTGTAGTATAACTTCCAACTTCAATAATATAACGAATTGTATATGTCAATAGTATGGGGAAACTAATTGAAAATATTATCATGAACCAAATGTGAATAATCTTCATAGTTATAACTGGTGCGTGTTATCTGCATACAAATGATAACATTAATATTTATGTTATACCATTAGCTGCCTACTGTACAGTATTCTATATGAGTCATTGGTATTCTCTCTCTCTCTCTCTCTCTCTCTCTCTCTCTCTCTCTCTCTCTCTCTCTCTCTCTCTCTCTCTCTCTCTCTCTCTCTCTCTCTCTCTCTCTCAGCAGCATCAATAACTGTTGTTGCAAACAAGACTAACAGAGTATTGGGATATATTAAGATAAATTTATTCTTATACAAATTCGAATATTTTAGTACCGTTGTTTAAAAGCATAGTGAGGACCCATCTTGAATATGGCGTGCAATTCTGGTTTCCTTATCTGAACAAGGACATTGAGAAACTCAAAGTCAGTGCCGCGTACAACGACACTTAGAAATAAATCATATCATGAAAAAATAGAAAAAACATTGTTTTCACTTAAGAAAAGAAGATTGCGAGGTCAAATAATTGAATGTTTCAATATATTAAAGGGCTTTAACAAAATGAATATACATTCACTGATCAAATTCAATATTAATTCATCAACTTGGGAAATGGAATGAAATCTAAAACCAGAAGAACGAATCTCGATGTCACAAAACACTTCTTCACCTACAGTGTGGTCAACAAGTGGAACACACTTCCAGAGAGTGGTACAATGTAAGACAATTGGCACATTCAAAAGGAGTCGAGAAATCCTTTTTGAGGAGGTGGGATTAGCCTATATTATGTACCACATATGTTTTTAAATACAATAACATAGGCTAAGCATCAGTAATATACAATATTTCTCAACTTCCTTCTTTACTATGAATTTCCCAGTAGAAATCTTCTTATTCTGCTGGGGGCCTTGTTTCCCCAACTAAAATTTATGCCAACCCAAGGTCGGGGGGAGTGGTGGGCGAGGATACAGAGCCTTCTATTTTGCTATCCTTACCTTCCACTTTGTAGCCAATTTGATGTTACAATTACGTCCAGACGACCAATGTCTGTGCAGTCTATGACATGTATGTAACTAACTAACTATATAACTAGGACTCACTCACTCTCTCTCTCTCTCTCTCTCTCTCTCTCTCTCTCTCTCTCCCCCCCCCCCCCCCCGCAAGGACGATTTGCATACATATAAAACTACACTCATATCTCCCAATTCCAATTACAGCTTCTCCAGATATCAGTAAGCGAATAATCCCGCGGCTTTACAGAACGTAGTCCCTTTAACCTCTTCTGTACCGGTGACGTCTTTTTTATTGTATTCTTGCTATATTTTAATGATTGTATGCAGTATAAAAAGGATCTGAGGTTGTAAAATGGGTTAGATGAGACAGTTCGAAGCCTGTTAATTGCTGGACGCCCTTTTTAAACAGAGTAAAATCGTCTAATAGTAGCCAGAATAAATCTAATAGGACGTCGGCGGTACAGAAGGGGTTAAGTAGCTCTTGTATTACCCGGGCAGGAATACTGGATCTCTGGCTTTCAATTGGCTACAGGTTTACTTCAATTTGCTAAACATGAGGGAGAAGGGGGTCCAGAAAAAGCGAGTACTACCCCCTTAAATAGCTCTTTTATTACCGGGGCCGGAATACTGGATCTCTGACTTTCAATTTGCTGCAAGTTTACTTCAATTTCACCCACCACGGCCCCGGCACAAATTGGCTACCTTGTGTACAAAGGTCGGGCCCCCACTCACCTTGGTTGTGCTCCGGGCGTTTGGGAGTATTAAGGGGACAGTGGCTGTTTGTTTGGTCTATTAATTCATTTATTCATATATGTATTTAGTTTCCTCCCTAGACCTCCATCAAGCTTAGAAAAACACACCCTAGACCCCCCTTCAAGATAGATTTGTAAATTTTTCGGTAGAAAAATGTACCGGCCAAAGGCCGATTCCTCCTAAAATTACAGGCTCGCTATTGCTCGCCAAGATAAAATCGACACCTAAATGGCACTAAGGTTCCTAATATTGACAAAGAAATGGGGTGAAAGATCATAAAATCCCCAAACTAATGGAACCAACGTCTTAAAATCTCAAAACTAGTGGGGCTAAACATTAGGGAGAAAGGGATCCAGAAAAACGGTAGGTCTCCCCTTAAGATATGGATGTGGGAATATAGCTAAACCCTTCTGTACCGGCGACGTCCTTTTAACTTTATTCTTACGACTATTAGACGATTTTATTCAGTTTCCAAAGGCCTTCAGCAATTAACAGGCTTCGAACAATCTCACTTGACTCTTTTAACTACCACAGATTATTCCTAAACTGCACAAAATCCTCGAAATATAGCTAGACTACAAATAGAATAACGTCGCCGGTACAGAAAGGGTTAAGCCTTAAAAGATACGTTGACGCAAATAGTATTCTTGGATATATATCTAGAAGCGTGAGTTACTAAACAACAGAAGTAATCATGATACCGGTACTTTATCTAGCATTAGCGAGGCCACATATGGATTATAAAGTTCAGTTTCCATGTCCTTATTAATGAATGGACATGGATTCCTTGAAAACAGTACAAGGAAGAATGACAAAAGAAATATCCATAGAATTAGACATTTTCCATATGAAGAGAGGTTGAACAAAATTAGGCTTTCATTCGTTAGAGAGTCGTAGTACAGTTCAAGGGGATATGATAGAGATGTTTAAGTAGGCAAGTGGGATTTTTTATAAAGGAGACAAAAAAGATGAACTGAAGTGGTGATAGAGCCAAACAAAAATCGCAAAATATGGTTTGGTTACAGAGTTGTAGATATGTGTAATAGGCTACCAAATGCCTTGGTCAGCAACCCATCTAGGGGAGACAACCTTTTAAAAATTTGGGTGGATGGTAGTCGTCAGCCTCGTTCGGCAACCTGTCTTAGGGAGTAGGCTTTATACAAATCCGTACTGCTTACCTAGGAGCGAAGCAGGTTAGAGGATGGACTAGCTGCATACCACTGTAGAATAATAGTGCTAGAAAGATACATAGAAGGTCTTGGAATCAGACGGACCCTAAGTTGAGTGGTCGATTCTGTAAGCCCTTCAGTAAACTGGCATGGGTTGTCCTTCTCACAGAGGATAGGTCCTTGGGGGTGCTTTGTGCATTTCCACCCTCATAAAAGGGAGTAAGGCGTCCGGAAATAGATACATATATAGATATACGAACGTGATGGACTAGGTGTTTAAAGAGATCTGACTTGCGTGGGCTAATCGGCTTTCTGCTGAATCCCATTTTTGTATGTTCTTATGTGCTAAGCACACCAAGTGAATAGGCCGGGCGACCGAGAAATAAGTAAAATTGACACATATAACACAAGCTCTAGTGCTGGTGTACTAGAGATCGTCTTGGAGTCCTGCTCGTGAGGACCCTGGATCGAACCCAGCTCGGGGCTGGGTTGTCTGTGTTTGTCTCCCTTGAGCAAGAGGGTGGGATAATATAGAGCTGGAGTTACAAGCTGAATAAGCATACTTCCAGGAAATTTTCTGTGAAAATTTGTGAGTGTAGGTTCGGATTCGAACATGGGAGACTGTATTTTGAGGACAACATCAGAACAGCAAAATTATTCAGACTAAATTAAGTGACAGATGAGGAAAATAATAGTAAAACGGTGGTCGGATATGCCACTGAGGTCTTCATCAACAGTTTGTCATTAAACTTTTGTCCCCTCACAGCATCACTTAAAACTCTCTCAAGCTATATTCAGGCAACATCAGTCTTCCTCGCACTCTCGCGGGGGGCAAAGTTTGACCCCGAGAATTCAATTTGCGGCCACACTTTAGCGAGGCAAAATTAAGAATGCGCAGGAAGCAGGATCGGGGCTTAGGATATTTTTCATAAGGTTATCATAATGTATCGTTCTTCCGAGACTTCTTCACATTCTTAATGGGAGGTTTTTAGTTTATTCCCTAGACTTCCATTAAGCTTTAAAAATACTCGCAAGACCCCCTTCGAGATAAATGTTTATATAATTTAGTAGAAAATGTACCGGCCACAGGTCTGTTCCTCCTAAGTTCCAAGCTTGCAATCGCTCGCCAGGAAAAAAATCAACACCTAAATGGCACGAAAGGTCATAAAATTAACAAGGAAATGGGGCAAAAGGTCTTCAAATTGCCAAACTAATAGGGCGAACGTCTTACAATCTCAAAAATAGTGGGGTTAAACATAAGGGAGAAAGGGGTCCACAAAGAATACCTGAAGTGAAAACATACTCTTAAATTGACCACTTGTGAGTGTCGGGTTAATAGGAAGCTAAGAATTATAGACATAAATATTTAGCAAAATCAACAAGCTTATGTTAGGATTTTGATGGTTACAAAGTGTGTTGAATTATATTTCATGTGTTCCAATATGCACTGCAATCGTATTGTAGCTGGTATTTCAGCTATGTATCGATACTTATAACTCCAACTTCTTTAATCTAAAGCTTGAAATTTGAAAGTGGTCAATTGCTCGGAAAATCGCGAGGGAACGAAGAAGATGTAGCTTTGTTTACATTGTATCAGTTTTGCGATGTTTATAAATGCCTTAAGGGAGAAGGGTTTAATTTTGGTCGACTATTCATATATTTATTACTGTTTTCAGTTTCCTCCCTAGACCTCCATCAAACTTAAACAAACATCCATTAGATCACCCTTCTAGAATAATTTGTACATTTTTTGGCGTATTTCCATTGGGGTCCTGTACTACCAACCCATCCCCTTGCTCATGAGGGACGGTAAAGACTCAGTGTTTGTCAAAAATGTTTACCGCGCCGAGCGTGGGCGCGATCCTGGGACCTTCTGGGTGGAAGTCCAAGACGCCAGTCACTACACCACCTCGCTCTCGTACACCCTCTTAGTAATTCTTTCACTTCCCATACGTTCCATATGGCCGAACCATCTCAAAGTGTTCCTTTTCACACTTTCCAGCACATCTACCTCCACACCACATTACTTCCTCATTAGTCTGGCTATCTCTCCATGTATAACTCTGCATGCACTTCTCATTTCCACCCCTCTCACTCTTGATTTGAGTCTCTCCACCAACGTCCATGCTTCGCTTCCGTAAGTTATTGTCGGGATTACCACACTGTCATGCAAGGACTTCTTCACTTCCATGCTGACCACTCCTACAACCCTCTTTCCCTGTTGCACCGTCTCCCGCACTTCTTCAACCATACTCCCATTTTTACTCAGCACACTGCCCAGATACTTAAATGAGCTGATAATCTCCATAGCCTGACCTTTCAACTTCATCCCTTTCGAAGACCATGACCTTGCTCTTCCCCGCATTTACCTTCATATTCCGTTTTTAGCACACTGTTCCAAACATATTTACCAGACCCTGCAACTCCCATTCATTATCGCTTATCAGAACTGTATCATCATCAAACAGCAGTACAGGTAGCTTCCACTCATTTCCCTCCCTTATCAGCGATACACCAATATCCACTGCTCTTCCTTGCATTTCTTTCATGACTCCATCCATATATACAGTAAACAACAACGGGGACATCACACACCCCTGTTTCAACCCAACATTCAGATCAAAGAACTCGCTCTGCTCATTCTCCACACGTACTGCCGCCTTTGCACCCTCATACACGCTCTTCACTGCTTTCAGCAACTTGCCATCTACTCCGTGTATTCAAAGTACTTTCCACATACCTTCTCTATCAACCCTGTCATAGGCCTTCTACAAGTCCATAAACGCAACATACAGCTTATGTTGTTTCTCCAGATATTTCTCCACACCACATTTCAGGGTAAAAATCTGATCTACACATCCTCTTCCCTTCCTAAAACCGCCCTGTTCCTCACTTATCCATTTCTCCGTTCTCGCTCTCACTCTCTGTAAATAAACTCGCTCATAAAATATCGCCGGGGGTTTGTGTACACCTGTGTCGTGCGGGTAATTAAGGGCCGCTGTCCACACATTAATCTGGCCCCAGTAATGACCCCCGGCCACACACACCGCACCAGCAGTAATTTACAAGCTCATTAACACCGTGCTTACTCACTCCCGCAGAACACGAGGAATGGGAGACGTGAATAATAGGCCTTTTACTCGTGTTTTTATTAGTCAGTTTTACGGTTGCGTTTTACCCTACGAAAATGGGGCTTAGGCATACCCTTCCTTCCATAGCCTAGTATCACTGAATCTCTTACTTGTATTTTTATATTGTATCTTTGGATGTGATAGTTTTGTGGCACAAATTTCCCACTCCCTCCTATGCAGTAGTTCTCTGTAAATTAATGCATATCTGCATGAAATTACAGTTATAAATAGTATTCTGTGTTTACCCTGTTAACTGTTTGGCTTCGATTGGCCCGTTCGAATACGGGTATACTAGGGTACCTGCATAAGAGGGTAGTGTCTACTTGACTTATGGACATATTGTATCTGCCTCTTTCTTTACCACATAGCATACCATTATGTTTAACTTAAACTTTCAGCTTGTGTATCTATTAAAATTGTATTAATATTGTTCTATGAATACATATTTTTTGTTCGCAATTAATCAATCTATATTTATCAGAGCACTTAAGTCCCTAGCGCCATATTGCTTCTGACTCGTGGGAGCCCCTAAGTCGCCGCTCTTTATATAAAGGCACTCGAGGGTATACTACCTAAACAGAGGCCCCCACAGAGAAAGACTGTTGGTCACACTACTGTTTCAACATATCTAGAGGCGGTCAGATGGTGCTGGAGTCGTGGGCTACTAAATACTGTAACTACCGTACTGTGTTACAACGGACAATTCACCTCTCGCATTAGCCGTTTTTTTTCTTCCGAGGCGGATATTTGTGGACCTCCCATATTTAGCTCCATTTGTTTGGAGATTTTAAGATATTTCAACCCTTTAGTTTGGCGATAATATGACGCTTCACTCCATTCAGGTGTCGATTTGTATTTTTCCGGGCAAGCGATAGCAAGCTTGTAACGTAAAAGAAATCAGCCTTTGGCCTGGACAATATTATATCGAAATATGTACAAATTTAGCTTGAAGGTGGTCTGGATGAGTACTTTTAATAGTTTAGGGGAAATACTTAAAATACATCACTCGAAAATGGCAAAAGCAAGCAAAATCGTCAATAGTCTTTTAACAAAATAATTTAAATACCCACAAGAAGTCAGACCAAATAGGGTCAAGTGTAGTAAGAGATTTAATCTTAATCTAGATACTGATAAATATAATATACTGCTTCACGGACAAGGTTGATAGGCATTTTTTTTTTTTTTTTTTTGTAAAGGGACAATAAATAGAGGAAGGAAAAACAAAGACCAACCAAAAAAGGCCCATGTGACGAAAGGCATCCTCCATTCATAAAATGTAATTATTGAAGACATACACTGTACAAATATGAACACTTAATTAATTGTAACAATATGGTACACATAAATGGTGTTCTTCGTTTTACTTATTCATAATACAACACATATTGATTAGAACACTTTTTTATGTTGACCCTTTGTGTTACATGTATGTGTTCGTTTCTACTGTGAATGCAATATACATAGAGTCCATATCGGTTTGATTTAAGGTACGAATATATTACGTAATAAGCACGCACACATGACAAGGGTACATTACGTGAGTGAAAGGCAGACATAAAGGAACGGTATGTAATGATTAGTTTGAGGCGTAAATAACAGAGTACCGGTCATAAATAACAGAGTAGGATGGACGAAGGTGGTGATAAAGTGCACGCTCACATAACATTAATATATATATATATATATATATATATATATATAATATTATATATATATATATACTCGTGCAGAGCGACACGGCGTAAGCCCCCAGTGAGTGAGTGTAGTAAAATAATGATACCAAACCCAGCTCGGCAGATATATTACGGAATGTTCTCAGATACGCATAGCTTCCCTGTAATCCCATTTTCCTCGTTGCCTCAGACCGCCCCAGGAAATGACTAAAACTTCATAATTCCCCGCTAATCCGCCGACATATACAGTATATATCGCCCTGGCCCCCCTACCTGATGTGTCCCGACCACAAACCTGTCCACAATACGACCACATTACACGAGACACCAGGGTTTTCTGCTCGCGCCCCAAGTTGGAGTAAAGTTGGCCTAAGCTATATAATTATCTGTGGAAAGTTGTGATGGATAAGCCGAGTTTCATGTTCAGGCGCCCATAATGGTCAGAGCGTGAAGCGATTGTGGCTTGTTTATGGGGTATGGGTGCAACACGGGGAAATTGTTTGAAAAATTAGTTGTTGTTGTTGTTGTTGTTCCCTAAGCTGTCTGGCCGAACAGCCCCGAGTCCCTGAGAAAGGCCATGGCCACGATCGGGCTTTCCCACAGAGCTCTCATTGAGTGTAGATTGTGTTGTTGGCGTAAGTGGTTGTGTGAAATGCAGTCTTCTATGATGTGTTTAATGGTATGGGGTGCTGTGTTACATCCCGGGCAGGCGTCGACAACGGAGTCATCCAGTCTCTTCTGATAGCTCAGGAGAGCTGGATGGTGTCCGCATCTCAGCCTGGCCAGGTGGACTCTGTCCTCGCGAGGAAGGGAGGATTCGGAAGGATGGATTTCGGGAGGTCGTGCATGCAGCTGCGTGTTGTCTGTGAGTGAGAGGATGGATCAGTGAGAGATACGAGTATGGATGTGCTTCTGGAAGTTGGTTCGGGGTGGGCAGGGAGGGAGAGAGGACAATAATTGTGTGTGATACCGTGTGCTGGGTGTTGTTTTGATATTTCTTGGTGTCTGTGGGTGTGTTGCCATGTAGTTTAGTGGGTGGTCTTGGTTCGTGGAGGCTGCTGCCAGGAATTGAGTGCCTCTCATGTCCAGATGGTCTTTGACTTTGAGGATTTTGGTTTCTTGATGTAGGTGATCTGTGGGTGCAGTAGCTGTGCAGCCTGTAATGATCTTCAGGGCTTTGTTTTGAATAGTCTGTAAGGTCTTATGATGTGTTTCAGCTAGGTTAGAAGCCCAGGCTGGGCTTGCGTATTCCATCACTGATCTTATGTATTGTTTATATACTGTGGTGGTAGTTTCTTTGTTGTGTCCAAATTTTGTGTGAGCAAGTGACCTGAGGGCGTTAAGTCTGGGTGTCAGTTTCTTTTTAATGTTTGTGGTGTGCTGTTTGAATGTCATATGAGTATCATATGTTACTCCTAGGATTTTGGGTGTGTGTGTATGTGTTAGGGGTGTGTTGTTTATGGTGAGTTGAGGGATGTATTCGTGTTCTCCTGTCCAACTTGTGAGCAGGGTTGCGGTGGATTTGGCTGGGGCTAGATTAAGTATGTTTGTAGTGCACCAGCCATGTAGTGTGTTGAGATAGGGTTGAAGGAGATCTGTTGCTCTTTTTGAGTCATGGTGTGTGCATGTGAGTGTTATGTCATCTGCATAGGAGGCTAAGTTTATTTGGGGCGTATTGGGTGTAGTTATATCATGCATGTACAGATTGAAGAGTGCGGGCGATAGGACGGATCCTTGTGGGACTCCGTTTGGAAAGTTTCTGATTTTAGATGACTGACCGGCAAAAGATACGTGTGCACATCTTCCTGCTAGGAAGTTGGCCGGCCACCTTTTTGTGTTGTTGTGCATGTTTGTGTTGTAGATTTTGTTTGTTAGGTTGTGGCGGGGGATGGCATCGAAGGCTTTACTAATGTCGAGTGTGGCTAATAGTGATCTGTGTGGTGGTCTAGCTGAGTTGATGCCGTCGAAAGCTCTTTGTGTAAGGTCTGTGAGAAGAGTGTTTGTGGAGTGCAGTGGCCTAAAGCCATGTTGTGTTGGAGCTAGGGGTAGGTCAGGTGTAATTAGTTGTAATACTAGGCGTTCCATGACTTTGGAGGGGGAGCAAAGGAGTGTGATGGGGCGGTGCGAGGAGGGTAGCGTGGGGTCTTTGTTGGGTTTGGGGAATGTGATGATGATACCATGCTTCCAAATGTCTGGTATTGTGTTGTGTGAATAGCTGTAGTTTGATATGTTAGTGAGTGCTTGTATGCCTTGTGGTCCCAGGTGTCTGAGGTGTATGCTGCTTATGTTGTCTAGGCCACAGGTGGGTGAGTGCTTGAGATTGTTGATGATATGCTTTGTCTGGTGATTGGTGAAGGGTGTATAGTCAGGGTCTGTGGGGAATTGTCTCTTACGTCGGATGACACGTCGGTCGTCTTTGTGAGGTTTTAGGTGGCTGACATGTGAGAAGTGATTGATGAGAGTGTTTGCTTGTTGTTTACATGAAGGAGTAGAGTCTGTTGTTGTGATTGCAGCATGTGATTGTGTTGTGTTGCTGTTGGAAAGTGTGATGCTGTTTAGTGTTTTGTAGAGTTTTTTGGAGTTTGTTTTGTGATCAAGTGTTTGTAGGAAGTTATTCCAATTTAGTTTTTGTTGTTCTTGTATTTTGTTGTTAGTTTGGGTGTTGAGTGCTTGAATTTGTTGTGTGATGTCTTGTGTGTGGGGTGCTGGGGAGTGTTTCAGTATGTCGCGTTGTCTGATGAGGTTTTGAATTTCTGGTGTGAAGTTGGGGTTGTGTCTTTTTCTGTTACCTCTTGGAATGTGTTTCTTGTCAGCGTTTTGGATAGTTTTATTGAGTATGTGTACAACATTGTTGATGTTAGTGATGGGTGTACTGTTTAGAGTTGTGAAGTGTTATTCTGTCTCATTTGTGAATGCTTCCCAGTTAGCTCTTTTATAATTTGTGTATGTGTGTTTGTGGCTAGCTGGGGTGAGTCTGGTTTTGGTGGTGATAATGATCGGGAGGTGGTCAGAGCCTAAGGTTCTGACCACCCTCCAGGATGTTGTGGGGCCGAGTTCTGGGGAGCAAAAGGTGATGTCTGGAGATGATGGGTTATAGAGGGCTTGGTGAGGAATATGGGTATGTTGATGGATGTCGTTAAGGATGATGAGGTTATCGGTTTGGTTTTGTAGTACCAGCCCTCTGTCTGTGTCGGGGTTGTCGACAAACCAGGCCAACGTCTTGGCGTTGAAGTCACCACCCAGGATGATGTGTGGGGTGTGTGGGGTGTTTGTGATGTGTTGTAAGTGTGGTCTGTATTCATTTGGTACTGTAGGGGATGTTTGGGGAGGGATGTATGTGTTTATGATGGTTATGTTGGACGTGTTGCCAGTGCGTATTTTAATTGACTGTATTTCTGCTGTGTTATCATTTGGGGGGAGGAGGGATTTGGTTTGTACACTGGTTACTATGTATGATATTTCTTTATGTACCAGGGTGATGAGTCCACCACCCCCGCCGACAGCCCGGTCTTGTCTGATGGTGGTGAAATTATGAAATGTGGGTGTTTTTTGTGTTGTGCGGAGTTTTGTTTCTTGTAAGATGGCAATGTGTATGTTGTGTTGTGTTGTTTGATGAAGTGTGAGAGTTCGTGTTTCTTTGTGTTGATGCCATCTATGTTCAGTTGAAGAATGTTAATGGTATGTGCACGATGTATGTTGGGTGCTGCTGCACGAGGATGGGGTGGGGGTGAGGGGGGGTGGGGGTGGGGGCGAGTGAGGGGCGGGGGGTTGGGATGGGTGAGGTGGGGGTGGGGATTGGGGAGCAGGAGATGGGGGTTGGAATGGATTAGGATGGGGTGTGGTGTGTTGAGTTGAGGATGTGGATGGTATGGGAAGGTTAGGGGAGTTAGGGAGGAGAGGTGGACGGGTTTTAGGGGGGGGGGAGTGGATGATATGGGAAGGTTAGGTAGGTTGGGGAGGAGAGGTGGACGGGTTTTAGGTGAGGGATTTGACTGGGAGAGGGAGGGGCATGAGGAACAGGTCCAGGTGTTTGTGTAGTATTTCTTGGAGGCAAGTGTTGTGCAGGTGAAGTGGGTCCAGTTCCCGCATGAATTGCAGAGAACTGAACCCTTAGTATGGCGACTCGAAGTGATGGGTTTTGAGCAAGTTGGACATATGTATGTGTACGTGGGTCCTGGGTTGCTCTCAATGTCTCCGGCTAGAAGAAGTCTTCGAGAAATGACAGCCGGAGAGTCATTTCTCGGTGTAGGAAAAACTGTGTGATGTGTGTGTGTGGTGTGAGAGATGTGGAAATTCCCGGCGCAACCGAAGCCGCTCCAAGGACCCGTGCCCCCAGGGAGGGGGCAGGGGATGGTTGTGACGGTTTGGCTCCCGAAACTGCTCCCCGCGGCCGGCATCCGGTTTTCCTCCACTGGTCGTTGATTTTGTCTTCGGCCGTGGAGGGTCGGCAGCCATCCGCGGTTGGCAGCCTCGGGAGGTGGCCCCACGGCGTAGACGCCGCCACATCAGGACCTGAAAAATTAGTAATATATATATATATATTACTAATTTTTCAAACCATTTCCCCGTGTTGCACCCATATGTATATGTATATATATATATATATATATATACATTGTTACGATCCAGGTTCTACAAGACACAGGGCTCTTCTTCATTGGACTAGATAAGGCTAAATGCAACAACGGTAACACTAGTTCCAACCCCTGCCTGAACCACTGGAGAACAAAACACCTATACCCCCCTGAGTCGTGCCTGGACAACGAGGTATCCTATGACTCGGTAAAAGGTGCACACTATAGGCTGATGATCACTGAAGCAGCCTATACTCATACAACACACGATTACTATATTAAAGTATACAAGGACAAATATAGATAGCGTAATTAAATCGCAGCAACGATTTAATAGAAAACTAGAAGAAGGATAATTAACGTTACGTTAAATAATCAGTAAACTGTCACTCCTGTCTGAAAGAAAGTGAAACAAAGAAAGTCCTAAAGCATCATGCAGGAATCTTCTGCAAAAGTCAGATGCAACTAAGAAGTACGTCTCGGATTCTGAACTGTGTATTATTACTGTGGGAACATTTATAGTGTAGGGACATACGGTGTTATCTGGCACAGGTGTAATTATAAAACAGTCGGCAGTCTAAACTCTAACCACAAAAAGATGTGCTTTCTCCCACCAGGCACTCTCCCACCAGATTTTCGAGCACAATTGGTCAGGCACTCGAACATCGTATATAAATTTACTTGTCCTGGTTGTCAGACCAGGTATATAGGATGTTCTGGACGTGCCTTTAAAGTGCGAATGTTCGAGCACATTGGTAAAAGTAATCAGGTCAATGTTTGCAAAAAATGTCTTTTTCGGCCATTCGTAATCATGCTAGAGAACAAAACCATCCCTACACTCCTGAGGATTTTCAAATAGTTGCCAAGTTTCGGAGCCACTATGAAGCACTTATTGGTGAAAAATTACTAATACAAAATATCAATCCTGAACTTAACGTTTCACACAATTCATAATGTTTTATTTTATATCATTCTCTGCAATTAGTGTCCGAAACTAGGGGATTGGTTGTATGAACAGTTGTGTTTGGTTGAGTTGGGTTAGTTTAGTTGTCCCTTAGCTATCATGGGGTGTGGATCTCTTTCGATGTGCTTAGGTTTTTGAGGTACTGTACATGGGTGTTTTTTGTAATTTTGTGATTGTGTGCTTATCAATTATCAAATAATTTTAGCTTTTTTGTTTGATGTTCATTGTTTACAAGATGGAGTTTGAGGACAATGGGTTATGATTAATGTTGTTTTGTATGTATTTGGGAGCTTTTTCACTAGGTATATTTCAGCTTATTAAGTGATAAAATGTATTACATTAGATCCATTTTCTTTCCAATAGTATAATACTTATTTTGTAAATTTTTAGGATCAGTCTGTATAACCTGAAGATGGCACCTTGTTGATGCCGAAAATTCGAGTAATAAACATGGCGTATGGCGCAGCTCTATCTCTATTCTTCCTCTTGTTATGGAAACTGCGGTGCCCTCGGCCCCCTACTGATGTCTTAATTATATATATATATATATTATATATATATATATATATATTAGAGAATGGAAGAGGGATTTCACTTATGCTTTCTATGTTCTTCCTTATTGTTTGTTTACTTAATAGTACTAGTCCAAAGGAGTACAAAGGAAATCAAGCAACAACAGGTCCAGCGACCCCTCATGGCTGCTTCCCCTCTAAAACACTGTACGATTACATTAGATATTTCATATACTAAGTAAAGCTTTATATCAAGAGTATTTTAGAGAGAACAATCTTGAGAAAAAGAAGCATTAAGATCATTATATTTATCAGTCATTAGGGAATTACAATAATATAATATGTTTAATCTTTAATAGTAAAAAAAAAAAAAAAAGACAAAAAATTAATATGTTTTGAGTGCCAACGAGTATAAAGAGAAGATTAGTATAGAGAAGATTATTATGGAGAGACGAATTATTATAGAGAAGATTATTATAGAAGATTATTATAGAGACGAATTATTATAGAGAAGATTATTATAGAGACGAATTATTATAGAGAAGATTATTATAGAAGATTATTATAGAGAAGATTATTATAGAGAAGATTATTATAGAGACGAATTATTATAGAGAAGATTATTATAGAGAGATGAATTATTATAGAGAGACGAATTTCTTGTACAGCTCCATTCGCCTGTAGAGTTTGAATAATTTATAGATTCCATACCAGAAACGTGTCTAAGGTTTGTATTCTTAAGGGGAGATGGGTCGTGTTTCTGATCCCCCTTCTCCCTCATGTTTAACCCCATTAGTTTTCAGATTTTAAATCTTTCGGCCAGTTAGTTTGGCGATGTTATCACCTTTTGCCCAATTTTGTTGTCAATGTTAAGACCTTTCGTGCCATTTAAGTGTATTTTTTTCCTGGCGAGCAATAGCGAGACTGTAATTCTTAGAGAAATCTGCCTTCGACATTTTTCTACCGAAAAATTTACAAATTTATCTTGAAGGGGGGTCTAGTAGGTGTTTTTCTAAGCTTGATGGAGGTCTAGCGAGGAAACTAAAATATTAATTAATTAATATAAACAAAAACACTAAGACCCTATTTGGCCTGATTTTTTTTTTTTTTTTTATCTCCCCTTTTTCGCTCCATTAATTTGGAGATTTTAATATGTTCACCTCATAAGTTTGGCGATAATTAGATGATTCACCCAATGGGGGACCAGAAAGCGTCGCATGGTACGGTTCCCCGCACTTTCCAATGCACCCAATAGTAATCAGTTTCTATTCAGGGAGTCAAAATCTATAAATCAAAGTTATCAAAATATCAATCCTTTCTATATTCATTATTGTTACAGACATATTACTCTCAAATTATATTCAGTACATTGTCCAATATACAAAGCTTATATGATGAATAAAACAGAATATATCAAGTCTACAGAGACATATGACAAGGATCCGAAAAGAAGTCCTACTTTTTGGATTTTGACTCCCTGAATAGAAACTGATTACTATTGGGTGTATTGGAACGTGCGGGAAACCGTACCAGACGACGTTTTCCGGCACCCCATTCAGGTTTAGATATATTTTCGGGTGAGCGACGGCGATCCTGTTATTTAGAAGAAATTGGCCGTCGAGCGGGAAATTACTTATGTGAAAAATTGTACGAATTTAGTTTGAAGGCAGGTCTAGGTTGGCATTATTAAATTAGTGTTTAATTTGAAGGAAGTCTGGGAAGGTGATTTTGTTATCCTAGGGGACAAACTAAAATACATTGCTCGAAAATGGTAGAAAGAAGCAAAATCCTCAATAATAATAAAAGAAAAAAAAACCCACAAGACGTCGGATCATTGAGGGCTAATTATATATTCCAAGTAAATCTCAACTAAATGTAATCAAAACTCGGGTTTCATTAGCGTTCTGTAGGCGTTGTGTATTTAGGCAGGTAGATACGCACTCATTAGGAAAGTACACACAAATGCAGCTTCATCACACACATGTAAAGAACACTATAAACACACACACACATACACACAAATTCACACACACACACACAAATGCACACACACACACACACATCTAAACACACAAACATCCACACACACACACATCTAAGCACACAAACATCCACACACACACACACACACACACGCACGCACGCACGCACGCACACACACACACACACACACACGAGGGCTGATTCCTAACTTTATGTGTACACAGTGCGGTAACTTGTCGCCTTCCATACACAGAGAGAGGGCCTGCATTAGGGAGACACTGCCTTCTATTTTGTTTACGACATTTTGGTGCCTAAAGGAAAAATGTGTGTTTTTTCTGTTTTCTTTTCTTTTTTTCCTTCCCCCTCCTCTCCCCCCCTCCCCTTCTCCGTCATGTTTAGCCCCATTAGTTTTCAGATTTGAAGACGTTCGGTCCTTAAGTTTGGCGATTTTAAGACTTTACGTCCCATTTTTGTGTCATTATTAAGACTTTTCGTGCCATTTAGGTGTCGATTGTTTTCCTGGCGAGCGATAGCGAGCCTATAATATAGGAGGAATCGGCCTTCGGCAGGGGCAAACATGTATACATTTATCTAGTCTTTGGGATGTTTTTTTAAGCTTGATGGAGGTCTAGGGAGAAAACTAAAATACAATAAATAAGTAAAAAATCGACCAATAAATAAACCCTACCCTCTTATATCGTTCAGCACAATGGTTCAGTTTTACATTAAATTCTGGCGAATATTAGACGTTTTTTTTGGACTTTAAAAAGGACCTATGCTAATAAGAGGGTTTATTGAGATCGTGTTTACCCACTTGAGTGGTAGAGATAGATTATAAGCTAAAGAAAATCGCCTAATGGTAACCAGAATGAGATGACAATTACCTAATGTTGGTGGAGGGGTTAAAATAGATAAATTAAAGTAAATAAAGTTGATCAAGTAAAGTATATAAAGTAGATTAATAGATAAAGTAGATAAATATATAGTAAGTGTTGATTACTAAATAACGAGGCTTTATTCCATGTTTTTATAAAGCCAAATGTATATCCAAAGATCAAACTATTTATCCTGTACCAGTATTCCCGAGATGGGTTGGGTGTGAAAGGGGCCTGCCCTGTGTGGGCCAATCGGCTCTCTACAGACTCCCGTTTTCGTATGTTCTTAATGTTTTTTTTTTATGGAGATATGGAAGTGAGGTCAGGTCAGGTTAAGTGAAGGCATTGAGGGAGAAGCCTTTACAACGGCACCTCGTAGCTACTTTCTACTTTCCTACTTTTTGAAGAGTGTAGAGAAGGGAGAAGGGGTGTTGGAGAGAGATGAAGCTGTTGGAGTGGCTTTGTTATGTGTGTTATTAGCCCCTTCTGTACCGGCGACGTCTTTGTCATTATATCTTAGCTAAGTTCAAGCGATTTTGTGCAGTTTAAGGAGGATCTGTGGTAGTAAAAAGGGTTAAGTGAGATAGTTCGAAGCCTGTTAATTGCTGGAGGCCCTTTATAAGCTGAATAAAGTCCTCTAATAGCAGCCAGAAAAGAAAAAAAACGGGTTTTGCCTGTGTCTTATGTCTGTCTAATTTTATGTTTTGTCTATGTATCTTATTTTATGTCAAATTTGTATTTCTTGTTATGTCTTTTTGCTGTCTCATATTTATGTCTTATTGGAAGGTCTTGTTCCTATGTATCATTACTATGTCTATTTCTGTCATATGACTATGTCTTATTTCTATATTTTATTGCTATGTCTTATTTCTAAGTCGTATTTCTATGGCTTATTTTTTATCTTGCGATAGCGAGCCTGTAATTTAGGAGGCATCGGTCGACGGCCGGGACAATTTTCCTACCGACAAAAAATATATATCTGGAACAGGAGTCTTGAGGGTGTTTTTTTCTGTGTTTGTTCTGTGTGTTTTTTTTTTGTTTTTTTTGTATGTAGTTTGTTTGTTCTGGTTTGTTTGTTCTGGGTTGTTTGTTCTGGTTTGTTTGTTCTAGTTTGTTCTGGTTTGTTTGTTCTGTTTTTTGTTCTGGGTTGTTTGTTCTGGTTTGTTTCTTCTAGTTTGTTTGTTCTGGTTTGTTTGATCTGGTTTGTTTGGTCTGGTTTGTTTGTGAGAGTTTGTTTGTTCTGGTTTGTTTGTTCTAGTTTGTTTGTTCTGGTTTGTTTGTTCTGGTTTGTTTGTTCTAGTTTGTGTGTTTTGTACTGTACTCTGTTCTTTATGTGCTTGTTCTTATATTTCTTACTCAAATATGCCTTCCACACATGATGATAATTATAGACTTATTTCACTATTGTTGTTGAATTCAATGTCCCATTTTAAGACCTTTTGTCCAATTTCTTTGTCAATATTAAGACTTTTCGTGTCAAACCTATATAAATAAAAACAGGTGGAGGTAGTGGTCCCGTGCATCTATCATTATCAAGACCTGCCAGTCACCCTGTTATTTCGATCCAGACGGTAAATTGGCTTCGCAAGATTATAGGTTGTCACAATCTAAACACAGGCAGGATAGATGCGGATAGATTGTCGGATAATTGACCCCACTATTAGGTTTATTATTATAATAGTTATTATACTTATTATTAGTAGTAGTATTTTTATTACTTTTTATGTATTTATTTATTTATTTATCTATTTATTAATTCGTCGACATTGGTTGAATGAAATAATATTTATCTGAACCCTATTCGGTACGGGGGGGGGGGGGGGGGGTATTTTTTTTAACTCACCTGTTGCACTCTAATAATTTGTGATACATTATGACGTTTTTCATCCCATAAATTTTGACGATAATAAGATGCTTCAACCCCCTCGGGTGCCATTTTTGTTTTCTGGGCGAGCGATATCGAGCCATTAACTTAAAAGAAATTTGCCTTCGTAAAAAAAAAAACAAAAAAAAAAAAAAACAAAAAAAAAAAAATAGAGTTTGGGTGTGCATTTTTTTTTTTTTTTTAGTTTTAAGAAAGTTAGGCGTTTTTGTTAGCATAGGGTTAAAACTGAAATACATTGTTCTAAAATGGCAAAAACAAGCAAAATCCTCAAATAATTATCAAACAACATACCCACAAAGCGTCGGCCCAGATAGTGTTAAAATTTCCGGAGTTTTCTCAACAAAGTTCTTCCTAGTTTCTTTCTCCTTTTTATTTCCTCTACAATCGAAGAGGTCAAAACTATCTGACTAAACCTTCTGACTTTTAACATTCCTTCCTAAGAATGAAGTAATCAAATATTAATCAAAGTCGTTCTTAACATCAATAACCCCCAAATTAAAATTAATGAATGAAAGCATGTGATCCTCCCAAGATTCGAACCCAGGACACAAAATACAGAACTAAGACGCTCTAACCATTATACCACCAAGATATTAGCCAAATATAAGAAGAAACGCGTCCTGAAATAGTGATAGGTTAACCCTTTCTGTACCGGCGACGTCTTATTAAATTTATTCTAGCTATATTTAGAAACTTTTGTGCAACTAGATAAGGATTTGGGGTAGTAAAAATGGTTACGTGAGATAGTTCGAAGCCTGTTAATTGCTGGAGGCCCCTTTTGAACTGAATAATATCGTCTTCGAGTAGCCAGAATAAAGTTAAAAGGACGTCACCGGTACAGAAGGAGTTAAAAACAATATTATCATTGTCTTGTGTCTTATTATCTCTATACCTTTAACCCTGCCATTGCCGGTGTCATATATATAACTATATTTTGGCTACTATTAGACGATTATATTCAGTTTAAAATGGGCCTCCATCAATTAACAGGCTTCGAACTATCTCACTTAACTCATTTTATTACCACAGATCCTTCCTAAACTGCACAAAATCGTCTAAATATAGCTAGAATGAAATTAGAAAGACGTCGAAGGTACAGAAGGTGTTAGGAGGTTTTTCAACAAACTTCCCCCTTGTTCCTCCTCTGTTAAGCCGGTGTTTTACGAGCGCTTTTTTTCCCGGCAGTTTTCGATGAGCAAGTTTGTTCTCGTAATATATTGTTCTCATTGGCATCGGAAACTAGACTGAGGGACGTTAGATTATGTTAGGCAGCTGAAATATAATTAAACTTTACTTTAAAAGCTGCCAGACTAGAATTGCCGGTATAAATTGACGAAAAAAGCGCTCGTGTGACACTGCCGTTATCCCGTGTGCTATCGTCTGTGTTACATTGTCTCTATCTGCTGTCTATCTTCTTTGTCTCATTGTCTCTTCTCCTATCTATCTCCTCTGCTACATTGTCTCTCTCCTATCTATCCTCTGTCTCTCTTCTATCTATCTCCTATGCTACATTTCTCTCTCCTATCTATCTCCTCTGCTACACTGTCTCTCTCCTATCTCCTTTGCTACATTGCCCATCTCTCCTATATATCCCCTTGTTTCTCTTCCCTTATCAGTTGTGCTATCTCCTTGCTACATTGCCACTCTCTTCCATTTATCTCCTCTGCTACATTGCCTCTCTCTCTCCTATCTCCTTTGCTACATTGCCCATCTCTCCTATGTATCTCCTTGTCTCTTTTCCCTTATCCCTTGTGATATCTCCTCTGCTCCATTCTCTCTCTCTCTCTCTCTCTCCTTCGACTCCAACTTCCCTCTTCGGCCTTTACTTCTTCCCGAAATCTCCTGCAACTGTCGATATCTCGTTACAACCCAACTTTTGTCATTTATCTTTCTTCCGGTGTCGTGTTTTATTTTGTATCATCCTCAATCTTCTCTCGTCTGTTGTTTATAGTTTAAAGTCAGCCGGATCGCTTCCTTATTGTTGTAAACTGAAGGAAAGTATAGTCTGTTTTTTCGTTGTGTTTGTAGATTTTTTTTTTTTTTTTTAAGCTGAGTTAGATAAGCTGGAGAGAATACAACGACAATTATTGTGCATTGATTAAAACATAAGCCATAGGGGGAACGTCTTAATGAACTAATATATTTAATCAAAGAAGAGGAGACCTAATTCAAGTATTTAAAATTGTAAAAATACATTGACATTTTATATGCTAAGAAAATAATTCACATTTGATCATTCACATTACACTAGAGGAAATAGCTGTAAGTCATCAAAAAGCCTTTTCAATATAATTATGAGGTACAGCATTTCGTTTTCAGTAGGGTGATAAACTTATGGAATGAACTTCCTATTACTGTCATTGATTGCTACACTGTGCAAAACAATAAGAATGGACTAGATAAGCATTTTGCAATTAATTCCTGATAAGCAGCGTTTACAAATAGTAGTTTGTTCTTAAGCAGTTTAGTAGGAATACAAAACGATATCCTTTGTTTTCCCTTCTTCTTCAGTGTACTCTCTCTCTCTCTCTCTCTCTCTCTCTCTCTCTCTCTCTCTCTCTCTCTCTCTCTCTCTCTCTCTCTCTCTCTCTCTCTCTCTCTCTCTCTCTCTCTCTCTCTCTCGCTGCCTTGCCTCATCCAATATTCAGATAATCATTGATGCAGGCTTTCTTTATTTTCATTCTGTTTTCTCCTACTCCCCTCTTACTGGTTTCACAACAGCGGTTTTTTTCCGGAATTTTCAAGGAGCAACTTTTTTCTCGAAATAATTCAGGATTTATTTACATCGATATCGGGAACTAGCCTGAAAATAGAACATGCTTGGTGGCTTAACACTAATAAAAGTTTAATTCTGAAGTTACCAGGCGAGAATTGCTCCATAATATTGCCGGAAAAAACGCTTGTGGCATTAGTGGTTTCCAGATCCTTTCTCTTTCGTTGTTTTATGCCGAGTCTTTTCCTTTCGACTTTCTCTTTCCGAGTTCACATTACACATTAAGGTCTCTCCTTGTCTTCGAAATTTTCACAAGCCAATGTTCTTGTTTCTCTCTTAACACTCCACGAGCGGCTAGGTCGGTAACTTCTACTACCTGCCAAGCAGGTGGTTTTACCCTAAACGAGCTTATTTCCGTGATCTTTTTCATGCATAAACAAGAGCCAGAGCGTAATACAATTATGTATCCGTGAAAGGGCGATAATTGAGCTTTCCAATGACACCAGAACCATCCTTCTACGACCACTGGTTCTCTTGCAACGATCGTGCAACACTAAGGAAAAATAGCTAAAATACGGTAATTTCCTTACATAATTCTCTGTCTAGCGAGGTAGTGAGTGTGGATGTGTGTGGAGGTGGGCCCAGTGCCGGCGCGGGAGCCGTGCCGAACGGTCAGAGTCAACCTAGGCTCCTCCCACCGCTCGGACTCTCTCTCAGAGCCAATTATGTGCTCAAAATTGCTACGGTACCGACTTAAGGCGGTCCCCGCCACATTGTCCTTATTCTCTAGACCGCCTTAAGTTGGGCCCCGCCAATAAGGGGTTAATACTAAACTGCTCTGACTTCTTGCGGATTATTATTATATTTTGTTTAATTGTTACTGAGGAATTTACTTGCTTTTATCATTTTTGAGCATATATTTTAGTTCGTCCTCTAGAATGACAAAATCAGCTTCCCAGACTGTCTTCTATCTATCCCAGACGTGATGATCCACGAAGGGGTGGCCACGAATTAATCGCCCCCATGCACCTTGGTCCCCCGTCAGCCGATGCCCCTCCTCCCATCAAACATCGCTTTCACGCATTTACTGTACTTCTTAACTCCATCCTTCCACCTCACTTTCGGTCTGACTTTCAGTCTCTCTCCTTCCACCTCACTATCGTACACTCTCTTAGTCATTATTTTGATTCCCATACGTTTCATATGGCCGAACCATCTCAATGTGTTCCTGTTCACACCTTCCAGCATACCTACTGTATTCCAGATAATGAAGTAGCACGCATGTGTATCACGAACACTATCATGTAAGTTCAAATTATTTTAGTTGAACCTAGTCTATTCGGTATAACTAGGCTAAACAAATCTTCGCCATTAAGCTCTAGAACTCAAAAAGGACAAAAGTAATCAAGCTAATTTTTCTACCATTTGGGAAGAGTCTGACAATGAATATGTTTGGAAATAGACGACCCATTTGCTAAAGCCCTTTTTGAGTTACAGAGATTTTTGGTAAATATTTCTGACCTAAGTATAGTGACTATACTATAGAATTAGATTAGATAATCCTCATAAGTTACGATGAGATTAGGAAATCCTTAGAAGTTGCGATGACGCATTTCTATTTTATGTTCTGACTATTATTAGCTAATATTATTCATTTTACGAAGGGTGTATGTTAGTCAGATTGTTAATTGAGTCTTTGCCCTTATAATTACCACAAATCCTTCCTAAATTATAAACATTTTCTAATGACCGCCAGAATAAACTGTCAAAACCCGTCATAATCTTCAAAGAGTTAACCCTTTTAACGAACATGATGAGTTTTGACAGTTTATTATGGGTATCTTTATAGGAAGAATCTGTCTGAATTAAATGTGTAAAGAATGTATCAACAAATACTCTGACTTCCATATACCTTTGCTAATCTTAATAAAATCGTCTAATAATAGCAAGAATATATTATCAGAACGCGTCATAATCCTCAAGAGGTTAAATGCTTTTGTTCGAAGTTGCAACACACGCACTTATAAAAAAATAAAAATATCCCCCTACACTCCCCAGGCCGGCTTAGACAATAGCATAATATCTCTTTCTATCCTTCAAGTACCTTCATCAAAGCAGGACCTAATGTACAGTAGGCCACATAGCTTTGTATCCATTCCGTGAGGATATGTAATGAAATGAACCTAGCATGATTGGGTTACTAGAATAATTAGCTAAACTGCCCTTAATTGGTCATATTATTTAACTAATGAATAAGATAACACACTTTAATTCAATCATACTAATTGTCCTTCCATACATAAAATCGGGGTGTGTCTGCAAACTTATGTGACCAACTGTACCTAGTGAGTGTTTTGAAGTAGACACAATGGCCGTCCCTTTAGGATCTTCCCTGGTAACATATATAGGAACAGAGACCAGCCAACCCCCGCCATTTTGGTGCAACTGGTGTTAAGGGTGGAGTATATGTTTGCTTATCTATTTATCTGTTTATTATTTTATTTAGTTTCCTGCCAATACCTCCATCAAGCTGAAAAAAAAAAACACCCTAAGACCCCACTTCAAGACCCCACTTCAAGATGATTTTGTACATAATAAAAGATACATATATGAGCAAAAACTGCACCCCTTTCTCCCTCATGTTTAGCCCCATTGCTTTCGAGATTTTAAGACGTTCGCCTTCATTAGTTTGGCGATTTTAAAAACTTTCGCCCCATTTTTGTTAATTTTAAGACCTTTCGTACCATTTAGGTGTTGATTTTTTCCTGGCGAGCGATAGCGAGTCTGTAATTTATGAGGAACCGGCTTTCGGCTGAGACATTTTTCACCGAAATTTTTTACAAATTTATCTTGAAAGGGGGTCAAGGAGGTGTAATTTTAAGCTTGATGGAGGTCTAGAGAACAAACTCAAAACCTCCCCTTAAGAGGTAAAGGGGACCTGCATTGTTCTCGGCTGTAGGGACTCACTTTGTAGATATAAATAGAGCAAGGTTTAGAAGGACGTCCAAACAAAGGCAGTGACCTTTCGCCACATTTTGTTGTCAATATTAAGACCTTCCGTGCTCTTTAGGTGTCGATTTTTACCTGGCGAGCGATAGCGAGCCTCTAATTTTAGAAGGTAACCGGCCTTTGGCGGTACATTTTTCTACCGAAAAATGTACAAATCTATCTTGAAGGAGGGTTTTGACGGGTGTGTGTTTTTTTAAGATTGATGGAGGTCTAGGGCTGAAACTTAAAACAAAAAAAATCATTAGTAAAAAAAAAAAAAAAAAAAAAAAAAAAAAAACATTAATATGCAAACACAAATACTCCCCTCCCTCCTTAAGAGGTAAAGGGGACCTGCATTGTTCTCGGCTGTAGGGACGCACTTTGTAGATGGACATAGAGAAAGGTTTAGAAGAACGTCCAAACAAAAGAGTGAAGACGAGCCTTTGTCTAATGTTGAGGTGAAGGGGTTTACCCTATTTGGTCCGAGGAGGGTGTTTTTTTTTTTTTTTTTTTTTTTGTCCATGCTTCGCTCCATTAACTTAGAGATTGTAAGACGTTTCATCCCATTAGTTTGGCAATAGTAAGACCTTTCATCCTATTCGAGTGTCGGTTTTCTTTCTGGGCTAGCGATAGCGACCCTTATCTATCGACAATTGTGTTCATTTAACTGGAAGTAAGTCTGGTTGGGCATTTTTTTTTACTCTGAAGGAAGTTTGGGAAGGCGTTTTTGTTAGCTTAGGGGACAAACTAAGATACTAAAAATACTAAGGTGCTAAAAAAATATAATAATAAGTATAAAATAAATAAATAGAAATGGAAAATCCTCAATAATAAATAAATAGTATTAATAATAACCCACAAAACGTCGGATCGGATCTGATAGTGTTAATGTCGATATTATTAAAAACAAATCTCTTTCACTCATGCCATCACCTTTTTAGTAAAACGTGTTGTATATTTTAATAATTTCAACATATATATACCGCACGCATGCAAATCACTTTCATTTCAAATACATTTAATTCGTTGGCCACTGTCATTAACAGCACACACACCTAAATTACCATAATTTGATTTGTTACTTCCTCTATCAACATTTCCATTAATATTTTCCATTATATTTCCAATTAATCTGACTGGCACATTGGGGAAATCTATTGTGCCACCGAATCCAGTATAACACATGTTTCCGACAATCACGTATTATCCCTATGATGCAATTTGACAGTTTATTTTAACAATTATTATACAATTTTATGCAATTTAGGAAGGACCTGTGGGAATTATAGGTGTAAAGACGGTCTCAATTAACCCTCTGAGTTGCACATACCATTCCTAATCTGAATAAAATCGTCTAGAAAACAAACAATATATAAATCATCGGATCCTCTAAGGGTTTACAGAACCGCATAAATTACCACATTTTCTAAGCAATTATATATTAGCCCACACTCTAAAATAATTAACATACTTATAACACAAACGGGACATATATAAAAAATAGTGGTCTTCGGTTTACCTATTCAATTTATAACACATACACGATTAAGTGTACGGTAGATTTTCAATAAAGGGGCGATGGGTCGTTTGTCTGGACCCCTTCTCCCTCATGTTTAGCCCCATTAGTTTTCAGAGTTTATGACGTTCGCCCCACTAGAGTGTCGATTTAAAAACCTTTCGTCCCATTTCTATATCAATATCAAGACCTTTCGTACCATTTAGGTGTCGATTTTTCCTGGCCAGCGATAGCGAGCTTGTAATTTTAACCCCTGTAGAGCGGGCATATATGCCCAAAATGACCTTCATTCCCTACTCATTTTCATGCATAAGCAAGAGCCAGAGCATTTTTTGGACATTTCAGGACTCCCAAAGACAAATTGAGCAACAAACCCTAATTGTATCTTTATATATAATAATAAGAAAGACTAAAAACAAAGGACTCACTTAAAGTTTGACACCCTGCACACACACAGAGAGAGAGAGAGAGAGAGAGAGAGAGTGTGTGTGTGTGTGTGTGTGTGTGTGTGTGAAGGAAAGCAAGACAGAGAGAGAGGCAGCCTTCCAGCCTTGCCTACCACCCCCAGCCAAAACTGATCCCTTGTAAGCCAACGTCCCATAATTCCATCTCCCAACGTGAGCCCCATAAATACGAGTCACCATAGAGCCCTGCCTTCAGTGTCTCGAGGTGGAGGGGCGGGGGTAGGTGGTGGGTGGATGGAGGAGCAGTGTTGTGACGTCAGTGAGAGAGAGAGAGAGAGAAAGAGCGACAGACAGACACACAGACAGACAGACAGACAGACAGGCAGGCAGGTAGGTAGACAGACAGAGAGAGAGAGAGAGAGAGAGCTATACAGATACTCAGACTATATAGACCTTGCGGTCCTTACTAGGTGGTCCGGCCTTAATACTACTAGACAGGGACAGTTTATAGTAGTAGGTTCTCTCCCCACCCTCCGCTCCCGTCTGGGTGCAGGGTGTCAAACGAGAGAGGGAGAGCGAGAGAGAAAGAGAGAAAGAGAGAGAGAGAGAGAGAGAGAGAGAGAGAGAGAGAGAGAGAGAGAGAGAGAGAGAGAGAGAGAGAGAGAGAGAGAGAGAGAGAGAGAGAGAGAGAGAGAATGAGAGAGAGAGAGAGATAGTATATATATATACACATATTACAACACACTAACGATTAGAACACTGTTGATGTGTACCATTAATGTTACCTTTATTGGTTATTTTTCCAGTGCATACTGAACAGACACCGGTATTAGGAAAATACGGAGATAGTTAACAAAGCTATATAATAGCACGGATAAATCATGGGTATCAATGAGACAGATATTGTTGGAAGAAAGAAATCAAAGTATGGTTATCAAAAAAACAAACGTGTATCAACACAAATATAATTAAAGCATTTATATAGTGTATATACAGTATATATATATATATATATATCGTTTAAGAAAATCAATACAAAAAAAGCAAACTGACTGAAGATCATAGTTTTTTACAGAAAACAAGCCGAAATCAAAGCATAATGGCAATATAGTACAACTGTAGGAAGAGTAGGAAATATAGTTTGGTCTGCATAAATATAAAGTTTCCACGATAGAAAAATTATATTCACACAAGGAGAGCAAAGACAATTAAAACTTGCCCGGATCACTGGAACAACCAGCCGCCAACTGTTTAATTATGCAGGCAATCCTTAATGAGCTTTTAATCACTTTTCGGAACCCACAAAAAACAAAAGTTTGTACGTGTTGTCTAAATTTTGGTCAGTTTTGGATGAGTAATACACGAAGGTTTGTTTCCATACAGAGGAAAAAAAACGCATATATTTGTTTTACACTTCTTAAGGCGATGTTGCTTCTTAAACCGAATGTTGTTCATTGAAATATGTCCTGGCCCAAATTTACAGGCTATCTATCTTTCTATCTATTGCCAGATGCCATGATCCCTGAAGGGGTGACCACGAATGCATCGAATGCATCGCACCCATGCACCTCTGCATCCCGTCAGCCGACGCCCATCTTACGATCCAACACCGCTTTCACACACATATCTCTCAACTTCATCCTTCCATCTTACACTCGTACACTCTCTTAAGGGGCCCTCACACAGTCAGGAGTGCGAGGTAGAGTCACAAGGAGTAGGGGAAAATTCGGACTCGCGGGCCTATTCGCGGTGAATATCGATGACTCCTAGTGACTCTAGCACCTCCTAGCGACTCCTGTTAGACTCCCACTCGCTCGCGGTGAAAGTCGATTACTCCTAGTGACTCCTAGCGACTCCTGTTAGACTCCCACTAGCTCGCACTCTTGACTGTGTGAGGGCCCCTTTAGTCATTCTCTCGCTTCCCTTCCCAGGAAGGATATTTGTGAATCAAAAGGGTTCAGACTATCTCAATCAACCCTCTGACTTCCAGATACCCTTCCTAATCTGAATAAAATCATCTAATATTAGCCATAAAACAGAAAAGAAGTGTGTCACCAATCTTCAGAGCTTTAGTCTCTCAAAATAATCTAACTTTCGCCTAAAAGAATTGCAAACAAATGGAGAAAAAAAAAATGATAAACAAAATTGCCGGAAACAGTGCTCGTATGACTTCAGCTTTAAGGGGTGGTTTGTTTGGTTGTTTTTCATCTACCTACTGTATATATCTATCTATGTACCTATCTATCTCTCAATTTTATGTAGCTATCTATACCGTACTGTATATGTGTGTATGTATGTGTGTATGAATGTATGTGTGTATCTGTATCTATCTATCTCCTTCTATCTGGCTCCTTCGGTTAGAGGTCTGCAAACATTGATAGATATTATGGATCATGAAATTAAACAACTAGACTTATCTATTAACTCTGCAAAATCAGTATGTATGATCTTTAAATATAAGTATCGACAGGAAATGAATCCTTTCATATATTTAGACAATAACAAATTAAATATTGTTTCTGAATACAAATATTTGGGTTTTATAATTGATTGTAATCTTAATAATGACTTGGATATGATAAGATGCAGAAATAAGTTTTACAATGAGTTTAATTGTCTTTTAAGAAAGTTTAGCAACACGAGTACTGAAGTATTTTTAAATTTATTTCAAAGCTACTGTTTGAATTTTTATGGCGCTGAACTTTGGTTTAATAATAGAAAATGTTATATACCATTTAAGCAGTTTTCCATTGGATACCACAAGGCAATAAAGAAAATATTTAATATGAAGTACTGGGAGAGCAACCACAGTGCTTGTAGAGAATGTGGATTGATGGTGTTTAAGCATTTGGTTAACTGGATGAAAATAAGATTTATATATAGAAATCTCATAAAGCCATGTAGTTTCAGAAAAGAACATGTATTACATGTTACATAGATCTTTTCTTGTAAAGGATGTTGAAAAAATAATCCTACATGAGTATGGATTTACCAACTTATTGCTAAATGATATCAATGCTATCAGATCAAGAATTGTTTATGTACAGAACACAGAACCAACTATGCGCTAAGGACTTTTAGCTTAATGTATATTACGTAAATATCTCTGTAAAAAGTGTATGTATATGTCTTTTTATGAAATAAAATTATGACTGACTGACTGACTATCTATCTATCTATCAAGTTCGGCCTCATCAACCAACCTCACACAACTTCCTTCCTCTCACTCTCATATTATATCTATCTATCTATCTATCTATCTATCTCCTCAACCCCACTCACGCAACTTTCTTCCTCTCATTCCTCATACTATATGTCTATCTATCTGCCTACCTACCTACCTACCTACCTACCTACCTACCTATCTACCTATCTATCTATCTCATCAACCCCACTCACGCACCTTCCTTCCTTCCCCTCACCCCTCATATTCATCATCCTTAGTTAATCACCTCGAGCCATGCATCTCTCTCTCTCTGTGTGTGTGTGCCCCCCTCCCTCTCCTCTCCTCTCTCTCTCTCTCTCTCTCTCTCTCTCTCTCTCTCTCTCTCTCTCTCTCTGTGTGCCCCCCTCTCTCTCTCTCTCTCTCTCTCTCTCTCTCTCTCTCTCTCTCTCTCTCTCTCTCTCTCTCTCTCTCTCTCTAGGTTAAGCATCAATAGTATACAATGTTTCAACTTCCTACTTATTTATGAACTTCCCAGTCTATATTTCCTCATTCTGCTGGGGGCCTTGTTTCCCCAACATAGATTCATGTCGGAGGGAAAGGTGGCTGGGAAGAGAGCCTTCTGCTTTGCTATCCCTACCTTCCACTTTGTAGCAAATTATATGCTAGTAGTAAGTCCAAACTGCCTAGTAGGGACCGCAAGGTCTGTGCAGGCTGTGTATCTATGTAAATATATGTAAATCTCTCTCTCTCTCTCTCTTCTTCGTCTTCTTCTCTGCTATACTTTCCTTCCACTGTCCCTTACTCTCGGGTTAGCTATCTCTACTATATAGAATTAAGTCCTGACCACCTTGCTGGGATCGTAAGGTCTGTGTGGCCAGTGTATATATATAAATCTACGTCAATCTCTCTCTCTCTCTCTCTCTCTCTCCCTTACTTGTGTGTCTCCTCATATTTCGTCATTTTGTGTGGATTTTCTTCTCCCACTAATGAGGGTGCACAAGCTCATTAGGCGGGCTCATCTTACCCCCATGCCTCGGTGTCCTCCTCGCTCCAATTCCCTCTCTTTATTTCAGTTTTATGTGTGTGTGTGTGCTTTTCTTTTTCTCTTTTAACGAAGATGGGATTAAAGGAACACTAATTGGCATTCTTCTTCTGTGTAATACGTGTTATATACAAATTGTGGGGTTTATACATTTGTATTTATATTTGTTTTACTTCGTAGCTTACAATGAATATCATTATATTCGCTTTTTAAATTAATCTAAACAAATGTATCTCTCTCTCTCTCTCTCTCTCTCTCTCTCTCTCTCTCTCTCTCTCTCTCTCTCTCTCTCTCTCTCCATATATATTTATATATAAGGAGGTGTTGTGGAGTGGTCTTGTCACTGGAATGGTAATCCGATGGACCCGGGTTCCAATCCCGATATGTCAATGGGAAGATATTATTGGTATGGAATTTGTGCTGTACCTAGTATTAGTGCATTACCACAAAGCCCACCGAAACGCCAAATAAATACCCTCATTGTTCCCTGATTAAATAGCACTGTATAAATATTCCCATTTTCAAAATATGCTATAGGGGGGCAATGCCTAGGGAGTTCATTGTTCAATAGGTGGAGTTCTGAGAGTGTGGGTTTGAGTCTAGGAGGTGAGACAGTGAAGCACTGGAGCGAGGAAGCTTCAGAAATGGGGCTGTTTCAAGCCGTGAGTGGGCAACTAAGCCCCATGCATCCTGGGATGGCAGGGACTGGTTGCAGCTAAATGTGCTTCACAGGTCTCACCCCCTAGACTGGAACGAGACCTCACGGGCTTCACCGTTCAATCCATAACGGTTGAATGTACAGGCTCTCAGCCTATGCCCGAGAGGGAGCAGTTGAAATATATAGAAAAACAAATTATATAGGGCCTATATATAATATATATATATATATATATATATATATATATATATATATATATATATATATATATATATATATAGATATATATATATATACAGGTATATATATATATATATATTATGTAATCTTGGAGATCCCCGAATTATCCCAGTCTACAAGAATTTAAGAAGACTATATTCATCAGAGGGAGGAATGGCCGAATTATGTCCTGATTAGAATGTCTTTTGGGGATTTTTTGCTCCAATTCCGGTTACTAATGAAGCGGCCCCATTTGATAAGAGGATGGAGTGGGGGGGGGGGTGTTAAGAGGGGAAGATAAAAACGTTTTGGGAGAGAAGTGGAAGGAGGTAAAGGGGGGCGGGAGTAGGAGGAGGGAGGGAGGGTAGCATTAAAGGGGAGGTTTTTAGTTTGTTCCCTAGACCTCCATCAAGCTTATCACTACCTCCCCTAGACCCCCTTTCAAGATAAATTTGTAAAATTTTTGTTGAAAAATCTATCTATCTATCTAGTGCCTGACGCCGTGATCCCCGAAGGGGTGGCCACAAACAAAACACCTCCATGCACCTCTGTCCCCAGTCAGTCGACGCCCCTCCTCCCTTCCCGCACCGCTTTCGCTCAAATACTTCTTATCTCCATCCTTCCACCTCTCACTCGGTCTACTTCTCCCTCTCTGTCCTTCCACCTCGCTCTCGTACACTCTCTTAGTCATTCTCTCGCTTCCCATACGTTCCACATGGCCGAACCATCTCAAGGTGTTCCTTTTCACACTTTCCAGCACATCTACATCCACACCACACTGCTCTCGTACTTCCTCATTCGTCTGTTTATCGCTCCATGTAACTCCGCACACACTTCTCAAGTAACTCATATCCACCCCTCTCACTTTTGGTTTGAGTCTCTTCACCAACGTCCATGCTTCGCTCCCATAATTCAATGTCGAGATTACCACACTGTCATCCAAGGACTTCTGTACTTCCATGCTGACCACCCTATTTCTTGTTACTGCTTTCAGCGTTCCTGCAACCCTCTTCCCCTATTGCACCCATGAAAGTGTGGTATTTGTGAACACACTCTCACCCCTATTCTGTCCAACTCTTCAACGCAATCCCAGTCTTTCTTCTACTCAACAAGTAAGCTTTAGAACTCTCTTCCTCAATCTGCCTTTCTCTCATCCTATGACTTAACTGCTTCAAGCTCCGTGTGTCCAGACATTTTACTCTAGCGTACCTAAAATTTTGCTCTCTGTCACTCTTTCAACTTTGGGGAAGGCGCTTGTCACAGACAGCTGTGCCTTTTCACTGCTTCATTCACACAGCAAAAATAAGAAGGTAAATGGATTGCAACTGTATTTAGGTGCAACAATTCACAATATATTGATCAAATGGTTATATAGTGTCTCTAGCCTTACTGGAAATGGATATATTAAGAAATATTATCGATCAAATTGTGAATGACCTAGTCGTTTAATAGATCATTAGGATGCTCTTACAAAACATTTAATAAGAATTCGTACTTACTATTGCAGAATCAGCAGGTGTCCATCATCTGCAATAACAAAATATAATTGTATTGACGTTTGTACGATAATAGAACAAGAAGTTTTAAAGGTGTTATTTTACATACATTATTATGTTCCCTCCACCAACCAATTTTACTCCTAAACTCAATTAATGAAATCAACAAATACATGTGGCAGTCCAGAGATTCGAACCTAGGATGCTCACACCGAAATCCAGTGCATTTATCCATTGCGCTACGAAGACAGTTCAGTAACTCTCTCTCTCTATCTCTCTCTCTCTCTCTCTCACTCTCTGAAATAATGGAATTAAATTAATTAGAAAAAAGGCATCCTTAGATGTGACATGACACGTCTTCACATACTGTACAATGTCGTTAAAGAGTGCAATAGTTTACCAAAGGAGGTGGTCGACAGTAATTCAACTGATACGTTTAAGAAAAGACTGGACGATCATCTGATGAAGATTGGATTAATATTAAATAATTAGTAGACATGTGTATTTTCCCTTTCAAACTAATTTCTTTCTATACTCTATAAAATCTTTCCTTGTGGGCATTTCCTGACCTATAAGGTTACACTTCATCCTGTTTTCCGGTACGGCTTTTTAAAAGGAGGGAGCGAAGTGTGGGGAGAGAGCCTTCTACTTTATTGTCCTATTCTTCCACTATAAACTGTCCCTGTCTAGTAGTATTAAGGCCGGACCACCTAGTTGAGACCGCAAAGTCTGTGTAGTCTGCGTATCTGTGTAACTCTGTGTGTGTGTTTCTTTTTTTCTTTTTTTTGCCATAATTTTATATTTTCGACACATATTCCCCTTCTCACTTTCACACATAAATATCGTCCAAAGGAGTCCGAAAAATACGTTATATAAACCTTATAGTGTAGAATAACATCCGAGAGAGCCAGGCCAGTGTAGGAGAAGGAGCCATTCCCTCTAAAATGTTTATGGGCCAAGTTTTCCCTCAAGCGGTGGAGGTATGGGACGTACAGTAAGTTTATGTATTTATACAAGCGAGTATATACTGTATATATATATATATATATATATATATATATATACTGTATATATATATATATATATTTATAATATATATATAAATATATATATATATATATATATATATATATATAAAGTTCACAAAATAGGAAACCCCCTTAGACCTATCATTTCATCCATTGGAACGGCAGCATACAATTTGGCTAAATTCTTACAACCCTTAATAACTCCTCTAACTCACAATGAATATACTGTAAAGAACTCTAAAAGTTTTGCTGACGAAATATCAAATTTAGATTTACCTAATAATTTGTATTTAGCAAGTTATGATGTAGAGTCTTTGTTTACAAATGTACCACTGGATGAAACGTTAGATATCATTTTAGATAAGTTTGAACCAAGCACCTTTTTTGGACTAGGTAAGACTCTGGTTAGAAAGTTATTCAGATTCGCCACTTCTGAATCTTGTTTTCTCTTTAATAACAACCTTTATAGCCAGGTAGATGGCGTTAGCATGGGATCGAGTTTAAGGCCTTTGTTCGCTGATGCATTTTTATGTAACAAGGAGGTTCAGTGGCTTGAGAGTTGTCCACCAGATTGTAAGCCTATCTTATATAGGCGGTATGTAGATGATACATTTTTAATATTCAAAAATAGGGATGATAATGATAGATTTTTCAGTTACATGAACAAGCAGCATAAAAACATAAGATTTACCTGTGAAAACGAGGATAATAATACTTTAGCATTTTTGGATGTTTTAATCACTAAATCATGTAATCGGTTAACCACTGGAGTTTATAGAAAGCCCACTTTCACTGGCTGGGGTTTAAGTTGGTTTAGTTATTGCCCTGAAATATATAAACTTAATTCCATCAAAACACTTCTTGAGAGAGCCTACGGGATTTGTTCTAACTATTTCACACTTCATGAAGAATTTTGCAAACTAAGAGAGTATTTTTTGAAAAATAATTATAGGATTGATTTGTTTTACAGTGCTAAAACAATTTATGTATAATAAAGTGTTACACAGCAGATCGGTAACTTACGATGTGCCTAAACTTGTTAAGTATGTCAAAATGCCTTTCTATGGGAGAGTGAGCTATGATTTTCGCAAGTTACTTAGTAACGTACTCCGGGAAAGTTTTCCTGCAATAAATTTTAGAATTGTTTTCACCAATGATTTCAGGATAGGAACTTTCTTTAACTTCAGAGATCGGGTGCCGGACTCTTTATGCTCAAATATCGTGTATAAATTCACTTGTCCCAGTTGTCAGGCTGGGTACATTGGATGTTCGAGTAGATCATTCAAAATGAGAATATATGAGCATTTGGGGAAAAGCTTCAGGTCTGGAATATTGTTGAGGAGTATGTCATTTTCTGCAGTAAGGGAACACTCTCGTAATGAAGATCACCCTTTTTCGGAGAGGGATTTTGAAATCATCGGCAGGTTTAGAAGCACGTATGAGGCTTTAATAGGCGAAAAAATGCTGATAAATAAGCACAATCCAGAAATAAATCTTGTCAATAATAGTTGAAGGTTCATTATTAGGTACAATTGGTTGCTTTTTGGGTGTTCATGTAGTTTGGTTTTTCATTTTATTTCGTTTAATTTTCACCATATATTGAGTTTACTTATAGAGTTCAAATGTGTTCAGTTAATCAGTCCCTCATCGTCTTTCATTGGAGACTGGTGGTATCATGGTGAGTTCCGATTTGTTTGTGACAATTTTCCTTTATGTGAATTTTCAACACTTGTCTTTTGTTTCTTAGAGTCAAGTAATTCAAATGTACTTTATTGTTTTATGTTGCGGTTCGATGTGATTAGGATTACTATGATTTGCTTCTAATTTTACTAGATAATTTGAAATGTTTTGTAAAGTCCTTCATTTTAATATTCTCGTTTATTATGATTGCTTTTGCTAAGTCTTGTCCTCACATGGTTGGATATTAGCATAATACTTTGGACGCTGTTTAGCGGTAGGTTAAATTTTGTTTAATAGATTTTAGCCTTTACAGTTCAGAATAATATTTGAATTGAAAAAGAAATGATAATATAAATTTGATATCTTATGCGTTTTGATTTCTTTTGTTGCATTGAGATTTAGCAATTTTGAATTTGATGGTGTCTAGCCGTAGATTTATTTTATATTCAAGCCTTGCCTAGTTGGCCAAAATTATGTTGTTTAATTGTTTTTTAGATAGGCAAATTGCCACGCGTTCAAAAATGCATTACATTTTAGTGATCCTGTTTTAGCAATATATACAGAGTTATACTCAATTTTTAGGATCTGTTGGTAACCCTTTCCTGAGGATGGCTGCGTGACGTCGCCGAAAATTAGAATAAATCATGATGTTCCACAACGCATTTCATCTCATTGCCCTACTAATATATATAGAGAGAGAGAGAGATATAAATATATATATATATAAAACGTCGCCAGTACAGCAGGATTTAATCCGTGTGTACCACTTTCCACTGCAGGCTATTGTACAGTTGGCCACATAAGTTCTGGTCCTCGTCGTAATTGTATGCGTGCAAGTAAAATTAGTATGAATTGCGAGTGTGGTTTCCTTTAATTACCAGTTGACCAATTAGATGAGTTAACCACTGCATAAGAAACTACACTCGTAATTCAGTCATGCGCATAATATTTCCAAGTAAAATATCATGGAGAGGAACAGAATTTACTGTATGTACAGTTGTCCACATGAGTTCTATTCCTCGTCGTGATATTATGTGTGCAAGTAAATTAAGTTTGAATTGTGAGTGTGGTTTCTTTTAACTATATGTTGACTAGCCATAAGAGGTAACACTGCACTCGTAATCCAACCATGCGCATTATAATTCCAGGTAAAAAATCACGGAGAAAAACAGAATTTAGGTACACTCTGATACCGGTACCATAGTCTCTAGCTCCCTCATTAATAACCGTGGACTTCACATATTTCTAATTATGGAAGTATACCTTACCTTTGGATGTGTTCATATACATCTGGATGCGAGTATATGAATATAATTTGCTATACATCAACTACAAAGCTATATATACTATTTATTGAAAAGCAAGTTATATCCAAAAATCAATCAAGAGAGTTATAATTGCCTGTATAGAAATACATAGGGGGTCCACGGATTCATATGAGTGAGCAAGAGACTATGGTATCCGAGTGTACCCTGCCTAGCCTGAGAGGAGTAAACTTTACTAATGAGAGATTTCCACTTGATTTTTTTTTCTGGACCCCTTTCTCCTTCATGTTTAGCCTCATAGGTTTTGAAATTTTAATACGTTCGCCTCATTGGTTTGGCGATTTAAAGAACTTTCACCCCATGTCTAACAATTCTAAGACCTTTCGTGCCATCTAGGTGTTGATTATCTCTTGGCGAGCGATAGCGAGCCTGTAATTTAAGAGTAACCCGGCCGAAAAATGTAAAAAATTATCTTGAAAGGGGGTCTAGGCCCTAGGGGGTATAATATTAAGCTTGATGGTGGTCTAGGGAACAAACTAAAACCCTCCCCTTAAATCCGTTTACACAAGTTTTCATATCGTTTAACTTTTTCTTGTTTTACAGCATGTCCAACTTTGGCTATTTAAACACCCACGCCTACCCACACTCACACACATAACAGACACACATAACAGACACACAAACACCACACACACACACACACACACACACACACACACACACACACACACACACACATATACACAAACACACTCACTCACTCAAACACAGGCATCACTCAAACACAGACACCACTCACACTCACACACACACACACTCGAACGTTCCTTGATTTTAGCCCTGTCACTCTTTCAACTATGGGGGAGGTACTCGCTACAGGCAGTTCTGCCTTTGGTCTCCCTCACATAGACAAAAAAACAAACAAAAACACACGCACATACACATGCACCACTCACTTTCGCACTCTCTCTCTCTCTCTCGCTCTCGCTCTCGCTCTCTCTCTCTCACACACACTACAAAGCTTTCATAAAAAAATGTTTCGCAGATAATTAAATCTGGCCCTGTAAGTTAATTATGCATAATCATTCTTCATTGACTCTTCAATTAACTCTTCACTTGCATAATTAATGTATTCTCGACTGAAATTACATGCGAATTAGCTGTAATAAATTAAAATAAGGCTCTTCAATATTTTACCAGCTTGTTGAAACGGGATTCGCCAGCCTTGTTCGGCAACCCGTCTAGGGGAGTACTCCTTTATATTATCACCAACCCACCAATTGCAAATATACCTAATTAACAAAATCAATTAAAATAATTAATACGTGTGGTACTTCAAGGATTCGAACCTAGGATACTCACACCGAATTTCCGCGCACTATCCATTACGCTATCAAGACAGTTATATAAATTCTTATACAAATCCTTACTGCTCATTAAAGAGGGAAGCAGGTTGGTGGATGGACTAGCCATGCACCACTTGCTAAAACGATACTTAGAGGGCTTCGGAGTCGGACAGACCTTTAGTTGAGTTGTCAATCCAGTAAGTACTTGAACAAACTGGCACAGGTTGTCCTTCTCACGGGGGACAGGTCCACTTTGGGGCATTTTGTGTTTGACCATCCATAAATAAGGGAATAAAGCGCTCAGTAATATAGATAAATATATTGTTTAAACGATTTAGCGTCTAATAATAATTTCGACACATGCTCAACGATGTAAGGTAGCTTAAGCATGCTTCAATTTCTTCTACGATACAGGTTCGCTATCGCCCACCTACTTAAAAATCGATACCAGAATGGGGTGAAACTATATTTAGTCGATTTTGTGCAGTTTAGGATGGATCTGTGGTATTAAAAATGGTTAAGTGAGATAGCTCGAAGCCTGTTTACTTGTGAGATAGCTCGAAGCCTGTTTACTTGTGAGATAGCTCGAAGCCTGTTTAATGCTGGAGGCCCTTTTTAAACAGAATAAAATCATCGAATAGTGACCGGAGAAAAGTTGAAAGGACGACACCGTACAGAAGGGGTTGAGGGGAGACTGGCAGTTTGTTTGGTCTATTAATTAATGTATTCATATATTTTTCTATTTCCTCCCTAGACCTCCATGAAGCTTAGAAAACACCTCCTAGACCCCCTTCAAGATAAATTTGTACATGTTTCGGTAGAAAATTTTCCTTTTAAAATTGCAGGCTCGCTATTGCTCGCCAGGAAATAATTGACACCTAAATGGCACGAAAGGTCTTAACATCGACAACGAAATGGGACGAAAGGTGTTAAAATCACCCAACTAATGGGCCGAACGTCATATAATCTCAAAACTAGTGGGGCTAAACATTAGGGAGAAGGGGTCCAGAAAAACGGTCTGCCTCCCCTTAATTCATTAGTGTGAGGGCAAAATAATAGCTTCGTTTGATGTTGACAATAAACCCATATTTTGTTGTTTACAGTAAGCCTATATGTTCCTTGTATGTACCGGTATACAAACATCAGCTCAATATTCCCGATCAGTAAACGCTGAATCATTGGCAATAGCTCCATGACGCTCCAATTTCAAACTATACAACAAACATGAAATCGCTCGCCAAAGTGTGCATATTTCGAAACATGCTACAGGAGTTGTTTATTGTATGTGTCGATGCATGGAGAGAGAGAGAGAGAGAGAGAGAGAGTGAGAGAGAGACAGGGGGGTGGGGGGGGGGTTATGATAAATCGTCTACATATAATTGAAGTGTTTTGCTATCCCTTTGCCATTTTCGAGCATTATATTTTAGTATGTCCCGTATGCTAACAAATACGCCGTCCCAGACTTCCTTCAAACTACCAAATGCCCACTCAGACCCCCTTTAAGGTGGAAGGCCGATTTCTTGTAAATTATAGATTAGCTATTGGTCGCCCAGAACCTGAATGGGGCGAAGCGTCCTTATATTGCCAAACTATTGGGGTGAAGCGTCGAAACAAGGGAACTCCCAAAAGACCCATCTTGGTCTAAATAGGGTTAACTCCTTCTGTACCGGGGACGTCTTCTGTTATTTTATTCTAGCTATATTTAGAAGATGTGCAGTTTAAGAAGGATCGGTGGTTGTAAAAAGGGTTAAGTGAGATAGTTCGTAGCCTCTCAATTGCTAGAGACCCTTTTGAAACTGAATAAAATCGTCAAATAGTAGCCAGAATATAGCTAAAAAGACGTTGCCGGCACAGAAGGAGTTAATGATAGAATGACGTGCGATATTCCAGATTCTCAAGTGTCTCTTGGGAAATTTAGAACTTGCAGGGATCTAATTTGCCCGATGCACTAATGAGATTATTCTATCATTAATATCATTATTGCAGAAGCTAACGAAGTAATTGAATTATCAGCTGGTAATTACACAAAGAGAGAGTTAATGAAGTATAAATATGATTTCTTTTTAATTATCCTTAAAAAATCCGCACATTAACGTCTGACATATTATATATTTAATCACACTAATACCTACACATCGATTAAGACACCTTAATCGGTTTAATATGGCCAAAAAGTATTGGGGTGAAGCGTCTTAAAATCTCCAAACTAATAAAGCGAAACATGGGAGGTCCAAAAAGATCTCCCTTGGAACAAATAGGGTTAAAATGCTTCAAGCTCCTTGTATACTGTCATTTTTATTCGAATGCCTATTGAATTACATTTTAATTCGAAGGGGTGAAAGTTACCGGAAGTTCTGCCTTTTGTCTCCTTCCTTCACATTTATAGTACTATGATTCCTGCTCTTGTGATTAACCTTTCTGTACCGGCGACGACTTTGTAATTTTAGTATAGCTATATATAGAAGATTTTGAGCAATTTAAGAAGGATCTGTGGTAGTAAAAGGGGTTAAGTTAGATTTGCTGGGGCCCCCAGCAATCTGAATAAACTGAATAAAATCGTCAAATAGTAGCCAGAACAGGGTTGGCATGATTAAAATCAAACGATTTTAATCAAGTGATTTTAATCGATTATAATCAAAGAAAGAAATCATTGATTAAAATCAAAAAAATTTTTTTTATTAAAATATCACATTCCAAGTAATTATAAGACATTTTCGCCAATCTTAATAGTCTACCAACATTTTTACCCTCTTAAACATTATATAGTAACCTATATCAACAATATTTTTCATATTTCTAATAAACATTTGCACTAGTTCAAGAGTTTTAGAAATTAAATAAATTGTGTTCTTTCATAGAAAATTAATCTTTGCTCCTTAACCCTCCTTGCCCGGCTGGACTCCATAGCTCCATATCTAGTTGGCCCCGTATCGCCCGGCTGGCCTACAAAGCTCCATAGCATTATTTCATGGCTTAAAACCACTCAAAACTGCACTTGAGAAAGTTTTATTATCTTAGCGGATGGTCCGTATAACCAACAAGAACAAAAACACATAGCCAGTCAGTCAGGTGAGTCCTGCTTGCGTGCAGGCCTAACGCAAGCTTCTATTGATTTCCTGAATCTCAAACGATGCATGAAAGCAGTCAACAGTGAAATAGGAATGCTTATAATGGTGAAATAAATCGGTAATCAATAATCAATATTAATACAGAATACATAATAATAAATTGTTGAATTAATGTAAATAGACCGTAGCCGTGGCTGCCAATACTGCATCGTCGTATTCGAACAGTTCTCAGTAGCATCACAAAACAGCCGGTTTTATTTCCCACCTCACACAATAACCGCTTAATGTACAGTGTTCTAGTCTTCACCCATCGCAAGATAACACAGAGTACTGCCTTTGATATGTATATAACCTAGGTTAAGCTATTATTCGCAGAGATAAGAGTATCTGTAAATTACGAAACTTGGGAATTTACACGATTCTAGGCTTTCAGCGGCCAAAACTGACCTAATTTTCACAATAAAAACTGAACCTCTTGGTCTAGAGACTTCTAGTCTTCAATCATAGCAAGGTAACGAGTACTGCCTCTGGATAAATATATATATAACCTAGGTTAGGCCTATTTTTGGTGTACAGTATTTATAAGTGCGCCAAAATCCTGAGAATTCGACGATTCATCCAGATTCAGCATTGGCAGGAAGGTTTAAATGGCTGTTCGGCTAGAGTTAAATTACTTTGATGTAATTGTTTTTTCTGACATAATAATATAAGCAAAATAATAGCCTTTAAGATGTACGAATATATATATATATATATATATATATATACTTACAGTATTATACATATTATGCGCAAAATGGATGTTTGTGTAAAAAAATCGAAAACATCGATTATAATCAAATAAATCCGATTTTAATAAAAAAAATCAATGATTTTGATTTTTATTAAAAAAAATCAGATTTTTTTCCAACCCTGAGCCAGAATAAAGTTAAAACGATGTACAGAAGGGGTTAACCCTTATAAGATCCGATAATGCCCTCCTTTTCTGTTTTCTGGCTGTTATTATACAATGTTATTCAGATTAGGAAGGGTATATGGAATTCAGAAGGTTAATTGAGATAGTCTTTACCCTAATATATCCCACAGATCCTTCATAGAAATTCATAACATCGTCTAATGATAGCCAGAATAAACTGTCAAAATGCGTCACAATCGTCAAAAAGTAAAGTTAGCTGTTTTTATGCAAGAATCCTTAACTAAAATATATATCTAGCAAATAAAGTGCCTAAGACAATATCTATGTAACGCCGCCCTCAATCGAACTTTATAAATAAATATCGTATCAGTTCGCCAGTAGACCATTCCGAACCGTAGCCATGAACCAGATCCAATTCAATCCTTTTAGTATTGGCGAACGCATTTTACACTTTATTCTGTATGCCATTAGCCAACATTATGGCGTTTAAAAAGAGTCTCTAGACTCAAAGGGGTACAAACGACTTCATATAAAGCGGCTGTCACACGAGCGCTTTTTCCGTCAATTTTCCAGGAGCAATTTTTGTTGGGTGATATTTAGGGATATTTTTGCATTGGAATCGGAAACTAGATCGAAGGTAGATTATGTTACCTACTTTAATTCTTATGGAACTTGTATTTTGAAGCTGCCAGACAATTGCTCGTAAAAATTGACGGAAAAATCGCTCGTGTGACACCACCTTAACTCTCTAGCTCCCACAAGTCCATACTAAATTGAATAAATGTTCTAATAATAGCCAGAATGATCTGTTAAAACGCGTCAAAGGCTTTGAAGATTATGATGCATCTTGACTATTTAAATTGACTTACATTAGACGAACTTGTACAATTTAGAAAGGATCTGTGTGAATTACAAAGGTAAATACTATCTTAATTCACTCTCTGACTTCCATATATCTACCCTAATCTGAATATTATATACAGTTTAGGAAGGATCTGTGTGAATTATAAGGGTAAAGACTATCTCAATTAACCCTCTGACTGCCATACACTCTTCTTAATCTGAATAAAATCGTCTAATAGCCAGAAAATAAAAACAAATGCGAAATTGGATCTTGAAAGAGTTAACTAGGCTCAACATTCAACCTGCTCACATTCAACCTGTCCCAAAGAAGGGTGACCGCTCTCAACCCTCCAACTATCGTCCAATTGCTCTCATCTCTTGTCTTTCTAAAGTTTTTGAAACTATTCTTGCTTCCAAATTTCTTAAGCATTTCTCTTCTCATAATCTGCTCTCAGATCGCCAGTATGGCTTCCTTAAGGGTCGCTCTACTGGTGATCTTCTTTCATATCTTACTAACTCTTGGTCATCCTCCTTCCGGGACTTCGGTGAGACTTTTTCTATTGCACTAGACATATCGAAAGCCTTCGATAGAGTCTGGCATAAATCTTTAATTTCTAAACTACCCTCCTTCGGTTTCTATCCCTCCATCTGTGCCTTTGTCTCTAATTTCCTTTCCGGCCGTTCCATAGCCGCGGTTGTGGACGGCCATTGTTCACTTCCTCACCCTATAAACTCCGGTGTTCCTCAGGGCTCTGTCCTATCTCCTATTCTCTTTCTAATTTTTATAAATGATCTCCTTAACTGTACCTTAATTCCCATCCATTCATACGCAGACGACTCAACCTTACACTACTCCATTAGTTTTTCAGAACGCCCCAGCCAGCAATCCCTCAACGACAAACGTAATGAAGCCATAGAACTCTTAAATTCTGATCTAAATACTATTTCCAATTGGGGCAGAGAAAACCTTGTTAACTTTAATGCTTCCAAAACCCAATTTCTCCATCTATCTACCCGTCAGGATCTCCCAGCGGACTATCCCTTATTCTTCAACAATACAAAAATCAACCCTTCATCTTCTCTCAATATTCTTGGTGTCTCTTTTTCTTCTGCTCTCATTTGGAAGGACCATATTACCAGTCTTGCTAAGGCAGCCTCCCAGAAGCTGGGTGTGCTCAACCGCCTTAGGGGGTTCTTTTCCCCTGCACAGCTTCTTGCTCTGTACAGGGGCATAGTGCGCCCTTGTATTGAGTATTGTTCACATGTGTGGGGAGGTTCCTCTCACACCGCTCTCCTAGACAAAGTTGAAAGGAAGGCCTTTCGTATCATTAACTCCCGTCCACTCACCAACTCTCTGCAATCTCTCTCTCTCTCCGCCGCAATGTTGCATCTCTCTCGCTATTCTATCGCTACTATAATAATCAGTGTTCCTCAGAGCTATCCCAGTGCATACCACCTCCTTTACGTAGGGCACGTGGTACCCGTCTTGCAACTCAATCCCACCCCTACTCTGTGCAACTCTCCAACCCAAGAGTGAAACGTTACTCTCAAACTTTCTTCTACTCAACAGCTGAGCTCTGGAACTCTCTCCCAGAATCAGTCTTTCCCTCTTCCTATGACTTAAATTGCTTCAAACTCCGTGTGTCCAGGCATTTTGGCTCGAACGTCCCTTGATTTTGGCCCTGTCACTCTTTTAACTATGGGGGAGGCACTCGCTATAGGCAGTTATGCCTTTTGCCTCCCTCAATCACATAGAAAAAAAAAAAAAAAAAAAAAAAAACTATTTATCGCTACAAACTTAACCATTTCAGCATACAGTGATACAGTAGTAATTTTAATAAGTCAGTCAGTCAGTCAGTAGCCAGCCCTTACTCCCACAAGGGGTAGGGAGGATCAGCAAGATACACGAGATAGGAAAAAGAGGTGACAGGAGAAGAACAAATATAACAGTTCTCCCACAAAAAGCAAGCACACGAGCAATCAAAAGCACTAATTACTTGTATGCGGAACATAAAGAAACGATTTCATTAAGTTTAGGAAGGACCTATGTGTGTTAGAGGGTTAATGATATGTTTTGTTGCACTGATGATGTTTGTAGAGCTCCTTCATTAACAAAATCCAATTGTCTAATATAAGCAGAGTATAATCTGAAGCAAAGAGCCACCATATACCAAAAAGGTTATACACCTTACCTAACACTATTATGTATTTTGAAAAGCATGTATCCCTTACTCTACCTTATCGCTTACAAGTATTATAGAATGGCTTCTTGAATAACAGACTTTTCACAGCACTTAGAGGGAGGTCTGGAAAAAAAGAAAAATCCGACCGATTGGGTATTGGCCAAGGTCTATTGGTTGAAATGGTTTACTGGTTGAGTCTGATCCAGTTAAGGGGAGGTTTTTAGTTTGTTCCCTAGACCTCCATCAAGGTTAAAATTACACCCCTTGACCCCCTTTCAAGATAAATGTGTACACTTTTTCGATAGAAAAATTTCCCCGCCGAATGCCGGTTTCTCTTATATTACAAGCTCGCTTTCGCTCGCCAGGTAAAAATCGACACCTAATGACACGAAGAGTCTTAATATTGACAAAGAAATGGAGCAAAAGGTCTTAAAATCGCCAAACTAATGAGCCGACCGTGTTATAATCTGAACACTAATGGGGCTAAACATGAGGACGAAGGCGGACCAGGAAAACGACCCATCTCCCCTTAAGGTCGAGTCACACCAGCCCCGGAACCAGACATATTCCAACGCAAATTTGTTCGACCAGTTACATCAGAGACAAACGACATGGAACAACTTCACATTATGAGCGACCCTTTCACACTGCCACACCGGATTATTAACTAACATCGTTCTTAACACCATTAACTCCCAATTAAATTAATGAAAGCTTATGATCCTCCTGGGATTTGAACCCAGGACACCACATATAGAACTTACACGTTTTAACCATTATACTACCCATCAGACATACTCTGGTGTGGCACTTTTAACGGGTGACCGAAAATGTGAGGTAATGCAAAGGAATATTCCATGCCGTTTTTCGTCTGATGTAACCGATCGAACATAATTATTTACGTCGGAATATGTTTGGGTCCGAGTTAGGTCTGATTCGACAGGGGCAGGGTTACCAAATCAAGTCAGCTAGATAATAATTATATGAAAACAAACAAAAATCGCTAGAATGTCACAATCTCTAAAATTGCTCGAATCTCCAGAATATCTCTAGAATATCGCTCTAAAATGGTTCAAATCTCCAGAATATATCTAGAATATCGCTCTAAAATGGCTCAAATGTCCAGAATATCGCTAGAATTCATGCCGCTAGATGTAAGAATCGAAGTAAATAGCTCTAGATTTAGCAATGGTAGGTAAATTGGCCACACTACTCGACCCAAACCCTTTCAAGGGGTAGTGCTTGCTTTTTGGTCTATATATATATTTATTCATGTATTTTTGAGTTTCATCGTTAGACCTCCACCAAGCTTAAAATGATACCCCCTATACCCCGTTTCACGATAAATTTGTAAAAAATTTGGTAGAAAAATGTCCCGGCCGAAGGCCGATTCCTTCTAAAATTGCAAGGTCGCTTCGCTCGCCATGAAAAAATCGACACCTAAATGGCACGAAAGGTATGAAAATCGCCAAACTAACGGAACGAACGTTATAATTAATCTAAAAACTATTATGCTAAACATGAGGAAGAAAGGGGTCCATAAAAAGCGACTACCTCCCCCTTAAACCTTTCCAGCCAAGGTTATATAATATGTCCTCTCACTACTCGTTCCCCTCCCCAGGCCTCCTACTCTAGTGATTGAGTTACGAGCTGGGGGGTGATGAATGGCGCCCGAGGACCTACTATATTATTACAAGTTTCCAAGCAGAGATTAATGATGGTATTGATGATGGTGGTGGTGGTGGTGTCCCGGATGTACTGTGTGGGGGTGGTAGTGGTGGTGGTGATGGTAGTGGTAATAGTAGTAGTAGTAGTGGTATTGGTGGAGGTATGGAGAAGGGTGGCTGATGTCCCGGATGTACTGTGTGGGGGCGATTGTGGTGGTGGTGATGATGGTATTGGTGATAGTGGTGGTAGTGGTGGTGAGGGTGGTAGTAATGGTGGCTGGTGTCCCGTATGTACTGTGTGGGGGCGGTATAGGTCTTTTGTCTGAGGGGGTGACCGTGTTGAGGGTGGTGAGTAATTAATTAATAGAGACACCATGATCTTTATTGATAAGGGGAGAAAAGGACGAAGATATAATATATATATATATATATATATATATATATATATATATATATATATATATATATTTTATATATACATATACTGTAATAATAGAGACGAGACACCATGATCTTTATTGATAAGGGGAGAAAAGGACGAAGATATAATTTATACCGCATATATATATATATATATATATATATATATATATATATTTATATATATATATATATATATATATATATATATATATATATATATATAGAATATATATATACATATACTGTATAAATAGATGGATAGACAGGCAGATAGATAGATATAGATAGATAGTTAGTTAGATAGTCAGTCAGTCAATACTTTATTTCATAAATAGCCTTACATATAACTTTTTACATATGTACAATAGGTAAAGTTACCTTAGAGTTGGTTCATGGTTTTGAGCATATATTATCCTAGATTTAATTGCGTCAATATAATTATCTGCTAAGCTTGAGATATCGTAAGTAGTTAAAAAAAATGTTTTTACTTAGTAAATCATAAAAAACTATCATAGATACATAGATAGATAGATAGATAGATATTAGCTACAACTTTCATAATAATTATAGGTTTATGTGTAAACGTAGATTGAATCGACAGTTTAAGTGTACCGGTACACACATTTGTAACATATTTAGAAGCAATAATTGGGAATGTTTGGTTAAAAAGACTCGGTTTGATTAGGTCTGTTTCGGAATAATGTTAATTAGGTTTGTATAATAATTAACATACTGAAAAGCATGCATTATATTCGTGCGTACCGATAAACACACAGTCACTTACACGGGTGTATGTGTGTGTGTGTGTGTGTGTGTGTGTGTGTGTGTGTGTGTGTGTGTGTGTGTGTGTGTGTGTGTGTGTGTGTGGTGTGAGAGAGAGAGAGTGTGTATGTGTGCGTGTGTCTGTGTGTGTGAGGTAGAGATAAATTGTGCGTGTGTGTGGATGTATGGATCTGTGTGGGCATTCTATGAGCTGTTTTCCACATACAGCAATATAACTTGTTTTTGAACAGTGATTGATGCTTTCCAAACAATAAATTGCATTCGCTTCCCTATATTGGAATATACAGTATTACAAGTTGTTACTTTGTGTCAGAGCAAACCTTTTTGTAAACATTCATCAGTCACAAATAACTATTTTCACATGAAAGTGCAATTGTTATATATGAAAACCTTTTAACATAGCGATACATTTTTGTTGTTGAATTTTTGCAGCGATTCCAATTAACAGGTTTTTGAGAATTCGACGTATACCAAATTCCACCGGAATTCATGTTTTATAATATAAACCATTGTCCTTGAGAGGGCGCCTAGTACAATGGAGAAATAATGCATACAAAGTTTGGCCTCGTAAGCTATAAAGGTACACTGTGAAACTAAAACATAGAATATACTGTACATAATATTATATATATATATATATACAGTATAGCCTATACCCGACATGGGCATGATTATAAAAAAATATTATGATTTGATTTTGATTATCATCCGGAATAATTTTTGATTATGATTAGATTATGATTACTTGTTTTTTCCTTTTTATGATTATGATTTGATTATGATTATTTCGCTTTACGTATTTTTGATTATGATTAGATTTGTTTCTATTATTGCTTGATTATGATTAGATTATGATTATAATCACATTTTATTGTGATTATTTGTACACAGTAATGATTATTATTAAGGTCATTTTTGTGTTCAGTTATACATTAGTCAACAGTGTTTTATATTGCAATTGACACTAGCTTAAAGGAAACCACATCTAATTGGTGCATTTTGCTTCTATATATTTGAGTAATATAAATAACTACACTGTATTTAAATCACTTACAAACTATTGTTATAAAAAAAACATATATTTTGTATAAGAGGTTTTATTGGTTTTGTTATACAGTACATTACTCACTTATGTGTTAATTTAAATTGATAGTCCCTTAATTTAAATCTTTCATAAGACAGATCTGCTGGAACATGTACTGTATATGCTTTGTGTGTAGGCCTATTTGACTGATATGTCAAGGGAGACAAACATGTACAAACATGTTAGTGTCATACTTTGCAAACATGCTTGGACCTGGAACATATATACAGTATATGAAATTGGCTAATTTATTTAGGAGAAATAGAATTGCTACATGGAAAATACAATGAAATAATCACAATAATCACATTTTAATCATTGATTATTATGAAGAAAAATTTGATTATGATTTGATTATGATTAAAGCTGCAGCTTCATATTTGATTATGATTTGATTATGATTATACCTGTTGCTTAACTTTTGATTATGATTATACCTGTTGCTTAACTTTTGATTATGATTATACCTGTTGCTTAACTTTTGATTATGATTATACCTGTTGCTTAACTTTTGATTATGATTTGATTATGATTATGTAATCACAGCCTTTGATTATGATTTATTTGATTAATAATCATAATCATGCCCATGTCTGGCCTATACATACATATATACTGTAGGCTATACATACATATATATATTTTTTTCCAACCGCAACACCAAACATTTTGAGACACCCTTTCATTACTGATTACGTATTTTTGTATTTGAATTAAGCTACACGTAGATGATTTTATGAAGCATATTATTAAGGATATATGGCAGCTGAAAGGATTAATTGAGATGTTGTGTAGCGTCATGAAATCTAAAAATAATGGGTGGTCGGGGGCCGGGGAAGTGCTGGAGGGACCTAATTGGTGATCCCTGGTTTCTGGGTCTTCAGGGTGACCTAGATGTGTGTGAATTTGTGTTTTGTGTTTGTGTGTTAATTGTTTTCTGTTGTGTTGTGTTATCCCTATTCGGGCTCTGTCTTGAGTCAGCCACCCCCAGAAAAAAAAGGAATATATGGGGAATGGGCCTGAGTAAATACATACATACATACATACAAAAATAATGGTGTACTATTGGATAAAGTGAGAGGTAGAAACAATATGGCGTCCAAAAGTGAAGGCGACACAAACCATCTGATACAAGTACCCTAGAAATGTACGATCCCCTGTAAGTGCTACAAGACAAGTTCAATCGTCCCCCCGTTCCTCTCTCTCCTGTATTATTCCTTTCTTCCATATTCCTTTATTCGAGGTTATGCTATGACTACTAAAAGTCCTGACCACCTTATTGTATCATGAGGTCTCTGTAGTCAGTGAAGCTATACAAGTGTGTCTCTCTCTCTCTCTCTCTCTCTCTCTCTCTCTCTCTCTCATAGCCTACAAACACACACTATTACAACACTCGCCCCTGCCACTCATCCTAGACTCTCTATACCCGACAAACAATCACACACACACACACACACACACACACACACACACACACACACACACACACACACACACACACACACACACACACACACACACGCACGCCCGTAGCCTAGTAGGTAGAGCTCTCGTCTCACACACGAGGGGTCGGAGGTTCAATCCCCGGCCGGGCGGAGACAAATTGGGCTTGTCTCCTTTCATGTGTTAGCCTCAGTTCACCTAGCTGTAAAGAGGTACCTGGAATAAGTGGACGACGTTGTGACGTCCCATCTGTGGTTGGCAAAAATGGTTCAAGGCGAGATGGGTATCATATGGTTCACCTAAGCTGATGGCTACCTAAGCCTTCGGGCGAGACGGTACCGTCTATAGTGAGAATGGTAACATCTCACACCGCTCTCCTAGACAAAGTTGAAAGGAAGGTCTTTCGTATCATTAACTCCCGTCCACTCACCAACTCTCTGTAATCTCTCTCTCTCCGCCGCAATGTTGCATCTCTCTCGCTATTCTATCGCTACTATAATAATCAGTGTTCCTCAGAGCTATCCTAGTGCATACCACCTCCTTTACGTAGGGCACGTGGTACCCGTCTTGCAACTCAATCCCACCCCTACTCTGTGCAACTCTCCAACCCAAGAGTGAAACGTTACTCTCAAACTTTCTTCTACTCAACAGCTGAGCTCTGGAACTCTCTCCCAGAATCAGTCTTTCCCTCTTCCTATGACTTAAATTGCTTCAAACTCCGTGTGTCCAGGCATTTTGGCTCGAACGTCCCTTGATTTTGGCCCTGTCACTCTTTCAACTATGGGGGGGGGCACTCGCTATAGGCAGTTATGCCTTTTGCCTCCCTCAATCACATAGAAAAAAAAAAAAAAAATACAGATCCACCCTAAGCCTTCGTTTCCGATGTCGCCAATTGGCTAAAATAAAGACTACACACACATCCACAGCCATTCCAACAGTACATAAAACACTTAACATGCATTTCACACAATACATTCCCAGTTAAGGAGGCGCGATAATAATGAGCTTAGCTCGCATTGCGTGGATTCCCCTTGACGAACAAGTAACTGAGTAACTGAGTAACTGAGTAACCCTTCCCAGTCTCTCTACCCCGACATATCACGCTCAACACACGCTGGGGGAACAAATGAGATCTGACTATCACCTGACAAACCAGGCCATATATATATATATATATATATAGATATATATAGATATATATATATATATATATATATACAAGCTGAGGTACCGGGTGCTGAGGAGGGGTCCGTCCCCCTCCCCCCGGGGGGTGAGGGGAGAAAACAATTTTGCTTAAAACCTATTCTGGCACCCTCTTAGTATACATGTCAAGCCCCCCCCCCCCTCCACACATACCTTTCGCCCCATACCTCCCCCTGCTTAAAACCTATGCTGGCACCCCTTAGTATGCATGCCAAGTATGGACTTTCCATCTTGAAAACTGAGGGAGTAGTTCGCGAGCAAACAGAAAACTCACAGAAAGTGCACTATATATATATATATATATATATATATATATATATATATATATATATATAGAGAGAGAGAGAGAGAGAGAGAGAGGGAGAGAAACAATTTGTAATAAATATGTCTACTACTGTTTGGTTTTAATCACAGTGCGTTTGAGCACTGTACAGTATATATACTGTATATATATATATATATATATATATATATATATATATATATATTATATATATATATATATATATAATTACTGTATATGTATACAGTATATATAACGGTATATGTAGAGAGGAAGAGAGAGAGTTCGAGAGAGTATAAAGCTTTCGATAATGGAGAACATATCTGCACTATTGAATTCCTGTCAGGGGACAGATTTATTCATTTCCCCAGTGCCCGGGAAGCAATAATAGCAAATGCATATACCAATTCTGGGAGACCAAGGCGGGGGAATAGCTGGCAGGTTAGTATTTCATGATAAATATTTTGTGTCTTAGCTCTGGTAACGATATCATTTGTACTTTATGAATGTAATGTATATATATATTAAAATATGGAAAACATGACAATAGTAATGAAATAAAAAGGCAAAGGGAAGCGAAAATAAGCAAGGCGTATTGTGCACAGGAATGAAACAGTGAGATTATCCAAAGGTTCATTGAGGGGAGTCTTTCAACCCAAATACATAATACGTTAAAACAACCTAGAAAATAATAGTGAAATAACAAGGCTATGAGAAACGAAGAATAAATGGTGTATTGTATAAACGAATGTCAGAATGAGATTGTGGAAGTATCATTGAGGAGAATGTAATAATACAAAGACATGCTATAGAACTCTACCACACTAATGCAAAAGAGAAAGGAAAACCACAAGGCAAAATTAGATGTAAAGGAATGTCAGAGTGAGATTGTGGAAGCATAATTGTAGGGATTTGATTTTGCCCCGAGGGGCGAGTTTATTGAGCAGCGCCCCCCATCCTGTGAGGGGACAACCACTAGTAAGGCGATACATACTGCTCAAAGAGCCATTATTCCACTGAAACAATAGCATCGTCGTCTGGTTACATTCATATTTGTGTTTATAAGTCAGGTTGGCATTATTCAGATGTGTCATTATAGTTTCCTCATTTAATTGTCACATGGTCTGTATATACGTATTTCATTAAAAAAAAAAAAAAAAAAAAAAAAAAAAAAAAAAAGCAAGCAAGCTTGTAGTGACTGAATTATTAATTGACAGGTTGTAAATAATAGCACTACAGAACTAGTGCAATCGTATGAGGAGACTATTCATATTTTCATTACATCAATGATTATTGAGATCATAGTTAGCTGAATACAATTATTACAAAAATAGGCAATGGTATAAATCAACATAATACATAATTTAATACAGGCGGACATAATCATGATCCGGTTCGTTGTGCACTGGGAGCTAAGGTGTCTTGAGATCGCCTCGTGCCCATACACAACGAACGTATTATAGTCTGCATGGTTGGTATCTAATTGAATATACTTAGTGGGTATTTCAAGAATGCCATGGGGTAAGGAAATGTGATTTGTATATTAGAAGACTGTGATTAACGAGACGTGTAACATGTGGAGGGAGGTGGTAGAAAGAGAGGGATCTCGTTGGGGATGGAAATTTCGCTCCCAGGAATTTTCGTTCCTGTGGTATTTCAATAATAATAATAAAATAATAATAAGGAGACAACCACTGGTAAGGCAATACATACTGCTCAAAGAGCATTATTCTACTGTAACAACAGTATCGTCGTCTGGTGTTATTATAGTTTCCTCATTTGATTGCCACATATGCTGTATATACGTGCTCATGGAGAAAAAAAAAAAAAAAAAAAAAGTGACTGAATTATTAATTGACAGGTAAATAATAGCACTACAAAACTAGTGCAATCATATGAGGAGGCTATTCATGTTTTCTTACATCAATGGTTATTGAGATCATAGGTAGCTGAATACAATTATTACATACAAGATGTGACTAATATTTCGAACTACATTAATTATTATGCAATAATAGTACCACAAATATATTACAATCATATGAGGGACACTTCACATTCTTCATTACATCAACGGTTATTGAGGTCATAGTTAGCTGAATACAAGAGTCACATACATAATGTGACTAATATTACCAACTACCGAAGTTATAATGGAATTATAGTAATACAAATATTTTACAAAGATGAGTTACATGGTTCAAATTCTTATTACAATAATGGTTATTGAGGGGATAGTTAGCGCAATATGACCAGTGGAGAAGTTTACATGCCGATAGTAATATAATATTTAGTAGGGAGTGTGGTTATGGGAGAGAGGGAGGGGGGTTGTAGGAGGTAGAGGAATGGGTGGGAGAGGAGGAGGAGTAGGGGGGTGGGGGGAGGAGGAGGAGGTAAGGTACTCCAGGGAGGAGGAAAGTGTGAGAGGGGAGGTGTGTGTGTGTGTATGTCCCTTCTTAAACATCCTAGAGGGACCCTACCCGTTGTGACCCAGTCACCAGACCCCAGCCAATGCCTTCTCTATACATAATTATGTATAGAGAAGGCATTGCCCCAGCACCCAAAACACACAGCCACACAGATTCAGATTCAGATTCAAATTATTTTATTTCCATAAAATAATATTCGGAGGGAAGGTGCAAGTGGTCCTCCGGGACGGACAGTGCCGCATATCCGGAGGTATTTGTACATCAAGCCATTAGCCGAGAATATTGAGGACAATACAGCAGTATGGTTAGGGGTTTTGTAGGAGGTAGAGGAATGGGTGGGAGAGGAGGAGGAGTAGGGGGGGGGGGAGGAGGAGGAGGTAAGGTACTCCAGGGAGGAGGAAAGTGTGAGAGGGGAGGTGTGTGAGTGTGTACAAAGAAGTACAAAGGAAATCAAGCAACAACAGATCCAGTGACCCTTCTAGGTTGCTTGTCCTCCAAAACACTGAGGATCAAGTGTCCAAACAGTGGTTTAGAGTGGGTAAGGGAACATTGGAAAGGGAATTACTGCCCTGGAACTAATGTCCGTGGCAGGATTAGGAAGTTAGTAGGGGACAGATGGGTTAGTAACTGAGGGTGTGTATGTGTTGGGGAGGGTGGGACATACTACATATAAATAAGTTGTTTAAGGCCAGCGATAGTACTGAAGATAAATATGGTAGTACAAAAAAAAAAAAAAAAAAAATCTTAAAAGGGAAAGTTTGAATTTCAACGCAAGTCTACAGATATCGGCAGTATCGCTTCATCGTACCTGACACAACATATCAATAAGTAGGGAAGGAAACTGTATACGTGCAATGAATGAATGAATGAATGAATATAGAAAAGGTGGGTGAGGGTGAAAGAAGGGAAGTTTTTATTGGTGTAGTAAGAGAGAAAGTGAAAAAGTAGGAGCATAAAGAGTGTCGGGGCTTGACCCAACTTGCGTGAGTTGTTGATTTTAGTTTGGGGGTTTAGGGGAGTTGTAGGGAGTGCACAGCACTTCTAGACACCGTAGAAAAGAAAGCCTTTCGTCTCATTAACTCACATCCACTCATCGACTCTCTGCAATCTCTCTCAAATTAATTCATAGCACATTATTCTGTCTGCCCACCAAATATCGTGAAAATCTCTGGATTGCCTCCTAAACTGAATCACTTTTGCTTGGTGCATATCCTATCTGCCCACCAAATTTTGTAAAATCGGTTCAAAACTTTGCGAGATATATGTTGTACAGTCAAACAAACAGACAGAGAATCGGAGGCAAAAACGTAATATCCTTCCAACATCGTTAGTGGAGGTAATGAAGCAGGTGGAAAACATGAGAACAACAATCGAAGAACAAGGCAAGAGGAAACTAAACGAATTAATTAGGTGTATTGTATAAAGTAAAGGAACGTCAGAGTGAGATTGTGGAAGTATAATTGTGGGGAGTTAAGTAATCCAAAGTAAAGGAGTAGGCCTACTTGGTAGAGCGCATACCTCCACCTACGCTAGCTGGTTCTTTACCATTAATTAGTATCATATAGGCCTAACTTTTCTTCTGGATCTGGATTCCAGGATATGATCTGATCTGGATCGCCTCCTAAATTGAATCACTTTTTCCTTGGCGTAAATTCTATCTGCCTACCAAGTTTCGTGAAAATCTCCGGTTCTCCTCCTAAATTGAATATCTTCTTCCTTGGCGCATATCCTATCTGCCTACTAAATTCGTGAAAATCGGTACATAACTTTGTGAGATATGTGGTTTACAGACAAACACATAAACAGAGGAGGTTAAACGGAGGTTAAAACATAGCCTCCCTCCGTCCATCTTTGTTGGCGGAGAGAATGAAAGAGAGAAATACGAGAAGAAACAAAAAATTAAGTAGTGTGTATTGTATAAAATAATGGAATTTCTGAGTGAGATATGCAAACATAATTATAAAGAGTAATTAAATCCAAATAAATACAAAAGGAAATAACTTCCATATTACCGTACCAAAGCAAGATAAATGGGGGTAGAAACGAACAAATAAGTAGTGTGCAGGCTATTGTATAAAGACAAATATGGTCAGAGTGAGATTATGCAAAAATAATTGTAAAAGGTAATTTTATCGAAATAAATATAATAGCAAATAATTTAGGAGATTAACAAAGCAAGATACATGGGAGAAGAAACGAACAAATATGTATGGACTATGTATAAAGAAGAGTAATGTCGGAGATGAGTAAGGAGTATTGTATTAATTAAAATGTAAAACTTGCAAACTAAATAAACCAAAGCTGGGACAAAGACAATATAAAGGCAAAATAACTGATCAAAATCGCTATGTGGAAACAACTCTTACTAAAATAAAAATAAAATAAAACCAAAAGAAGTAATGTAATGTGAGAGTTGATATTGTGCAAGCCAGACATAGTGGAGAGCCGTGGTAGAGTGTGGTACTGTGGAGGTGCTCAGGGGGTGGAGGTTAAGGGGACATGGGCTGTTTTTCTGGTCATCCTTCTTCCTCATGCTTACCCCCAATAGTTTTCAGATTTTATGACGTTCGGCCCATTAGTTTGGCGATTTTAATACCTTTTGCCTCATTTCGTTGTCAATTTTAAGACCTTTCGTGCCATTCAGGTGTCGATTTTTTTCCTGGCGAGCGATAGCGAGCCTGTAATCTTAAGAGTAACCGGCCTTCGGCCGGGACATTTTTCTACCGAAAAATGTACAAATTAATCTAGAAGGGGGATCTGATGGATGTTATTTTAAGTTTGATGGAGGTCTAGGGAGGAAACTAAAGAAAATAATAAACAAATTAAAAAATCTACCAGAAAGTTAACCATCGGGGTTAACACTCAAGTACCACTCCAACACACCAGAGCAAAAAGTGTGGACGGAGGCGGCTCTCACACTCTTGTAGCCTTTCTGGGTGGTCCTGAAGAAAGTTTTCTTGACAGCATGATGTAACGTAATATTAGAATATATGTTATACATATATATTCATATATTTTCACCAACCCACCAATTAACTTACAAATAAAACTATCTATCTATCTATTTACTTAGGCCCATTCCCCATGTGTTTCTATTTTTTGTTCTGAGGGTGGCCAACTCGAGACAGAGCCCGAACAGGGACAACACAACACAAAAGAAAAGCAATGAACACACAAAAACAAAACACAAATTCACACACATCTAAGTCACCCCGGAGACAAGGGATACACCAAGGTCACTCCACCACTCCCCCGGCCCCAGACTACCCGGAGAAGTTCCGGTCTCAGCAGGCAGACATACAGCGAGCCGAAACCACAAGCCACCACACTTCCAGGCACACCCTTCATATTTACCGTCTCCCCGGGCCAGGCGCCTGATGGACTATTATCTAGTCCAACTGGCACCGGACCCCTTCTCCCAAATGACCACGTTTTCACTCATCTATTCACAAGCATTCTCCAGTCATTCCTGTTTATTACCGCTTCCCTTGCCTGATCTATAGTCATTCCTCTATCTTTCAAAGTTTTTCTACACAGTCTCTCCATCTCAATTGGGGTCTTCCTACCCCTCTATCTTCCCTAGTATTCTCTTTGTGAGCCTTTAATCTTCCATTCGTTCAACATGACCATACCAGCTCAGCACCCTTCTGTCCACTCTGGCCGACAAATGTTCCTGCTACCCCACTCTCCTACGTATACCTTCATTCCTCAATCTATCTCTACGAGTAACTCTACACATAGGCTACTCCTCAAGCAGCTCATCTCCATCACATCCAGCTTTCTTCTCTCCTTTGCCTTCAGAGCCTATGTCACAGCCCCATACATCACTGTTGGCACAACATTTTCTTTGTACATTACACTTTTAACTTTCATTTCGAGATTTCTCACCTTTCACATAAACCTAATTAATGAAATCAATTAAACTAATAAACAAATGTATAGATTAAATGATCTTGCGGTTTATTTCGGAGAGATACTCCGTGGAAAGTGTGAGCTTGTGTAGTGCACTATGCTCACTTCAGTGTGTGAAAATTACTATCGTATCTACTCTGTTTGTACTGCTCTACTGAAGAACTTCCTTTAACTTTTGAAGAAAGTGAGGTGCAGGTAGAAAAGATCTTATAATTGAACCTGTTTATAATTCCAACTTCCAGCCATGGTTGCGTGTTGTATTAGTCGAGGTTGAGAGAGAGAGAGAGAGAGAGAGAGAGAGAGAGAGAGAGAGAGAGAGAGAGAGAGAGAGAGAGAGAGAGAGAGAGAGAGAGAGAGAGAGAGAGAGAGAGAGAGAGAGCGAGAGAGAGAGCAATAGAGAGTGAGTGAGGATCATTACGAGAGACAGAAATATGAATAGAGACATGGATATGCAAAAATATATGCTCCAACCTAAAATAGACCAGTATTATTAGTCCTCTTCCTACTGTAAATATATCAAGTTGTTTGTTGACATAATATAAGTTGGTGAGATGAGCTGTAGGAGTGTAGGTAGTGAACCAGGAACTATCAGGTGTTAACTCAGGGCTTTAATTAATCTGGCGGCAGTATAATTACCTCGCTTGACTCTCACTCATAATTTCAACAACGACGCACACATGGGATCTTACACATACAAGGTTTAAGTGATTCTCGCTGTTAATTAAATGTGGTGTACAATAATAGATATATTATTTAATAGAATAATCTCAACATTTTATTAATTAAGTGTATGTGATGAAAAGGGTAATATACTGTAGGCATCGGCTGACAGGGGACAGGGGTGCTTAAGGCGTTTCATTCGTGTCCATCCCTTCGGGGATTATGTCGTCTGGTAATAGAGATAGATACCAATGAATGTAACCACCAATCATAACAACTTTATGCATTCCACCAAAGCATTTTTATATTTTATTTTGTATGTTTTATTTGTTTGGCCAGACGCCGTAATTCCCGAGAAAGGGTGGCAATGAACATAGGCGTTGTCACGAATCGCTAGGTCAAGTTGCCCGGGCTTGACATCTACCAATAACAATTTCACAGTGCGGCCTCGATCCGCCGACCCTATGATCAGCAGCCTATGCTCTACTGACTATGCCACGGCCTAATCCATCACAGTTAACACTTACAAGATTATGATGCATTTTGGTACTTTATTCTGGTGATCATTAGCCGATTTCATACTGTTTAGGAGGGATCTGTGGGAATTAATAGGATAGGCCTATATAATATCTCAATTAACCCTCTGAGTTCCATATACCCTTCCTAATATGAATACAATCGTCTAATGTATGTATATACTCAGGCACATACTCCATTGCTGGGGGTGGCCGGCTCGAGAAAGAGTCTAAACAGAAACTTTAAAAGTTCCAATTCTTAGGATCTGGGACCACTTTCGCGTTCCCTCGCCCCTTTCTCTGTCTCGTTGAGTAGGAGAATTTTACAAGCGGAGGAAGATTCCTAGCTTCCCACCCCCTAATAATAGCCACACAACAGAAAAGAAAAGCGTCATCGTATCTTCAAAAGAGTAAAATCATATTTGTTCACCAACCCACTTCACTTCTAAACTCAATTAATGAAATCAACAAACGCATGTGGCATTCCAAGGACTCGAACCTAGGATACTCACACCGAAATTTCGCGCATTTATGTATTACGCTATCAAGACAGTAAATACAAGCTTCAAATTCCACATTATCAGCATTTTTAACCCACAGATACGATGTAATTTTACCTCACGGGCTGTGCAAATCATTAAGATATAATTTATATACACGAAAAATCATGCAATGCAATTATCATCCAAATTCTGCTCATTACTGGCGGCCCCGGTTCTCAGACCTGCGGAGAACGTGTGTGGCATATGGCAGTCTAAAATTTAATGAAATATTGGCTAAATTATCGTATTTTACTTGATCGATGTTTGATATGCAGATTTACGACAATTAAAACAGCTTAGTAGTTTTTATATATAATCAAATTTAATAAGGTGGACAAAATGTGGTTTACTGTACAAAGAGCTCCATTATTATTACCAGTACCTGCATGATGCAATCAATATTTATTCTTGGGCATTCAATAACCATATACCTTTATCACGAAACAAATAATATATATATATATATATATATATATATATATATATATATATATATATATATATATATATATAGAGAGAGAGAGAGAGAGAGAGAGAGAGAGAGAGAGAGAGAGACTGGGGTTTTAAGTAAACTTCGTGCCACTATAATATATATATATATATATATATATATATATATATATATATATATATATATATATATATACGGTATACAGGGTATATATTTTAGAAGAAAAACATGCAATTACAAACTTGAAGACTATCACTGAATTCAGAAATAAATAATTCAAGGCATGCCATGATGACAATTCGCATATTAGAACTCACTCAGATAAAACACAATGATAAATGACATGATATGAATGCCAACATATATTTAACTAGTAACCCGCCAACTCCATTTGATGTTAAGTTTATAAGAGTTCTGGGAAACTGGGGCATAGAGAGGGAAATATTTGTCTTCTAAAAGAGTAAAGTCTTTATAAATTCCTGTTTACGAAGCTATGTAGGCGGGTGGGCGGGAGAGGTTAAAGTGGTTTTATATAGAGAGTGGAGAGGGAGTCAGAAACAATATGGCGCCCGGGCACTTAAGGGGAGGTGTTTAGATTGTTCCCTCGACTTCCAGCACTTAAGGGGAGGTTTTTAGATTGTTCCCTCGAGTTCCATCAAGCTTAAAATTACACCCCCTCGACCCCCTTTCAATATATATTCGTACATTTTTCGGGAGAAAAATATCCCGGCCAAAGGCCAGTTCCCCTTAAATTACAGGCTCTCTATCGCTCGCCAGGAAAACATTGACACCTTAATGGCACGAAAGGTCTTAAAATTGACATAAATGGGGCAAAAGTTCTTAAAATCGTCAAGCTAATGGGGCGAACGTCTTAAAATCTCAAATGCAATGGGGCTAAACATGAGGGAGAAAGGGGTCAATGAAATAAAAACTCAAGTGGAAATCTCCCCTTAAGTGCTTTGATAGATGTAGATTACGAAAAAAGAAGTATACATAGAATAATGTAAGGCTCATAAGCCTAAAAATGAAGTGTGAATATATTAGTATGTTACGGGGTAAAGCGTGAAGTTGAAACAATATGGCGTCCATAAGTCAAGTTGACACTACCCTCTCATACAGGTACAGTGACACTAATAAGTCATGTCTCAGCTGTCATAATGTTTGCCTCTCTCTCTGTGCTGTATTACTGTCTGTCAGATGTTGGATAGGGTGGAAAGTATAGGAACATGTTTGTATATCGCACTCGAAAAAGAATAAATCATGTTATAAATATTGCTGATACCAATAGTATTGATCAAAATATACTTGGTGCCGAGGCATCACTTATTTGGCCGACTGTGTATTTTTTTTTTTCTTTTTACTAACACTTTCCCATTGTCATACATATGTTGATGTAAATTACCCTGAGGGCATATATACCAGCAGGTATCCAGCCCTCTTTGTCATGAACTGCATTTATTTGTTTATATGTATTGCCTATTTTGTAAGCAAAACGTTCATGACAATAACATATTTTGAATTTAATTTGATTTTGTTTTACTGTACACTACGTGAGGTATGCAAGAGGTTTACAGTCAAACTCTCAAACTGTGCGAGCCTCACAACAACTTGCTGGAAGTTCTGACATATAAGCTGCAATGCAGATTCTTGAATCAAACTCTTGCCATCTTGTGAAACATGTTGCCGTAAACCACACATAAAAGCACACACACACACACACGTATACGAACATACACACACACACACACATTCAGAAACACACACATACTGTATACATACACACACATATATTGCAGTTGAGCAGGAAGAGAGGGTAAGGTTTATATCTAGTTTTACACCGGGTCGAAACCATCGATATATTATTTAGGCATACATATTAGTTATATCATGTACTTCATTGTCATATATGTCCACACCGTCGGTAATTCATGTAATTGAATTCCTAAATCGCTACAAACAATTTCTAGATCTCCCAGCTCTCACCCGATCAACATGTTTTGTTGTGTTGGTGCGGGTCCCACACCTCTCACTCCACCTCATTCTGAAGTTTATGCCAAACCCTAACCCTCTAACAAAACTCTTTCCATTATTAACCCTACTGGAAACGAAGATGCTGATTTCAATATATCCTGGGGGTTAAAGGGGGCTCCCACCCCCCTCAACTTACCCTGGGGGGCCGTATCTAAAGATTGATAGATAATGGGGTTTATTTTGCCATTTCAGATGGGGTTCATAAAAAAAAAAAAAAAAAAAAAAACAAGGGCAACAATAAAATATATATACTTGTAAAATCATCCCCGGTGTAAAACTGGATTTTTACCGAGGATAATCTCCCTTATATTGAATTTCCGAAGGTAAAAACCAATCACACATTAAATTACAGTATATGTATGTAAAATACTGTAGAATATACAAAATAAATATACTCATAGCTGTCCAGTTAGAAAATTAAACCGATGAGAAGCGATATGATTACACTGTTCAAAATTGTGAAAGGGGTGGAATATGTAGACTGTCAGAACTACGTGCAGATACACGGGAAGAACGAGAGGACATCCGTACATAATCCCATAAAAACAGATTCAAAGAAGATGGTAGGAGAGATCGTATTCCCACATAGAAGTGTAACTACATGGAGCAATATACCAGAATAAATAGTGGATGCCAATACCATTCAGGGCTACAATCAAGATATGACAGTTATGTGGAGGAAGACAGACAACACGATCTTAGTTCATATTCTTAGTTAATTAGTTAAAATAGGACAAAAGCTATCAACCCTTCTGGATTATTAAGCCAGCACACTGTTAGTCAAGAATAGCGACAGGACTGGCGCCTCTTTTCGAGAACTGTCATATTCTGTAAGCTACAAACAAGTATAATAAATATCCAAATAAGTATACACGCACCTGTAAGTAGATCGTGTAGGTAGTAGGTGCAGGCAGTGTTGTTCGCCCGTGGTCACGCTGATGAGCCACCACTTGTATGTTCCAGCTCCCAACAGGCACTTTGCCATGTTGTATAGCACTTTACGCGGGTAGCACACACCACACTATACAAATAGAGTTTCGTTAGTTAGTTATTTAAAATAGGACTTCAGAGGCTATCAACCCTTTCGGATTATTAAGCCAGCACACTGCAAGCCAAGAATAGCATCAGGACCGGAGCCTCTTTTCGAGAAATCCAGTCCCTTGATATTTTCCTGTTCAAGTCACGAGCAAAAAGGGCGACACACCCATTTGAATCAGTATCGAACACAAACGAGGCAATACAATACATACATTCAGCCCACCTTCATAACTTGGCCTTAAAGCTTCAAAGATTCCAAATGGCATAACGTTTTATATGCTGAAAACTGTGCAAATGCAAGTCACTGATATGATAAATAGCGATGAGGGTACTGTACTGGTAGTTAATTAGTTATAATAGGACTTCAGAGGCTATCAACCATTCTGGATTATTAAGCCAGCACACTGCAAGTCTAGAATAGCGTCAGGCCTGGAGCCACTTTTCGAAAACTCTAGTCCCTTGTGTACCGGTAGTTGTGCGAGTGGTATAGGTAGAGCTTACGATCTTGACAATAATCTTGATTCCTCAACTCCTTATAACTCGAAGTGAATCGGGTTGACATTTCTATCATTTGGGAAAAAGTCCACCAGAAAATAGGTGAGGATATATACACAAATTTGCCCTTTTGAGTTACAGAGGTCAGGGATCAAGATTATTGTCAAGTTCGTTGGCGCCACCAGTTTGTATATTAGTTTGTTTGGTTACCAACAGATGGTGCTGACTGTCAGGGCGGGACAGCAGGGTAGGGTATAACGTTTTGAATTTGTTGTCACTAATATTTCAGTACTCACTGATCTAAATTCGTTACAGACACCTTCACAACCGCTGCGGATCAAGGGTGTTTATCTAGGTAGAGTCAGAGTACCGTAACTTCACTACTTCCGGAGGTATTGATGAAAATAGAGGAACGCGGGATCACTGTTTTCACACCGGGTACCGCCAAGACACACACACACATCACATGATCACAGACTCCTTCCTCTCTCTCTCTCCCCCCCCCCCCCCCACCACCACACACACACACACACACACACACATACACGCCCACGAACACCTCAATACCTTTCCATCCATTACAAATAGATTGGGCTTAGACTGTAAAATTCACGCATAGGCCTACAATACAGGACATAATCAATCAATTAAATATGTTTATTTAGCCTTGAAGTATATACTAAGTTAACAATTGTATTAATACATGTTGGACATCCGGCTGAGCCTTGTGAGAGAAACTCTTTTAAAGGCACCTTGCGTTTAACCCGAATTTATGTACAGTGCATTTTAATACAAACTTGTATATGGTTGTATAGTCGGGGTCTTAAGTTTTCGAAGCTATCCTGAACTAAATCGAATCTTCTCACTAATTCCTTACCTAATATTTACATTTGGGAGCTTCGGTTTGCTGTTCTCAGGTTCATATCGGGCTAGGAGTTATGTCTTAGATTGTACAGTTGCCCACATCAGTTATGTTCCTCCTCCTGATCTTATGTATGAAAGTAAAATAGTATGAATTGTGAGTGTGGTATCTTCTAATTGCAGTTGTCTAGTCAGAGGAGTTAAACACTGCAGAAGAAACCACACTCATAATTCAATCATGAGCATGATATATCCACGCGTACTAAAAGCTGTTCAGGGTTGGGTCCTTCCATACCCAAACCCACCCTGGACAGACGGAAGGAGGGAGTCGGGGTCAAGTCTACCCCACCTTCCACCCCCAAACTATCCCCAACTCCCCCACCTTCTTGCTCTAGCTGGCAGTTCGTGATTAGTCGCACTTGTTCTCATGTCTTTAAAATATTGCTAAACCATCATCCACATTCTTACAATGGCCAATATAGAATATTTATTAGGAATTTATAAAAACAATATGTCAATGCATTTTTATAATGAGTCTCTATACTCTACTAGAATTTTAAGTCCTGACCACCTCGCTGGGATCGCAAGATGTGTGACCAATGTATCTATGTAAATCTATATATGTCACACACACACACCAGCATACACACACATAGACCCACACACCTAATTACACACTCTTCCCCCCCCCCCCCTTTTCACCTTTTCCCCCGTGGCTCTTATCAGTAAATTAACTCAGCACACCCCCACCCTCATTAGAAGGGCTTATCTTTCCTCCAACCCTCACCTTCTCCTCTTCTACTCTTCTGTATGAAGAGTATACATGTATGAAGGAGACAAATGGCAAAGCTGCCTGTAAGAAGTGCCACGTATAAAGTTCGACTAATCTTTATTTGTCCTAGAAAACCTGTATTAACTCTGAACTGTTTAACTGAGATTGATTTTATCTGTCGACTGCTAAAAAATCTTTCTTGAACTGTAAAAATTAGGTTAGTGTCAACGAGAATAATTTAAAAACAATATTGTTACAAGAAGACATTATTTAAAGGTATATTTCACCGCAACATAAATAATAACAGAAATAATAATATTGTTTCATTATTTGTTTGTATATGAAACTGATCCTGTGGTAGGTAGCTTATTACATACAGTATACCAGCCCCAGTAATTAACATTAATGTTGCCGCGAGGGATTACACTGGCTTGTATTTACCCATTAGTTTCGTGATAATATGACGCTTCACACCATTCAGATGTCGATATTTCCTGGGTTAGCGACAGCGAGCCTGTAACTTAGAATAAATCAGCTTTCGGGAGAATTCTGGAAAGGCATTACTTGAAAATGGTAAAAGCAAGCGAAATCCTCAAAAAATAATTGAACAAAATCTCTTAATAACCCACCAGAGATCGGACCAGATAGGGTTAGCTCATAATAATATACCGGGGCCAGTAATTAACAGGACTATGGCCGTGAGGGATTAACCTGCCTCGTGTTTAATCTGGAATAACTTTGGCTGGTTCCCGGGGCCAAGTTCCGGACATTAGCAGATTACTCCCCCCCCCCCCCAGGCTAAACCACCTACCGTAATAGCAGGTAGCGTTATGGCGTGTGTAATGTTAGGCCGGCTACTTTGGACGCACACAGGAAATTACGTGTATTTATAACCTATATAATATTAAGATGGTGTCACACGAGCGCTTTTTCCGGCAATTTTCGATGAGCAAGTTTCTTCTCGTACGGTGTTGAGGCTCTTTTGCATATATGCCGGATGGCATCAGTCCCCTATTGTCTCAAAGTAAATATTGTTTATATGTTTATGTGAAAATGTAATATGATGTACCTTGTGACAATAAATTGTTTTTAATTGAAATGGAAAACAAAAAATAATTGACTCGGAAGTTACATCGAAGGTAGATTATGTTAGGTAGTCTAATTCTTATGTAACTACAGTAATACTTTGCAGCTACCAGATCCTTATACTTTGAAGCATTGCCCATAAAAAAATGACGGAAAAATCGCTCGTGTGTCACCTTCTTTAGAGTACCGAGGGAAAGTGTGAAGGTATTGCTTGGCTAAATATCATTACCTACAAAGCAGGTAGGATTATGTAATGTTAGGCCAGCTACTTTGGTCATTATTCGATCGCTATTGCAATAATCAGTGTTAATATGGCATATACCACCTCTTCTACGTAGGGTACGTAGCACCCGTCTTGCAACACAATCCCACCCCTACTCTGTGCAACTCTCCAACCCAGGAGTGAGTTTATACTCTCAATCTATCTTCTATTCAACAGCTCAGCTCTGGAACTCTCTCCCTGAATCCATATTTCCCTCATCCTATGACTTAAATTGCTTCAAACTCCGTGTGTCCCGACATTTGAAACGTTATTCTCAGTCTTTCTTCTATTCAACAGCTGAGCTCTGGAACTATCTCCCAGAATCAGTCTTTCCCTCTTCCTGTGAATTAAATTGCTTCAAAATCCGTGTGTCCAGGCATTTTGGCTCGAAAGTCCCTTGATTTTGGCCCTGTCACTCTTTCAACCCTGGGGGAGGCACTCGCTACAGGCAGATCTGCCTTTTGTCTCCCTCACTCACATAGAACAAAAAATTTGGCTTGAACATTCTTTGATTTTGGCCCTGTTACCCTTTCAACTCTGGGAAAAGCACTCGTCACAGGCATTTTTCCCTTTGTTTCCCTCATCCATATAGATTATAGAACAAAAAATACATATCTATAACCTAATGGTCTATATGAGTCAAGAATTTACCCCGTTTAGGTTAATGCTATTATTACTGAAAAACGAATTAAAATAGTCTGCAAGCCTGCTTCTGAAATAAAATGTTTGCCATTTCCCTTGGCGCAATAATAACGATATTATTCTAACGTTTTATCTTTATAATCGTCCATCTCATCAAAAACAGGCAAGCCCAATTATCTCTCTCTCTCTCTCTATCTTTCTCTATCTCTCTCTCTCTCCCGGGTAGTACGGTAAACTTATGGAATGGCTTGCCTAGCATTGTTATAGAGTGCAGCACTGTTGAAACCTTCAAATATCTCTTGGACAAATATCTCGCCCTTAATCCCCGACTGACTGCGTTTACAGATGGATAACAAGACACGCCCACAATACCTCTTTTGGTAGAATAGATAGTATGATAGTTCTATTTTCTAATTTTCCTGTTGAGTACCAAGTCAGTTTATCCATTCTGCATGGATAAAATTAATCCTGTCCCTTCTAAGTCATCTTTTCTATCTTAAATAATAGGCCAGGTAGTTTAGATACAAGCTGCCTATTAAGGATCAGTAGATCTGATGTTGCTTGTTTTCCTTTGTACTGTTCTGTACTCTCTCCCTCTCTCATTATTTACGCATGGCATCTCATCAAAAAAGACACGCAATCCTCTCTCCTTCTCTCTCTCTCTCTCTCTCAAATATGGGTATCAGCTTTAACTCCTGTCTTTGTTTAAACTTTAAACCATCTTCAGTACTGGTACTTCTCCGTTATGTAAGTGTCCAATGTCTTCTTTTGTTCTTATCTTGAATACAACACCGAATAATTTAAGGGGAGGCTTTTAGTGAGACCTCCATCAAGCTTAAAATTACACCTCCTTGACCTCCTTTCAAGAAAAATTTGTACATTTTTCGATAGAAACATTTCCCGGCCAAAGGCCGGTTCATTCTAAAATTAGAGGCTCGCTATCGCTCGCCAGGAAAAAATCGACACCTAAAGGGCACGAAAGATCTTAATATTGACAACAAAATGAGGCGAAAGGTCTCAAAATCGCCAAACGAACGTCTTATAACCTGAAAACTAATATGCTAAACAGGAGGGAGAAGGGGGTCCAGAAAAAGGGAGTACTACCCCCTTAACCCCTTCTATACCGACGAAATTTGTTTAATATTATTCTAGCTATACCGTACCGGGTATTTAGACGATTTTGTGAAGTTTAAGAAGGATCTGTGGTGGTAATTTTTTTTTAATTATGATTGTTCGAAACCTGTTAATGGCTGGAGGCCCTTTTTAAACTGTATACACTCGTCTAATAGTAGCCAGGATTTAATTAAAAAGGGCCACAGTCACTTAGCTTTACTATGCTTGTTTTACCTAACTAAGTCTAAGCAAACTAAATCAGATTTAACCATACTAAACCTAACCTAATTTAGCCTATCCAAGCCTAGCCAATTCTAACCTAACCTATCCTAGCCATCTAACCTAACCTAAGGCGGGTGCCCAACCTCGAAAGGGCTTAAAATAGGGAAGCTATCCCCCCGCCAAAGGAGGCTTTCTAGGGCCTTTCCTAGCTGATGCTGAGAGGATTGGGTTCCAGTCATGTGGTGAGGGGCTGGTCTATTAGAGTAAGAGTTGAGCATTCTCTGCCATATCCACAGCTTAGTCTGACTGTTCCTTTAGCTTATTATTTTCTAGATCTCAAGTGGCGGCGTCTCTTCCGTGAATGACCTCTCTACTACCAACCTAGCAGACTGGGAGCCAAAGAGTCACAATTTTTCCTTTGTCCCTCAACTTTCACTTCATAATTGTTAACCCCTTCTGTACCGCAACATCTTATTAATTTTATGATTGCTATATTTAGACTAATGTGTGCAGTTTAAGAGGGGTCTGTGGTAGTAAAATGGGTTAAGGGAGATAGTTTGAAGCCTGATATTTGCGGGAGGCCCTTTTGAAACTGAATAAAATCGTTAATAGTAGCCAGAATAATGTTAAAAGAAGTCTCCGGTACAGAAGGGGTTAAGGGGCACTGGGCCCTGGGTGGGGCTTTTGTGTCCCAGGCGTTTCTGCACCTTCCTCGCCTGGGAGCGGCTTCGGTCACCTGGACTTTCTTAGTGGTAAAGCTGGGAGGGTTCTCTGGGGGCACTTGTCGCCATGGCCTTGCTCAGGCCCTTGGGGCTGTTCGGTCAGACAACCTGGGGAACAACAACTACAACAACCTAACCTAATTAATCCTATCCAAGCCTAGCCTTTTTTAACCTAACCGTCTGTTTAAGATTGTGGCCGTTTTTGTTGTGGCCGGTTAGAAATCTGGCTGCTCTCACCTCCATTCATCCCCAGCGTGTTTCACACACTTGCACCCAGATGGAGGACACCTCGACGACGTATACAAACTAATAAAACACATACCAAAGCCACTCCAATAGCTTCCTCTCTCTTAAACACCTCTTCTCCCCTCTCAACACTCTTCGAGAAATCAAATGTATTAATTTCACTCCCTACACCCACCTTCCAATGAAATTAATGAAAGCATGTGATCCTCCGAGATTCGTACCTGGGTTACCACATACAGATCTTAAACACTCTAACCAATACACCATCAAGAAACTTAAAGTGTAAGTACATTTTATCGAATACTGGATATCATTCTAATCATGTACTCAGACTCAACTGCACACTGAATAGCGTAATTTTTAAGTGAAAGGAAAGAACAATTTATGGGGTACAGATCTCCAAGGACCGACGAGGTGTCGTTGCAAAGGCTTATCCCTCAATACCTTCACCTAATCTGCCCTGATCATACATCCAGCCTACACACACAACCATCGATATAGAGAATGTGGATATATGAGGCCAGGAGGTCAATGGAGGCGGAACGGAAGCTGAAATGGACGAGCAAAGTTGAAATGGAAGGAAAAGTTGGAGCTGAATGGGAACGGAAAAATTGGATATATATGGGGCCAGTTTATTGGTGGAGAGTAACTAGGCTATGGGTACAGCTATAGCTTGTTCCAGATAAGTAGGTCAAAACTCTTGAACATTAATCTTTATAAGTCACAAACGACTTGAGTAATCGAGCTAATATTTCTACCGTTTGGGAAGGGTCAGCCAGGGAATAGGTGGACATTTTTATCCCAATTACTCTATCCCTTCTTGAGTTACAAAGGTTAGGGTTCACGGTTTCTGGCCTACCTACTTCAAACAGGGTATAGTGACAGATGTTCGTGTGCTCCTACAATTTTCTTTATGCAAATATATCCACTTAGATTTATGTCCAGATCAAATCAGCTATATAATAAGAAATACATAATATGAATTTATTTACATATAGCTGATTTGATCTGAAAATATATTTAAATGGATGTACAGTCGGCCAAATAAGTGATGTCGAGGTACCAAGTATATTTTGATCAATAATTGGTATCAGCACCATCTAAAGTTCTAAACTGTATTTCATTGTTTCGAGTGAGATATACAAACATGTTTCTACCTTTACACACCCTATTCAATATCTGACAGACATTAATACAACATACAGCGAGCAAAACGTGATTCCACCTTTAGCGCTACCGTACATGCATATAAAATCGCAAAAGCTGTACAACCGTGGTCAGGAATTTGTGGACCCTTTTGGGAACCGTAATTATGACACAATGGCGAACTATTTTGATAACCGCTTGAGGCACACATATCGTATGGCTGGGATTCACTAGTTAAGGGGAGATGGTTCACTTTTGGGGCGATATTTGCATGCATTCATTATTTTTCTAGTTTCCTCCCTAGACCTCCATCAAATCTAAAAAAAAAACCACACATCCATTAGATCCCCCTTCTAGATTAATTTGTAAATTTTTCGGTAGAAAAATTTCCCGGCCGAAGGCCGGTTCTTCCAACATTACAGGCTCACTATCGTTCGCCAGGGAAAAAATCGACACCTAAATAGCACGAAAGGTTTAAATATTGACGAAGAAATGGGGCGAAAGGTCTTAAAATTGACTAACTAATGGGGCAAACATCTTAACATCTGAAAACTAATGGGGCTGAACATGAGGGAGAAAGTGGTCCAGAAAACCGGCCCATCCCCCTTAAAGGAGGTGTTCAAGTGTTAATGTCCACTACTGTACATGGGGGCAAGGGACGAGAGAGAGAGAGAGAGAGAGAGAGAGACTAGAAAATTATGCATAACGACATTACAGAGTTATGCCATTGCGCTAATTAGGTGTAGAACCATTGGTGTACAATTAGTATTACATTATCCAGAAACAGATTAACTTGTTCATGTAATAATGTACACGCTATGTGGTGGATTGTGTTCTTTTATTTCATACATTTTATTTTAGTAAGCGTTATTTCCACATAGCGATTTTGATAAGTTATTTTACCTTTATCTTGTTTCATCCCAGTTTTGGTTGGCTTAGTTTGCAAGTTTTACATTTTAACTACCGGTACTGAATTAATGGGAGATGGGCCGTTTTTCTGGTCCCCCTTCTTCCTCATGTTTATCCCCATTAGTTTTCAGATTGTATGACGTTCGGCCCATTAGTTTGGCGATTTAAATAACTTTCGCCCATTTCTGTCAAATTTAAGACCTTTCTTACCACTTAGGTATCGATGTTTTTTTCCTGGGGAGCGATAGCGAACCTGCAATTTAAGAGGAACCGGTCTTCGGCTGGTACATTTTTCTACCGAAAAATTAACAAATTTATCCTGAATGGGGATCTAGGGGTGTAATTTTAAGCTTGATGGAGGTCTAGGGAACAAACTAAAAACCTTCCCTTAAAGTTGCAGAGGCGTAGAGAGCTACTACACAATGGCCAGCAGGGGGGGGGGGGGGGGGGCTTAATGGTGTTATTGAGGCAAGTACCAGCGATCTCAAGTTGATGTTGTGAGAATCCTTGGTGGCGCCCGCTGCAACGTATTACGGTCACTGTGTTGCAGGGAGGGAGTTGCAGCGTAAATTAAATTGTAGCTTGCAAGGTAAATAAATAAGGAAATATGTTGTTGTTGTTGTTCCCCAAGCTGCCTGGCCGAACAGCCCCAAGGCCCCGAACAAGGCCAAGGCCATAACCGAGAGCCCCCACAGAACCCTCCCTGCCGACCACAATAAAGCCCGGGTGACCGAAGCCACTCCATGGCGGGGAGCTGAGGAGGGTGCGGAAACGCCCGGGAAACCAAAGCCCAAACCAGGGCCCTGTGCCCCTAAGCAATTATGAAGAGAAAGTTGAAGGGCAAAGGCAAAATGTGACGCTTTGGCTTCCAATCTTGGTAGATTGGGAGGTCAATCCACGGAAGAGACGCCGTCACTTGAGATCTAGAAAATATGTAAGTACAAGGAACAGTCAGAGTAAGCTATGGGTATGGCAGAGATCGCTCAGTTCTCACTCTGATAGACCAGCCCATCACCACATGACTAGAACCCAATCCTCTCAGCATCAGCTAGGAAAGGCCCTAGAAAGCCGCCTTTGGCGGGGGGATAGCTCCCCTATTTTAACCCCTTTCGGGGTTGAGCACCCACCCAAATATGTTGCAGGAGGTGACTATAAAGAAAGTTTCATATAATAAGTAAAATTGGAAAGTTAAGACAGCTTCCCAGAAGCTGGGTGTGCTCAAACGTCTCTTTTTTTTTCTTTTTTTTTCTTTTTTTCCAATGTGAGTGAGGGAGACAAAAGGCAGAACTGCCTGTAGCGAGTGCCTCCCCCAGAGTTGAAAGAGTGACAGGGCCAAAATCAAGGGACGGCCGAGCCAAAATGCCTGGACACACGGCGTTTGAAGCAATTTCAGTCATAGGAGGAGGGAAAGACTGATTCTGGGAGAGAGTTCCAGAGCTCAGCTGGTGAATAGAAGAAAGACTGAGAGTAACGTTTCACTCTTGGGTTGGAGAGTTGCACAGAGTAGGGGTGGGATTGTGTTGCACGATAGGTACCATGTACCGTACGTAGAGGAGGTGGTATACACTGGGACAGCTCTGAGGAACACTGATTATTGTAGTACGATAGCGATAGAATAGCGAGAGAGATGCAACATTGCGGCGAAGAGAGAGAGATTGCAGAGAGTTGGTGAGTGGACGGGAATTAATTACCGGTATAGGAAATGCCTTCCTTTCTACTTTGTCTAGAAGTGCGGTGTGAGAGGATCCTCCCTACACA
>CM064487.1:104349998-104862498 GCA_032716605.1 Paralithodes platypus
CGAGATCTAGGAACAATATATAAGTAAAAGGAACAGTCAGAGTAAGCTATGGGTATGGCAGAGATCGCTCAGGTCTCACTCTGATAGACCAGCCCATCACCAGACAAGTGCAGAGTTTAGAGAGTGAATTGGCACAGTGTGTCGATGAGGTGATATATATTGGTAGACTGCTATGAACAATTGAAGATGATTGGATGAAGCACGTTAGAAGTGAGGGAGTGATCGATAGGACGACATTTGGTAGACCAAGGAAAACCTGGGATGAGGTCCTGATAATGGATTTCAAGGTTAGGGGATTTGACAAGGACATGCAGCATTAAGATTGGCCACCAGGTAAAACATGGATCAGCCTTTCAACCGATATCAATATACTGATCCCTCTTAATTACTAATGTGATACATTAACTCTACCAAGGAATGGGGTGAATTGGGACATTTTATGGGATGGATGTAGTTACCGGGTGTACCACTACCGACATACAACATAAATCATCTATAAATACTTATAAATCTATAATACTAGGTTAGGTTAGGTTGTTTGGTTAGGATAATGTATTCTTGTATCCAAAGGCAGTCAAAATAGACGGGAACATGATGGTGAGCGTCCGCGTAGTGTAAACAAGACGGGCGGTACACTCGGTAACTACATTCTTGCCCATTTTATTGGTAAAAAGTATTAATGTTGCATATCTTTCACACAACTAAATACAAAAGTATTAATGTTGTATATTTGTTCATACAAACAATTGAGGAAATATCTATTTTTATGTGTTTGTTTATGCTTTTTTATAAATTACGGACCGTTCTTCCCTAGCTATATATTTTGGGTCAAAATGATGTCTAACAGATGATTCTACACAGAGTTATTTTTGTTTTTTTTTGTAGATAGACAATCACCACAGGTCGATCTGGGGATCCGCCGCTGATGAGCTCGTCCATCTTACGACTCTGAATCTTAACGATTCTGTACGGACTGAACTGCATTTTTATCGGCAATAGCTCAGAGAAGTGTGTGAAGGAGAAGGGGTTGTTAGAGAGGAAGGTGTTGGAGTGGCTTTGTAGGGTGTTTTGTCTGTATACGTCGTCAGGATGTCCCCTGACTGGTGCAAGCATGTGAAAACATGCTAGTACTACGCACCCACTAAATGTCCGCCGTGGCAGGGATTCGATCCCGGGTCTTTCAGATTCACACGCGAGCGTGCTCACCACTTGACCACCACGGCCTGTGACTTAAAACACCCCAAAGAAGTCCGAAATCACCCCAGTTTATGGTACAATACCTTCTTGATGTGGGTAGCCCTCTCCAACATTCTCCTCATAGGGTGGGCTGCTTGGTTCCCCTGGCTCCTGGTGGTGTGTGATGCATGTACCGGTATGTCCCCATCATCAGCTCCATTACAACTTGATCAGTGCCGGCTGGGCTCTGTAATTATTAAGCATTTTAGTACACACAATGTATACTCATAAACCGTCCCCATACAGAGACAGTATACGCAAATAAATTATGTGTAGAAGTTAAACTTTATAAAAATGGTAAAATTCAAGACAGCTAGAGCCGCCTTATTTACCAAGTTTCTTTATATTTTTTCCAGGGAATATAGTGTTTAATTGTTGTTTATCATGGTTTGAGTGGAGGATTTGCATTAACTTACCCATTAATTAATCTGAAGATACTCCATCAAATGGCGCCATTTATTGGGTGAATCGCGCTTTTACAGTAGGTAAGGAAAAGTGTGGAGAGGCCATGCACGCTTCCAAAATGTACAAATATTATATTAGATTAGGGTAGCATTCAAGATGACTACTGCAGGACTCTTCTTCTTCTTCTTTTTACCTCTGACCGAGTATAGGCTATCCTAGTGTTTACTAGCCTATACCCCTTTGAAAGGACATTAGCCTAAGCTAATAACCTTACCTAACCTAACCTAGTATTATAGGTGGGGGCTGCCGCCCCCACACCCCCGCTTTGACTTAGATTTTTGGTGTATTTGTCTGTGAAGTGGGTATTTTTCAATTTGTTGATAACGAAAATCTCCAATATGGAGAAAAATATGGCGAATCTATTGGTGCCTATTTTCCCTAATAAATTGTTTCTCACAACGCCGCACTAGTGTCCTTGAATATTATCAATATTTTTCGCAAGTGAAGGGACGTATTTTTAGATTGTTGTTTAATGGGTAAATATGCATTTATGCCTATTTTCACACATCAAAACACCCTTACACAACTCTAAACTACATAAAAACAATCAAAACGATTTTTTAGCAATTTAATTAGGCCTACATCATCTTTAAATTGACCATAATAATTATTATAATATTAATATGATTACATGAATGGTAGGGGTTGTTTAATTGCTGGGGGGGGGGGGGGGGATAATAATAATGTGCGTCCGTCTCCTTTAACATTACCGGTAGGCTATCTAGGAAACTAGCTTTTATTCATCATGCCTATGAAGAAATTATAAAGTTAAAGTTGTGAAGGTAAGGAATGAGTAGTTCTATTGAGGTACTATACTGTAAGCGGCGTAACAAAATAATAACAGAGTTATTCCTTCTTCTTCTTCTTATTGTTTAAATGTGCAGTTTGCTTGGAGGGTTGTGGTGTCTCCAGATTACTGCACAGGCGTTTTAGGAGGGGTGAAAAGAACAATTGTTAGTATAATAGGGGTTAGGAGAGATAGTAAAGGTGGATTTTATACTACTGTACTGTATATGGGGGGTAAGTTTGTCGTTGTCTTTTGAGGTCAGGGTGATTTAAGTCTAGGTGAGGGTGAGGTCAGAGATGATGATGATCAGTTGTAGTACAGTACAGTACTGCTCTATGTGTACTGTGTGATTCAAGTCAAGGTGAGGGTGAGGTCAGAGATGATGATGATGATCAGTGGTGGTATAGTACAGATTCAGTTGGATGGTAATTTTATATGCTTGTGATTTTGTTTGTTGTTCTAATGTAGGTTCCTAGGGCTGATGCGATGACATGTTTACTGTGCTGTGGTAGGTCTCCTCCACCTAGGATATGCTTGATGTTGAATGTTCCTCCTTGTTGGGTTACTACACTTCTGAGGTGGGTGCGGGCACCGTAATGTCTGTGGCAGTGGAGTAGATAATGCTCCACTGTCTCAGGTGTGAGGCAGTACGGGCAATTTTCATTTGCTTGCAGTCCCATCCTGTACATATGCCCTCCCAGTCTGGTGTGTCCTGTTCTGAGGCGGAGAGCCGCGGTGTTTAAGGCTTTGTTCTTGTAGATGGAGTGTTTCCACACTGACCACTCTGACTTGATGTTACTGTGCCAGCTATGGTTATTTTCCACTCTTCCTTGAAGTCTTGGAGGACGTCTTCTCTGAGGATGTTTGTCCGGTCGGTTGTGGTGTAGGGTATGACAGTTGTTAGGTGGAAGGAGTGCATCCCTTTGGCTAGTCCATCCACTATTTCATTATGGAGGATGTCAATTTGCTGGGTACCCATTGGAGGGATATTGTGTATCCTTGAGAGTGGAGGGTGGTGAGGAGTTGGATCATAGGGTATACTATTTCCTTGTTTGTCTTGGTGTTATAGTTGATGGCTTGTATGGCACTTTTGGAGTCACAGCAAATGGTGTAGGCACTTACTGGGAGGGTGTTGATGATCTCAAGTGCACGGAGGAGTCCATAGAGCTCTGCTGTAAACACTGTGGTTTGTTTGGGTAGCTTCCATCCCATGGTAAGGTGGAATTTTGGGATCCATAATGCTGAAGACACAGATTTGCTGTTGTTATTACTGGTACTGATGCGTGATCCATCTGTGTATACGTGGGTGGAATTTTGGTGCTGGGTGTGGAGGACTTCGAGGAACTCTTGCTTGAGCTCAGCCGAGTTGTTTTTCTTGGTTGTTGAGTTGATGAGGTCTGTGTGGACTGTGGGTGGGATGTATTCCCATGGTGGGACTGGTGGTACCATGGGGGTTGAGTGGCAACCAAGGAATATGCGTGATTTTCTATGTATAATTTGCCCTACGCGCTCTCGGAAGGGTGCTTTATGGATGGGAGCTTCTTGAGGCTGTACTGGTACATTGCGGAGAGATGCAGAGAATGGGTGGGGCAGCATAGATTTTTGAGAAGTAGGTGGCACACTGTATATCCCTTCTGGTGTGGAGTGGGATTAGATTTGCTTCACACTGAAGGCTGGCCACCGGGGTTGATTTAAGGGCCCCCATTATGATCCTCATTGCTGAATTCTGTACCACCTCCAGTTTATGAAGATGGGTCGGTGCGGCTGAGGCGAATGCTTGGGCACAGTAGTCAAGTTTACTTCTGATGTATGCTATGTAGAATGTTCGGAGGGTTGTGGCGTCTGCACCCCATGTTGTGCCTGCGATTGCTTTCATGATGTTCAGTCTTTGGTTGGTGTTGTATATCAGGTAGTCTATGTGGTCTTTCCAAGTGAGGAGTGGGCATCAAAAATTACTCCGAGATATCTGTGGCTCTGTGTAGGAAGCAAATCTTCTCCATTAAGCGTGAATCTTGGAGGTCTGTAGTTTTTCTTTCTCGTGGAGATCTGGTATAGCGATTTGGTTGGGTTGATACTTAGTTTTGATTCATTAGTCCAGTTCCCTAGGATGTTGAGGGCGTCCTGAATCCTTTGTTCGGCTATTTGGGGATTATGGTCGAGGCGTATATTGTTATGTCGTCGGCGTATTGTATTGTTTTTGCTGGGTTTATGTTTGGCATGTCCGACAGGTACGCGTCGAATAAGGGGGGGCTGAGTGAGGATCCTTGTGGTAATCCTTTTTTGTTGTTATGGTCTTAGACATCTGGCCTTGGATGAATATTGGGTTTGTTGTGTTGGAGAGGGAAGACTTTAACCATTGCAGCATGTGTCCTTTTATTCCCATTCTGGATAGTTTCAGCAGTAAGAGATCGTGGGGAACGGTGTCGAAAGCAGAGGAGAGATCTAAATATACTACGATACAGGTCTTTTGGCTTGAAAGGGCTGCTAGTATTACCTGTTCCAGGTTAAGTACCTGGTCTAATGTAGAGCAGGTAGGTCTGAAGCCGGCTTGTGAGGAGGGGATGAGGTTATTGTTTTCAAGGTGCCAGGAGAGTCTTGTCTGGACCATTCTTTCTGCCAGCTTGCTTATGCTAGGCAGGAGGCTGATTGGTCGGTACGATGATGACAGGCAGGGGTCCTTTCCTGGTTTAATGAAGGCAGGATGATACCGTTTTTCCAGTCCTTGGGGACGTTGCCTTGTGTCCATGTTGTGTTGATAAGGTGAAGCAGTTGGGTGTGCATTGTTGGTGGTAGGTATTTGATAAACTCGTATGGTATGCGGTCATGTCCTGCTGTTTTGCCTGTTGGGAGGTGGGCTATTGCGGTTTGCATTTCAGAAGTGGTGAAGGGCTTGTTCATTTGTGTAGGACGATGTATAGCTATGGTGATCTCATTACTGATCCTGTTGGCTTCTTCTTGGTCATCTGGGGGTTCCTGGTGTTGGTTATTTTGTATGCGGGTAGCTATTGCATCGGCTCTGTCTTTGGGTAAAAGGCACATCTCTCCATCTATTGTGAAGGGGAATGATGGGAAGGAGGGTCGTCCTGTGATGCTGCGGAATCTATTCCAGACTTCTGAAATTGGGGTGTCATGGTTTATGTTGCTACAGTATTCTCTCCAGGAGGATTTGCAGGTTGATCGGATTGTTTTTGTGGCAAAAGCTGTAGTTTTTTTAACTTGGATCCAATTCAACAGTGATTTAGACCTTCGTTGTTTTTGGATAGCCCTTCTTCGTGTCGCTACAGCTCTGGAGCATTCCTCGGTCCACCAGGGTCTCAGAATTTTGTTGGATGGGAGTCCTGACGTGAGTTTGAAGTGTTGTGAGGCTGCTGTATCTATTGCTTCGGTCATTTTTGTATGCATGACGTTGGGGTCTGTATGGTTGCCATCTGGATTTTGTACAGTATTTTCCCAGGTCTTCCAGTTGAACTTTGGGGGGATACGCCATTTGGGTAGCGTAATGGGGTATATAGGTGGGCTGAAGTTTGTGAACTCTATGTGTAGGGGCCGGTGGTCTGTGCCCAGGTCTGGCCCTACTTTGGATCTCACCTCTGGGGAAAGGATTCCCGAGCCAAGGCATATGTCGATGGTGGAGCTGTAGTTCGTTTGTAGGTTGAAGTATGTTGGGATGAAAGGTTCTGATAGTAGGCTATAGTTGCTGTTTTGGATGTAGCTAAATATGTCGTTCCCTGCTGTATTGGCTGTGCCTCTGCTCCAGGAGGGGTGGTTGGCATTTAGGTCGCCTATCACCATGAAGGGTGTGGGTACTTGTTGGATATAATGAGTCAGCTCCTGATGTGATATAGAACCCCCTGGATTATATGTTCCAATGATGGATAGTTGTGTTTTTTTATATGGAATGAGACAGCTAGGATTTCTAGTGTTCCATTAGGGAATGGCCTGAGTTTTATTTCTTTTGCGGAGAGTTCGTGTTTGGTTAGCAGCAAGATTCCTCCTCCTGGTCTCCTTACTCTGTCTTTCCTTATGCTGATGTAGGGTTTAAGGTTGGGTTTATACTTGTCAGTTAGCCAGGTTTCTGTTATAATTGCTACATGTGGGGATTTTGTTCTTAAGTAGTTTTTTAGTTCTGACAATGATGTTTTAAGGCACTTGGTGTTCCATGTCATTACTTGGAGTGGAGCCATAGTTACTAACGTTTTTTGTTGGTGTTTCTGAGGTTTCTGTGGCGGTTATCCTGAGGTGGTGATGATGGATGTTTGGTCTGGGTATGGGTGGTGTTGTTTTTGGGTTTTTTTGGGTGCTGAAAATCTCCACTACCCCGTCCTATTGTGACCGGTAAAAAGTTACCATCACATTCACATTCACTTCGGCTAGAAGTTACCACCAGTTCAGTTTCAGTTTCACATTCACATTCAGATGTCCCATCTCAGTCCCTGTACGGTTTTCTTTGCCGATGTTCACAGATACGTTTTCTCCATTTTCATTGGGTTTTCTATATTCACAATCGGTTTCCTACAGTCACATTCGAGTTTCTACATTCCCATTCACCACAATCGGTGTTCTACATTCACATTCATATTTGTTTCACTACATTCACATTCACATTCGTTTCTCTACATTCCCTTTCGTTTCTCTACATTCACATGAATTTCTCTACATTCACATTCGTTTCTCTACATTCACTGTAATGCCCTCGAAAATATCCCGCAACCCCAATAATGTACTACCCGAGTTGATGTCAGGTATAGTGTAAAATAGTCGTTGATGGGAAGTCCAATAAACTCATAATTTTCAAGTGAAACACCACGAGACTATCACCTGGTTCTTACAAATCGGACTAAGGTTACTATACTTTTGTACGTCCGTGGTAGTACAGTGGGTTAGCGCGCGGGCCTGGTTAACCTATGATGGCCATGGTCACTAACCAGGGTTCGAACCCCACCCAAGGCATCTCAAAACCTGTGGGTTTTTAGGAGGGTTAAACTCCCTTCAGAGGTTCGAGCCCCGCGCCAGGCACCAGGAAAGGTTGACCCTAAGTGTGCCTAGGGAGTTTTCAGGACAGAAAAATTCCCTTCACACCCAGCATAACATATTGGCGGCAGCGGTGTTTCTTGATTCGGATAGAGGATTTCATTGCAGTGCATTTTCGAAGCAATAGAGAAAAAATAACATCAAGATGGCAACCCGTTCTCACATTCCCATTCCGAAATACGATAGGGAAACCTACGGAATAGAAACATACATGGACATTGTAAAGCACGTGCTAGTTTTGGCGTATACTACGGATCAAGAAAAAAATCGCCGTAACACTTACGCACTTGGGAAAAGCTGTTTCCCTACTCGCATACCAGGTAACCCCTACCCTTACGTGGGACGAATTCAGGCCCATAGTGATTGAAGCTATCAAACCTTCATTGGGCATCTTCGTAGCCCACACCCGTATTCAGGACACAAAGTACGAAGGTGATCTGGATGCAACGTTGAACACCATTTCACAACACATAAAAATCTCATTTCCCACCCTAGCTAGAGTGCAACAAGAACAGCAAATTTTAGTGAACTTAGTCTCAGTGTTGCCCTCAGCAGTTAAAGATTATTTTGCTGTGCACGACCCCGTCGGGTTCCAAAAGGACCTAATAATCATCCGACGAATCTTAGCAGTGCAACCGAAACCAACAAAAATTGCTGCCATCAAGAGGTATACCACTCATCCGCAAAACTCCAACTCCAACTCCAAGCCCGCCTATTCCTCTGGGAAGCCTCAGCCTAGCAGACCACGATTCCAACCCAACCCACTGCGACGGATCTACAACCGGAACAAAACCTACAACCTAAATCAGAGTAAGAACCCCACCCTGGTCATTATAAACCCCTATGATTTCCCAGCCTGTAGTTCAAAGTGTGCCCTTCATGAAATCCGCGACTCCGCGAAACCTCGATCAAACCAACCTCACATTTCAGTAAATGAGGAGGAGTTTGTTGAGGAAGAGGATGCCGGGGATTTGGAGCAGGAAGATATGATGCTCACCTCATGAACCCTGACACTTCAGAGAGAATCCTGGAAGAGTCAGAAATAGACCCCCAGAATTTTTAGAATATCCCCCGCCCACGATGGCCTCGGCGGGGGACGCCCTCAATGACCGAACTGCCCCCATTTAACACCTCGCCAAGATTAAGGACATTCCTGTCCGATTATTGATCGACACTGGCGCCTCTAGATCATGCTTGTTTCATTCTTTCGTTTCCAAACATCACCGCAAGTTTGGGGCACTGTCACCCACCAAATCCAAACTAATCAGTGCCGGAGACGCTCCCTTACAAATCCAGTGTGAAACACAACCTCTCCACGTAACTACCCCTGCCCCCATGCAAATTGCTACCATTCATTCATAGTTTTTCCATCCGATTGTCAACATTACGACGGATATTTAGGACTTGACCTCCTTCAGAAACTCCAGGCCCAAGTTGATTGTGGCCAACGACTGATCTCTTTTCAAAAAAAAAAAAATCCAAATAAAAAAAAAAAAAAAAAAAAAAAAAATCAGTCCATAAGCTCCCCCAAGAAGGAGTCCCCTCAGCCGCCCTGTTGCACCCTGAATCACAAGAGTGTGAATCAGCCTCACTATCCCCAGAACAGTCACAAAAAGCCCCCCCAGAACAAACAAAACAATAAGAATGTCACCCCCAACACTCCTATCCACCAGACCTCCCCGAAACTTAAAAGCTCAACCCCTACCCCCATCAAAACTGAAGGAGGAAAGTCCTTGTCTTTATGTAATGCTCATTCTCTTAGCCCATATTCCACTCCTATTATTCCAGGAAACGCCATGCACCCTTCTCTAAATGTTTTGATGAATACTCTAAATAATATTGGCCATCCTGTGCAATTTTCCATGCCACTTTTTTTTCGACCACCCCTGATACATGTCCTATGCAACCCCTATCCAATGCTCAAACGAATGTACATGCACCCCACAAACCACACCCTCTGAAATTCCGTTTTCTATGGTTACCCCTCAAACAACCACAGCCCAAATATCACAGGTACCCCTCACATCCGCGTTTTCTATGCCCCACCCTGACACACAGAAAACGAACATACCCACACACACTAATACAAACCACAGGCCAGGACCCCCCCTAAACTGTAATCCCATCATTATCAGCCCCGCCATCATCCAAGACAAATGCCATATTCCCCCCCACCATCAGAAATGGGTTAACCTTCGCCCCATTCCTCAAACCTCTATGATCTTGACCCCGACTAACATGTCAACCCCTCAGGACCGCTGCCTCATCCAGCCCGCAATCATTTCCTCCCAAACCAACAACATATTAATAGCCAATATCTCCGAAGAAGTACTCACTTTACCCAAGGGCCTCATTATCGGGGACCTAGAGACGTTTGATGACCTAACCGTAACCCCCACCAGCGCCCGCAATAGTTTGAAGTTACCCTCCCTTCCCGAGTCCCTTTCGGACCAACAAAAACAAAACATGTATTCCCTACTGCTGGAGTTTAGCAACGTTTTTGCTCAAACCCCCACCGAAATAGGACAGACCAACCTAGAACACCACCGGACCGCCTTTGCGTCAGCCCTCCCGCAGGAAAAACCCCCTCCAGCGGCAAGAAGAAGAACAACAAGTGCAAGAGATGTTGGATGCAGGCATTGCTACTCCCTCCATTAGCCCTTGGTCTTCCCCAGTGGTGCTGGTGAAGAAGAAAGATGGGTCCACTCGATTCTGCGTGGACTATCGGCGATTAAACGATGCAACGATCAAAGACGCCACCCCCTTCCACGTATCGACGACGCCCTCGACTCACTCCACGGCTCCAAATGGTTCACCACGTTGGATCTTCAAGCCGGGTACTGGCAAGTTCCAATAACACCAGAAGATCAGCAGAAGACAGCATTCTCCACCAGCGGCGGTCACTTGTACGAATTCAATGTACTACCATTTGGCCTCTGCAACGGCCCTGCAACCTTCTCCCGCCTGATGGAATCAGTACTCAAAGGACTAACTTGGGAAACCTGCCTCGCCTATTTAGACGATGTAATAGTTTACTCTGGTACCTGGAAGGAACACCTACGCCGATTGAAACAAGTACTCCAACGAATAAGAGAAGCCGGATTAAAACTCAAACCCTCAAAATGCGAAGTAGCAAGGAACAAGGTTGATTTTTTGGGTCACATAATATCCGAGCAAGGGATTTCCCCCGACCCCCGGAAGCTATCTGCCATCCATAACCAACAACCCCCCACCACAGTCAAAGGAGTCCGCTCATTTCTTGGGTTAGCCACCTACTACAGACGTTTCGTCCCCCACTTCGCAGACGTAGCCCGCCCACTACATAAACTTACCCATAAGGACACAGTATTTTCTTGGACATCTGAGAGAAACGCAGCATTCGAGAAGCTGAAAGAAAAGCTAGTGCAGGCCCCTACTGTATCATTTCCCGACTATCAGCAACCTTTTCGTCTCTACACCGACGTGTCATTATACGCCATTGGAGCCGTTCCCCCCCAAGTCCAAGAAGGATGGGAGCACGTCATTGCCTATGCTAGCTCTACTTTAAATCTAGTTCAACAAAATTATGCTGCCACCAAACGGGAATGCCTAGGAGTCATATGGGCCCTCAACCACTTCCGGTCTTTCGTACTAGGAGCAAAACTGGACATCATTACCGACCACCAATCTTTGCAATGGCTACGGAAATGCGAAACCAATTCAGCCCTACTAGTACGATGGAGAGAAACACTCGAAGAGTACGACTTCACGATACAGTATCGACCAGGGAAACTCCACACCAATGCTGACGCCCTCTCCCGTCTCCCTGTACCAGAAATCCCCCCCACCAACCTGGCCGCCTTACGACAAACAGATTTTTCCTACACTTCTGTAGTGCAGGACTTACCCAAACCCACTGTCTCGCTCCTACAATCCTGGGAAAGCAGAATCAAGCCCCTTTGGATACCCAAGCCTATATTCTGAAAGTTGACGCGTTGGGGAGATCAACTCTCCACAGAATCCGGCCATATAGTCATTGACCCCACCCTCGCCCAAACCTACATGATTGCAATCCATGAAGGGAACGGAATTCACCTCGGTCAAAAGAAGATGCTCAAGATCTTTCAGGACCAATATTGGACACCAAACCCATCCGGAATTGCCAAGCAAGTGACCGAAGCGTGCAAACCCTGTGCGTTGGGAAAGGACCGATGCCGTACAGCAGGGCCAGCTGGTACCATTTCCGCTCAAAAACCATTCCAGATCCTTTCCCTTGATGTGATGGGCCCTTTCCCTGCTCGCGCCGGCAACCGCTATATTGTCACGTTTGTTGACATTTATTCCAAATTCCTAATAGCTTGCCCCGCCAAAGATCACACGGCCACCACCGTTGCTACCCTCCTCGCCACTGAAGTTTTTCCCATTTTCGGCCTACCTATTGCTATCTTATCCGCCCCAGTATTTAGTGACCAAGTCTGGCAACAATTCGCAAAGCAATGCGGACTAAAGATCAAACACTCCTCCCCTTACTGGCCGCAAGGCAACGCCGTGTGCGAACGCAGTCACTGTACGATTAACAACCAATTACGTACCCGTATGATTGCCTTGAACACCTCCGACTGGCCATCACAATTAAAAATGATTCAGTGGGGTATGAATACCTGCCCCAAAGAAGACGGAATTTCCCCCCACGAACGCGTGTACGGAGTGGCCCCCCTCTTATTGCCATTCCATCACCACGCCCAACCCTCCACCACACCACTCCAAACTGACCCTTTGCAACAACTACAGAACACGCTGCGCACCGCCCAAAACTGCCAAAACACTAAAAACGACAACACCCTTGACCAGAACCCCTTCGCCATTCACGATACCGTAATGGTGGCCAAGCTTCCGGTCATCAACAAATTAGGCCCGAGATATGTCGGACCTTATACCGTCACTCAGATCCCAAATGCCTACCAAACCACCATTAATTATCATGGCGAGACACGCACCTACAGAAATAGATTTGTTAGAATCTTCAAACCCCTAATTAACGAAGATAGTATTCCCCCTACCACCCCCGACTCCGAGCTAACCACCCCCTGCACTCAACCATCTATTTTGTCCAGACCCGCAGCCCCACCTGACATTCCAACAAAAGCAAAACCTCCTACCCCACCTCTCCCCACTTTTTACCAACACACCCCCCGAACTCCTTCCCCCTCCGCACTGTCCCCAGAAGTAACCCCCCCCCGCCCCCCCTACCGTACCTGTATCTTCCACCTCGGACAACAAATTCCAAAAAAAAAAAAAAAAAAAAAAAAATCCCAAACCACGCACCGTTACAAACTACGTCCACGTGTGTCCTCCAAAACTCACCCTACAAAACCACATCTAACCAAACGCTTGCAAAAACCAGCCCCCTATCACCCCACTCCTCCTCACCCTCACCTTCTACCTCAAACCGAAAACCCCCACCTGGCCCTCGCCCATCTCAAAAGAAAGAGAACCCCACCCCTTCCCTCCAACAACTTCTGGTTTCCTCACAAACCCCACTAACTCCACCCGAACTCCTCCGAAACCACCTCCCCCCTGTCCTCTATACCCGACCCACCAAACCCCCCCAACATCTTAGATCATGATTACGCCCTCAGAAATCCAACAACCGGCATCAACAACAAAAAAACCCGCTCCTCCACAATGACCACCCACTTGACTCCATTTTCCCTACCAATTCGGCTTGCCCCCCCCCCCCCCCCCCCCCCCGCAACTGGCCCCTTTCCTTCCACCATTCCCCCATCCACGAGAAAACACCACAGCACACCTACCTCATCTACAACGAATATGGCAACCAACACCCCCCCCACCTCACCTCCTCTCAACCCCACCCCAATACCACCCCGATACAGAACATCATCCAGTGATTCAAGCCCCGAAATAAAAAAACGCCCCCCCCCCCCCCCCCCCCATACGGACAGCCTCAGGACGTTTAATCACTAAACCTGTCCGGTTTTCTCCTATCCGCGAGATTAAAGCAGTAAAAACCACAACATCCCCCACAATCCACACAACACACACGCCCATATTAAGAATCGCCCCAATTTTTCCCCCACCACCCCCACGGACACAACACTCAGCCAAGACCTCCGCCACTATACCTGACCAACCAGCCACCAAGATGTCCACGACGCCCTTCTTAAAGCGAGTCAGAATGTACACGGACTCAGGACAAATGGTCCGCGTGCAAACCCACCACGAAGCCTTCACAGCAGCCCTAGTCAACACCACGACAACTTTCCTTCAGGTCACCATCGACCCCCACAAGACCCCAGAGACCCGTTCCATCAATTGGTGGGGACTCCTCCATACACTACCCATGATCCACCACCAAGGAGCCTCTCTTTTCTTCACCCTTGAGGCTCGAGGACGAGCCTACGACGAAGGGGAGGGAAGTAAAATACCCCAAAAAGGGAATTCCCCCACCAACAACCCAGTGGTAATTCCACAAGAACCAGAGCAAAAACCAACCGGGACGAAAGGACCCAACAGCAAGAATGGAAAGTGGGACGCTCCCGCAAGATCAAAGGAAGCCGCCAACCCTGTCAGTCAATAGAGGAGCGCACGACTGGACCAGGGGACCGACCCCAACACGGCCGGAAAGAAAAAGGTCCCAAAGGCACGTAGGCCAAAAATGGTGGATCCCCAACCTTTATAACATTCACAACACCCACATACCAAACCCATGCTCAGCTGTCCTTTTTCTGTTGTAGTAACTAAGTATAGATAAGTGCCCCCGTGCTCAGTTGCCCCCCCTTGCCTTGTTCTTTTAGTAACTAAGTATATATATAATATTAACCGGAGTATGCCACCTGTATTGATGCGACATAGCGGCACTCATTTGGAAGGACCATATTACCAGTCTTGCTAAGGCAGCCTCCCAGAAGCTGGGTGTGCTCACCGCCTTAGGGGGTTCTTTTCCCCTGCACAGCTTCTTGCTCTGTACAGGGGCATAGTGCGCCCTTGTATTGAGTATTGTTCACATGTGTGGGGAGGTTCCTCTCACACCGCTCTCCTAGACAAAGTTGAAAGGAAGGCCTTTCGTATCATTAACTCCCGTCCACTCACCAACTCTCTGCAATCTCTCTCTCTCCGCCGCATGTTGCATCTCTCTCGCTATTCTATCGCTACTATAATAATCAGTGTTCCTCAGAGCTATCCCAGTGCATACCACCTTTACGTAGGGCACGTGGTACCCGCTTGCAACTCAATCCCACCCCTACTCTGTGCAACTCTCCAACCCAAGAGTGAAACGTTACTCTCAAACTTTCTTCTACTCAATATCTGAGCTCTGGAACTCTCTCCCAGAATCAGTCTTTCCCTCTTCCTATAACTTAAATTGCTTCAAACTCCGTGTGTCCAGGCATTTTGGCTCGAACGTCCCTTGATTTTGGCCCTGTCACTCTTTCAACTATGGGGGAGGCACTCGCTATAGGCAGTTATGCCTTTTGCCTCCCTCAATCACATAGAAAAAAAAAAAAAAAAAAAAACTGTCCTTGTGTCGTATTGTGCCACGTGCATACCAACCCGGGTTCATCATCTTATTAGGACGACGTCTATAATGCCATCGTTTATGCATGTATTCACTCCTTAGGGTAACTATCTGTTATCCACGATGTTTCTCTTTTCCACTTAACTCCGCATGTTACACGCCTATTAAAAACCCAGTCTTCTAAAATACAAACCACATGATTTTCCTCCTAGACATTCCTGATGTACCAACTAAGTATGTATTTCATGAGATAACCACCTTGTGGGTTATAGTACTTTCATTTATGTAGGTGAGAAGGCGAGCTCAAAACACCTTCGATTTCCAGTCCACAACGAGCCCGATCATGATTATGTCACCCCTATAATTAATTATGTAACCCACATACCCCCCCTTGCTCAGCTGTTCCTTTCTTCTGTAGTAACTAGATATATATAGATATGTATCCCGTGCTCAGTTGCCCCCTTGCCTTGTATTTTTAGTAACTAAGTGTATATATAATATTAACCAGAGTATGCCACCTGTATTGATGCGACATAGTGGCACTGTCCTTGTGTCGAATCGTATTCCGTGCATTCCAACCAAGTCCCATTCACCTTAACCCTCTCCGACATATGACGCGATTTTGAGCCTATTGGGGATACTTTAAAGCCTTTGTTACCATCAGGGGTATTTATAAACCTTTAGTTTAGTTACTTCAACCTCTGCAGTTGTCTTTGAGTTAGCTGTGGCCAGAAAACTAATTTTGGAGAGGTAATTATAAGAGCGAGAGAACTCTATTTCTTAATGCTAATCTGGCAACCTCTGCGTCATATGAGTGTGAAAGGGTTAAGTTGACAACAACTAATACTGTCCTTCATGCATGTATTTCAGTCCTTAGGGTAATTATCTTCTATACGCCATGTTATTCCTCTCTTCCATTTACTTTTCCACAATTGTTACACGTCTCCCAATCACCACCTCCTAATCCACAATCCACATTACTCTGCTTTGCTTCGTGACCCCATGCTCAGTGGTCATCTGTTTTGTGGGTCACCCTGTCTTTTGCTCCTTCACGCCCCGCTGCACACGCACCCTACCTGTTCGATCGTAGGGGAATGCCACCCCTATGTCCAGCGCATTAAGGGTCACGAGCGGCGTGGCGCCTAGCCTCAAACCACGCCCTTTCCAATATCCAAACCCCCCCTACCCCCCCCCCCTGTAAAGATGCCCAGACGAACATTCTAACATGCCGATCCCGTTCATTTCCTCGCCCCAATAAATAGCAGATAAAGACTCATTCTTGTAACCCCATTTACTACCCTCTAACTTACTAGCCCAACTCACAACCTGAACCAGGAGGGCGGACGGCGTGAGGCTACAGCAGCCAACCTCTCACCCCTAAGAAGTCGACGGCTCCGCCTGACTTGCATTTTCACGAAAACTACTATTATGAGCCCCATGAGCAATCCTAGTAAGTAAAAACTAGAACCCAGGATCAACCCTCCCTAGGAGTATCACTCTTGACACCACCACATCATAAGAAAACCCCATTAGCGTAGAGAATCCCATATATACATATTTAAGGAGTGGCATGCCCCCCCACCCCAAAGGGACACCCCCAACCCCCGCGGACGTTCACCATGACCCACACGTAGCCAACAACTTCTTGCCAGACACCAGGTGAATTTCCAACAGGTGATGAACTAACCCTCTAAATACCTATCCAAATACCATCCTATCCCATCCTTAACCAAAACCAAAATCTTCCTTATCCCATCCTAGATTAAGAATAGCATGTCAGCTAGACCAGAGAAGGATATTTAGGTGAATTGATGAATAATACCTCCCAGCCTATTCACGTAGTGTGCCAGTAAAGTAGTCCCTATTAACCTTCACCAAGTCCGCCTAAATAACTCTACTAGTACCTCATACTAGAGTTAAGATATCCACGATCATAAATCAGATCACAAGTTACTTACGCCACATTAAAGACCCTCTCCCTAACCCCCTAATTTAACCAGAATAAATTAACTACTTCATAGCATTGACATCCAATACTTCTAGAACATTCCTGAAGCTTCCTTGACCTGCCTATTAATAAGACCCAGAGACAACAGTCGGGCAGTTGAATATTAGAGTTCAAAGCAATGGATGACCGCATTGTGTTGTCATCTAGTGTTCCCCCCCCCCCTCAAGATTCGAGATAACTTCGGCATTCCGTGATCTGTGCAACTCTGTGAGGAAGTGAATTTAAGTTTTTATGAATATATTATTGCGTTCGGGACTGCCGGCAGTAATATTATATTGGTAAACAACCGATTCACCCATTTTTGATTGTTTCCTGATCGTCTGGTAGTGCCACCTGTACTAATTAAGTTCATGAATAATCATAACTCATAACTGATCTAAGGCAGAAAGATCGTTATGTTAGAAGGGATTATGTGAGCAACCTAATAGAGGATTCTGCAAGCATAACTCCTTGGCAACAATTGACTGTAGTCCTTATCAGCATTGTTGACAAAAAGGCGAAAAGCCGCCCGCGTTCCTTGAACCTCTTCTACATATTGGGACGTCATCACGGCTACGCAAAAAGCCCATCTGTAAATCTTCTCTACACTCCCGGACAACTTGGACGGCCCCGGAGCTGCTGTTAACCCCCGACACCACCGAGACAAGATAACCAGGAAAACTCGATCACAGTGTTAACTCGCAAAGTACCAAATTACGGTACCATTAGCTCAATCAGCCAGTGTATGCGTTTATGTATCAATCTCTCTGATGTTAGGAAGCAAGTGATTTATTATGCTAGTATGTATTAACATATATCAGTGAAATTTAGTTTAGGCGAACTGACTCCCGTAATTATTCTTGCCATCAGGTTTTACCTCGCCAAAGAAATAAGTCCACATTAGGACTACGGCTCGAGCAAAAGCAATTTTGAAAGACGTGATTGTGACTCCACCAGAAACCTGATTCGCCCCTCACTGATATTTTTCGGTCTAAAGTGTTACCTAAACAGCCAAATATACTAGACCAGTGCAACTAGCTACAGTTATCCCTTTACGTTAATTCTTGGGCTATAACCATATTACCTATACCTTCATCCTAGATTGAGAGTCATATTACCAGAGAGTTAATACAGCGAGATACCTAACCCGCGTGATTCGTGTACTCTAATATCTTACAAATAAGGTGATCAGAAGCATAATACCTGAACGTTGGAAGTGGGAAGTGAACCTCCATCCAAATCCGCGAGAAGTGCTAGAGATTGTAAAAAGTCCAAAACTACGTATCTGACTTATTCAATTTACCATTGTTTCAAGTGCACATATAACCATTATTCTACCTAGTGTTTTTGGAGAATAAAGCTGCATTATAAACCAGTACTGTGATGTTATTTATACCATCGGTTGATTCTATTGTGTACTGTGCGTGAAGTCCTATATACCCAATCTTGCAGAACTCACCTATACCAAGTTAATCCTCTATAAAAGCAGGGCATAACATTAGTGAGTTTAACCCTCCTAAAAACCAACAGATTTTGAGATGCTTTGGGTGGGGTTCGAACCCTGGTTAGTGACCATGGCCATCATAGGTCAACCAGGCCCGCGCGCTAACCCACTGTACTACCACGGACGTACAAAAGTATAGTAACCTTAGTCCGATTTGTAAGAACCAGGTGATAGTCTCGTGGTGTTTCACTTGATGAGTTTATTGGACTTCCCATCAACGGCTATTTTACACTATACCTGACGTCAACTCGGGTAGTACATTATTGGGGTTGCGGGATATTTTCGAGGGCATTACATTCACATTCGTTTCTCTACATTCACTTCGTTTCTTTATTCACATTCGTTTCTCTACATTCACATTCGTTTCTACATTCACATTCACATTCGTTTCTCTACATTCACATTCGTTTCTCTACATTCACATTCACATTCGTTTCTCTACATTCACATTCACTTTCGTTTCTCTACATTTACATTCACATTCGTTTCTCTACATTCACATTCACATTCGTTTCTCCGCATTCACATTCGTTTCTCTACATTAACATTCGTTTCTCTACATTCACATTCGTTTCTCTACATTCACATTCGTTTATCTACATTCACGTTTGTTTTTCTACATTCACATTCGTTTCTCTACATACACATTATTTTATCTACATTCACATTCCTTTCTCTACATTCACATTCACATTCGTTTCTCTACATTCACATTCGTTTCTCTACATTCACATATTCGTTTTTCTACATTCACGTTCGTTTGGCCACGTTCACATTCGTTTGGCCACATTCACATTCGTTTCTCTACAATAAGTCTACATTCACATTCACTGAAATTTTTGAATGTGAATCTGAATCTTGTGTTATCTACATTGGTTTCTCTACAGTCTACATTCACATTCGTTTCTCTACATTCAGATTCACATTCGATTTGCCACATTCACATTCGTTTCTCTACAATAAGTCTACATTCACATTGGACATGCGAGTGATTATCGCGAATGCGAATGTGAATCTGAATGTGAATGTGGTGGTAAGACTTGTAGGCCTACATTGGTTTCTCTATAGCCTACATTCACATTCGTTTCTCTACACTCAGATTCACATTCGTTTGGCCACATTCACATTCGTTTCTCTACAAGAAGTCTACATTCACATTGGACATGCGAGTGTAAATAACAAACTAGAATAGGCTATAGCAGAGGCTATGAAGCTGTAAGATGCTTCCAATATATAGCCTACTTAATTATAACCCTGCACAACGAAGGTGGGTGATAGGAAAGTTGAGGGAGTGGTGGGAGGGTGGGGGGTACCATCAGAGGTGAATGGGAATGGTAGTGCACTTGTGGACGTATGTGTGGGGAGGAGGCTGTGGATAGTCAACACCTTCTTCCAACACAGCATGATTCACAGGTACACGTGGAAACGGATGTTGACGATGGAGGATAAGACAGTGGTGGAACGAAAGTCATTGATTGATTATGTATGTGTGGATGAATGAATGAAGAAATCTGTGATGGATGCTAGGGTGTATAGGGGTATTGGAGGGGGTCTGTCTGATCATTATGTAGTGGTAGCTAAGGTTAGGATACAAAATAAGTGGGTGAGGAGAGCTGGAGGGAGGCGAGAGGAGGGTGGAATGGTGAGGAGGGTGGAGAGGTTGCAGGAGGAGGAAGTCAGGGAGGAGTACAGGAGAGCAGTGGAAAGACGACAGGTGGGTTCGACCTGGAAGTTATGGAGGAAGTGGAGGAGATGAGCAAGGTGTTTAAGGATGAGATCTGTGCAGCATGTGAGGAGGTGTGTGGAGTGAGGAGAAGAGGGAGGGGGGTGAAAGGTACAGCATGGTGGACAGCAGAGGTAAGAATAGCTGTGGAAGAAAAGAAGAAAGCATATAGAGAGTGGTTGGGTAGTAGAGGGAATGAAGATTTCGAGAGACAGAAACGAGCGAGGTACGTGGAGAGTAAGAGGGTGGTGAAGAGAGTAGTGAAGGAAAGTAAGAGAAGAGTAGATGAGGAATTTGGAAGGAATCTGAGTGTAAAATGGAGGGAGAGTAAGAAACTGTTCTGGAAAGAAGTCAAGAAAGTTAGGGAAGGTAGCAAGGAAAACAGTAAGGGTGTGAAAGATAAGAATGGTAGAATGCTAGCCGAGAAGCAAGAGAGAGTCGAAAGATGGAGGGAGTACTTCAATGAGTTGCTAAATGTAAGGAATGAAGAGCCAGCAAACATAGCTGGATATGGTATGGGAGGGAGAAGAAGAGAAGTAGTGGAGGAGGAGGTGGGGATCAGGAGGTCAGAAGAGTGGGAAGCCATGAAAAGAGAGAAGTTGGGGAAAGCACCAGGAACAGATGGAGTGTGTGGGGAAATGTTGAGGTATGGTGGTGAGATAGTGATAGAATGGGTATGGAAAATGTGCAAACTAGCATGGGAGAAGGGGAGTGCACCCGATGACTGGAAGACTGGCATAATAGTCCCCCTATATAAGGGCAAAGGGGAAAGAGGAGTGTGTGGTAACCACCGAGGAATATGTCTTCTAAGCGTAGTAGGGAAGGTATACAGTAGGGTAGTGATTGAGAGAGTGAGAGTGAGAACGGAGAAATGGATAGGCGACGAGCAGGGAGGTTTTAGGAAGGGAAGAAGATGTGTAGATCAGATTTTTACCCTGAAATGTGTTGTGGAGAAATATCTGGAGAAGAAACAAAAGGTGTATGTTGCCTTTATGGACTTGGAGAAGGCCTATGACAGAGTGGATAGAGAAGGTTTGTGGAAAGTACTTAGAATATATGGAGTAGAGGGCAAGTTGCTGAAAGCAGTGAAGAGCATGTATGAGGGTGCAAAGGCGTCAGTACGTGTGGAGAGTGAGCAGAGCGAGTTCTTTGACCTGAATGTTGGTTTGAAACAGGGGTGTGTGATGTCACCGTGGTTGTTTACTGTATATATGGATGGAGTCATGAAAGAAATACTATCAAGAGCAGTGGATGTTGGTGTATCGCTGAAAAGGGAGGGAATTGAGTGGAAGCTACCTATACTGCCGTTTGCGGATGATACAGTTCTGATGAGTGGTAATGAAAGAGTTGCAGGGTCTGGTAAATGAGTTTGGAACAGTGTGCGAAAAACGGAATTTGAAGGTAAATGCGGGGAAGAGCAAGGTTATGGTCTTCGAAAGGGGTGAAGTCACAGAGTGTGAGGTGAAGCTGAATGGTCAGGCTATGGAGATTGTCAACTCTTTTAAGTATCTGGGCAGTGTGTTGAGTAAAGATGGGACTATGGATGAAGAACTGCGGGAGAGGGTACAACAGTGGAAGAGGGTTGTAGGAACGCTAAAAGCAGTAACAAGAAATAGGGTGGTCAGTATGGAAGTGAAGAAGTCCTTGCATGACAGTGTGGTAATCCCGACACTGACTTACGGAAGCGAAGCATGGACGTTGGTTAAGAGACTCAGATCCAGAGTGAGAGCAGTGGAAATGAATTACTTAAGGAGTGCGTGCGGAGTTACATGGAGGGATAGACAGACTAATGAGGAAGTAAGAAGGAGGTGTGGTGTGGAGGTAGATGTGCTGGAAAGTGTGAAAAGGAACAACTTTAGATGGTTTGGCCATATTGAACGTATGGAAAGCGAGAGAATGACTAAGAGAGTGTACGAGAGCGAGGTGGAGGGACAGAGAGGGAGAGGTAGACCGAATGAGAGGTGGATGGATGGAGTGAGGAAGTACATGAACGAAGGCAGTGCTGGTTGGGGGGAGGGGCGTCGACTGACTGGAGACAGAGGTGCATGGGGGCTGTTCGTTCGTGGCCACCCCTTCGGGGATCACGGCGTCAGGCAATAGATAGATAGATAGTGTTACGGCTGGATCGGCAATACATATTCGGGATTCTTGATCGTAGGACAGAAATGGCTTAAGTGACAACGACACGCTCGATTCCAGTCCCAAATACTATATGCTCCAGACAACAAAAGCACCAACGCCCTACAGAGTTATCGTCTACGGTAACGAGGTACCTTAACTCGGCGAAAGTGTACAACAGGGGTAGGCTATGAGGCTAAACTCCCTCAGACATTTATAGGTTACGTTATTACTAAAGAAATGCAATACTCAAGAAACTACGTTAATATTAAGCCTCTAATAATGTAGAATAGAAGCAGGCTAAAGGTATGACAGTGAAATGTTAAATGACAAATGTACACGCCTACTTGAAAGCGCGTGCACTACACTAACTGTCCCCTACTAACATGCACTAGCATGTAGCATACAAGATGTTCATGATCCAGTAGATACCTAATAATACACATGGGAGGAACATAAACAGTACACACTTATTATAATAATGAATCTATACTTGGAATAACTAAAAGGTTGCAGGCAACAGTACTGCGCCGGTAGCCTACTACCGCATAGGCTACTTCGCTTCTCTCACTCGGTCTCCCCTCCGAGTCCGTATGCGCCCTACGCAACAGAACTCCGGACACAGCAGCAAAACGACAGTGCAGTTAATTGATACATGAAAGTATTAATAGTGTTGTCTTGTGTGTGAGTAATGTGTATTGTAAAGTGTTATAGATATATACTTAAAGAGAGCTGCAATGCATAGTAAAATAAAGATATATCCCACTCATCATCCCCATGTGTTCTAGCTAGCAGGCCAAGTCACAGGAACAACGAGTCCCAGCACCGAAAGCGAGAACCCAGGAGAAGACTGTAGAGAACACAAGGACAGATAAATTACGTTACTCTACTATACCGGCACTACGAGCGAGCTGTAGTCTCGGGTGCTACACTCGCTCCTGGCTCGGTATGCAAATCAAGGCTAAGTCCTCGTCCCTCTACAGACAACTCCTGGGCATGGTCGGGCTCTTACACATGGCACCAGTCTAGTCACAAATGGGATGATGAGCAGGGCATATAACTCGTGAACATGTAGAACGTTCACCAACTATCCTCTCAAGAAGATCGCTGTTCACATTAACCCCTTAAATCTAATACATGTAAATATATGCTTGTCCTAAGAGTAATACGAGAGGTGAGTGCTGAAACTCCTTTAGACCTCAAGGGAAGGTTATGCATTTAAATAGAGAGAAGAATGAAATGAGAGTAATGTCGTCAGAGAGAAAGAGTGCAACCGTGAGAAGTGGGGAGAGAGAGCAAGGGATGTTAGAATCTCAAAGGTTCTAGGCAACCTAGTCCAGGAACACACAGCCAACCTCCAGGCAGTGTGCTGTACGACAACATGGGCCCAGCCCAGGCAGGCAACAATGGACTACCAACCCTATCGGCCTAGCTATAAGGGCAAGGCTGCCAACCAGTCCATACGTCTGGCAACCACCCGGCCGGCAGCGCGGCGTGTTGCTACCCTCTTGCTCTGAAGCCCAACTCACTCTCTCTCTCTGAATTCCCATTATCCTATCTATCAACTTCTCTATGATACTACATATTAAATGGAAGGTCTCGACATGGCTTAAAACAAAACCCACCACTGGTTAGCACATGACGAGACCTTTGCAGAGATACAAAGAACATAGTTATAAGTTGTCACACTCAATATACATAGCGGCTGACGGTAGCCAGATCACGGGCGGTACAGTGGAGTACCAAGGAGTACAATCAGGTTGCGTTGCCCAGCACTGGGGTGCGTCACAGCCCCCCCAAGATTTTAGATAATCGACCTTAGAAGCATTATCAAAATCTGACAGCCAACCAACCGACCTGCTACCCTTAGCTGCCACTAATTGCAAAAGGTGCACAACAACTGAAGTGTGAATTATACATAAAACACAATATCGCATTCATTATGCTACAACAATAAAGACTTACAAAACTAAAAAAAAGAAAGAGTTTTCTCGTTTATTTTATTGTTTTATAATCTTTTTGGACGGCGTTATGATAGCCTAATTTTACTCCTGCTCAACCCACACACCGTGCACGACTATCTTGGATCATCAACCCTTGATAGACAATCTGCTATCACGTTCTCACTCCCGGCAATATGCTGAATGTGGAGATTATACTCTTGGAGCATTAGGGACCACCTGGTCAACCGCATATTCCGATTGTGAAACTGATTTAGGAATTTCAAGGGATGATGGTCCGTATAAATCGTCACTACCGGGCCGTAGGCTGGAACATAAACTTCGAAATGTTTGAGCGACAAAACGATAGCCAGAAGCTCCTTCTCTATAGTCGAGTAATTCCTTTGTGCCGAATTAAACTTGCGAGAAAAGAAGCTCACTGGGTGTTCCAAGCCCTCGGAATCAGTCTGCAGTAACACTGCCCCGGCACCCACACCGCTGGCATCAGTCGCCAGCTGAAAACTCCTGGAGAAGTCTGGGGCCCTCAAAATCGGATGTGTACACAGCAGGTGCTTGACTAGGTCGAAAGCCCTCTGACACTCCGCAGCCCAACAGAACTTCACTGACTTCGACAGTAGATCAGTTAACGGTGCTAAGACAGTAGAGTATCCCCGGATGAAGCGCCTATAATAGCCTATCATACCTAGGAACCGCATGACCTGGCGCTTAGTGGTGGGCCTGGGAAACATATTGATAGCCTGTATCTTGCTCAGGGGGGGGCACACCCGGCCTAACCCGACCACAAAGCCAAGATACTGCACAGTAGCCTTTACAAACTCGCACTTCCTCAGGTTCACCACCAGCCCAGCATCGTGCAACTTCATAAACAGGGTCTCTAAGTGCCTTAGGTGATTTTCAAAATCGTCATCATATACTATCACGTCATCAAGGTAGACCGTGCAGTTAGGGATTTCGTCACAAATATCGTTCATCAGGTTCTGAAACGTGGCAGGTGCGTTCTTAAGCCCATAAGGCATTACGTTACATTGGTAGGTCTTGCCATCCTACCACAAAACCACAAACTTGCTTAGCTCGGTCCGACAGGGGTTCTTGCCACTAGTCTTTTACAAGATCACTTTTAGTAAGGTACTTTGCATTCCCTATCTTGTCCACGCTGTCGTCAACTCGAGGCAAAGGGTAAGGGTTGGTGGTGGTCAAGCCATTTAGCCTACGAAAATCTATGCAGAACCGCACCTTGCCGTCAGGTTTTGGCTGCAACGTGACGGGTGATGTCCACTTCACATAACCTTCAGTGATCATCCCTCTCTCAACCATGTACTTTAACTCCTCCCGTAAAGCTGGCAACTTTACCGGGGGCACACGGTAGGGCACTGACTTGAAGGGCACATTATCACCGACGTCCACGTCGTGCGTTACCTGAGTAGTCAGACCTGGGTGTTCGGCGAAAACAGAGGGGTATGACCTGAACAGGCCTAGGACAGCAGCACCCTGGTGCTCAGGCAGGTGACTTACAGCTTGCCTAGCCTCTTGTTCAGTATTCCCCGCCCACTGTTCCGCGGAAATGACACAGTCCCAGCTATCCTCCTCAGCAGCATGACTGTCCCCACCTCCTTCTCCACCCTGGCCGCTGCAGGCCAGCACAGGGACAGTGAGAGGCTCTGAGGGGCGTCTCACATACTCTTTCATGAGGTTAACATGACATAACTGATGTTTTTTCCTACGGTCAGGTGTTGCAACGAGATAATCAAGGTCGGACAGTTTCTTAGCCACCACATACGGCCCAATGAACTTGGCAGAAAGGGGGTGTCCAGGCAAAGGTAAAAGCAACATTACCTCCTGACCCACCGAAAACTCCCGAAGCTTCACCTTGGCGTCATACTGGTGCTTCATGACCGCCTGTGCATTAACCAAGTTATTACCTGCCGCTGCCATGCAACCTATAAGTCTCTCCCGGCTCTCAAGGACATATTTAAGTACAGACCCCGGCTTCTCTCCCAGATCTCTTTCACCATACTTAAAGGTCCTCTCACATTATGGCCAAAGACTAGCTGATTTGGACTGAACCCCAGGCTCTCTCCTGGGACTTCACGTGCAGCGAACAGAACATACGGCAGACCCAAATCCCAATCAGTGTCATGTTCTGCACAGTAACAGCGTAGCATACTCTTCAGGGTCGAGTGCCACCGCTCCAAGACTCCCTGACTCTCGGGATGGTAGGCTGACGACACTACAGAACATACAGTATACCGTGCAACTGAAGGGTTTGCTTGAACAATTTGGATGTAAAATTGCTCCCCTGGTCTGACTGCACCTCACGTGGAAATCCATAACGGGAACAGAACAATAATAAGTTTTTAACAACTGCCTTTGCTGAGCCGTTTCTCATGGGGTATGCGTCCGGGTATCTCGTAGCCACATCCATGATTGTCAACAGGAATTTATTGCCACTACTAGTAGGCGGGAAAGGGCCAACCAAATCTACTACAACTTTGCTGAACGGAGGCCCGGTGACAGGTATGGGAAACAAAGGTGCCTTCGGGATTGTCTGGTTAGGCTTCCCCGTTGTCTGGCAGGTCGCACACCCAGCCACCCATGCACAGACATCAGCCTTGACCCCAGGCCACCAGAAAAACCTGCCCAATGCCGCCAATGTTTTGTTACCCCCAAATGACCCGCCACCGGCACATCATGCGCCAGACACAATAAGGACTCTCTATACTTATTTGGAACAACCACCTGGTCTACTACCCTCGCACCGCCCTCCCACTTCGATTTGGGGTCTAAAAATCTGCGGTACAATATCCTGTTGAGCCTAAAGAAATCTCCCGGCTTCGCATCCCCATCTTCCTCCAACTCTATGGCACCATTGCTATAACGAGCTAGGCTAGCGTCTTGCAGCTGCTGCTCACTTATGTCCCCGGGCGTCAATGCATCAAGATGGTTTTGTAATAAGACATTACCCCGGCTAGTAGGCTCTACTGCCTTAGTGGCTCTCGCTACAGCTCTTGCCTCACGCGAAGTCTTACCAAACTCTGCCTTGTTACACACCATCTCTGGGCCAGAGTCAACTCCCGTGTTTATTATAGGTCCAAGTACCGAATCACCGAGAAGTGCAGCAGAATCAATGTCCCTTTTCCTGCCCTTAGCAACCTTCTCCTGATCCTTCCTCCACTGTCCCCGAGGTTGAGTGCTAGGCTGTGCAGGAGCCGCAGAGCGAGATCGGGTTACCACACAGGCCATCTCATCCTGTTGGCACCTACCAACCCATTCCCGATTCTCACCATCCACGTCGGCCGCCCTCTCGGCAACGACTAAGGGTGGAGTCCCGGAAGTGGGCACCGCAAAGTCGTTGCCGAGAAGAAGGTCGACGCCCTCAACTGGCAACACTCAACGATCCCTACATCCAGCTCCCTACACACCTCTCCCACTCTCAACTCCAACCTCACAAGTGGGTATGACCTCGTAGCATTTATACCCTGCACCACAACAACTCTGGCCACATTTATCGGTTTCCCTGTGAAGTTCCTCAACAAAGTTTGCGAAGCCCCCGTATCCCTCAACAAGTCAACCCTCCGTAGTTCACTCCCCCAGCTCACAAACCCGTGTCCCCGATGGCTACAGAAAGTGTCCCGGACAGGTGTCGAGCCTTCCGTACGCTTCTTTACCGCGTGTGCCTCAGCTGCTGACAACCTACCCCGGGCAGTTGCTGCAGCCTTCAGAGACACACCGATACTGTGAACCAATGACACCGGCTTAGCGGGAGTGTTACTAGGGCACTCACGTGAATAATGGCCTAGCTTCTGACATTTGTAACATTTCACATCCCCAATGGGCTTCTTCCCTTGTGCGGGCGAAGAAGGGGCCTGACCTTTAGTAAACGGGAGAGGCTTGTGTTTGTAGGTGTTATTAGGTGCAATGCTTTTAGTGTGGTTATGTGTGTCATAGGATTTGTTATTATCGAAAACTCTGGTGGGTGGGGTTTATAGCGCCCCTTCTGCCCTGACTCAGCCCTCTGAGCGGCACCGCAACCACGAATCAATGATAATCTGAGGTCTGCCATCTTGGCAGCCTCCTCTACTGTCTTGGGACATTTTTCCTTAATGTTCAGCGTTAGATCGGTTCCAGTACATTTGTAAAACTGTTCCAGATAGAAAAGTTGCTTAATTTCCTCAGCCGACTCTGCGTGCTCGGATCGAAACCAGTTATTACATGCATCTGTTAAGTCCCGTGCGTGCTCCATAAAACTGACGTCGCTCTTCTTATTCACGCCACGGAACTTCAATCTATAAGTTTCGGGTTGCAGTTCGTAGGCCCGGAGCACAGCCTCCTTCACCAGTCCATACACGACACTCTCGTCCAGTGACAGTGCATCGTAGGCTTTCAACTCCTTACCCACTAGACGTGATGAAACTAATGCTGCCCATTTAACCTCCGGCCAGTCATACTCACGACACTTCTTTTCGAAACGAGCAAAAAACTCAGTCACTGCTGTCTCATCAAATGCGGGTACTAACTTAATTAAATGCGAAAGTGAGTCTGTAACCCGGTGCCCACCACCGAGATGACGCCCCGTGGTCTCTACTCTAGACTTCTCGACATCCATTTCAGCCTGGTACCTGGTTGCATCCTGATTGGCTTGGATTCTAGCAACCTCTATGCGTTCTATACTAGCCTGTTGTATCTGAGTCTCCTGCAGCTTAAACTTAGCTAGTTCTAGCTGAAATAACATCTCAGGAGACAGGCCTGGGGGGGGAGAGCACAAAATGGGGGATCCACACCGAGACGTGTTTACGGGTAAGCCAGCTTGCCATTGAGAACCCTCCTGCTGCATCGTGCTAAGACTCGCTGGCTGAGGGCCCAGCTCAGGGGTAGAGTGGAATGGAGGCTTGGAGGGAACCCCCCAAGACCCCACTCCACCCACCGCCCCTTCGCCATCACCCAACAAACATGCCACCAAATTCTTCTTGGGCCAACTGTCAGGACAGTCCCGCCCAAAACCGTGGCTAAACAGCGAAGACCGTAACAATCAATAGCCTGCAGGCGCTGTTCGGTCAAAGGTGTCTGCAAAAATGCCCGGGCATCCCTCTCTCCACTTATAACACTCCCCTCCCTAAATATCTGCTGTACTTGCTGGTCACTAGGCTGTACCGTGTTATCCTCCCCCGTAAATGATGAGTCATTAGACATAGTGCTGGTTATACAATTGCTGTTCATAAACAAAAAAAGTGCTTATTACTAATTGCAGTCTCGACTCACAAAATGTTAAAGATGCTTGAATGACTCTACTCTAGACACCTAACGAAACAATCTGCAAGTCCACCAATACAATAATGACACAATAAAATTCCTCCAATATGCAAGAAAATTCTAGCCAGCTCTACTAGGTAGCATAGAATAGTTCTCCAAAAAACATGTGATAGGATACTACTGAATCTTGTGCAAGGTCGCCATTTTGTTACGGCTGGATCGGCAATACATATTCGGGATTCTTGATCGTAGGACAGAAATGGCTTAAGTGACAACGACACGCTCGATTCCAGTCCCAAATACTATATGCTCCAGACAACAAAAGCACCAACGCCCTACAGAGTTATCGTCTACGGTAACGAGGTACCTTAACTCGGCGAAAGTGTACAACAGGGGTAGGCTATGAGGCTAAACTCCCTCAGACATTTATAGGTTACGTTATTACTAAAGAAATGCAATACTCAAGAAACTACGTTAATATTAAGCCTCTAATAATGTAGAATAGAAGCAGGCTAAGGTATGACAGTGAAATGTTAAATGACAAATGTACACGCCTACTTGAAAGCGCGTGCACTACACTAACTGTCCCCTACTAACATGCACTAGCATGTAGCATACAAGATGTTCATGATCCAGTAGATACCTAATAATACACATGGGAGGAACATAAACAGTAGTCACTTATTATAATAATGAATCTATACTTGGAATAACTAAAAGGTTGCAGGCAACAGTACTGCGCCGGTAGCCTACTACCGCATAGGCTACTTCGCTTCTCTCACTCTGTCTCCCCTCCGAGTCCGTATGCGCCCTACGCAACAGAACTCCGGACACAGCAGCAAAACGACAGTGCAGTTAATTGGTACATGAAAGTATTAATAGTGTTGTCTTGTGTGTGAGTAATGTGTATTGTAAAGTGTTATAGATATATACTTAAAGAGAGCTGCAATGCATAGTAAAATAAAGATATATCCCACTCATCATCCCCATGTGTTCTAGCTAGCAGGCCAAGTCACAGGAACAACGAGTCCCAGCACCGAAAGCGAGAACCCAGGAGAAGACTGTAGAGAACACAAGGACAGATAAATTACGTTACTCTACTATACCGGCACTACGAGCGAGCTGTAGTCTCGGGTGCTACACTCGCTCCTGGCTCGGTATGCAAATCAAGGCTAAGTCCTCGTCCCTCTACAGACAACTCCTGGGCATGGTCGGGCTCTTACACATGGTTGTGTCTAGTCACAAATGGGATGATGAGCAGGGCATATAACTCGTGAACATGTAGAACGTTCACCAACTATCCTCATCAAGAAGATCGCTGTTCACATTAACCCCTTAAATCTAATACATGTAAATATATGCTTGTCCTAAGAGTAATACGAGAGGTGAGTGCTGAAACTCCTTTAGGACCTCAAGGGAAGGTTATGCATTTAAATAGAGAGAAGAATGAAATGAGAGTAATGTCGTCAGAGAGAAAGAGTGCAAACCGTGAGAAGTGGGGAGAGAGACAGCAAGGGATGTTAGAATCTCAAAGGTTCTAGGCAACCTAGTCCAGGAACACACAGCCAACCTCCAGGCAGTGTGCTGTACGACAACATGGGCCCAGCCCAGGCAGGCAACAATGGACTACCAACCCTATCGCGCCTAGCTATAAGGGCAAGGCTGCCAACCAGTCCATACGTCTGGCAACCACCCGGCCGGCAGCGCGGCGTGTTGCTACCCTCTTGCTCTGAAGCCCAACTCACTCTCTCTCTCTGAATTCCCATTATCCTATCTATCAACTTCTCTATTGATACTACATATTAAATGGAAGGTCTCGACATGGCTTAAAACAAAACCCACCACTGGTTAGCACATGACGAGACCTTTGCAGAGATACAAAGAACATAGTTATAAGTTGTCACACTCAATATACATAGCGGCTGACGGTAGCCAGATCACGGGCGGTACAGTGGAGTACCAAGGAGTACAATCAGGTTGCGTTGCCCAGCACTGGGGTGCGTCACAATAGATAGACAACCCCCGCACGTTATGCCGCCCGAGAGTGCCCCTCTGCAGGTCCCACTACATAAACATGAATGGATGGCAATGTGATAGTAGCAAACTGAGTGTGAATGTTATTGTATAAACCCGAATATAAAAGTAAAACAATGAAAATATATGAAAACTGTAGGCTACAAAATCCGAGCTGTGACATAAAATGTAAAAAAAAACATGAAAATAACAGTAGGCTACAAAATCCGAGCTGGGACATGCAAGTGTAAACATGAATATGAATGTGAATGTGGTGGTAATTAAGATTATCGCAAATGTGAATACTGAATGTGAATCTGAATGTGAATGTGAATGTGGTGGTAAGAATTGTACATTGGTGTAATTAAGATTATCGCGAATGTGAATGTGAATGTGAATGTGAATCTGAATGTGAATGTGAATGTGGTGGTAAGAATTGTACATTGGTGTAATTAAGATTATCGCGAATGTGAATGTGAATGTTAATGTGAATCTGAATCTGAATGTGAATGTGAATGTGGTGGTAAGAATTGTACATTGGTTTGACAACCGAATATAAAAGTAACAAATTTAAAAAACAATGAAAACAGTAGGCTACAAAATCCGAGCTGGGACATGCAAGTGTAAACATGAATGTGAATGTGAATGTGGTGGTAGGCCTAATTAAGATTATCGCGAATGTGAATCTGAATCTGAATCTGAATCTGAATGTGAATGTGGTGGTAAGAATTGTACATTGGTGTAATTAAGATTATCGCGAATGTGAATCTGAATGTGAATGTGAATGTGGTGGTAAGAATTGTACATTGGTGTAATTACGATTATCGCGAAAGTGAATCTGAATCTGAATGTGAATGTGAATCTGAATGTGAATGTGGTGGGAAGAATTGTACATTGGTTTCTCTACAGTCACATTCGTTTCTCTACATTCAGATTCACGTTCGTTTGGAATGTATAATTCTTACCACCACATTCACATTCAGATTCAGATTCACATTCACGTGAATCTGAATGTAGAGAAACGAATGTGAATGTAGAGAAACCAATGTACAATTATTAACACCACATTCACATTCAGATTCAGATTCACATTCACATTCATATTTACACTTGCATGTCTCAGCTCGGATTTTATAGCCTACTGTTTTCATTTATTATTCATTTGTTTTTACTTTTTATGTTCCAGCTCGGATTTTGTAGCCTACTGTTTTCATATTGTTATGCCCTGATTTTATACAGGTTTAACTTGGTATAGGTGAGTTCTGCAAGACTGGGCTATTGGATTTATTGCAAATTACATAAAGGGAATCAACAGAGGACATAGAAAAGCTCGGATAAATGATTTGAAATACAGCTTTATTTAAAATAACACACTCGGGTATATGGTCCGTAATAGGATTCGCACGAACAATAGATGTTGGAGCGCGGGGGTAGGTTAGTGGCCTTTGTAACGTCTCTTAGCACTGCTCGCGGATTTGAATAGAGTTCTTTCGCTTCCCACTTCCAACATTCAGGAATTATTCTTCTGATCACATTACTTAACGATACGTAGATTACTTAAATCACAAGGCTAGGCATCTCGTTATCTTGAGTTGGTGTGGGGGGCTAACAGCGACTCTTTTGCCGTCCAAGTTGTCCGGGAGTGTAGAGAAGTGTACAGTTGGGCTAACTTGTCTAGCCGTTGGTGACACGTCGTTATGGGACTCCTACTGAAAGCCTTAAATGCCTCTGTCATCGGCGTAGCCAGAGAAAACAGTGGATCGAATTAACGTAAGGCAGTCGGGAGAACGACTTTCCTTACCATTCTGGCCTTATGGGAGGTTCAGACGTGCAAGCGGCTTTTCACCTTTCGGTCAAACAGACAATTGTTTGCCCAGGAATCTTCTCGTCGAGTCTTCTCCTAAACTCGCGTAATCCCTTCTAACATAACCAGATCTTTCTACCTGGTACCGGTTATGAGTTATGATTGCTCTGAAGCCCAAAGTAGTGGCGAGCCGGCTGACAATACGTTTATGAGACAATCAAAAAGAATTTATGAATCGGTTGTTGAAAGATATAATCTTGCCCCTGGTTTCCTGGTCAAGGATTGATTCACTCCCTCACGGATGCACTTGGATCGCGAACACCGAAAATCACTGTATATCCTGAGGGTGGAGCTTGGGTAATATATCCACAAATGTGGCACTTCCGTTACGTGGGTTACATCCTCCGGAACTGGCTTGTTTTGGACGCGGGACTATATATATGGAGGGGGTGGGGGGGGGCAGAGGGGGTTCCTTTGTCTAACTTTTGGATGTCGGAGGGGAACACAAGTTAATTTAATCCCTTGGTTGAAGAGGGTAGCATTAAAGGTCTATTATAAAGTTAGCATGTAGGCCGCAATATGATTTACCTTTTTCTGACATTTACTCTAAAACAAATTATTAATAGAAGTTGAGAGGAGGATGTTGGGGGTAATAAAAAAAACTAGTTTGTCCAGCGCCTTTGGACTCGAGCGGTAAGGCAGCCTACGTTAATATTATCTCTATGATCCTCCTCTGAGGTAGCTGAAATGCTATTAGGAGTCTAAGACAGGTTAAGAGGGACTTGGGGGTTAGATAGGAACGGGATAGGAATAGGATTTAGGCTGGAATCGAAACTTGGAGGTTGGTATGGGTTGTAAACACCCAGAGTTTCTAGCAAGAATTTGGCGGGCATGTAGGATGTCGGTAGTCCTACGCGAGGGGGAGATGCTGGGCCTCTTCGATGGGAGGAAAGGGGGGATTAGCCTCGCGCGCATTAATTCACTGCCCCAGGTTGTAGGGGTGTTTAGTTATGTTAGGGGATAGTTAAAGGAGGTACCAAAATAGGTTTGTACTCTCTGCTTACGGAAGCTGGAGAAAATTACTTGCTCGGCACAAATTAAACATCCTGATGGCGTCCTTTTTAGAGGGTGTTATTAAGCTCGGGTTAGTATGGAAACAAACGACAGGGTGGATAAAAGGTTACAACTGAGCACGCTTGTTACTACGCAAAGTATTGGTGGATCAATGAGAGTTAACTTAGGAAAAGTTGACATGCATGAAGGACGGTATTTTGCCGTCGTTAATATAAAAGTATAGAACCTGGTTGAATAACTCAAGTTCAATTGTATAACTACTTAGGTGCTAGAAACGAATCCCGGAGCATGGGGTAATATACGTTTATCTTCTTAAATGGAGAGAGAAACTAGGTGGCTTCCCTAGAGCTCTCTGGAGAGGATCGTATTCAGATTTGTCATAATTAATCTTATATAAAACAACAGAGATACGAAAACAGAGTAGTGTGGACTGTGGACTAGAAGGGATGACTGATTAGATGTAAAATAGGTGTGGAGAGAGACGGAAAGGAGGAACACAATGGTGAAGGAAAAAAATACTTAACTTACGAAAACGAAATGCATGCATAAATGACGGTATTAGTCATCGTTAAAATAAAGCGAATGAACCCTGGTTGAAATGCACGGAATACGATTCGACATGGGCAGTGCCTCCGTGTCATATCCATATCGATCGGGCAATTTCTGGTTCATATAATATCCTAGGCACTAAAATTAAACAGCTGAGCTTGGGGTCGGTGGAGGGGACATTTTTATGGCCTACCTTCTTTCAAGGGGGTGGGAGGGGGGCATAGCCTCGCGCGCTTTACCCCTATGGTTCAGGTGGTGAGTGTGGTTTACTTAGGTTAGAGGATCGTGAAAGAGATACAAGAATAGGTTTGCACTCTCTGTATACTGGGGTTCGAGTCGGAACTGATTCCGCACGGTATATAAAACATCCTGATGGGCGTCATGCGAGGGGAAGGTTTGTGAAGTGGGGTTGGTAGGCCTACGGGGAGAGGAAAAGGACAGGGTGGCTCAAAAGGTTACCACTGGGCATGCGGTCACTAAGCAGAGTATTGTGGATAACACTTTTTCTTTAACTTAGGAATGGGTACATGCATGAGTGACATCGATCTATCTCATAATGGAGAGAGAAAGACTAGGTAGTTTTTCCTGCACTTCTCTGGAGATGATCGTATGTAAATTGGTTATTATTAATTATATAAATCAACAGATATGGATTAGTACAAGCACAGGGTTAGGTTAGTTTTCTGTGGATCGGTGGCATACATAGAAAAACAGGTTTTTATGGGGTAAAATTTTTGAGGCGGTTGTACCGAGTTTGACCCGTAGCCAAACTCACGCGAAATTAATACGACGATATTGTCCGGCACGACAATTTCCTAAGCACAGGCCCGCATACGAAATTGGGGATGGTCTGGGGGCTTTCCAAATCAATGAGTAATTGCCTAATTGAATCTCGGAATTACTCTTAGGTATCTTGTCTAGTGAAATGGAGGTTGCGATTGGAAGGTTGGGAACATATATAGTTAGTGGATAAAACAACGGGAGGCTAGGAACATATAATTGTTATATAGCTAAGTACAGGGCTGACGTAATCAGATAGACGTGTAGATGGTATATTAATTCAGGTAACGTCTATCTTGAGGAGTTATAGAATCGTCTCAACATAATCATTTCGATCTCCAACTCTCGAATATAGATTTGTAGTCAGGGATGTTTTCTCATCTGAAGCAATAGTAATAGTAACACACAAGGGATAGGGTACATAATAGGTTGAGGATAAATCCTACACAAATGTGGTTAAGAATCTCAGTGAATTACTGGCAACAAAGGTGAAACATGAACATAGTATAAATCACCAGTACTATTAACAATCGATATGAGTCGAATATCTTCAGTGACGGATTAACAAACAAAGAAACAATAAATATCTCAAGTTGAGAGACCTGGGGAGCATTGAAACAACATAATTGCCCAGAATGACTAGGCGAGTCACACGGCTGAGGTTCGTATTACCGGACAGTTGCGGTGGACTCCAGAACAGAGGGGGAGGGGCATAGGTTTACTGAGGTGTCTTCAGATCGCCGTCGTACCTACACAATGAAAATATATAGTCTGTATGCATGGTTGGTACCTTAATTAAATACATACTTAGTCGGTACATAAAAAAATGTTAAGGAATAAAGTAATGTGGGTTGTATACTAGAAGGCTGTGATTGGAGAGACGTATACATATGTGGAGTTATGTGGAAGGGAGACAACGAAGTTGGTGTGGTGATCCTTATAGCTACGCTGGCCTGTGATGCCGGTCCTTTCGTTCCTGTGGCATTTTACATATATTTTCATTCACGTGAATCTGAATGTAGAGAAACGAATGTGAATGTAGAGAAACCAATGTAGCCTACAATTCTTACCACCACATTCACATTCAGATTCAGATTCACATTCGCGATAATCTTTACCACCACATTCACATTCACATTCATATTTACACTTGCATGCCCCATAAACCCGAATATAAAAGTAAAAAATTGAAAATAAATGAAAACAGTACAAAATCAGCCTACAATTCTTACCACCACATTTAGATTCAGATTCACATTAGCAATAATCTTAATTACCACCACATTCACATTCACATTCATATTTACACTTGCATGTCCCATAAAACCGAACATAAAAGTAAAAAATTGAAAATCAATTAAAACAGTACAAAATCCGAGATGGGACATGCGAATGTAAATGTGAATGAAATGAATGGCGGTAAGATTTTCGCGAATGTGAATGTGAATGCGAATGTGGTAGTAAGATTACGTTGGCAATATTTCTTTCCATTCTGTGCCTCTCTCTTGTCTCATCCCTATTCTCCTTAGCTTTCTCCTGCAATCCCCTCCCCACCTCCCACCTACTCCAATCCCTTGACCACTCATAGATTCTCCTAATCCAGGTGTTGTTCTCTAACTTATCTAACCTAATCTTGTATTTCAATTTTGCCTTCATGATTCTTTCCCTGAAGGTGCTCCAACCCATATCCCCTCTAATTGCCTCCACTGCCGTCCATGTTTTTGCTCCTAGTGCCAGTCTACCAACTCTGTTCTGTACCCTCTCCAGCCTCTCAACCTCCTCCTCAGTGCAAGCTATAGCCTCCAATCCATGCATTATTTTGACCAGCTTGCTTCGTTCAAGATCGCGGTATGTATAGGCTAGTATTTTTACTTAGCCTAGGCCTAGGCTACTTGGTTACTTGGTGAGGTTTATAGGCCGGTGCCTCGAAGTCGTAGTGCTCTACCACTGCCCCCGAGCCCGTGGTCCCAATGTAGAAGGTCCACTTGATCCAGAATTGAGTTTGATAGCCTGATAGGTGGTGTACCGTGGTGCATCAGGAACCTTGCCCTAGAAGATACAGTGTTACCAATTACGGATTATTAGCCCAATATAAAATGACAAAACCGACAAACTACAGTATCGCTACATTAGTCCTTAAAGCATTTTCTAGAAGAATGTTTCTGAGGGGATGTATGTTTGTAAGTGTGAAGCACATGAATGAATCAATCGCTTTTAATTATCTAAGCTAGCGCCTATCCTGAATTGAACCGAATCTTCACATTAAATCTTGACCTAATAGGCCTACCTGTATTTACATTTCAGAGGTTCGTTCATGAAGTTTGAGAGTTCATATTGGGCCAAGGTTAATGTCCGAAGAGTGTATGAGTGTGCAAGCAGCAATTTCTACATAGAAGAGCAATACACACAAATTAGATTAGTTATCCCTTAAAGAAACAAGTTCTTCAAACGTGATTCAAAGAAAACGAAAGTTATAGGACTAACATTAACATAGCGACCACACGAATTCGTAAAATGTATCCTGATATTATGGCCTACTGCAGGGGTCGGCAACCTTTTGACCATGATGTGCCAATATTATATGAATGCCAATTTATTTACTACCCTGCGTGCCAGGTTCGAAAAAAAGGGAGATTTCCCTGTATGTGGCAACACTGCCAGTGCAGCCTAACACATCACCAACGGGCTTGAAGGAACGTGGTGTACTCGTCTACAACCAACCTCACTTCTTGTCGCGTTCACGACCAATTGTCGTTGTTATTCAATGTACAGGTATAATTTATAAGAATTAGTTAGAATCGTGCATTAAACAATAACATAAAATGTTCATTAAATTATCATAATCTCTCTCTCTCATCATTATTATTTTTTTTCATTGTATTTGTCTTTGTTCCATCAAATGTCTCAGCGTGCCATAGACAAGCACCATTAGTGCCAAGCCTGGCACTCGTGCCTAAGGTTGCTGACCCCTGGCCTACTGTATATAATTATATATATATAGGCCTATTATATAGGCTACTCTATATATATGAAACCTACTACGTGCCATATTGCATAATTCATCATCCCTCTGTCATGTTCACTATAGTTTTGGCAATTTGGCTTTTGTCTTCATTGCCCTTAGTAGCCTATAGTATAGCCTACAGACCATGGCTATTACTTTTAATTACTCGATATCTAGGCTACTGTAGCCCATATTTTCGTTGCTTTGTATCTGTAGAACCTTAGGCATACCCTTCTTCTTCTTGTTTCAATGCGCAGTTTGCTTGGGAATGTGGAAAAGGAAACTAAACGAAAAATCTAGTCTGAAGATCTACAGAACTTGGAAGCAGAAAATCAAAGGAGAAGAGAGACTATAGGACAACCGACCAGCATCAGTGATCTTTTTCAAAGGAAGAACCAACAACCTACAGCTCAAAGATAGAAACAGACACAGTGGAGGCGATACTAAATGTGACTTGTGTGGAGCAGCGATGGAGAATCTAAAGCACTTTGTACTATGGTGCAGGAAATTTACGGAGGAGAGAAGAGAGGACCAATTGCTGCAACAACCTTACATCGAAGACGAGGATGAGTTACTAGGAAGACTGTTTTATTGATGAAGAATATACTACATGAACCAAAAATTTCATCTACAAGACTTGGAGGAAACATGAGCGACTTATAAAAGAATCACAGTGAAAGAGCACGACACATAAATAAATAAAACTAAAACCAAAACCCTAGGAAAGTGCATTTGTAAAGGCTTAGTCTTTCCGACCATCAACTGAACTGAACTGGAGGGTTGGGGTGTCTCCAGATTACTGCACAGGCGTTTTAAGAGGGGTGAAAAGAAAAGTTGTGTTAGTATAATAGGAGTTAGGAGAGATAGTAAAGGTGGGTTTTATATTGTTTAGAGAGATAGTTTATCGTCATCTTTTAAGGTCAGGGTGATTTAAGTCAAGTTGGGGGGAGGTCAAAGATGTTGATGATGATGATGATCGGTGGTGGTACAGTACAGTAGGCTACTGCTCGGTCGGGGTGATTTAAGTCAAGGTGAGGGTGATGTCAGAGATGATGATGATCAGTGGAGGTACAGTACAGTACTGTTCTATGTGTATTCTGTTGGTGTAGGATACTGTGTGGGGATGGTTATTCAGTTGATAATTTTATATGCTTGTGATTTTGTTTGTTGTTCTGATGAAGGTTCCTAGGGCTGAGGCGATGACATGTTTGCTGTGTTGTGGTAGGTCTCATCCACTAACGTTTTTTGTTGATGTTTCTGAGGTTTCTGTAGCGGTTATCCTGAGGTGGTGATGATGGATGTTGGGTATGGGTAGTGTTGTTTTGTCTTCTTTTTTTTTTGGGGTGCTGAAAATTTGCCGTTTTGATGGTGGGGTTTCGTTGGCCTTGGCTTTTACTGTCGGTTGTTTTTGTTTGTGTTTTTTTACTTTCCTTTGGGCTTTTTTCGGTTGGGATGCTCTTGGGTTGGCTGGTATTCCCAGTACTGGTACCAGTATCAGTTATTATTATTTGTTGTTGTTGTTCCGTGGGCTGTTGCTCTGTTGAGTTGACTTGATGTTGTTGTTGTTGATGTGTTGAAGGGAAGGAAGCAACTGATCGTCACGAATAAACCCTAGAGAGGACGGTTTTGTCGAGACTGCCTTTAAAGTTGTGGAATTCTCCCCAACTTTTTAAGGAAATTAATTGTGCATTGTATCACTCTCTGCCTTTTCTCTGGGATCACGTCTATTGCTCCTAGTAGAACGGGGATGGTTATGTTTTTAATATTCATCCTGTTTAAGGTGTCTTTAAGGATTGTTCTCATTGAGTGAAATCGTGGGCAATGCAGGAGAAAATGAGTGATGGTGTCTTCGGTGTTTCTGCACCAGGGGCAGTATGGATCCGGGGCCAATTTCAATCTGTGGAGATGTTTGTTCAACCCGGAATGACCAATTCTGAGGCACGTAATTACGACATCGATGTTCCTAGTTTGGGATCGTGTCCATGGATGGGGTGATGAGTCGGTTCTGAAGAGGCCTAAGTGCTTTTCCGGGAGGAGGTTTGAAAGCTCTGTGTCCCATTCTTGTATTGCTTTTGTTCTGCTCACTGATGATAGTGTGTGGATGTCATGGGGTAGGGGCTCAGTGGAGGTTAGCTGGTGTCCTAGTTTGGCTGCCTCGTCTGCGATTGTGTTACCCTTAATGCCAACATGTGAGGGGATCCATTGTAGTTTGATATTTCTGGGCGAGTTAAGTGTCGTGATAAGAATATGTTGTATGTTTTGGATTATGTTTCTATGCGATTCGGGATTGGGCGAGAGTATATTACTATATTCTGTAGTGGGAGATGTGATTGGCAAAACTGGAGTGCTTTTTGGATTGCAAAAAGTTCTGAGGTGATGTTAGAATGGGTGGCAGCGAGTTTCCATGACTGGCAGATACTTAGCTCTTCATATAGACGGCTGCTGCAGCTGATGGGGGGGATGGGATGTATGAGCCATCTGTAAAGATTGGGGAGTGGTTTGTGAATTTAGTGTGGTGTAGTTCGTTGAATAGGTGTTTGGCTTTGGCTGAGTCCTGTGATTTATGGAAGGATGGATGTAGAGTTGTGAGAGTTGACTTGAGTCATCGTGCACTCTGGTGACTCTGGTGATGGTTGTGGGGTGGGTGAAGCTGTAGGCGCTGATGTATTCGCTGCCAGTACTGGTGGTGCTGTGGTACCGGTAGTTGTATCTACCGGTACTGGAGGTGTTGTGCAACTTGTGCTAGTTGCAGCTACCGTTACTGGTGGTGTTGTGATAGCTGTAGCTACTGGTGCTGGTGGTGTTGTGGCTGTTGTAATTGTAGCCTCCAGTACTGATGGTGCTGTGACTGTTGCAGTTACTGGTACTGTAGCTGTAGGTGTTGTGTTAGTTGTAGTTGCAGGTGGTGTTGGTGTTGATGGTGATGTTGTTATAGTTATGGCTGCAGTATGTGATGAGTGTGGTAGGGGGGGTTGTGGGCCTGGTGGAGGGACTGGGCAAAGCATATGAGGGGGGTCTGGTTGTTGTGAGGGTGGCGGTATGCTTATGTTGGTGGAAGATGGTCCACCATCTGTATCAGTGTCATTATTTTTTGTTTGGACAGCATGTTGGAGGTTGCTGATGATGGAGGCCATTATGTGTAGTGTGACGTTAACCACTCCGTTAGAACCGCATGGCTTGTCCTACAGTGACTCGCTAGGATCGCCAGGGCAGTGGATGTGGCTACAGTTGGTGTATTGTTGTGTGCTTTATTTCATATGAAAGCTCGTGTCATGGGCAGTCCAGAAAGGCTCTTTGTTTTCACCCATGTCAAGGCTTTCTATATTTAATTGCAAAGTATATGTTTTATCATTAAGTAGTAATGATAGGATTTGAGAGAGAGAGAGAGAGAGAGAGAGAGAGAGAGAGAGTAGAACAGAGTGTGGGGAGGCGCGCAGTGATTTGCTATACTCGATGACGTCATAGCTGGCTGGCCTCGGGGATTCGTTGAAGGAGTTTTTTACCATGCTTGGTGATGTCATGTTTGGCTGGCTTCTTTAGCATTGGCTAGAGGACTTGTTACCCCTTTTTCTACGCGGTTCGAACTAGTGCTAGTATATATACTGCTCTCTGGCCACTCTCTCCCTCAGATCTGGTTTCTAGAACGCATCCCTCTTATCCCTTTGATACCTGTCCCCCTCTCTGCACCTGAGAACCTTTTCCTCTGCCTATCTCTCTCATTTTCCATATCTTTCACCACCTTTTATTAATATTATACCCCCTCTGGTTAACTCTGCATAATCAGCTTCATGCTGGCCAGTTGTATTGTGCGTTAAGGTCTTATATAACCCATGTATGTTAGTTGTTAAGATAAGTTGATCACGAAGCATTGGTTGGCATTCATATTGTTCAACCGCTTCCTATAATTATTAGTGTTCTGCTGGATTAGATAATGCTAGACTAGGAGTCTGATACTATAAGGTATTGTTTCCGATGGGTGATGGCTTTAGTTAAAAGCTGCACGACATACCTGAGAACTGGAGTTGATTGGGTAAATTCTAGTCTGTGTGCCATTGAGAGTAGAGCATGCACGAATGAGGGCTTTTTGCCTATACCATTCTGCACTGTTCTAGGCTCGGTTGCTTGTCTTTGAGGTACGCCAGGAGAACGCTTAATACTTCGGTATTAAGGTTTCTCAAGAGAGCTACCCTTCCCTATAACGTAATATTTGACACACAGACTTGAGATTTGCACTAGGCTATGCGGCATGCCATGCGCACCAGTATCTCGTATCATTGACCCTAGCTAGACTTTATCAGTCACAGTAGACATTAAGTATATTAAACCAATTACTCTTTTTTATGCATACCCGTTTATAATTACACAAGCATTTCGCAGCCTAGTTTGATGTATTGAGACACAAACGACTTAGGCTCTTTTTGTTGATAGGAATACTGCATTGTTGTGGCGATTATTATTATTGTTGTGGCGTTTAGGATATTCTTGGCTCCGACTGCATTATATCTCCTGCCTTTTTGTGTGCATAGCCTGCACGAGCATTGTTCCGCTGCCTGCCTTTTTGGGTTCCATTTCCGATTCGAGCATCTTGATAGCATCTAACATTTAAAGAAGATTCCTTGTTGGTGTTGAAGGACTTTAGTGCACTTTCTTTCATGCAGGAGTGCCTGACATTTATTGATTAAAGTAACGTAAGCTGTAACTTCTCTTACCACCTTACTTTGCGTACCATAACCAAGCACCTTCGGTTATAGGTAGTAATAGGCTGTTTTCACATAACAATAAGCCTAGAGTAGACGCACATTTATTGAGAGTTTAATAACCTATTATTGCATATAGAACTCTGGAGAGTATTTGTGTTCTTTGTTCACTGGGAATATACATCAGAGGTTGGATCTAGCGCTTTGCGTTGTAGCATTTATGCCATTACTAGTCCAATGAATAAGAGCCCTGATATATTTAAACCTCAGTCGTAACAAATGGCGACCTTACCTAGGATTTGGTGAACCTACATTTATTAGCAGGGAACATTTGTTGTTTTGGGGAATATTTTGCGGGGATCAGCAAGATTTTTTATTTTATTTTTTTTTTGCAACATAGTAGCCCCTGAGTATTTCCGAGAATTTTTGTGTGTATATTGAGGTATAAGAGTTTGGGATGCTTCTTTTCTGAATATTGAGGTGGAAATTTTTTGTGAGCATCATGTCTTATACCGGATCAGAGGAGAATGGAGACACAGTACGTAATGTCGAAACTGAGGAACAGCAGTATGATGAAATGGTTAATCAGGTGAACTGTGAGGAGGATGCTAGGATATTTTTGCAATGGCCTGTTACTGCCGAGCGGTTGGAGGGTATGGATCGGTACGGTCTTCAATGCCTGGCCACAGCTATCGGTCATGCGGGTACTAGCAGCATGACCAGGGATAACTTGATAACGTGTGTACTGGGCAGGGTGACTGGTGAGCGAGATGGGTTGAGTGCTCAGAGCCCTTCGGCCATGCTTCTCCTACACTCGACTCCCAGCCATCCCAGTAGTTTGCCGACCCCGAGTACGCGTCCACAGTTGGGTGGTGACTGGCAGGGTGGGTTGCCCCTTGGGGGACCACCGGTAATTTCAAACATTGTAGCACCTTCACCTCCGAAAGGCTTAACTCCAGAATTATTGTATCAGCTCGAATTAGCTAAGATCGAAGAGAGAAAGGCTATCAGGGTATGTGAGCTTCAGCAGCAAACAGAGCTAGCAAAAATCCAAGCTGATTTAGAGTCGACTAGGTACTGTGCCGACATGGACGTAGAGAAGTCGCGAGTAGAGACAACGGGACAGCGACCTGGGGCTGGTAACCGTGCTCATGATCAATCTCTCTCGCACTTATTGAAACTGGTTCCGGTGTTTGATGAGAGTGGTGTAACAGAATTTTTCGCATGCTTTGAGAAGAAGTGCCAGGAACACCAGTGGCCAGAGAATAAATGGGCAGCACTTGTATCCTCTAGATTAATAGGCAAGGGTCTTAAAGCCTACGATGCGTTACCTTTGGAGTCATGTATTGTGTATGAGGATCTCAAGGAGGCTGTCCTGTGGGCTTACGAACTGCAACCAGAAACGTACCGTTTGAAGTTCCGGGGTGTAACCAAGGGAAGAGATAGCACCTTTTTGGAACACGCCCGGGACTTGTCCGATGCTATGGGGAACTGGCTCCGATCTGAGAAGGTAACAACATTTCATGGAGTTAAGCAGTTAATGATGTTGGAGCAGTTCTTTAAGAGCACGGGCGGTGATCTAACTTTGAACTTAAAGGAGAAAAACCCAAGAACTCTAGTCGAAGCAGCAGAAATGGCTGATCGACGGCTGTCGTTGATTCGGGGTTGCGGGTCCTCACAGAAGTACGATGCAAGTGCTAGGGACCGTTATCCTCCCCCTCCCCGTAGCAATGACACATTTAAACAAAAGAGCAATGAAACTAAAACTGAATCCAAACCTAACACCACGCCGTATGAGAAAAGTCAGGGGCTTTTTACATCACAGTATAAGCCGAAACCGAAATATATGTGTTTTAATTGCCACCAGGAGGGTCATAAGGCAAATGAGTGCTCTAGTCGACCTCCTCCGGCAGCCGTGTCTTTTTCTCACGGCATTGGAGTGTTCAAGAGGACATCGGAGTTTGTTAGAGGCAATTCTTCCGAGGCAAATACACTGCCAGTGCAGAAGGATCCGGAAGGCTTATTCCCTGTCCGTGATGCCTTTAGTGACCACAGGGGACTCGGTTGTGTGGAGTGGGGGGGTAGAAGACATGAGGTGAGAATTTTGCGTTACACTGGGGCATCGCAAACATTGTTGAGGAATTTCACTGGTAAACCTGTAAATACGGCGCGGGTGGTTGTGGTTCACGGAGTTAATGCAACAAGGTCATACCCGCTTGTAAGAATGAAGATGGAAGTTGATGGTGTGACTCGTGACCTGGATGTAGGAATTGTGGAGAAGTGGCCTGTTGGGGGGGCCGCCCCCCTTCTCGGCAACGACTTTGCGGGGCCTACTTCTGAGGCTCCACCCTTGGTCGTTGCCGAGAAGCCGGCCGACGTGAGTGGGGAGGAGCAGGAGTGGGTTGAGAAGTGTCAGGTGCAACCTATGGCGTGTGTTGTCACCAGATCTCTTGCATCCAGGGAGTCACATTCTGGTCAACAGTCTTTAGACAAGCGGAGGAAAGGTACCGAGAAGGGGTTGAAAGTTGATGCGGTTGAGAGTTTAGTATCAACGGACATTCTCGGGGACTCATTATTAGGACCCATTTTCGAGTCTGGAGAAGACCCATTAACTGTTACTAAGAAGGCAGATGATGGGCTTAAATAGACAAAGAGACAGCAACGATACAGAGAGAGAGAGCAACGGGAGGCTAAATTCGATGTAGGAGGGGGCATGAGTTGTTTCGCAAACACTTTGATAAGCTTGCTCCTTCGGACATTCGTAAATTGCACTTAGAAAGACCCGGAGGTTCTTGAATGTGGTACCGGGGCTGTCGAGTTGAAGGAGGACAGTGATGCACAGTCGGGAGATTTTTACAAGTATCCCTTGACCATCATGGAGGTAGCAACAAGGTACCCTGACGCGTACCCTATGAGAAATGGGTCAGCGAAGACGGTGGTCAGAAACTTGCTAGTGTATTTTTCCTGGTATGGTTACCCGCAGGTAATTCAGTCAGACCAGGGATCCAACTTCACTTCTAGCCTCTTTGTTCAAGCAATGCCGCAGCATGGGATTGTTACGGTTGTGTCATCTGCGTATCATCCGGAGAGCCAGGGTGTGTTAGAGCGATGGCACTCAGCCTTGGAATCTGTGCTTCGTTGTTGTTGCTTTGAGAGTGGGAATGGTTGGGATCTTGGCTTGCCATGTGTTTTATTTGCTGGACGGGAGGTACCTGGGAAAAGTTTGGGATTCAGCCCTAATGAGCTCGTCTTTGGACACCGTGTCAGAGGGCCTCTCCATATGGTTGAAGAAATATGGGAGGGCGCAGAAAAACCTTGTTCTAGGCTCAAGTATGTCCTCGACAGTCGAGAACGGATGTTGCGCAGTCTGGAGTTGGCTGGCCGTAATTTGACTAGCTCTCAGGCCCTCATGAAGGACAGGTACGACCTCAAGGTTAAACTCAGGGAGTTTCACGTGGGTCAGGAGGTGTTGATTCTACTGCCCCTTGTAGGTCATCCCTTATCCGCAAAGTACACTGGTCCTTATAGGGTGGTTGAGAGGCTATCGGACCTGGATTACTTGGTAGCCACTCCAGACAGACGAAAGCGCAGTCAGCTATGTCACGTTAATCTCATGAAGGAGTATGTGAGGCACCCCCCTGAGCCTCTCACTGTGCCTGTGATGACATTTAGCAGTCAAGGTGGAGAAGGAGAACGGGACAGTCAAGCTCAGGTGGAGGATAACTGGAAGGATAAGAAAGTCAAATGGGCGCCTGAGTGTGAGAGGGCGTTTGGAGTAGTAAAACACCTGTTGTGCACTCACCCGATCCTCAGGGCCCCTGACTTTAGCCTACCTTTCCAACTAGCAACGGATGCTAGTGGTGTGGGGGCTGGTGCCGTCCTTGTGAAAAAGGACGATGCTGGGCTGGAGCATCCTGTTAGTTTCTGCTCGGAGAAGTACATTTCGGCCCAGGGGAGCTGCTCTGTTGTCGAGGAGGAGCTGCTGGCGGTTGTGCTTGCGCTGGGGCATTTCGAGGTCTATGTTCCAGCCTATGGTCCGGTCGTTGTAGTTTACCCAGATCATCACCCTCTCAAGTTCTTGGACCAGTTTCACAATCGGAATATGAGGCTGACCAGGTGGTCACTAAGGTTACTGGTATATAACCTGGACATACGCCATATTGCCGGTTGTGACAACGTGGTTGCAGATTGTCTTTCAAGGGTATATGATCCTGGGTAGATTGACACACGGGTAGCCTCCTGCTTTAGTTTGAATAGTATTTTGCGCTTGGTGCTTGTTGGCTCGCGGTTGTAGCCCGGCGTATTGGGTCGTTAAGCAGGAGTTGAGCGTTTTTTTTTTGGGTGCTGAAAATTTGCCGTTTTGATGGTGGGGTTTCGTTGGCCTTGGCTTTTACTGTCGGTTGTTTTTGTTTGTGTTTTTTTACTTTCCTTTGGGCTTTTTTCGGTTGGGATGCTCTTGGGTTGGCTGGTATTCCCAGTACTGGTACCAGTATCAGTTATTATTATTTGTTGTTGTTGTTCCGTGGGCTGTTGCTCTGTTGAGTTGACTTGATGTTGTTGTTGTTGATGTGTTGAAGGGAAGGAAGCAACTGATCGTCACGAATAAACCCTAGAGAGGACGGTTTTGTCGAGACTGCCTTTAAAGTTGTGGAATTCTCCCCAACTTTTTAAGGAAATTAATTGTGCATTGTATCACTCTCTGCCTTTCTCTGGGATCACGTCTATTGCTCCTAGTAGAACGGGGATGGTTATGTTTTTAATATTCATCCTGTTTAAGGTGTCTTTAAGGATTGTTCTCATTGAGTGAAATCGTGGGCAATGCAGGAGAAAATGAGTGATGGTGTCTTCGGTGTTTCTGCACCAGGGGCAGTATGGATCCGGGGCCAATTTCAATCTGTGGAGATGTTTGTTCAACCCGGAATGACCAATTCTGAGGCACGTAATTACGACATCGATGTTCCTAGTTTGGGATCGTGTCCATGGATGGGGTGATGAGTCAGTTCTGAAGAGGCCTAAGTGCTTTTCCGGGAGGAGGTTTGAAAGCTCTGTGTCCCATTCTTGTATTGCTTTGTTCTGTCACTGATGATAGTGTGTGGATGTCATGGGGTAGGGCTCAGTGGAGGTTAGCTGGTGTCCTAGTTTGGCTGCCTCGTCTGCGGTTACCCTTAATGCCAACATGTGAGGGATCTTGTAGTTTGATATTTCTGGGCGAGTTAGTGTCGGATAAGAATATGTTGTATGTTTTGGATTATGTTTCTATGCGATTCGGGATTGGGCGAGAGTATATTACTATATTCTGTAGTGGGAGGTGTGATTGGCAAAACTGGAGTGCTTTTGGATTGCAAAAGTTCTGAGGTGATGTTAGAATGGGTGGCAGCGAGTTTCATGATGGCAGATACTTAGCTCTTCTATAGACGGCTGCTGCAGCTGATTGGGGGGGATGGGATGTATGAGCCATCTGTAAAGATTGGGGAGTGGTTTGTGAATTTAGTGTGGTGTAGTTTTGTTGAATAGGTGTTTGGCTTTGGCTGAGTCCTGTGATTTATGGAAGGATGTAGAGTTGTGAGAGTTGACTGAGTCATCGTGCACTCTGACTCTGGTGATGGTTTGGGGTGGGTGAAGCTGTAGGCGCTGATGTTTCGCTGCCAGTACTGGTGGTGCTGTGGTACCGGTAGTTGTATCTACCGGTACTGGAGGTGTTGTGCAACTTGTGCTAGTTGCAGCTAACCGTTACTGGGTGTGTTGTGATAGCTGTAGCTACTGGTGCTGGTGGTGTTGTGGCTGTTGTAATTGTAGCCTCCAGTACTGATGTGCTGTGACTGTTGCAGTTACTGGTACTGTAGCTGTAGGTGTTGTGTTATTGTAGTTGCAGGTGGTGTTGGTGTTGATGGTGATGTTGTATAGTTATGGCTGCAGTATGTGATGAGTGTAGGAGGGGGTTGTGGCCTGGTGGAGGGACTGGGCAAAGCATATGAGGGGGGTCTGGTTGTTGTGAGGGTGGCGGTATGCTTATGTTGGTGGAAGATGGTCCACCATCTGTATCAGTGTCATTATTTTTTGTTTGGACAGCATGTTGGAGGTTGCTGATGATGGAGGCCATTATGTGTAGTGTGACGTTAACCACTCCGTTAGAACCGCATGGCTTGTCCTACAGTGACTCGCTAGGATCGCCAGGGCAGTGGATGTGGCTACAGTTGGTGTATTGTTGTGTGCTTTATTTCATATGAAAGCTCGTGTCATGGGCAGTCCAGAAAGGCTCTTTGTTTTCACCCATGTCAAGGCTTTCTATATTTAATTGCAAAGTATATGTTTTATCATTAAGTAGTAATGATAGGATTTGAGAGAGAGAGAGAGAGAGAGAGAGAGTAGAACAGAGTGTGGGGAGGCGCGCAGTGATTTGCTATACTCGATGACGTCATAGCTGGCTGGTCTCGGGGATTTGTTGAAGGAGTTTTTTACCATGCTTGGTGATGTCATGTTTGGCTGGCTTCTTTAGCATTGGCTAGAGGACTTGTTACCCCTTTTTCTACGCGGTTCGAACTAGTGCTAGTATATATACTGCTCTCTGGCCACTCTCCCTCAGATCTGGTTTCTAGAACGCATCCCTCTTATCCCTTTGATACCTGTCCCCTCTCTGCACCTGAGAACCTTTTCCTCTGCCTATCTCTCTCATTTTCCATATCTTTCACCACCTTTTATTAATATTATACCCCTCTGGTTAACTCTGCATAATCAGCTTCATGCTGGCCATTGTATTGTGCGTTAAGGTCTTATATAACCCATGTATGTTAGTTGTTAAGATAAGTTGATCACGAAGCATTGGTTGGCATTCATATTGTTCAACCGCTTCCTATAATTATTAGTGTTCTGCTGGATTAGATAATGCTAGACTAGGAGTCTGATACTATAAGGTATTGTTTCCGATGGGTGATGGCTTTAGTTAAAAGCTGCACGACATACCTGAGAACTGGAGTTGATTGGGTAAATTCTAGTCTGTGTGCCATTGAGAGTAGAGCATGCACGAATGAGGGCTTTTTGCCTATACCATTCTGCACTGTTCTAGGCTCGGTTGCTTGTCTTTGAGGTACGCCAGGAGAACGCTTAATACTTCGGTATTAAGGTTTCTCAAGAGAGCTACCCTTCCCTATAACGTAATATTTGACACACAGACTTGAGATTTGCACTAGGCTATGCGGCATGCCATGCGCACCAGTATCTCGTATCATTGACCCTAGCTAGACTTTATCAGTCACAGTAGACATTAAGTATATTAAACCAATTACTCTTTTTTATGCATACCCGTTTATAATTACACAAGCATTTCGCAGCCTAGTTTGATGTATTGAGACACAAACGACTTAGGCTCTTTTTGTTGATAGGAATACTGCATTGTTGTGGCGATTATTATTATTGTTGTGGCGTTTAGGATATTCTTGGCTCCTGCATTATATCTCCTGCCTTTTTGTGTGCATAGCCTGCACGAGCATTGTTCCGCTGCCTGCCTTTTTGGGTTCCATTTCCGATTCGAGCATCTTGATAGCATCTAACATTTAAAGAAGATTCCTTGTTGGTGTTGAAGGACTTTAGTGCACTTTCTTTCATGCAGGAGTGCCTGACATTTATTGATTAAAGTAACGTAAGCTGTAACTTCTCTTACCACCTTACTTTGCGTACCATAACCAAGCACCTTCGGTTATAGGTAGTAATAGGCTGTTTTCACATAACAATAAGCCTAGAGTAGACGCACATTTATTGAGAGTTTAATAACCTATTATTGCATATAGAACTCTGGAGAGTATTTGTGTTCTTTGTTCACTGGGAATATACATCAGAGGTTGGATCTAGCGCTTTGCGTTGTAGCATTTATGCCATTACTAGTCCAATGAATAAGAGCCCTGATATATTTAAACCTCAGTCGTAACAAATGGCGACCTTACCTAGGATTTGGTGAACCTACATTTATTAGCAGGGAACATTTGTTGTTTTGGGGAATATTTTGCGGGGATCAGCAAGATTTTTTTTTTTTTTTTGCAACATAGCCCTTGAATATTTCTGAGAATTTGTGTGTGTATATTGAGGTATAAGAGTTTGGGGTGCTTCTTTTCTGAATATTGAGGTGGAAATTTTTGTGAGCATCATGTCTTATACCGGATCAGAGGAGAATGGAGACACAGTACGTAATGTCGAAACTGAGGAACAGCAGTATGATGAAATGGTTAATCAGGTGAACTGTGAGGAGGATGCTAGGATATTTTTGCAATGGCCTGTTACTGCCGAGCGGTTGGAGGGTATGGATCGGTACGGTCTTCAATGCCTGGCCACAGCTATCGGTCATGCGGGTACTAGCAGCATGACCAGGGATAACTTGATAACGTGTGTACTGGGCAGGGTGACTGGTGAGCGAGATGGGTTGAGTGCTCAGAGCCCTTCGGCCATGCTTCTCCTACACTCGACTCCCAGCCATCCCAGTAGTTTGCCGACCCCGAGTACGCGTCCACAGTTGGGTGGTGACTGGCAGGGTGGGTTGCCCCTTGGGGGACCACCGGTAATTTCAAACATTGTAGCACCTTCACCTCCGAAAGGGTTAGCTCCAGAATGATTGTATCAGCTCGAATTAGCTAAGATCGAAGAGAGAAAGGCTATCAGGGTATGTGAGCTTCAGCAGCAAACAGAGCTAGCAAAAATCCAAGCTGATTTAGAGTCGACTAGGTACTGTGCCGACATGGACGTAGAGAAGTCGCGAGTAGAGACAACGGGACAGTGACTTGGGGCTGGTAATCGTGCTCATGATCAATCTCTCTCGCACTTATTGAAACTGGTTCCGGTGTTTGATGAGAGTGGTGTAACAGAATTTTTCGCATGCTTTGAGAAGAAGTGCCAGGAACACCAGTGGCCAGAGAATAAATGGGCAGCACTTGTATCCTCTAGATTAATAGGCAAGGGTCTTAAAGCCTACGATGCGTTACCTTTGGAGTCATGTATTGTGTATGAGGATCTCAAGGAGGCTGTCCTGTGGGCTTACGAACTGCAACCAGAAACGTACCGTTTGAAGTTCCGGGGTGTAACCAAGGGAAGAGATAGCACCTTTTTGGAACACGCCCGGGACTTGTCCGATGCTATGGGGAACTGGCTCCGATCTGAGAAGGTAACAACATTTCATGGAGTTAAGCAGTTAATGATGTTGGAGCAGTTCTTTAAGAGCACGGGCGGTGATCTAACTTTGAACTTAAAGGAGAAAAACCCAAGAACTCTAGTCGAAGCAGCAGAAATGGCTGATCGACGGCTGTCGTTGATTCGGGGTTGCGGGTCCTCACAGAAGTACGATGCAAGTGCTAGGGACCGTTATCCTCCCCCTCCCCGTAGCAATGACACATTTAAACAAAAGAGCAATGAAACTAAAACTGAATCCAAACCTAACACCACGCCGTATGAGAAAAGTCAGGGGCTTTTTACATCACAGTATAAGCCGAAACCGAAATATATGTGTTTTAATTGCCACCAGGAGGGTCATAAGGCAAATGAGTGCTCTAGTCGACCTCCTCCGGCAGCCGTGTCTTTTTCTCACGGCATTGGAGTGTTCAAGAGGACATCGGAGTTTGTTAGAGGCAATTCTTCCGAGGTAAATACACTGCCAGTGCAGAAGGATCCGGAAGGCTTATTCCCTGTCCGTGATGCCTTTAGTGACCACAGGGGACTCGGTTGTGTGGAGTGGGGGGGTAGAAGACATGAGGTGAGAATTTTGCGTTACACTGGGGCATCGCAAACATTGTTGAGGAATTTCACTGGTAAACCTGTAAATACGGCGCGGGTGGTTGTGGTTCACGGAGTTAATGCAACAAGGTCATACCCGCTTGTAAGAATGAAGATGGAAGTTGATGGTGTGACTCGTGACCTGGATGTAGGAATTGTGGAGAAGTTGCCTGTTGGGGGCGTCGACCTCCTTCTCGGCAACGACTTTGCGGGGCCTACTTCTGAGGCTCCACCCTTGGTCGTTGCCGAGAAGCCGGCCGACGTGAGTGGGGAGGAGCAGGAGTGGGTTGAGAAGTGTCAGGTGCAACCTATGGCGTGTGTTGTCACCAGATCTCTTGCATCCAGGGAGTCACATTCTGGTCAACAGTCTTTAGACAAGCGGAGGAAAGGTACCGAGAAGGGGTTGAAAGTTGATGCGGTTGAGAGTTTAGTATCAACGGACATTCTCGGGGACTCATTATTAGGACCCATTTTCGAGTCTGGAGAAGACCCATTAACTGTTACTAGGAAGGCAGAGGATGGGCTTAAAAAGACGAAGAGACAGCAACGATACACAGAGAGAGAGCAACGGGAGGCTAAATTCGATGTAGGAGGGGGGCATGAGTTTTTTCGCAAACACTTAGATAAGCTTGCTCCTTCGGACATTCGTAAATTGCACTTAGAAGACCCGGAGGTTCTTGAATGTGGTACCGGGGCTGTCGAGTTGAAGGAGGACAGTGATGCACAGTCGGGAGATTTTTACAAGTATCCCTTGACCATCATGGAGGTAGCAACAAGGTACCCTGACGCGTACCCTATGAGAAATGGGTCAGCGAAGACGGTGGTCAGAAACTTGCTAGTGTATTTTTCCTGGTATGGTTACCCGCAGGTAATTCAGTCAGACCAGGGATCCAACTTCACTTCTAGCCTCTTTGTTCAAGCAATGCCGCAGCATGGGATTGTTACGGTTGTGTCATCTGCGTATCATCCGGAGAGCCAGGGTGTGTTAGAGCGATGGCACTCAGCCTTGGAATCTGTGCTTCGTTGTTGCTTTGAGAGTGGGAATGGTTGGGATCTTGGCTTGCCATGTGTTTTATTTGCTGGACGGGAGGTACCTGGGAAAAGTTTGGGATTCAGCCCTAATGAGCTCGTCTTTGGACACCGTGTCAGAGGGCCTCTCCATATGGTTGAAGAAATATGGGAGGGCGCAGAAAAACCTTGTTCTAGGCTCAAGTATGTCCTCGACAGTCGAGAACGGATGTTGCGCAGTCTGGAGTTGGCTGGCCGTAATTTGACTAGCTCTCAGGCCCTCATGAAGGACAGGTACGACCTCAAGGTTAAACTCAGGGAGTTTCACGTGGGTCAGGAGGTGTTGATTCTACTGCCCCTTGTAGGTCATCCCTTATCCGCGAAGTACACTGGTCCTTATAGGGTGGTTGAGAGGCTATCGGACCTGGATTACTTGGTAGCCACTCCAGACAGACGAAAGCGCAGTCAGCTATGTCACGTTAATCTCATGAAGGAGTATGTGAGGCACCCCCCTGAGCCTCTCACTGTGCCTGTGATGACATTTAGCAGTCAAGGTGGAGAAGGAGAACGGGACAGTCAAGCTCAGGTGGAGGATAACTGGAAGGATAAGAAAGTCAAATGGGCGCCTGAGTGTGAGAGGGCGTTTGGAGTAGTAAAACACCTGTTGTGCACTCACCCGATCCTCAGGGCCCCTGACTTTAGCCTACCTTTCCAACTAGCAACGGATGCTAGTGGTGTGGGGGCTGGTGCCGTCCTTGTGAAAAAGGACGATGCTGGGCTGGAGCATCCTGTTAGTTTCTGCTCGGAGAAGTACATTTCGGCCCAGGGGAGCTGCTCTGTTGTCGAGGAGGAGCTGCTGGCGGTTGTGCTTGCGCTGGGGCATTTCGAGGTCTATGTTCCAGCCTATGGTCCGGTCGTTGTAGTTTACCCAGATCATCACCCTCTCAAGTTCTTGGACCAGTTTCACAATCGGAATATGAGGCTGACCAGGTGGTCACTAAGGTTACTGGTATATAACCTGGACATACGCCATATTGCCGGTTGTGACAACGTGGTTGCAGATTGTCTTTCAAGGGTATATGATCCTGGGTAGATTGACACACGGGTAGCCTCCTGCTTTAGTTTGAATAGTATTTTGCGCTTGGTGCTTGTTGGCTCGCGGTTGTAGCCCGGCGTATTGGGTCGTTAAGCAGGAGTTGAGCGTTTGGTATAGAAGAAAAAACTAGGCTTGCCCCTATAGTGCAGCCGAAATAAACAAATTAAAAACATAAAAATCAAATAAAAACTTTCTTTGATAGTTGAATTTTTTCAGTATGTTATAGCAGTAATTCGGAGTTGCACTCCTCTCAGAATGCTGGGCTAGAGAAGCTCACTCTTGAGGAGCATAACTACATATGATTTAACCTATTGTGTCGGGGAAGGTTATAATTTTGTAAAATGTTTTGTTGAGAACTGTGCCAGATATTTTACTGCCGCTGGGTGATGGGAAGTAGAGATATAGCATGGGTTCTAACAATCAGATTTGTGTGAGCCTTGGGCCTCTGAGAAAAATCTTGGAGGGGGTGTGACGTTAACCACTCCGTTAGAACCGCATGGCTTGTCCTACAGTGACTCGCTAGGATCGCCAGGGCAATGGATGTGGCTACAGTTGGTGTATTGTTGTGTGCTTTATTTCATATAAAAGCTCGTGTCATGGGCAGTCCAGAAAGGCTCTTTGTTTTCACCCATGTCAAGGCTTTCTATATTTAATTGCAAAGTATATGTTTTATCATTAAGTAGTAATGATAGGATTTGAGAGAGAGAGAGAGAGAGAGTAGAACAGAGTGTGGGGAGGCGTGCAGTGTTTTGCTATAATCGATGACGTCATAGCTGGCTGGCCTCGGGGATTCGTTGAAGGAGTTTTTTACCATGCTTGGTGACGTCATGTTTGGCTGGCTTCTTTAGCATTGGCTAGAGGACTTGTTACCCCTTTTTCTACGCGGTTCGAACTAGTGCTAGTATATATACTGCTCTCTGGCCACTCTCTCCCTCAGATCTAGTTTCTAGAACGCATCCCTCTTATCCCTTTGATACCTGTCCCCCTTCTCTGCACCTGAGAACCTTTTCCTCTGCCTATCTCTCTCATTTTCCATTTCTTTCACCACCTTTTATTAATATTATACCCCCTCTGGTTAACTCTGCATAATCAGCTTCATGCTGGCCAGTTGTATTGTGCGTTAAGGTCTTATATAACCCATGTATGTTAGTTGTTAAGATAAGTTGATCACGAAGCATTGGTTGGCATTCATATTGTTCAGTACCGCTTCCTATAATTATTAGTGTTCTGCTGGATTAGATAATGCTAGACTAGGAGTCTGATACTATAAGGTATTGTTTCCGATGGGTGTTGGCTTTACTTAAAAGCTGCACGACATACCTGAGAACTGGAGTTGATTGAGTAAATTCTAGTCTGTGTGCCATTGAGAGTAGAGCATGCACGAATGAGGGCTTTTTGCCTATACCATTCTGCACTGTTCTAGGCTCGGTTGCTTGTCTTTGAGGTACGCCAGGAGAACGCTTAATACTTCGGTATTAAGGTTTCTCAAGAGAGCTACCCTTCCCTATAACGTAATATTTGACACACAGACTTGAGATTTGCACTAGGCTATGCGGCATGCCAAGCGCACCAGTATCTCGTATCATTGACCCTAGCTAGACTTTATCAGTCACAGTAGACATTAAGTATATTAAACCAATTACTCTTTTTTATGCATACCCGTTTATAATTACACAAGCATTTCGCAGCCTAGTTTGATGTATTGAGACACAAACGACTTAGGCTCTTTTTGTTGATAGGAATACTGCATTGTCGTGGCGATTATTATTATTGTTGTGGCGTTTAGGATATTCTTGGCTCCGACTGCATTATATCTCCTGCCTTTTTGTGTGCATAGCCTGCACGAGCATTGTTCCGTTGCCTGCCTTTTTGGGTTCCATTTCCGATTCGAGCATCTTGATAGCATCTAACATTTAAAGAAGATTCCTTGTTGGTGTTGAAGGACTTTAGTGCACTTTTTTTCATGCAGGAGTGCCTGACATTTATTGATTAAAGTAACGTAAGCTGTAACTTCTCTTACCACCTTACTTTGCATACCATAACCAAGCACCTTCGGTTATAGGTAGTAATAGGCTGTTTTCACATAACATTAAGCCTAGAGTAGATGCACATTTATTGAGAGTTTAATAACTTATTATTGCATATAGAACTCTGGAGAGTATTTGTGTTCTTTGTTCACTGGGAATATACATCAGAGGTTGGATCTAGCGCTTTCCGTTGTAGCATTTATGCCATTACTAGTCCAATGAATAAGAGCCCTGATATATTTAAACCTCAGTCGTATCAGTAGCTGCTCCTCCATTGGCAGTGATGTTTTGGTGTTAATTATGTTGAAGTGTTTGCCTTGGTCTTTGGGGTTTGGTGCTTGTGTGGTGTTTTGTGGCCTAGTGTTTGAGTTGTGTTGTGGGTGGGTGGGAAAGTTTGTTCGATAATTGTGGGATGTCATAGTTGTGGGGTTTTGATTCTGTAAGATATGGGAGTATGATGTGCTGGGCCTGGAGTCCCATGTGCATTCGTAGGCCTTGTGATGTTGAGGACTAGGCTTGTTTCCCACTAGCGGACGGTATTCTGGTTGTACAGTTTTCACTGATGCACCTTGTTCCCTTGCAAGTAGTAGTGATGCAACTTGTTCCTGGCTTTGATTTGCAGTACTGGCTCCTTGAGGGTTATTTTGGTGTTTTGATTTTAAAAATTCTGGGCAGGTGTTTGAGGTGGATGGGTGGTCTTCATTGCAGTTTGGACATCTGTATTCTGTGCTCGTGCTTTCACTGGTTGGATGTTGTTGAGCGCATTTGGCGCAACGGATCGATGTTGCTCGGCAGCTTTTGGTCATGTGGCCCCATCTTTTGCACTTCCTGCAGCAGAGGGGCGGTGGGGTGTAGGGGGTGATGGTGCGCTGGAAGATGGCAACTTTGATCATTTTGGGGAGGGGGGATCGAGAAGGGATCCGCACTTTGTTTGAGGGGAACAGCTCCCCGGTAGTATAATTTTTGTCCTTAAATCTAATGATACTAGGTGTGGTGGAGTGGTCATGCCACTGGATTGGTAATCCAATGGACCCGGGCTCAAATCCCGATATGTCAATGGGAAGATATTATTGGGATTGAATTTGTGCTGTACCTAGTATCAGTGCATTACCACAAAGCCCACCGAAACGCCAAAAAAATACCCTCATTGTTCCCTGATTAAATAACACTGTATGAATATTCCCATATTCAAAATATGTTACAGGGGGACAATGCCTAGTGAGTTCACTGCTCAATAGGTGGCGTTCTGGGAGTGAGGGTCTGAGTCTGGAGGATGAGACAGTGAATCACTTGAACGAAGCAACCAGCCGCTTCAGAGATGGAGCTGCTTCGAGCCATGGATGGATGCTTCACATGTCTCACTCCCCAGACTGGAACAAGACCTCACAGGCTTCACCGTGTTGAGCGGTGGAATGTACAGGCTCTCAGCCTATGCCCGAGGGGGAGTAGTTGAAATATAGAAAAAAAACAAAAAAATATATTACTGCCTATGCCCATGTCAGTTTCTTGTAGACTACTGGTGATATCCTCTACGGTTATGTAGGTGGGAATGCTTATGATACCATGGGAGAATTGCTGGTTGTCCCTAGGTATAGACACTGTAACTTCCCATTGTCCGATTTTGATGGTTTGTAGAGCATTTTCTATTACTGAGGTGCTAAGTTCAGTATCAGTGTCCTCTGCCAGTATGCCCTTATCTTCGTTTAGTCGTACGTTCAGGGCATTAATGTGGAGATGTTGTTCAATGTTTTTGAAGAACTCGAGGTACTTTGTGTCCTTGGAGAAGAATGCTGCATCTTTGGGTTTGACTAGAATGGTATGAAAAGTTCGGGAGGGGTACTTACCAGCGTTGTTTTGGCTTACCGCTGGTGTTTGTTGGTCACCATGCCGCCTATGTATTTTGGATGATTTTGCATTAGCACGAGAGTGGAAGGCACTATCTAACCATTGGTCGGGGTCTGTCACAGTAACAGTCTGTGGAGCAGTCAGGGTTTGTGGGGTCAGTTGTGGGGGTTACATGCATTATAGGTGAGGTAGCACTTCCTTGGTCTTAGGCATACACTCTATGTGTCGGGACATGTAGCCTACTAGAAGGTAAATAAGACTAATTATATAACAACAACATAAACTCGCACTAGCATTCACATTTACATACACACATAACATATAACCCTTCAACTTCATCGTTCATCAGAGTGTTGGCCTTTTGTATTTGAATTACTTGTGTATAGTTTCTTATTCAGTGCACTGCATAAGAAACTGCACCCGTAAATTAGTTAACTCATCCGAAACCACACTTGCAATTCATATCCATACTATTTTACTTTCATACATAAGATCACAACGAGGAACATAACTTATATGAGCAACTATAGCCTACAAGTTCGAAGGCAGAAACAAAATAATATAGGCCTAGTCAAAATTAATAGCTCGCAGATAAACTTGCTACTAACATGTGCAATTTTAAACTACTACAGTAGCCTAAGCTATACCATTTTCTTTTTTTACAATCTTTACGTGTTTAGAAAACACACACATGTCAAGCCTCAGATGTTTAGGCTACTGATTACTATGCATGTTGACTCAACATTATTTTTACTCGACTATTTAAAATTTTATCAACACATCCAAACTTCGTTAGATGGCACGAAACAGGACAACTCTAAAAAGATCCCCTTGGCCCCAATAGGGTTAAGGTCATATTATATGAGGTTAGGTCAGGTCGATGGTTAACCCGTTCTGTACCGGTGACATCCTTATCGATATAGGCCTAGGCTATTCTGGCAACTATTAGACCTTTTGTTCAACTTTGGAATGACGTCTACCCATTAAAAGGCTACATACTATCTCAATCCTTTTAGCTACCATATAGCCTCCCTAAGCTTCATAAAACCGTCTAAATGTAGCTGAAATCAATATAATAAAGACGTCGTCGTTACGGAAGGGGTTAACAAGGCTCTGAATGGGTCGAAGTGTCTGGGATGTAAAAGACGAAGATAGACCACAGATCCAGTCTGCTCATTTCCATCTGAAGCAGTTAAGTTATGGGGTAGTACTCACTTTTTATGTTTAGCATATTAATTTTGAGGTTTTAAGATTTTCGTGCCGTTAGTTTGGCAATTTTAAGACCTTTCGCCCCATTTCTTCGTCAATGTTAAGACCTTTCGTTCCACTTAGGTGTCGATTTTTTCCTGGCGAGCGATAGCGAGCCTGTAATATTAGAAGGAAGCGGCCTTCGGCCGGGACATTTTCTACCGAGAAATGTACAAATTTATCTTGAAATGGGGGGTCTAGGGCTTGCTATTTTAAGCTTGATGGAGGTTTAGCGAGGAAACTCAAAAATAATTAAATTAATAAATACATAGACCAAAAACCAAGCACCACCCCTTTAAAATGTACATACAAATAGGAAGCCTAGTCCAGTTACCATGATAATTATTATAACAAACAGCAATAATAATTTTTATAACGTTGGCGCCCTAGGAAATCTCATCAATTGACCACTAACGAGTTTTGGTCTATAAGGAAGTTGGAGCTGCAGACATCAATATTTAGCAGAATTTTACCAGCTAAAATAAGGTCGTATTACATTTATAAATATATAAAACCATATTGATCATACTTGTTATCCATCAGAAACTCACATTATTATTGCATTTATCTTTAATATCGATGTTCACGGCTCCAACTTCCTTATAGCCTGAAACTCGCAAGTGGTCAAATTCTGATCCAAATAGGTAAGCAAGGAATCGTGATCCCTAACCTCTGTAACTCAAAAAGGGCTAGAGAAAATGGGCTGTAAGTTTCCACACCTATTCCCTGGCTGATTCTTTCCAAATGGTAGATATAATATTAGCTCAATTTCTCTAGTCGTTTCTGAGTTATAGAGGTTAACCCCTTCTGTACCGGACCGTCCTTTTAACATTATTCTGTCTACTTTTAGACCATTTATTCAGTTTAAAAAGGGCCTCCAGCAATTAACATGCTTTGAAATATCTCATTTAACCCTTTCCCTACCACAGATCCCTTTTAAGCTGCACACAATCGTCTAAATATAGCTAAAATAAAATCCAAGAGACGTCGCCGGTACAGAAAGGGTTAATGTTCAAGAATTTTGGCCAATAATTTTGGAACAGGGAATAGGCTTCATGCCAGTCAACATGTTCTACAACTTAGGAGAGGATTAGGGAGCAAATTAGTGAGGAAGCAAGAGTTGAATTAAGGGGAAATTTTAATATATATTAAATTGCAGGTTCACTATCGTTCGCCAGGAAAAAAAATGACACCTAAATAGCCCAAAACGTCTCAAAATGGCCAAATTAATGGGGAAAATGTCTTAACATCTCATAACTAATGGAGCTAAACATGAAGGAGAAGGGGGTCCAGTAAAACCCCCATAAAAGTTGCGTAAATTACCACTGATTTAGCCACACAGTTTTCCTGTTTGTTTTTTTCCCTGATGAGAAAAATGCTTTAGTAGCTTAGGATGGTTATCTTATTTAGGGGGTCACCTGAATTTTTTTGTCTCCTTTTCTCTCTTTCTCTGGCTTGTATCCATTCGGGCCCATTCAGCCTACTGTTTTAAGAAGTTTATCCTGATCCAGGTGTCGATATTTTCCTGGCGAGCGATAGCGAGCCTGAAATTTAAGAGAAACCGGCTGGGGAATTTTTCTATCGAAAAATGTACAAATATATCTTGAAGGAGGGTCTCGGGTTTTTTTTTTAAAGCTTCATGGAGGTCTAGGGAGGAAGCTAAACAAATAAATAAATTATGAAAAAATACATAAATGAGGAAATAAATACGCCCATCCCTCCTTAATGCTGTAAAAACATAATTCTAAAAAGGCTTATTAGTTTTCTATACAGTTTACATTTCTCAAAGGTTCTTGCATTTCACCAGGTTCGTAAATAACATGACTATATATTTTTTTATGAAATTAACAAGTATAAATTTATATTCCATGTGCATTGGAGACTTTAATTGCAGTTAATGCAGATCGTGAGTGCTTTGTCGTGAATTGGAAAAATGTGAATAGTATGGGTGAAATTAGCAAAACTCCATATATGAATGGTTCGTGAGAGAGAGAGAGAGAGAGAGAGAGAGAGAGAGAGAGAGAGAGAGAGAGAGAGAGAGAGATATTAACTACACTAGAATTATGATTATTAAGTAAGAACATAAAATATTGTTTCAAATCATATTGTCGAAAATAATAGCAATAATATTGAACTTGTTGCTGATATTATAAATGTCGGACACAAATTCTGAAATATAATTCTAATGCAAGTCTAAATGCGGTGTCCCACGAGCGTTTTTTCCGTCATTTTTTACGAGCAAGTGTAGTTTGGCAGCTTTAAAATCTCACATAACATAATTCAGCCACCTCATATAATCTGTCTTTTGTCTATTTTCCGATGTCAATGTGAAAATGCCTAAAAATATTACGAGAAAAACTTGCTCATCGAAAGTTGTCAGAAAAAGCGGATTCTCCTTTTCTTCTCCTTCCCTCTCCCTCCTTCTCTTTCTCTTCTTCTTGTTCTCGCCTCCTCCTCCTGCTTTCCCTCCTCGTCCTCTTCCCTTCCTCCTCTTCACCTCCTATTCCTCGTCTCGCCTCCTCCTCATTTCCTCCCCATCCTCTTCCTTTTCTCCCCCTTTCTCTCTTACTCCCCTTCCTCTTTCTCTCTACCTCCCTTTCATCTCCCTCTGTTGCTCCTGTATTCCTCTTCTTCCTCCATACTTTTATCTTGCTATCTTACTCGCCTTCATCTTTCTCTCTACCCCCCATGTCATCTCCCTCTGTTCCTCCTGTCCTTCCTTCTTCATCTTACTATCTTGCTATCTTACTCGCCTTCATCTTTCTCTCTACCCCCTTTCATCTCCCTATGTTCCTCCTTCCCTTCATTATCGTGTCTTCCTCTTCGTCCTCCATCTTCTTCTCTTCTTCATCATCTTGTCTTCCTCTTCCCCCTCCACCTTTGTCTCTTACTCCTCTTCATCTTTCTCTCCTAGTTCCCTTTCGTCTCCCTGGCTTTATAGGCAGGTCATTTGAGCATAAATCCAAAGACGTTATCCTACCCCTTTACAATTCCTTAGTCCGCCCTCTTCTGGAATAATGCGTTCAAGCCTGGTGCCCTTATTACCAAAAAGATATAGACAAGCTAGAACGAGTTCAACGTAGAGTTACCAAAATGATACCTAGCCTAAATAACAAACCATACGAGGAGCGTCTTAGAGAATTAAATCTATTTCCTATAACTAAGCGCAGATTAATAGGCGACTTAATTCAAGTGTTCAAAATCATCAAAGGCATCGACAATATGAGCTGTAGTAAGTACTTCACTATCGACCAATCTAATTACACGCGGGGAAACGGTTGCAAAATTATTGGTAAATCTTTTAACTCTCACGAATCTAAAAATGTCTTCTTCAATCGAGTTGTCAACTTGTGGAATGGGTATCCCCGAGACGTTATAGACTGCAGCACTGTTGATTCATTTAAACTTCGCCTAGACAAATATCTCGCATCAAACCCGCGACTGACTGCGTTTGTAAATGAATAACTTTATTTATCCCCCCCTCAGTTACTAACCCATCTGTCCCCTACTAACTTCCTAATCCTGCCACGGACATTAGTTCCAGGGCAGTAGTTCCCTTTCCAATGTTCCCTTACCCACTCTAAACCACTGTTTGGACACTTGATCCTCAGTGTTTTGGAGGACAAGCAGCCTAGAAGGGTCACTAGACCTGTTGTTGCTTGATTTCCTTTGTACTCCTCCTCCTCCTTTTCGCCCCATCCTCTTCCTCCTCCTCCTCCTTTTTGCGCTCTCCTCCTCCTCCTTTTGGCCCCCTCCTCCTCCTCCTTTTCGCCCCATCCTCTTCCTCCTCCTTTTCTCCCCCTCCTCCTCCTCCTTTTGCCCCCTTCTCCTCCTCCTTTTTTCCCCCCCTCCTCCTCCTTTTCGCCCCATCCTGTTCCTCCTCCTTTTCTCCCCATCCTCCTCCTCTTCCTTTTCTCCCCATCCCCCTCCTCCTCGTCCTCTTGTTTTTCCTTCCCATCTTCATCGTCTCGCCTCCTCCTCCTTACTTCCTGATCCTCCTCCACTTCCACCTCCACCTTGCTCCGTGTGACCTTACAACCCCCAGATCTCAACCTGTCAGCACTCCATTGTTTCAACCCAAACTGTTATTGCAATGTTAAGGGGGTAATGCTTGGTTTTTGGTCTATATATATATATATTTATTTCTGTTCTAGTTTGCTCGCTAGACTTCCATCAAACTTAGAGAAACACCCCCTAGACCCCCCCTTTCAAGATAAATTTGTATTTTTTCGGTAGAGAAATGTCCTGGTTCCTTCTAAAATTAGAGGCTCGCTATCGTACGCCAGGAAAAAGTCGACACCTAAAGAGCACGAAATATCTTGATATAGACAAAAAAATGAGGCGAAAGGTCTCAAAATCGCCAAACTAATGAAGCGATCGTCTTAAAATTTCAAAACTAATATGCTAAACATGAGGGAGAAGGGGGTCCAGAAAAAGCGAGTACTATCCCCTTAAGATCGACATCACCCCTTCAGTTAACCCCTTCTGTACCGATCCCGTAATTTTAACTTTATTCTGGCTACTGTTAGACGATTGTATGCAGTTTAAAAAGGACCTTAAGCAGTTAACAGCCTGCGGGCTATTTCACTGAATCATTTTTACTATCACAGATCCTTGTTAAGCATGCACAAAATCGTCTAAATGTAGCTAGATTAAAATTTAAAAGACGTCGCCGGTACAGAAGGGGTTAATAAGTCATCTTTTTCTATCTATCTATCTATCTATATATATATATATATCTATTGCCGGACGCCTACTACTCTTTACGAGGGTGGCCATACACAAAATGCCCGCAAGCAGACCTAACCCCTGTGAGAAGGACAACCCGTGCCAGTTTACTGAAGGACTTACAGGATTTACCACTTTAACCCTGCAGCATAAAGATAACATTTTCATCCTTTTCTGGTTACCATAAGACGATTTTCTTTAGTTAAAATCTACCTTCAGGACTCTAAGAGGTAAATACGAACTCAATATACCCTCTGAATAACATAGGTCCTTTTTAAACTGCTTCAAATCGTTTAATTTTACCAGTACAAGAGGTAAAAAAGTGTCATCGTGCTGAAGGGGTTTAACTACATCTCGCTAACTGTGGTCTATTTTTCCTGAGCTAAGCTAAATCGTATGGCGGTAGAATAAAATAATGAAAGAGTTATTGCAAGAGCCATTGTTTCTGATGATTAGTAAGTGAGGAACAATGGGCTAAATGTAGACGGTGTCACATGAACGATTTTTACGGCAATTTTCGATGAGCTATTTCTTTCTCAATATTACGGAGAGTTTTCGCATTATAATCGGCAAGTAGACCGATGCTAGATAACTTTAGGTGACTGAAATATTATGAACCTTGACTTCAGAAGCTACCAGACAACAATTGCCCTAAACAATTGACATAAAAATACCTCGTGTGACACCAGCTTGAAGCCCTTCAGAACGATGACGCCTTTTTACCTTTGATTCTGGCTGAAATGAGACGATTTTATGCAGTTAGAGAAGGACCTATTTTGTTTAGAGGGGGAGCTGTCATGGTCTAGCGGGCTAAGGCTCTACGTGCAATGTTGGTGACGACTAGCCATGTGAGTTCGAATCTCGGCTACTTACGACAGTTTCCAGTACTATATAGCCTTCGTCGCTTAGTGTTGTATAATTAATTACAGTTGGGGATTCCCCCCAGATGAAATTAATTCAGAGGGTTTATCGAGATCGTATTTACCCCTTTCCGTCCTAGAGGTAAATTCTAAGCTGAAGAAAATCGTCTAATGATAGCCAGAATCGTCGTGGTGAAGGGGTTAATATATCTGTCTGTCAGTAGTGTGAACAAAGGAGCCGCGAAGATGTGATGTTGCTCGGAGGTGAAACGTCATTCACTGGGTCCCGATACATCACTGTCATATTGTCCGGGGTAGGCCATGTTTTGTTTAGGCCATATGTGAGAGAGAGAGAGAGAGAGAGAGAGAGAGAGAGAGAGAGGAGAGAGAGAGAGAGAGAGAGAGAGAGAGAAGAGAGAGAGGAGAGAGAGAGAGAGAGAGAAGAGAGATAGGAGAGAGAGGAGAGTGAGAGAGAGAGAGAGGAGAGAGAGAGAGAGAGAGAGAGAGAGAGAGAGAGAGAGTACAAAGGTACAAAGTACAAAGTACAAAGGAGTACAAAGGAAATCAAGCAACAACAGGTCTAGTGACCCTTCTAGGTTGCTTGTCCTCCAAAACACTGAGGATCAAGTGTCCAAACAGTGGTTTAGAGTGGGTAAGGGAACATTGGAAAGGGAATTACTGCCCTGGAACTAATGTCCGTGGCAGGATTAGGAAGTTAGTAGAGGACAGATGGGTTAGTAACTGAGGGGGGGATAAAATAAAGTTATTCATTTACAAACGCAGTCAGTCGCGGGTTTAATGAGAGATATTTGTCTAGGCGGAGTTTAAATGAATCAACGGTGATGCAGTCTATAACGTTTCGGGGAAGCCCATTCCACAAGTTGACAACTCAATTGAAGAAGAAATTCTTGAATTCGTGCGAGTTAAAAGATTTACCAATAATTTTGCAACCGTTTCCCCGCGTGTAATTAGATTGGTCGATAGTGAAGTACTTACTACAGTTCATATTGTCGATGCCTTTGATGATTTTGAACACTTGAATTAAGTCACCTCTTAATCTGCGCTGGGTTAAAGGAAATAGATTTAATTCTCTAAGATGCTCTTCGTATGGTTTGTTCTTTAGGCTAGGTATCATTTTGGTAACTCTACGTTGAACTCGTTCTAGCTTGTTTATATCTTTTTGGTAATAAGGGCACAAGGATTGAACGCAGTATTCCAGAAGAGGGCGGACTAAGGAATTGTAAAGGGTTAGGATAACTTCTTTGGATTTATGCTCAAATGACCTGCCTATAAAGCCAATTATTTTGTTTGCCTTCTTAACAACTTCTGAACATTGTTGACTCGGTTTTAGGTTACTCGATATTGTTACTCCCAGATCGGTTTCTCTGTTTACATTCTTAAGCTGAGTGCCATTCATCGAATAGTTTGCTTTCTCATTTAGGTATCCGACATGTAGTACTTTACATTTATCCGCATTGAAACTCATTTGCCAAATTTGGGCCCAACATGACAATTTATCTAGATTGTGTTGCATATCGTCAACTTGTTCTTTTGAGAGTACGCTATTTGCAATTTTTGTATCGTCAGCAAATTTTGAGATTGTACAGGTGAGACCCTCATCTATGTCGTTGATGTAAATTAGAAAGAGAATTGGTCCTAGTACCGATCCCTGGGGTACCCCGCTACTTACATTGGTCCATTTAGATGCCTTACCGTTTATGACTACCCTTTGCTTTCTGTTGCTGAGCCAATTTTCTATCCATTTCAACACACCGTCTTGTATTCCATGCGCTTTTAGTTTTAGCAGTAAACGTTTGTGGGGAACTTTGTCAAAGGCCTTTTGAAAATCAAGGTATATAATATCTACAGCTTTACTCTCATCGTAGAGGTTGAGGATATCGTGGAAGAAGTCTAAGAGGTTTGTTAAACAGGAACGTTTTTTACGAAAGCCGTGTTGAGTATCTTTAAGTATGTTATTTTCCTCTAAGTGATTTACGAGTCTGTCTCGTATGACCGTTTCTAGCATTTTACATACAACTGAGGTTAAGCTAATTGGACGATAGTTACTGGGTAGGGATTTGCTGCCTTTTTTGAATATCGGTGTTATGTTGGCTAGCTTCCACTGATCAGGCATAGTTCCAGACTGCAAGGATTTATTGAATAGTAATGTCAGTGGTTTAGAGAGCTCATTCTTAGCTTCCTTTAGAACTCTAGGCGAGATTGTATCAGGTCCTGGCGTTTTATTTACCTTGAGTTTATCTAAACAATTCAATACTTCTCTCTCTGTAATGGTGATATTGCTTAGAACATCTGAATTATCAATCTGAATCGGCGATGGTGTAGGGATATCACTGAGGTCTTCGGTTGTAAAAACTGATGCAAAGAAGGTATTGAGGGCATTACTCATTTGTACTTCGTCTTTGGTGTATTCTCCATTTTCATCGACTAACGGTCCAACAGTTGAAGTAACTACTTTTTTCTTTCTGATATAACTATAGAATTCTTTCGGGTTTGTTTTACTTTGATTCGCAATATGTAACTCTAAGGTCTTTTTACTCTGCTTAATTAACTTTTTGGCTTTGCGTCGTAGCTCTACAAATTTCACCCGTTCTTCGTCATTTTGTGAGGATTTTAATTTATCATTAGCAAATTTTTTAGCAAGCAGGCAGTTTGAAATATCTTTATTCCACCATTTGGGCTTATTATTATGGCCTGGACGCCGTATTTTCGATGGTATGCAGTCTTGCACTGCTTTTAGGTAAGTGGTTTCGAATAACTTCCAAGATGTATTTATGTCGTTATTGTTAATTAAAAAGCTCCAGTCAGTTTCTTTAAACATAGCTCTAAGTTTATGGAAGTTTGCTTTCTTGAAATTAGGGACTTTTTCGATGCTACTATTTGGTTCGTTACTAGTAAACTTTAAAGTGAAAGTTATCGTACGATGGTCGCTGTTACTGAATTCATCACCAACATTCAAATTCTCTATCAATTCTTCTTTTGTTGCAAGTACAATGTCAAGAATGTTATTACCACGGGTCGGCGTTCGAACAAATTGATAAAGCGAACTCTCTTGCAAGTTCGTATACAAGTCATGTCCGGAGTGTGAAGTAAGAGTATTGCCCCACTTGGTCACAGGTAAATTAAAGTCACCAAAAATTACGGTATCTTGTGAGTTACTTACATCTGCAATTTGTTCGTAAATTTCTCGGTCAGTTTGCACTGTTTGAGCTGGAGGTCTGTATATTAATGCAAGTATTATTTTTGTACCTTTATTATTCTTTATTAGCACAAAAGATGTGTCGACGTTCACAATTTGAGGTTTTGACACGAGGGTCGGGTTAAGACTTTCTTTGATATAAAATAAAACGCCACCTCCATTTTTATTTATTCGGCTGTTCTCAAACATTACATAACCGGGAAGTGAATACTCTGCTAAAAAGTCTCTATCTTCTGTATTGAGCCAAGATTCTGTTATGCCAATCACATCATAATTTTCTGTAAACACTAGTTCCTCTAAATCTGAAAATTTATTGCGTATGCTACGAGCGTTTGCGTAGAAAACCTTTAAAGTTGCGGTTTTAGAACTCACAGAACTTTCTTTCATCGAATTTTTGGTTCTGGTCGGATCTACATTTACATTCATGGCTGTCCTCGGTCCTCGGTCGTTATCCCTGGCGGTTTTGAATTTGGGTCGTGCTGGTGGAGCTTTATCCAAATTCGCGGTTCTTGACGGATTAGTATTTAATTCCTTTGTAGGCTGCCGTCCTCGGTCCTCCTTCCTGGTTGTCCTGTGCTGAGTCGATTTCTTCTCCGAAAATCCGTCACCGCATCGTTGAGAAGACGCCCAAAACGTGCTGCTCCCACCTGGTTCAGATGAACTCCATCGTCCGAAAACAAATAGTCATCGTAGTAGAAATTGTCCCAGGTGTCGACGAATCCCACGTTCTCCTTCCTGCAGAGGTTTGCTAGACAACGATTTGTGCTGGTGGCTATGTTGTAAAATCGGCTCTCTACACCGAGCCGGGGGACGATTCCTGAGACGATGATCCTTGATGACTTCTCCTTAAACGACTTGATCAGCTGCTGGTACTTTAAAAGCAAATCTTCCGACCGGGTTCGCTGTACATCGTTGGATCCAACGTGGATGACGTACATTGTATTAGCAGGGGCCAGCTTTGATACTTCGTCAACTGCAGCAAGTACGTCGTCCACACCACCACCAGGGATACAAAAACGCTTCCTGGTCTTAGGTGCCCTGGCGCAAAACTCTGTGAGCTGTCCACGTATCATCGAGTCTCCCACGAGCCGGACTTCTTCTATTTCCTCTTCGTCATCTGGGTCTGTGAGTATCTGGAAACGGTTTTGACACTCGGTAATCGGTATGTGTTTCCTGGTCTTGGGGCAAACGTTGTTCCTCACGACACGGAAGTTGTCTTGAGGGGGAAGAGAGTCACTATTTGTATCTTGAGTATCGGAAACATCAGCTGAAGTGGCTACTGTAGGCGTTGAATTGTTGGCAGTTGACATTGGGGCGTTGGTGGCTGCTGAAGTTGCGGTGACAATTGAAGTTTGTGGTACTCCAACGTTGAGTGTTACAAACTCTTGGAGTGATTCCAGCTTCATGGTGAGGACGTTGATCTTGTTGTAGGCTTCATCTAATTTGAGTGTAAAATTCTCTCGTTGCTGGCAGAGCCGGCAGACTTGAAAATCGACAGTAGCAAACATGGACTCACCAAACCTACCGGCGCAGTTCGCACAAGCGCGAGGCATGGTGACAGTCACTTTCTTCAGATCACTTTACTCACTTAAAAAACACTTCACTCACTTTAAAACACTTCACTCACTTTAAAAACACTTCAATCACTTCAACCGAAAACAAATATGCTGAAATACGTAGAAATAGGTTATCAGGGGTGATAGCCTAACCGAAAACAAAATTTTTGAGATACGCAGAATTAGGCTTCCAGGGGCGATAGCCTAACCAAAAGTTTAAAAAAAAAATTAAATACGCAATAATAGGCTACCAGCGTTGAATAGCCTAACCGAAAATAATAAAATTGAAATTCGCAGAAATAGGCTACCAGGTGTGATAACCTAACCTTAAACAAATATATGTATAACAGAATATGTAACTAAATATACAATTCACCAAATAGAGATTATATAAAAATAAAGTGTGACTGCACACAAGGGGTTAATATACTGTGTCAACAGATGGCCCTGGTGTCGCTGTAGCCTAGTAAAGCAGTAGCCTACTCTTTTTAGATAAAAACAAGTGTATCAGTCAAAGGTTATTACAAGATCGTGCAAGCAACAACTAAAATTACAGATATATACTGTATAGCTACAGTAGGATACTAAATACAATATCTACAAGAGTTAATAATAAAACAGATTGGCTGGCTATAGGCTAGGCTAGGGTTAGGTTAAAAGCTTGGCAGGTTGGGTTAGGCTAGGTTAGTTTGTACAAATACCACTCTTAGCTTAAAGTAAAATCAGTCTGAGGAGAAAAAGTCAAGAATATATCTAGGGGGAAAAGATAAATGAATGCACTTAAATTTGGTACAAAATTTGCTGGTATTTAATATGTATAATCCCCCTAAAAAAGTTTGTTTACAAAATGGCGTCGGCGTTAGTCCCTGTAGGCAGGTTAGTTAGTAAACAATATTGTTTATTAGCAAATTAATATGCAAAGCTTTACTTACATACAAGGCAGTTAAATAGATACTTACTACAGTAGGTAATGGGTAAAATTAGGGGCTACGATTTCATATAAAATAGTAATAGGAGAGCGTTTGTTTATAAAGCAAAACAAAACAATAGATGGCGCTAGTGGCGCCCTGTCCGAGCAGGAGTCTTGTGATAAACACAAAGTTTATCAGTCAATACACAGCGAAATATCATGTAGTGTTACTTACTAAGCTACAGGATGGTTAAACGTGCTCTTAACCACCTTTCATGCACAAGAATGAAGAGGATGAGTAGTTAATACTCAAATTATGATCGATATCGTGAGAGCGTTGACAGAGCGTCTGCAGCGTCTGGCGGTAGCACGGGTAGGAGAGAGAGAGAGAGAGAGAGAGAGAGAGCGAGAGAGAGAGAGAGACGACTTGACTTAATACCCTTTATTTACCGCCCATTGAGTGGATGCGGGAAGACAATCATACATTTCGATACAATAATTGTGGTACGGTTAGTTTAATTACAATATGTGCCTAGTTTACTATGTGGGACTAGTTATAACATCAATACTGTGATACAATATTTCACTTCCAATTGGGCACATAATGTCAATGTCTTAGCCATGTGCAGCACTGACATAGTTTACTATAACAAACATCAATAGAGACAATACAGTTACTTAATATAAGATTCCAAGAAATATGCCCCTCTCACAGGAATGCGTGACAACAACTTACACAGTGTGTACAAAGGAGTACAAAGGAAATCAAGCAACAACAGATCTAGTGACCCTTCTAGGTTGCTTGTCCTCCAAAACACTGAGGATCAAGTGTCCAAACAGTGGTTTAGAGAGGGTAAGGGAACATTGGAAAGGGAATTACTGCCCTGGAACTAATGTCTGTGGCAGGATTAGGAAGTTAGTAGGGGACAGATGGGTTAGTAACTGAGGGGGGGATAAAATAAAGTTATTCATTTACAAACGCAGTCAGTCGCGGGTTTGATGCGAGATATTTGTCTACGCGGAGTTTATATGAAATCAACGGTGATGCAGTCTATAACGTTTCGGGGAAGCCCATTCCACAAGTTGACAACTCGATTGAAGAAGAAATTCTTAGATTCGTGTGAGTTAAAAGATTTACCAATAATTTTGCAACCGTTTCCCCGCGTGTAATTAGATTGGTCGATAGTGAAGTACTTACTACAGTTCATATTGTCGATGCCTTTGATGATTTTGAACACTTGAATTAAGTCACCTCTTAATCTGCGCTGGGTTAAAGGAAATAGATTTAATTCTCTAAGACGCTCTTCGTATGGTTTGTTCTTTAGGCTAGGTATCATTTTGGTAACTCTACGTTGAACTCGTTCTAGCTTGTTTATATCTGTTTGGTAATAAGGGCACCAGGATTGAACGCAGTATTCCAGAAGAGGGCGGACTAATGAATTGTAAAGGGTTAGGATAACTTCTTTGGATTTATGCTCAAATGACCTGCCTATAAAGCCAATTATTTTGTTTGCCTTCTTAACAACTTCTGAACATTGTTGACTCGGTTTTAGGTTACTCGATATTGTTACTCCCAGATCGGTTTCTCTGTTTACATTCTTAAGCTGAGTGCCATTCATCGAATAGTTTGCTTTCTCATTTAGGTATCCGATATGTAGTACTTTACATTTATCCGCATTGAAACTCATTTGCCAAATTTGGGCCCAACATGACAATTTATCTAGATTGTGTTGTATATCGTCAACTTGTTCTTTTGAGAGTACGCTATTTGCAATTTTTGTATCGTCAGCAAATTTTGAGATTGTACAGGTGAGACCCTCATCTATGTCGTTGATGTAAATTAGAAAGAGAATTGGTCCTAGTACCGATCCCTGGGGTACCCCGCTACTTACATTGGTCCATTTTGATGCCTTACCGTTTATGACTACTCTTTGCTTTCTGTCGCTGAGCCAATTTTCTATCCATTTCAACACACCGTCTTGTATTCCATGCGCTTTTAGTTTTAGCAGTAAACGTTTGTGGGGAACTTTGTCAAAGGCCTTTTGAAAATCAAGGTATATAATATCTACAGCTTTACTCTCATCGTAGAGGTTGAGGATATCGTGGAAGAAGTCTAAGAGGTTTGTTAAACAGGAACGTTTTTTACGAAAGCCGTGTTGAGTATCTTTAAGTATGTTATTTTCCTCTAAGTGATTTACGAGTCTGTCTCGTATGACCGTTTCTAGCATTTTACATACAACTGAGGTTAAGCTAATTGGACGATAGTTACTTGGTAGGGATTTGCTACCTTTTTTGAATATCGGTGTTACGTTGGCTAGCTTCCACTGATCGGGCAAAGTTCCAGACTGCAAGGATTTATTGAATAGTAATGTCAGTGGTTTAGAGAGCTCATCCTTAGCTTCCTTTAGAACTCTAGGCGAGATTGTATCAGGTCCTGGCGTTTTATTTACCTTGAGTTTATCTAAACAATTCAATACTTCTCTCTCTGTAACGGTGATATTGCTTAGAACATCTGAATTATCAATCTGAATCGGCGATGGTGTAGGGATATCACTGAGGTCTTCTGTTGTAAAAACTGATGCAAAGAAGGTATTGAGGGCATTACTCATTTGTTCTTCGTCTTTGGTGTATTCTCCATTTTCATCGACTAACGGTCCAACAGTTGAAGTAACGACTTTTTTTTTTCTGATATAACTATAGAATTCTTTCGGGTTTGTTTTACTTTGATTCGCAATATGTAACTCTAAGGTCTTTTTACTTTGCTTAATTAACTTTTTGGCTTTGCGTCGTAGCTCTACAAATTTCAGCCGTTCTTCGTCATTTTGTAAGGATTTTAATCTATCATTAGTAAATTTTTTAGCAAGCAGGCAGTTTGAAATATCTTTATTCCACCATTTGGGCTTATTATTATGGCCTGGACGCCGAGTTTTCGATGGTATGCAGTCTTGCACTGCTTTTAGGTAAGTGGCTTCGAATAACTTCCAAGATGTATTTATGTCGTTATTGTGAATTAAAAAGCTCCAGTCAGTTTCTTTAAACATAGCTCTAAGTTTATGGAAGTTTGCTTTCTTGAAATTAGGGACTTTTTCGATGCTACTATTTGGTTCGTTACTAGTAAACTTTAAAGTGAAAGTTATCGTACGATGGTCGCTGTTACTGAATTCATCACCAACATTCAAATTCTCTATTAATTCTTCTTTTGTTGCAAGTACAATGTCAAGAACGTTATTACCACGGGTCGGTGTTCCAACAAATTGATAAAGCGAACTCTCTTGCAAGTTCGTATACAAGTCATGTCCGGAGTGTGAAGTAAGAGTATCGCCCCACTTGGTCACAGGTAAATTAAAGTCACCAAAAATTACGGTATCTTGTGAGTTACTTACATCTGCAATTTGTTCGTAAATTTCTCGGTCAGTTTGCACTGATTGAGCTGGAGGTCTGTATATTAATGCAAGTATTATTTTGGTACCTTTATTATTCTTTATTAGCACAAAAGATGCGTCGACGTTCACAATTTGAGGTTTTGACAAGAGGGTAGGGTTAAGACTTTCTTTGATATAAAGTAAAACGCCACCTCCATTTCGATTTATTCGGCTTTTCTCAAACATTACATAACCGGGAAGTGAATACTCTGCTAAAAAGTCTCTATCTTCTGTATTGAGCCAAGATTCTGTTATGCCAATCACATCATAATTTTCTGTAAACACTAGCTCCTCTAAATCTGAAAATTTATTGCGTATGCTACAAGCGTTTGCATAGAAAACCTTTAAATTTGTTATTTTAGAACTCACGGAACGCTCTTTAATAATATTTTTGGTTCTTGTCGGATCTACATTTATGTTCATGGCTGTCCTCGGCTGTGTGTGTGAGAGAGAGAGAGAGAGAGAGAGAGAGAGAGAGAGAGAGAGAGAGAGAGAGAGAGAGAGAGAGAGAGAGAGAGAGAGAGAGTATGAGTTCCCAAAACAAACACTGTAAACACCATGCCATTGCCATCATTACCAAGATCCTCCCTGGAGATTCTTTAGTAAGCGAGAGTGGCCATCTTATTCTTGGGACGCCATTTTGGTACCTCAATTAAAAAAAAAAAAAAACACAAGGTTGTATTTTATTTTTGATCATATCGATTGCATATCCAAAAAACAAACTATATAATCTGTACCAATATTCTCAAATGTTTATCTAAAGATCAAACTATACAATCTGTGCCAATATTCCCAAATGTTTATCCGACGATCAAGCTATATAGGCTGTACCAATATTCCCCAATGTTTATTATGGGTATTACTATATTTGAGTGTAAAAAGAGGAAAATATCACCAGTGGCAACAAGATGGCGGAGGTTGGCCGATCTCTGTCACTATAGGGTCTCGATTCCTCTCCCCCATCAAGAGGTGCCCATTACAGGTGGAAGCTATAATCCGTCCGTCATGACCCCACCGTGACCCTTTGATTGTGGTGACCTCATGACCCTCTGCCCGCTCCATGACCTCCTTCACTGGTCACGTCGCTAACAAGTAGGACTCAGGCAAGGCACACTTTCAGCCTACCAACTACCAATTTTTTTGTTCGCCACGATGCTAGTGGTACCGAAGAGCGCGACACCCCTAGTTGTTGGCTGTGATTTGGTGCAGCAGATTGTTCGAAGGGGCGGACAGTTCCCCTGCGAAGATGGGCTTGTCTAGCACCTTTTGCAGTTCGGAATAGGGCTCTCTCGAAGTTACCTAAAAAGACACCCCTCATGTCTCTTATTTGCCGTGGAAGTTTGATGAAGAGACTTGGTCCTCTATGTAATAACCAAGCCTCTCACAACGAGCCCATAGCCTCCCGATTTGTCAACGGAACTCTGATTATGTTTCCCTAGCCACTTACCGGTACTCTTAATTGATTATATAATTATAAGTGCTAGATCTTCCTACACAACTGCAAGGGCCTGTGCTGCTAAAGAAAGCTAATCCAGTCAACATGAAACAGTGCTAGGTAGAACAGAGAGATTAATATACTTCAAAAACCTTGCCTCCCTGTTGTTCGCTAAACCAGCTAACGAGATTAATTTTTTTCTTATAATATGTATTTATCTACTTTGGTGACGTTGGGTGTTCCGTGGAGACTGTGATGAAATGTGGGGAAGAGGACATCATACACATACACCCATTAGGTTTCCGTTACTTTATATCTTCATTTGATACTCCTTTTCATTCCTTTTGTTCTATACTATCAACACACCTTCCATATATAGTCTGTCGGAAAGTCAGTTGATTTCAAGCTGCATATAAGGCAAACACAGAACTCTCGAGTATAGCAACAAAGACCTACGTCACAGGATCTGGTTGCCATGGTAACCTTGGTTGCCATGGTAACTTGGTCATGTTTTGTTGTCGGAAGGCACTACCACAAAATACATAAAATGGATGATTCGACAGTAGAGTAATCTCATGTCAAAGTTGAAAATTAGGCTCCATCTCACGCATATGATTGTTGAAGTTGCCAGCTGTCTGTCCATCTTTTCATGCATTTACTTACTTAAATTCTAGATAAAATACTCATGTATATAATTATATACCCGGTATTTATATATACACACACACTCTCTCTCTCTCTCTCTCTCTCTTTCCTGCCCTTGTCTTAAAACCAGTGGCATATACCTTTTTAGATCTAAGGCCCGACTACCCAGTAGGGACTGTAAACACGGTCTGGTCTGTGTATCTACCTAACTCTATAAATCTCTCTATCTCTCGACTCCTCCTCTTTCATTTTCTCTTCCTCGACCACTCCCAGCATCACCACCCCCATCACCTCCACCCCCATCATCTCCACCATCACCTCCACCACCCCCACCCCCACCATGACCTCCAGCACCCTGTTGACCTCCAATGACCCAGCTGATGGTCCCCCTAGGTGCTGGTACACCGGGGGTCGTGGGAGAGGCTGCAGGGTCGCTCGCGGGGACACTGATGCAAACGGTACAGAAACCTATAGGTAAGAGAGAGTCGCAATTTTTATCTTTGAATGCCATTTTGGTGCCTCAATTAGCAAGCGACTTGGTTTGATTATAGATGATTATAGAAGAACTTTGAGTGTAGATTATTGATGTAGAATCTATACCCAACGACCAAACTATATATCTTGTACCAGTATTCCCGAATATATATTATAGGTAGGGATAATATTTGAATGCAAAGATAGGACATTATCACCAGTTGCACCGAGATGGCGGAGGTTGACCGATCTCCGTATATAGGATCTTTAATGCAACACGGGGCCCATACGTAACATATTGCTAAGCACATTATTCATGCTTACGCTTGTTATAGAAATTGGCCCTTACTCTCATAAAATTCTTCAAATATGGGTACACACACAAACCCGGCGGCGCTGACACACACACACACACACCCACACACACACACTGAATGACACATGCCCGACACATACAAAATCTCTCTTTCTTTAGACAAGCCTCTTCACGACAATGTTGGGTAGTTTGAGTGTCTGCGAGAATAGGAAAAGAAACAAATGACCAATTGCGAGTTTCAGGTTATAAGGAATTTGGAGCCGTAAACATCGATACAGAACGCAAATGCAGCAATAATGTAGATTTCTGATGGCTATATAGTATAACAGATTTGATTCTATGTTTAAATGAATGTACTTATTATCGTCAAACAGCCAAACAAATGGAATAAAACGTTTTAAAATGTCCAAACCAATGGAGCTAAACAGGAAAGCTCCAGAAAGCCCCCCCTCGGAGTCCAGTAGGCAATTCTTCACTTCCTAACACTTGCAGGTGTTTGTCAAGCGCATTGTCTACGGCTGAATATGGAACAGTTGCATCAGTATTCATGATAATGATCTTGGTATAAACACAACTGATAAAACATTCATATATGCAAGAGGAAGGAGAGGGCGGATTTAAATAGCTATGAGAATATACTTCGATTTATATGCCGACCACTAACAAACATGTGAATTTCAATTGCAGTATTCAATTTCAACCAGGCTCTTAACCCTTTCCAGATACGATGACGCATTTTTTTTCTTCTGGCTATCATTACACGATTATATGCAGATTAGGAAGGGCATATGGAAGTAAGTGGGCCTAATCGAAATAGTCCTTACCCTTTATTTCCCACAGATCCTTCCTGAGCCGAATAAAATCGTCTAATAATAGCCAGGATAAACTGTCAACATGCAGTATGATCCTCAAGGAGTTATTACATTGGTTGATCTACAATGCCCTGGTGTTTCTGTGTTTATTATTCACAACACAATCACCCTCAGTGACGCTCAGAGTTAGTATCCTGACACAGTGACCCGTGTATTCCTAAACAATCCTCTCCCTTCGCAGCGTAGATAATTGACTTGAAAATTTAGATATGGGAGTGCTAATCCGTGTACTCACCATAAACATCATTCCATACCTTTCTAATTAAGTATATTTACGCTAAACACCATACTATATATATATATGTATATACATATATATATATATATATATATATATATATATATATATACTGTATATATATATATATATACAGTATATCAGTTTTCTCCCCAGACCTCTATCAAGCTTAATAAAATACCCCCAAGGCCCCCTTCGAAATATATGTGCATATTTTCCGTGAAATTATTTTACAGGCTTGCTATCACTCGCCAGGAAAAATATGCGACACCTAAATGGCACGAACGATTTTAAATTTGACAAAGAAATGGGGCGGAAGGTCTTAAAATCGCCAAACTAATTGGGCGAACGTCTTAATATACAAGATTAATGGTGCTAAACATGAGGGAGAAGAGATTTCATAAAAACCCTTATTGTATAGCATTAAATGAATACACGAAATGTTGCCAATGAAATATGATATTCATAGTCTCTGCTTATTTGATGATTTCCAGTCAGACCATGCTCTCTCAGGCTCACCCACTATAGGCGATGTCACACGAGCGCTTTTCTGTTTATTTTGTATTTATATATTTTTTTCCTGCAGTATTTTGGAGTTATTTTTGCATTGGTATCTGAAACTAGACTTTGGGGTAGATTACGGTACGTACCTGCATTCTGTTAACACTTAAATGTTGAAGTTTTCAGACCATAATTGCCCTAAGAAATTGCTCGAAAATGCGTTCGTGTGACATCGCTTTATGTCCTCCATCTTTTTGTATCTTCCTCGATTAACATACCGACCCGGAGTCTCACAGCTGCGAGATGCTGGGGGGTCAAAGGTCGGGAGGTCTCTACATACAGGGGTCACGGTCAGAATGGTAGAACAAGATGCCATCAGGAGATATACCCAATACAAGTGGCAGAGACAGAGTGTGTGTGTGTGTGTGTGTGTGTGTGTGTGTGTGTGTATGTGTGTGTGTGCTCGTGGCTAAGATATGTTAGTAAACAGTCCTTCTTCGATTGTTGTTGCAAGTAGCATTGAGGGCATTACCAAGCGAGGGCATCATGTATATTCAAGTATATATAAATATATCTTAATTTTACTTATTTATATATATATATATATATATATATATATATATATATATATATATATATTTTATTTATTTATTATATTTAATTCAATTATTGTATTATTTTAATTATTTTGCGTACAGGAGTTGAGCCACTCTCCCTCTCCTTGCTTAGAACAACAATTGCATATAGTACTGTATATTACCTTTTCTAGCAGATATCGTATTTACTGGAAGGAGAAAGTTAGATATACAAATTTATTAAATAATTTCGTAAATGCATAATAAAGGAACACATGAAAATACTCCTGTTTCTGCAAGGTTACCAAGGAGGGCACACCACAATAAAACCAGGGGGGAGTACGATCAGTGTTGCCAAACCAAACACATAATACAGCTATATCCGTTCTCAAAAGTCGCTAGATAGCAGACAAATGCCGAAGCTTGCTAGAATGATATCACAATCTATATAATATTGCTCGAATTGGTTAAAAACCTCCAGAATATCGCTAGAATTAATTACTCTAGATGCAAACAGAGTTGTCGCTAGATCAAAATAATACCCCTAAATCTAGCGGGAAAGTAGCTAAATTGGCAACAGTGAATAAGACGTGACCTGGCCCTGACACGGCACTCCCTGTTGACTGGTTGACTCCACCCAAAATGTCACCAGGGACATCGTTATATTATTTTTTTAAATATTATGGTGAAGGGAGCTAGGACACCTAGGTAGTGGTATCCAAAAGCCGACTAAAGGCAACCGTCAGACTTACATACTCTGTTATATATATATATATATATATATATATATATATATATATATATATACAATATAATTATACACTGTAAATATAAATATATATATATATATATATATATATATATATATATATATATATATATATATATATACAGTATATATATATTTTTTCAATGTGAGTGAGGGAGGCAAAAGGCAGAACTACCTGTAGCGAGTGCCTCCCCCAGAGTTGAAAGAGTGACAGGGCCAAAATCAGGGGACGTTGGAGACAAAATGCCTGGACACACAGAGTTTGAAGCAATTTAAGTCATAGGAAGAAGTAAAGACTGATTCTGAGACAGAGTTCCAGAGCTCCGCTGTTGAATAGAAGAAAGTCTGAGAGTAATGTTTCACTCTTGGGTTAGAGAGTTGCATAGAGTAGGAGACCTTTGAGGAAGCCATACTGGCGATCTGAGAGTAGATTATGGAAAGAGAAATGTTTAATTTAAGAAATTTGGAAGCAAGATTAGGTAAAAATATTTAGAGACACAAGAGATGAGAGCAATTGGACGATAGTTGGAGGTTTGAGAGCGGTCACCCTTCTTTGGCACAGGTTGAATGAGCGCAAACTTCCAGCATGAAGGCAAGACATTAGAGGAGAGAGAGAGAGACGAAAGAGTTTGCCTAGGCAGGGAGTCAGCACGGAAGCACAGTTTTTGAGTACAACAGGAGGAACACCGTCGGACCGTACGCCTTCTTAGTATTAAGCTCAGAGAGGGTAGAAAGTACATCTTTAGAAGAGATTAGGATATTAGGCATAAGTAGGGGAGAGGGGGTTGGAGAGGGAGGAATAACACCGGAATCATCCAAGGTGGAGTTTCTAGCGAAAGTTTGAGCGAAGAGTTCAGCTTTGTCAGAGGAAGAAGTGATGGTTGTGCCATCAGAGTGGAAAAGGGGAGGGAAAGACGAGGAAGAAAAATTGTTGGAGAGGTTTTTGGCTAGATGCCAGAAAGCTTGGGAAGAGCTAGAATTGGATAGTTCAGTGCATTTATTATTGATGAAAGAGTGCTTGGCAAGTCGAAGAACAGATTTTGCTTGATTCAAGGCAGAAACATAGGAAGAATGAGATTCTTGATTTTTAAGGCGTCGGTTCCATTTGAATGCTTCCTCCTTGTTGCGGACAGCAGTAGAATAAGCGTGAGTAAACCACATTTTTTTTTGCATTAGACTGAGAGAAAGAAAATGGAATGTATGCTTCCATATCCGAGAGGATTACCTCGGTAATGCGTTCAGTACTCTCCGAGGTTCCCCGGCCACGGAAGCAAAAGTCATTCAAAGGGAAATCAAAGAAGTACTGCCGAAGAGCCTCCCAGTCAGCAGCGCCACAGTGCCACAAGCGCCGCCAGTTGGGAGGATCGGGTGGCAGTGCCGGAGAGATAGGACAGGTGACAGATATTAGTGTATGGCCGGAGGAGCCCAAAGGAGAGAACAAATTTATAGTATAAGCGGAAAGGTTAGAGGTTAGAAATAAGTCAAGAATGTTCGGCCGATCCGGGATACGGGTGGGTTGCTGGACTAACTGCTCTAGGTCGTTTAGGATAGAAAAGATGAAGGCTTGTTCACCAGGTTGGTCAGTTTGAGAGTGACAAGAAAACTTTAGCCAGAGCCCAGAGAGCTGAGAATTCAGAAGAATCTAATTTGGGACACGAGAGATAGCAAGATTGTTGCGTACATAGATGCAACATCCACCTTTGGCTCGAAACTGAGGATAGAGATAGTAGGAGGATACAGAGAAGGGTTTGCTGTCAGTAGTCCCAGACAACTGTGTCTCGGTGAGAAAGAGAAGATCAGGGTTGGCAGAGGAGAGGTGGTGTTCCACAGAATGTTGCAGAAGTTAATAGTAAGAGTAGAAGGTAGTGGTCCAGGGCATTTTGGGGAGTCGTTGCCAGGGGTCAGTCGGAAGAGGGCATTTCTGGTCCCCCCCCCCAGGACTCCGAGGCTGGTCGTGTATTTGTAATTTTTTGGGTAAGAAAGTAGGTGTATGCAAGGCGTTTCTAATGTAATGTATTGATAGGAGGAGAGAGTGTTTTAGAGGGAAGGCTGGGGTTGCCCTCAGTGTTGATGAGGCACAGAAAGGATCAGCTAGGGAGGCCAGGTGGTGAAACAGTAGTTCCAGCTGTCCTTATCAACCACCTAGCACTCCCCGGGATTACTGACCTGTTAGGCTGGTGCCTACATCCTCCTCCTAACAATATATATACAGTATATATATATATATTGGCTCTCTACCTATTTTTTAACCTTGGGGGGGAAACTTGTTACAGGTAGCTTTCCCTTTTGTCTCTTGCATACACATAAAATATAATATATGTAAACACATACACGCACAAATACATTATTATATTTTGCTATCCGTATATAGGATTTTCAATGAGCACATGCAAGCAAAATTGTGTGAAATGATTGACAAACCAACGGAACATTAAATATTGAAATGTATTGAAGGGCGTGATACTTCCATGGAATATTTAGTGTCTAGAAAAAGTCTGTTAACATGAGTCGACCCTTGTTCCACTTGTTTATTGTGAAAACCCTTCATATCAATCACACTCAATCCACACCTTCCTCTCCTCTCCTCTTGTGGTAGTAAGAGTTTATATTCATGCTTTCCTCTCTCTCTCTCTCTCTCTCTCTCTCTCTCTCTCTCTCTCTCTCTCTCTCTCTCTCTCTCTTTAGATCTCTCTCTTTCTACTGATTATGAGAAAAGTCTCGATTTTCGCTTTCTTTTCTGTAGCACTACATTTGATTCGTACCTTTCCTTTCAACTTTGTAGAATGTATATGTTATTAGTCAATTTGCTTTCCTTCTTATATTTTTTTCTTTTCACGACATGCTTCTTTCTTCCAAGTCCCATTTTGCTATCCATCTACTTTAAATCATATATTTCTTAAATATTTCAATATTTCATAAGAACATAAGAAAACTGGAAATCTGCAGAAGGCCTATTGGTCCATACGAGGCAGACCTCATCTTCCCTACATCCCTATTTGTTATTTTACACCTTATGCCCTACACTACACCTCTCACTATAACCAATACTCCCTTCACTACATCTATCTTATAGCTACCTAAGAACATCTCTCACTACAACCTTTATTCCCTACACAACATTCATTACTGCATCAATTTAGTTAGGCGAAGTAAAATTATTATAATGCAACAAGTGTAAAATAGAAGTATCTCCAATGTTATGACATAACCCCGAATTAAACAAGTAGCGTTATTATAGTCAAAACTTACTGACCCCAAAAGTTCAAGGGATGAGCATAAAAAATAGACCTCCCAGCACGAAATGTCTTGCTTGGCTTAATTCTGGAAGTCTCCTGGACACATTGATTGATAAGGGGACAGAAAGGTGAAGGGAGAGAAATGGGGAAATATTATATGGAGCCTTGCTAATGTCGGGTGTTATTTAAATGGTTGTTTTTCTGAACCCTCTTCTCCCTGCTGTTTATTCCCATTATTTTTGTGATTTAAAAATGTTCACCCCATTACTTTGGTAATTTTAAGAGCTTTAGCGCCATTTATTTGTCAATTGCAAGACCTTTCGTGCTATTTTAGGTGTCGATTGCTTCCTGGTGAGATTGGAATTTTGGAAGAACTGGCCTCCGGCCAGTTCTACTGGCCAGTTCCGGCCAGTTCTACTGTTCTACCGAAAATTGTACAAATTGATCTCGAAAGGTGATCTTGGGGTGTTTTTTTAATGCTTGATGGAGGTCTATTGTGAGAGAGAAAAACACAACTAATAGAAATACCTCCCCTTAATTCTGGAAGCCTCCTGGACATTTTGATTGACAAGGGAACAGGAAGGTGAAGGCAGAGAAATGGGGAAATATGATATGAGCCTCCGGAACATAGGATAATATTTTGCTGGGTAATCTATCTATCTATCTATTGCCTGACGCCATGATCCCCGAAGGGGTGGCCACGAACGAACCGCCCCCATGCACCTCTGTCCCCAGTCAGTCGACGCCCCTCCCCCCAACCAGCACCGCCTTCGTTCATGTAGTTCCTCACTCCATCCTTCCACCTCATATTCGGTCTACCTCTCCCCCTCTGTCCCTCCACCTCGCTCTCGTACACCCTCTTAGTCATTCTCTCGCTTTCCATATAATACTTCATTACATAAATATATTACCTCGGCAGATAGGATATTTACCAAGGAAAAAGTGAGTCAATCTAGGCGGCGATCCGGATACTTTCACGAAATTTTGTGGGCAGATATAATATGCGCCAAGAATGAAGTGATTCAATTTAGGAGGCGATCCAGATCATATCCTGAAACCCAGATCCAGAAGAAAATTTACACTTATGAAATTAACCCTTTTAATACCGGGAATGTTTGTGGGTATATTCTAGCTCTACTTAAACGATTTTGTGCGTTTTAAGGGAGCTTAGACGGTATTGTGAAGCATAATTTCCTGGTTCGGCTCAATGTTTTAAGGAGGGGGTTTAGTTTCCTCTCTAAACCGCCATCAAACTTAAAAGAACACCCACAAGAATGCACTGCCCAGAACAGTGTGGAATGCACTGCCCAGAACAGTAATTAGCTCAGAAACAGTTGAAAGCTTTAAGCATAAGGTGGATTCCCATATGGGTGATATGGGCTGGGTGTGAATGGGAGCTGCCTCATGTGGGCCGCATGGCCATATGCAGTTTCCCACGATCATATGACCTAATGTTGTTATGTAATTGGGATTGGGTGTGACAGGGATCTGCCTTGTGTGGGCCGATCAGCTTTTTGCAGACTCCCATTTTCTTATGTTCTTATGTTCTTAAGACCCCCCTTCGATATAAAATGTGTAAATTTTCGATAGAAAAATGTCCCGGCCGAAGGCCGGATACTTGTATAATTATAGGCTCGCTATCGCTCGCCAGAAAAAAATCGACATATAAATGGCACGAAAGGTCTTAATATTGGCAAAGAAATTGGGCAAAAGGTCTGAATATCGCCAAACTAATGGGGCGAATATCTTTAAATCTCATAACTAATAGGGCTAAACATGAGGGAGGAGGATGACTCGAAAAACCAACTGCTTCCCCTTAAGAAGGATCTGTGGTAGCCATAAGGGTTAAGTGAGATAGTTCGAAACCTACTAGTTGCTGAAGACCCTTTTGAAACAATAAAATAGTCTAATAGTAGCGAAGATAAAATATAAAGACGTCGCTGGTACAGAAGGGGTTAATGGTAAACAAACAAAAAACAAAACAACAACGGAGGTGGAGGTATGCAATCTACCGAGTGGCCTTCTTGTTATAAGTATTGTTCCGTAATAACTTGCAATTTACCTATTTACTACCGCTGTATTACTGTCTATCTATCATTTCCTACCTCTGTATTACTGTCTATCTATAATTTTATATGTATACATAAGCATATAACATAACAACAATTGATTAGTTTGGAAACATAAATATTTATCATCACATGTATTGAAGTGTTATTAATCCTTTCACAATATGACTGCAAAATATAAATTCGAAAGTTTGTCTTCTAGGCCGCTGCTTAAGGAGTGTTTCTTCTGGATCCCCTTCTCCCTCATGTTTAGCGCCATTAGTTTTGAGATTTTAAGACATTCGTCCCATAAGTTTGGCCATTATAAGACCTTTCGTCCGATTTCTTTGTCAATTTTAAAAACCTTTCGTGCCACTTAAGTGTCAATTTTTCATGGTGAGCGACAGAGAGCTTGCAATTTAGGAGGAATCGGCCTTCGGCCAGGGCATTATCTTTACCCTTTGTAATCCTACAGATCCTTCCTAAGTTGCATACAATCGTCTAATGATAGCCAGAATATACTGTCAACACCCGGAATAATCGTCAAGGAGTTAACTGCATAGTTCACTAAAATACATTACATTACAGGGTCTGGTCGTTTTTTTTTTTTTTTTTTTTTTTTTTTCTATATTCCAACTTACTTCCTCTCGGGCATAGGCTGAGAGCCTTAACATTCACCGCTTTACAATGAACAGTGAAGCCCGTGAGGTCTTGTTCCAGTCTAGGGAGTGAGACATGTGAAGCACGTCGAGTACAACGAGCACCTGGAATCTTGCCTTCACATGAGGCACGGTGCTCACTCATGGCCCGAAACGACCCCATCTCTGAAGTCACCTTGTTCCCGTGCTTCACTGTCTCACCCCCTACACTCGGACTCTCACACTTACACACACACAACGCCACCTGTTGAGCAGATAACTCACCATACATTACATTACAGGGTCTGGTCGTAAATATGGGAGTTGAAACGAAGGAGGGATACCCAAAGACAATCTCAGGCCGTAAATTTTGGCCCCACTATGACTATTTCTACTCCAGCCAGTAAATAATTCACCAACAATCAACTGTCCGCATGATCGTACTTGCTATAGGGAAGATTGTGTGGGTGGAAAATGACTTAAGGGTGACGATACGCCTTCAACATTTTAACTTTATTAATCTTTCCCAACCTCTACTTAGGGTTAAATAGATAGATAGTGTTACGGCTGGATCGGCAATACATATTCGGGATTCTTGATCGTAGGACAGAAATGGCTTAAGTGACAACGACACGCTCGATTCCAGTCCCAAATACTATATGCTCCAGACAACAAAAGCACCAACGCCCTACAGAGTTATCGTCTACGGTAACGAGGTACCTTAACTCGGCGAAAGTGTACAACAGGGGTAGGCTATGAGGCTAAACTCCCTCAGACATTTATAGGTTACGTTATTACTAAAGAAATGCAATACTCAAGAAACTACGTTAATATTAAGCCTCTAATAATGTAGAATAGAAGCAGGCTAAAGGTATGACAGTGAAATGCTAAATGACAAATGTACACGCCTACTTGAAAGCGCGTGCACTACACTAACTGTCCCCTACTAACATGCACTAGCATGTAGCATACAAGATGTTCATGATCCAGTAGATACCTAATAATACACATGGGAGGAACATAAACAGTAGTCACTTATTATAAAAATGAATCTATACTTGGAATAACTAAAAGGTTGCAGGCAACAGTACTGCGCCGGTAGCCTACTACCGCATAGGCTACTTCGCTTCTCTCACTCTGTCTCCCCTCCGAGTCCGTATGCGCCCTACGCAACAGAACTCCGGACACAGCAGCAAAACGACAGTGCAGTTAATTGATACATGAAAGTATTAATAGTGTTGTCTTGTGTGTGAGTAATGTGTATTGTAAAGTGTTATAGATATATACTTAAAGAGAGCTGCAATGCATAGTAAAATAAAGATATATCCCACTCATCATCCCCATGTGTTCTAGCTAGCAGGCCAAGTCACAGGAACAACGAGTCCCAGCACCGAAAGCGAGAACCCAGGAGAAGACTGTAGAGAACACAAGGACAGATAAATTACGTTACTCTACTATACCGGCACTACGAGCGAGCTGTAGTCTCGGGTGCTACACTCGCTCCTGGCTCGGTATGCAAATCAAGGCTAAGTCCTCGTCCCTCTACAGACAACTCCTGGGCATGGTCGGGCTCTTACACATGGCACCAGTCTAGTCACAAATGGGATGAGCGGGGCATATAACTCGTGAACATGTAGAACGTTCACCAACTATCCTCATCAAGAAGATCGCTATTCACATTAACCCCTTAAATCTAATACATGTAAATATATGCTTGTCCTAAGAGTAATACGAGAGGTGAGTGCTGAAACTCCTTTAGGACCTCAAGGGAAGGTTATGCATTTAAATAGAGAGAAGAATGAAATGAGAGTAATGTCGTCAGAGAGAAAGAGTGCAACCGTGAGAAGTTGGGGAGAGAGCAAGGTATGTTAGAATCTCAAAGGTTCTAGGCAACCTGGTCATAGAACACGCAGCCAGCCTCCAGGCAATGTGCTGTACGACAACATGGGCCCAGCCCAGGCAGGCAACAATGGACTACCAACCCTATCGCGCCTAGCTATAAGGGCAAGGCTGCCAACCAGTCCATACGTCTGGCAACCACCCGGCCGGCAGCGCGGCGCGCGTTGCTACCCTCTTGCTCTGAAGCCTAACTCACTCTCTCTCTCTGAACTCCCATTGTCCTATCTATCAACTTCTCTATTGATACTACATATTAAATGGAAGGTCTCGACATGGCTTAAAACAAAACCCACCACTGGTTAGCACATGACGAGACCTTTGCAGAGATACAAAGAACATAGTTATAAGTTGTCACACTCAATATACATAGCGGCTGACGGTAGCCAGATCACGGGCGGTACAGTGGAGTACCAAGGAGTACAATCAGGTTGCGTTGCCCAGCACTGGGGTGCGTCACAGCCCCCCCAAGATTTTAGATAATCGACCTTAGAAGCATTATCAAAATCTGACAGGCAACCAACCGACCTGCTACCCTTAGCTGCCACTAATTGCAAAAGGTGCACAACAACTGAAGTGTGAATTATACATAAAACACAATATCGCATGCATCATGCTACAACAATAAAGACTTACAAAACTAAAAAAAAAAAAAAAAGAGTTTTCTCGTTTATTTTATTGTTTTATAATCTTTTTGGACGGCGTTATGATAGCCTAATTTTACTCCTGCTCAACCCCCACACCGTGCACGACTATCTTGGATCATCAACCCTTGATAGACAATCTGCTATCACGTTCTCACTCCCGGCAATATGCTGAATGTTGAGATTATACTCTTGGAGCATTAGGGACCACCTGGTCAACCGCATATTCCGATTGTGAAACTGATTTAGGAATTTCAAGGGATGATGGTCCGTATAAATCGTCACTACCGGGCCGTAGGCTGGAACATAAACTTCGAAATGTTTGAGCGACAAAACGATAGCCAGAAGCTCCTTCTCTATAGTCGAGTAATTCCTTTGTGCCGAATTAAACTTGCGAGAAAAGAAGCTCACTGGGTGTTCCAATCCCTCGGAATCAGTCTGCAGTAACACTGCCCCGGCACCCACACCGCTGGCATCAGTCGCCAGCTGAAAACTCCTGGAGAAGTCTGGGGCCCTCAAAATCGGATGTGTACACAGCAGGTGCTTGACTAGGTCGAAAGCCCTCTGACACTCCGCAGCCCAACAGAACTTCACTGACTTCGACAGTAGATCAGTTAACGGTGCTAAGACAGTAGAGTATCCCCGGATGAAGCGCCTATAATAGCCTATCATACCTAGGAACCGCATGACCTGGCGCTTAGTGGTGGGCCTGGGAAACATATTGATAGCCTGTATCTTGCTCAGGGGGGGGCACACCCGGCCTAACCCGACCACAAAGCCAAGATACTGCACAGTAGCCTTTACAAACTCGCACTTCCTCAGGTTCACCACCAGCCCAGCATCGTGCAACTTCCTAAACAGGGTCTCTAAGTGCCTTAGGTGATTTTCAAAATCGTCATCATATACTATCACGTCATCAAGGTAGACCGTGCAGTTAGGAATTTCGTCACAAATATCGTTCATCAGGTTCTGAAACGTGGCAGGTGCGTTCTTAAGCCCATAAGGCATTACGTTACATTGGTAGGTCTTGCCATCTACCACAAAACCACAAACTTGCTTAGCTCGGTCCGACAGGGGTACTTGCCAGTAGCCTTTTACAAGATCAATTTTAGTAAGGTACTTTGCATTCCCTATCTTGTCCACGCTGTCGTCAACTCGAGGCAAAGGGTAATGGTTGGTAGTGGTCAAGCCATTTAGCCTACGAAAATCTATGCAGAACCGCACCTTGCCGTCAGGTTTTGGCTGCAACGTGACGGGTGATGTCCACTTCACATAACCTTCAGTGATCATCCCTCTCTCAACCATGTACTTTAACTCCTCCCGTAAAGCTGGCAACTTTACCGGGGGCACACGGTAGGGCACTGACTTGAAGGGCACATTATCACCGACGTCCACGTCGTGCGTTACCTGAGTAGTGAGACCTGGGTGTTCGGCGAAAACAGAGGGGTATGACCTGAACAGGCCTAGGACAGCAGCACCCTGGTGCTCAGGCAGGTGACTTACAGCTTGCCTAGCCTCTTGTTCAGTATTCCCCGCCCACTGTTCCGCGGAAATGACACAGTCCCAGCTATCCTCCTCAGCAGCATGACTGTCCCCACCTCCTTCTCCACCCTGGCCGCTGCAGGCCAGCACAGGGACAGTGAGAGGCTCTGAGGGGCGTCTCACATACTCTTTCATGAGGTTAACATGACATAACTGATGTTTTTTCCTACGATCAGGTGTTGCAACGAGATAATCAAGGTCGGACAGTTTCTTAGCCACCACATACGGCCCAATGAACTTGGCAGAAAGGGGGTGTCCAGGCAAAGGTAAAAGCAAAATTACCTCCTGACCCACCGAAAACTCCCGAAGCTTCACCTTGGCGTCATACTGGTGCTTCATGACCGCCTGTGCATTAACCAAGTTATTACCTGCCGCTGCCATGCAACCTATAAGTCTCTCCCGGCTCTCAAGGACATATTTAAGTATAGACCCCGGCTTCTCTTCGCCCTCCCAGATCTCTTTCACCATACTTAAAGGTCCTCTCACATTATGGCCAAAGACTAGCTGATTTGGACTGAACCCCAGGCTCTCTCCTGGGACTTCACGTGCAGCGAACAGAACATACGGCAGACCCAAATCCCAATCAGTGTCATGTTCTGCACAGTAACAGCGTAGCATACTCTTCAGGGTCGAGTGCCACCGCTCCAAGACTCCCTGACTCTCGGGATGGTAGGCTGACGACACTACAGAACATATACCGTGCAACTGAAGGGTTTGCTTGAACAATTTGGATGTAAAATTGCTCCCCTGGTCTGACTGTACCTCACGTGGAAATCCATAACGGGAACAGAACAATAATAAGTTTTTAACAACTGCCTTTGCCGAGCCGTTTCTCATGGGGTATGCGTCCGGGTATCTCGTAGCCACATCCATGATTGTCAACAGGAATTTATTGCCACTACTAGTAGGCGGGAAAGGGCCAACCAAATCTACTACAACTTTGCTGAACGGAGGCCCGGTGACAGGTATGGGAAACAAAGGTGCCTTCGGGATTGTCTGGTTAGGCTTCCCCGTTGTCTGGCAGGTCGCACACCCAGCCACCCATGCACAGACATCAGCCTTGACCCCAGGCCACCAGAAAAACCTGCCCAATGCCGCCAATGTTTTTGTTACCCCCAAATGACCCGCCACCGGCACATCATGCGCCAGACACAATAAGGACTCTCTATACTTATTTGGAACAACCACCTGGTCTACTACCCTCGCACCGCCCTCCCACTTCGATTTGGGGTCTAGAAATCTGCGGTACAATATCCTGTTGAGCCTAAAGAAATCTCCCGGCTTCGCATCCCCATCTTCCTCCAACTCTATGGCACCATTGCTATAACGAGCTAGGCTAGCGTCTTGCAGCTGCTGCTCACTTATGTCCCCGGGCGTCAATGCATCAAGATGGTTTTTTAATAAGACATTACCCCGGCTAGTAGGCTCTACTGCCTTAGTGGCTCTCGCTACAGCTCTTGCCTCACGCGAAGTCTTACCCAACTCTGCCTTGTTACACACCATATCTGGGCCAGAGTCAACTCCCGTGTTTATTATAGGTCCAAGTACCGAATCACCGAGAAGTGCAGCAGAATCAATGTCCCTTTTCCTGCCCTTAGCAACCTTCTCCTGATCCTTCCTCCACTGTCCCCGAGGTTGAGTGCTAGGCTGTGCAGGAGCCGCAGAGCGAGATCGGGTTACCACACAGGCCATCTCATCCTGTTGGCACCTCCCAACCCATTCCCGATTCTCACCATCCACGTCGGCCGCCCTCTCGGCAACGACTAAGGGTGGAGTCCCGGAAGTGGGCACCGCAAAGTCGTTGCCGAGAAGAAGGTCGACGCCCTCAACTGGCAAACACTCAACGATCCCTACATCCAGCTCCCTGCACACCTCTCCCACTCTCAACTCCAACCTCACAAGTGGGTATGACCTCGTAGCATTTATACCCTGCACCACAACAACTCTGGCCGCATTTATCGGTTTCCCTGTGAAGTTCCTCAACAAAGTTTGCGAAGCCCCCGTATCCCTCAACAAGTCAACCCTCCGTAGTTCACTCCCCCAGCTCACAAACCCGTGTCCCCGATGGCTACAGAAAGTGTCCCGGACAGGTGTCGAGCCTTCCGTACGCTTCTTTACCGCGTGTGCCTCAGCTGCCGACAACCTACCCCGGGCAGTTGCTGCAGCCTTCAGAGACACACCGATACTGTGAACCAATGACACCGGCTTAGCGGGAGTGTTACTAGGGCACTCACGTGAATAATGGCCTAGCTTCTGACATTTGTAACATTTCACATCCCCAATGGGCTTCTTCCCTTGTGCGGGCGAAGAAGGGGCCTGACCTTTAGTAAACGGGAGAGGCTTGTGTTTGTAGGTGTTATTAGGTGCAATGCTTTTAGTGTGGTTATGTGTGTCATAGGATTTGTTATTATCGAAAACTCTGGTGGGTGGGGTATAGCGCCCCTTCTGCCCTGACTCAGCCCTCTGAGCGGCACCGCAACCACGAATCAATGATAATCTGAGGTCTGCCATCTTGGCAGCCTCCTCTACTGTCTTGGGAAATTTTTCCTTAATGTTCAGCATTAGATCGGTTCCAGTACATTTGTAAAACTGTTCCAGATAGAAAAGTTGCTTAATTTCCTCAGCCGACTCTGCGTGCTCGGACCGAAACCAGTTATTACATGCATCTGTTAAGTCCCGTGCGTGCTCCATAAAACTGACGTCGCTCTTCTTATTCACGCCACGGAACTTCAATCTATAAGTTTCGGGTTGCAGTTCGTAGGCCCGGAGCACAGCCTCCTTCACCAGTCCATACACGACACTCTCATCCAGTGACAGTGCATCGTAGGCTTTCAACCCCTTACCCACTAGACGTGATGAAACTAATGCTGCCCATTTAACCTCCGGCCAGTCATACTCACGACACTTCTTTTCGAAACGAGCAAAAAACTCAGTCACTGCTGTCTCATCAAATGCGGGTACTAACTTAATTAAATGCGAAAGTGAGTCTGTAACCCGGTGCCCACCACCGAGATGACGCCCCGTGGTCTCTACTCTAGACTTCTCGACATCCATTTCAGCCTGGTACCTGGTTGCATCCTGATTGGCTTGGATTCTAGCAACCTCTATGCGTTCTATACTAGCCTGTTGTATCCGAGTCTCCTGCAGCTTAATCCGTTCTATACTAGCCTGTTGTATCTGAGTCTCCTGCAGCTTAATCCGTTCTATACTAGCCTGTTGACTCTCTCGCAACTTAAGCTTAGCTAGTTCTAGCTGAAATAACATCTCAGGAGACAGGCCTGGGGGGGGAGAGCACAAAATGGGGGATCCACACCGAGACGTGTTTACGGGTAAGCCAGCTTGCCATTGAGAACCCTCCTGCTGCATCGTGCTAAGACTCGCTGGCTGAGGGCCCAGCTCAGGGGTAGAGTGGAATGGAGGCTTGGAGGGAACCCCCCAAGACCCCACTCCACCCACCGCCCCATCGCCATCACCCAACAAACATGCCACCAAATTCTTCTTGGGCCAACTGTCAGGACAGTCCCGCCCCAAAACCGTGGCTAAACAGCGAAGACCGTAACAATCAATAGCCTGCAGGCGCTGTTCGGTCAAAGGTGTCTGCAAAAATGCCCGGGCATCCCTCTCTCCACTTATAACACTCCCCTCCCTAAATATCTGCTGTACTTGCTGGTCACTAGGCTGTACCGTGTTATCCTCCCCCGTAAATGATGAGTCATTAGACATAGTGCTGGTTATACAATTGCTGTTCATAAAAAAAAAAGTGCTTATTACTAATTGCAGTCTCGACTCACAAAATGTTAAAGATGCTTGAATGACTCTACTCTAGACACCTAACGAAACAATCTGCAAGTCCACCAATACAATAATGACACAATAAAAATTCCTCCAATATGCAAGAAAATTCTAGCCAGCTCTACTAGGTACCATAGAATAGTTCTCCAAAAAATATGTGATAGGATACTACTGAATCTTGTGCAAGGTCGCCATTTTGTTACGGCTGGATCGGCAATACATATTCGGGATTCTTGATCGTAGGACAGAAATGGCTTAAGTGACAACGACACGCTCGATTCCAGTCCCAAATACTATATGCTCCAGACAACAAAAGCACCAACGCCCTACAGAGTTATCGTCTACGGTAACGAGGTACCTTAACTCGGCGAAAGTGTACAACAGGGGTAGGCTATGAGGCTAAACTCCCTCAGACATTTATAGGTTACGTTATTACTAAAGAAATGCAATACTCAAGAAACTACGTTAATATTAAGCCTCTAATAATGTAGAATAGAAGCAGGCTAAAGGTATGACAGTGAAATGCTAAATGACAAATGTACACGCCTACTTGAAAGCGCGTGCACTACACTAACTGTCCCCTACTAACATGCACTAGCATGTAGCATACAAGATGTTCATGATCCAGTAGATACCTAATAATACACATGGGAGGAACATAAACAGTAGTCACTTATTATAATAATGAATCTATACTTGGAATAACTAAAAGGTTGCAGGCAACAGTACTGCGCCGGTAGCCTACTACCGCATAGGCTACTTCGCTTCTCTCACTCTGTCTCCCCTCCGAGTCCGTATGCGCCCTACGCAACAGAACTCCGGACACAGCAGCAAAACGACAGTGCAGTTAATTGATACATGAAAGTATTAATAGTGTTGTCTTGTGTGTGAGTAATGTGTATTGTAAAGTGTTATAGATATATACTTAAAGAGAGCTGCAATGCATAGTAAAATAAAGATATATCCCACTCATCATCCCCATGTGTTCTAGCTAGCAGGCCAAGTCACAGGAACAACGAGTCCCAGCACCGAAAGCGAGAACCCAGGAGAAGACTGTAGAGAACACAAGGACAGATAAATTACGTTACTCTACTATACCGGCACTACGAGCGAGCTGTAGTCTCGGGTGCTACACTCGCTCCTGGCTCGGTATGCAAATCAAGGCTAAGTCCTCGTCCCTCTACAGACAACTCCTGGGCATGGTCGGGCTCTTACACATGGCACCAGTCTAGTCACAAATGGGATGATGAGCGGGGCATATAACTCGTGAACATGTAGAACGTTCACCAACTATCCTCATCAAGAAGATCGCTATTCACATTAACCCCTTAAATCTAATACATGTAAATATATGCTTGTCCTAAGAGTAATACGAGAGGTGAGTGCTGAAACTCCTTTAGGACCTCAAGGGAAGGTTATGCATTTAAATAGAGAGAAGAATGAAATGAGAGTAATGTCGTCAGAGAGAAAGAGTGCAACCGTGAGAAGTTGGGGGAGAGAGCAAGGGATGTTAGAATCTCAAAGGTTCTAGGCAACCTGGTCATAGAACACGCAGCCAGCCTCCAGGCAATGTGCTGTACGACAACATGGGCCCAGCCCAGGCAGGCAACAATGGACTACCAACCCTATCGCGCCTAGCTATAAGGGCAAGGCTGCCAACCAGTCCATACGTCTGGCAACCACCCGGCCGGCAGCGCGGCGCGTTGCTACCCTCTTGCTCTGAAGCCTAACTCACTCTCTCTCTCTGAACTCCCATTGTCCTATCTATCAACTTCTCTATTGATACTACATATTAAATGGAAGGTCTCGACATGGCTTAAAACAAAACCCACCACTGGTTAGCACATGACGAGACCTTTGCAGAGATACAAAGAACATAGTTATAAGTTGTCACACTCAATATACATAGCGGCTGACGGTAGCCAGATCACGGGCGGTACAGTGGAGTACCAAGGAGTACAATCAGGTTGCGTTGCCCAGCACTGGGGTGCGTCACAATAGATAGCTCGATAAATTGATAGATAGATATGCAAATAGAATGCAGATATACAAAAGCCTAACAGGTCTAAGCAACAAGTCATTTCACTCACTATCAGTTCTTTACATTTTCAACTTTTGTCACCAACACTTTACGTCACATAAACTACAATAATTTGGAGCATGGAAGAGAAGTAGGACTATTCAACATAACAAAGGTGACCCAACCTCTCCAAGTGAGGTGAGGTAGGGTCACGAGGTGGTGTCTCTTAAGGGGAGGTTTTTAGTTTGTTCCCTAGACCTCCATCAAGCTTAACATTACAACCCCTTGAGCCCCTTGTAACATGAATTTGTAAATTTTTCGGTAGAAAAATTTCCCGGCCGAAGGCCGGTTCCACCTAAATTACAGGCTCGCTATCGCTCGCTAGGAAAAAATCAACACTTAAATGGCACGAAAGGTCTTATAATTGACAGAAATGGGGCAAAAGTCTAAAATCGCCAAGCTAATCGGGCGAACAACCTAAAATCTCAAAAGCAATGGAGCTAAACATGATGGAGAAAGAGGTCAAGAAAACAAGTCCCTCAAGTTGATATCTCCCCTTAACTGTACTGTACAATTAAAGTTTAGAGGTCACCTAGACAAACAAGACGAAATAACAAAGATGGAGTCGATTAAGATTGTGTGATCATGTACTGTCTTGATAGCTTAATGGTTAGCGCGGAATTTCGGTGTGAGTATCCTAGGTTCGAATCCTTAGAGTAACACATGTATTCATTAGTTTCATTGATTTAATTAATTAGGTTTATTTGTAAGTTAATTGGTGGGTTGCTGATAATATACATTTTTGGGGGTCTGAATTTTTGAAGTCATGATGCAAGATTGGAAAGCAAAAAGAAATTATGAAATAAGGATAGCCAGTGACTCAAAAAATAACCCTAAAGCTTTTTACCAACTATATAAATCTAAAGTTAGAGATGTAATAGGCCCCCTAAAAACTTCAATAGGAGAAATAACAGAAAATGATTTAGAAATGTGCAGTACATTAAATAGTCAGTTTCTTTCCGTTTTCACAAATGAAAATTTGGCACAGATTCCAGAAGTCAATATGGTATATAGTGATTGTATAGAAAATATGTTAAGTACAGTTAGTATAAGTAGAAATGATGTGCTTAAGGAAATTGACAGACTGAAACCTCAAAAATCGCCGGTCCTGACGAGGTATATGCTAGAGTATTAAAAGAATGCAGAGATGAGTTAAGTAGCCCATTAGCATTTTTATTTAACAAGTCTTTAGAAACAGGTTTAGTTCCAGAAGCTTGCAAATGTAGTTCCGATCTTCAAAAAAGGTGATAAATCGATAGCATCCAATTACCGTCACATTAGTCTCACATCAATCATAGGAAAGTTGCTTGAGTCTATTATTGCTAGGAAAATTAGAAGCCACTTAGACAAATTTAACTTAATAAATTCTTCTCAGCATGGATTCACTCAGGGACGTTCTTGCCTTACTAATTTGCTTAGCTTTTTCTCAGAGGTATATGAAGCAGTAGATAGTGACGAGTCATATGATATTATTTATTTAGATTTCAGTAAAGCTTTCGACAGAGTCCCTCATGAGAGATTGATGAGAAAGGTTGAGGCACATGGAATAGGAGGATCGTTGTTGGGATGGATTAGGTCATGGCTAATTGGTAGGAAACAGAGAGTCAGCATAAATGGTACCAAGTCAGAGTGGGGAGCAGTCAAAAGTGGTGTCCCCCAGGGATCGGTATTAGGTCCCCTGTTGTTTCTTATATACATAAATGACCTAGATTTAGGTATAACTAGTAGGATAAGTAAATTCGCAGACGATACTAAAATGGGGAGATCAATTGATTCAGATAGCGATATAGAGTGCCTCCAAAGGGATCTAGATACCTTACATTAATGGTCAGTAAATTGGCAGATGAAGTTTAACATTGACAAATGCAAGGTATTAAAGATAGGGAAGATGCATACAAATGTTAAATATAAAATAGCTAATTTAGAATTAGAAAATTCAGACTGTGAGAAAGATCTAGGTGTGTTTGTTAGCAATGCTTTGAAGCCTAGAAAACAGTGTATAAGCGTTCGTAATAAGGCAAACAGGATTCTCGGGTTCATCTCTAGGAGTGTGAGTAACAGAACTGCTGATGTTATCTTAAAACTTTACTTGTCATTAGTGAGACCCCATATGGATTATGCTGTCCAATTTTGGTGTCCTTATTACAGAATGGACATAGATTCATTGGAGAGAGTACAGCGTAGAATGACAAAAATTATCCATTATATTAGAAATCTTTCGTATGAAGAAAGGTTGAAGAAATTAGGTTTACATTCGTTAGAGAGACGCAGAGTTAGAGGGGATATGATAGAGGTGTTCAAGTGGGTTAGTGGGATTAACAAAGGGGACATGACAAATGTACTAAAGCTCAGTGATAGCGAAAGAACTCGTACCAATGGTTTTAAATTAGATAAATTTCGTTTCAGAAAAGATATAGGCAAATATTGGTTTGGTAACAGAGTTGTAGATGGGTGGAATGGACTACCAAGTGCTATAGTGGGGTCTAAAACGGTAGGGAGCTTTAAGATAAAATTGGATAAGCATATGGACGAGAAGGGTTGGGTGTACAAAGTACAAAGGAGTACAAAGGAAATCAAGCAACAACAGATCTAGTGACCCTTCTAGGCTGCTTGTCCTCCAAAACACTGGGGATCAAGTGTCCAAACAGTGGTTAGAGTGTGAAGGGGGATCAGCCGGGTTGGGCCAATCAGCACTCTGCATACCCCCATAATCCTGCGTTAATCTCTAACCGTTTTGGTAAGATGATCCTCAGGGTATTAGAGTGTTGAGCCTATAATTGGGCTTTGTAATTGAACTGGGGTTGTGTGGGACAGGGATCTGCCTTGCTTAGGCCAATCGGCTTTCTGCAGACTCCCATTTTCTTATGTTCTTATGTTCTTAAGGTTGTGAGTTTTGCAAGGTTTATTGATGTCCTAGTGAAGCTGGGAGAGGGAGAGAGTGGGGATATTTTGAGATGTAATCAAGGATTTTCCTGCTCTTCTCTCTTATCATATACAGTATATAAAGACACACACACACACACACACATTATATATATGACATTTGGAAGCTCACAAATGCACGTGAGTACATAGTTTTTTATTAACGAACACACGTGTGACGTGTATTAGACAGCTTCCATATGTATTGTGGCGCTAATAAGTCATGTGTCAGCTGTCTTTACATTTGGCTCGATCTGTGCTGTATTAATGTCTGTCATATGTTGAATAGGGTGGGTAAGTGTAGGAACATGTTTGTATATCTCACTCAAAAAGAAGAACTCATGTGTAGGCCTACATATTGCTGATACCAATTATTGATAAAAACATAATTGGTGCCAAGACATCACTTATTATGCCGATTGTACAGTACAGTATATTATGCTCTCTCTGAGCTGCTTACCAATGATTGTACAGTACAGTATATGCTCTCTCTGAGCTGCTTACCAATGATTGTACAGTACAGATTATGCTCTCTCTGAGCTGCTTACCAATGATTGTACAGTACAGTATACAGTACAGATTATGCTCTCTCTGAGCTGCTTACCAATGATTGTACAGTACAGATTATGCTCTCTCTGAGCTGCTTACCAATGATTGTACAGTACAGATTATGCTCTCTCTGAGCTGCTTACCAATGATTGTACAGTACAGTATATGCTCTCTCTGAGCTGCTTACCAATGATTGTACAGTACAGATTATGCTCTCTCTGAGCTGCTTACCAATGATTGTACAGTACAGTATATGCTCTGATTGTACAGTACAGTATATGCTCTCTCTGAGCTGCTTACCAATGATTGTACAGTACAGTATATGCTCTCTCTGAGCTGCTTACCAATGATTGTACAGTACAGTATATGCTCTCTCTGAGCTGCTTACCAATGATTGCACAGTACAGTATATGCTCTCTCTGAGCTGCTTACCAATGATTGCACAGTACAGTATATGCTCTCTCTGAGCTGCTTACCAATGATTGCACCATACAGTATATGCTCTCTCTGAGCTGCTTACCAATGGTTGTACAGTACAGTATATGCTCACTCTGAGCTGCTTACCAATGATTGTACAGTACAGTATATGCTCTCTCTGAGCTGCTTACCAATGGTTGTACAGTACAGTATATACTCTCTCTGAGCTGCTTACCAATGATTGTACAGTACAGTACATGCTCTCTCTGAGCTGCTTACCAATGATTGTACAGTACAGTATATGCTCTCTCTGAGCTGCTTACCAATGATTGCACAGTACAGTATATGCTCTCTCTGAGCTGTTTACCAATGATTGTACAGTACAGTATTATGCTCTCTCTGAGCTGCTTACCAATGATTGCACAGTACAGTATATGCTCTCTCTGAGCTGCTTACCAATGGTTGTACAGTACAGTATATGCTCTCTCTGAGCTGCTTACCAATGATTGTACAGTACAGTACATGCTCTCTCTGAGCTGCTTACCAATGATTGTACAGTACAGTATATGCTCTCTCTGAGCTGCTTACCAATGATTGCACAGTACAGTATATGCTCTCTCTGAGCTGTTTACCAATGATTGTACAGTACAGTATATGCTCTCTCTGAGCTGCTTACCAATGATTGCACAGTACAGTATATGCTCTCTCTGAGCTGCTTACCAATCATTTTTAGTAGCTTCTGTAGACTTTCCCCGTGCCCTTGGTGGCCCCCTTGGTGCCAATTACCAGGCTGGTGTTTCCTTTAAGGGGGGTAACCTGCCTTTTTTCTTTCCTGTTCTCTTTTTCTCTGGCTTGTATCCATTCGGCCCCATTCAGCTTACTGTTTTAAAACGCTTATCTCCATGCATGTATCAATGTTTTCCTGACGAAAGGGGCCGAATGGATACAACCCAGAGAGAGAACGAAGAAGAGAGAAAAAAAGTAGGTAACCCCCCTTAATAACCCCCCGACCTTGGCCACCCTCACCTCCGACCCTTGACTCTACTCAGCGTTCATAGGGAGCGTGTTCATGGCTTGTATTTACTTTACACTGCATGATTCGGTTTTTGGTTTCTTTGTGTTTATCGCGACTTCATATTAAGGTAAGTAAATTGGGTACATTGCAAATTTGTATGACAAATTAAGCAATTATTAAGGGACTGAAATATATGGAGAATCACAACTCAAGGGCAACAGTATGACCGATGATTAAAAATATCTGAAAAATTCTCCCTATAGAGGTCTGTGTTTCCCTTACCCTTTCGTCAGCGAGTACCTTCCTGTGGATCTGGACACTTTCCCAGGTATTTCCACTCACCTGTACGGCCCGGATGATGGGGTTACTTTATATATATATATATATATATATATATATATATATATATATATATATATATATATATATATATATCCTTCTGCCAAAAGGCACTACCCTACAGGACCTAACACCCCTCCTCGCCCCCCGGTGCCCTTGACGCAGCCCCCCGCGCTACCTCCTTCAGCTTCGTCTTCTGCAGGCGCCACACAACTTAGGCCACGCCCCTCGACACGCAGCCAATCAGCTTCGACCCCACCTACTGACCACCATCCCGCATCCAGTGCGCATGCGTGAAGCGGTTACCCCCTTTCTCTCTCCTAGTTAACCCTTCCACCAATAGCAGACTTTTGCCCCCTGTTTTCCGCCTCCTCTGATCCTCCACCCTCTATATATACCCTCCCTGTTTACCTTTTATATCATGAATATCAGTAACCCCGGATGCTACAAGACAGAATTAAACAAGATGCTCAAAGAGAACGGAATAGAGGAGATGTGGTTCCCCGAAAATCCAAACTCAAGTAAGGTACTACAAGCCTCATATACAACAACAGAACCCAGAATGAACGAAGTATCAGCAAACATCAACAATATGGAAGAAAGCACACAACAAATCATAGCACAACCCCCAGCACTTGAACAAGCCATAGGTATACGATCTACTGAAACAGACCGGCAAGTACAATCCAAAACCCACAACCCCGAAAGTACTACAACTGCTAAACCTATAAGAGAATTGCAGAATAATGATACAACAAACAGAAGAAAGTCTATAGGAAGAGAGACAGGAGCCATCAATAAAGAAAACAGTCAACAATCTAAATCAACATGGAGTGCAGATACACTAGATCTTACCTTTTACATAGGTCAAAACTTTAACCGACGACCTCAAACAACCCACAAGGAAATCATAACAGGCATTATGCAGGGAAATATCAAGTGGGTATATACAAATAAAGAATATGAAGAAAAACTTGTGCAGGCCCTGCTAAATGCTGACCAAATAAAATACAAACAAACAGTATTTAAAAAGCTAGATGAGTCAACCTTCAGGAAGAAAAGAAATGGCCTAGAGACAAGAACCACACCAGATCACCAGTCAAAGCGAATAAGTAAAATATGAACATCACATTCAAAATAATGCAACACAATGTAAGACACTGGAAAACACACAAAGTACAACTATTAAATACATATGCAGAGATTGACCCAGACATTATTTTGCTAAATAGCCATGGTCAGGTAGATAATGAAAACATTAAAATATTAAATTACGTAATTTACCAATCAAATAAAAATAATGAAATGCATGACGGAACTGCAATTGCTGTGAAAAAACATATAAAGCACAAAATTATAGACAACTTTCAAAGTGACTGTTTGGCCATCAAAGTATCAACAACAACTGGAGACATAATTATTGCAACTCTCTATCTTCCACCTAGAAGACCTTACTTACCTTACCCTGACCTCATTAACCTTATGAATTTCACCCAACCAACATATATAATAGGAGATTTTAATGCAAGACATACCATATTCGGCAATAATGATATGAATTACGTAGGTAGAGGAATTAACACATTGATCAACACGGGTAGATTAAGATTTATTGGCCCACACTTCTATACTTTTCTTGGCCATAGAACTACAAGCAATCCAGATATAATACTAACCAATAATAAAACATATCATAATTACCATATCCAACAAGGTCCGATCACCATTAGTGATCATGTACCTATCATATTTACATTATCAACTAGCCCAATTCAAATACCTGTACAAGAAAGATTTGCCATGAGTAAAGCCAGATGGGATGAGTATAAAGGAGACTTAAATAACTATGAAATTCCTAACCTAGAAAACAAACCAATAGTTGGTATTGAGGAAGAAATAAATAAAGTAACAAATGCAATACAAATGGCTGCTGAAAATAATATTCCTAAGACAACATACAAAACTTTACCACATAATAAAATAACAGACCGAATGAGAATGCTACAAACAGTTTTCGTTATTCTTAAGTCTTATATTGAATTATTTGGAGCGGACAAAACGGTAATGGATAACATAAAAAGAATACAAGCAGAACTAAAAGAAGAATGTATTGTTTCAGCTAAGAATAAATGGGACAGGGTTATTTACAATATAAATGAAGAAAGAGATCCTAAGGTCTTTTGGAGAAATATCACAAAAATAATTGGTACCAGAGAAGACAGGGTGTACAAAATTAAAGATCACAACGGAGTGGAGTTGGAGAGTGATAAAGATATAGAAGCGGCATTTGGAAGAGAGTGGGCTAATACATTTAAAATTAGTGATGAAGAAAATCAAGAATTTGACAGACTGCATGAAAACACTATAAATAGATGGATGATCAATAATGCAAACAGGATGGAACCATTTGCCCGTGTAGATCTTGGCAGAATTCGAGATCTTAGACTTATAAATGAGGTTGAGTTTTTTCACACACTAAGATCTTTTAAGGAAAAATCGCCAGGAACATCAGGAATAACAAGAAATATGATTTTGAATGCACCACAAAATATAATCTCGTCTATTATTCACATTTTCAACGCTACACTATCGGTAGGTTATTTCCCGAGTGCCTTTAAAACTGCTAAAATGATATTCATACCTAAAGCAAACAAAGATAAAACACTAATATCCAACTATAGACCCATATCGCTATTGGAATTCTTAGGCAAGGTGCTAGACAAAATAATACACAACAGAATTATTCCGCAATTAGAGAACACAATGAATCCAAGACAACATGGTTTTCGAAAGTATAGAGGTACTCAAACAGCCATTGCAATAATTACAGAAATTATAGCAAAATCAAAATCTCAAGGACATCAAACTATAATGATACTTCGTGATGTGTCAAAGGCTTTTGATAAAGTCTGGCACATGGGATTGCAATATAAATTACTCAACCTTGGCCTACATACAAACATTGAAAGGCTTCTATGCTCATACCTACAGGATAGATATGCCCAAATACAAATAGGAAAGGTTTTGGGTCCCAAATTCTTATTACAAAGTGGAGTCCCCCAGGGAGGATGCCTATCCGCTCTCTTATATGCAATATACACCTCTGATATGCCACAACCAACGCCAAACAGTGAGCATGTAATCTACGCTGATGACATTACTCAAATAATCTCAGTTCCAAGTAAATCAACTAACATGGCAGTCAGAAGCGTAAAGAGAGCGATTGAATCAATTAACACCTTCGAGAAAATGTGGAAGATAAAAACTAATTTACAAAAATTCAAAGTTATTCCACTAACTAAGAAAACCTATCCACCTCTAGAAATAAACAATAATATTATTAACTACTCAAACGAAGGTACAGTTCTGGGGTTAAAAATTACCAAAAATGGTTATCAATCCTTTGTAAGTGAAAAAGTCAGAAGATGTAAAAAAGTCCTTAATGATATATCCATTTTTAAAGACACATCAATACAGACCAAAGAAAAATTATACATGGCACTTATAAGATCTGTCCTAACATACCCAGCCTCACCATTAAATATAATTAGACCAAACCTAATGAACAAACTACAAGTTTGTCAAAACAAATGCTTAAAATTTATCCACAACATACACTACCCAGAACTAATCAGAAGCGAAGAGCTGCACAACCGCTCACATATGCAACCTATAAATTTAATATTACATGAACAAGCAAAAGTAACTTGGGACAAGGTAAGTTTACTAGATATAGACACACAATTTAATCAATTATTTCCCGACATTGAACTGATCCGACATCAACCTTATTTTTTCAAGAGCAGCTATGATGCAGCACAGCTCGACAATCCTCTTCCCATATATACCTTTAACTAGGTATTCAAGCCAAAAACTAACCTACTAAGAAGTGCTGTGTGGGGCAGCCACCTAGGTGGCTGCCCCAACCAGTGCTGTCCTACCAGCTTTTGAGTAGATATAGACATAATAAGATGTGTTGTGTGGAGCAGCCACCAAGGTGGCTGCCCCAACCAACGCTAACCTTCCAACTATTTAATCAATACACACATACTGGGATGTGCTGTGTGGGGCAGCCACCAGGGTGACTGCTCCAACCAGCATAACATTAACCTTTTCTTAATGTGGGGAGTGGATTGAGGGGTGGGAGGGAGTCATGCGGACAGTGCGCGGCGGCCCCACCGTTTGACTAGGCCTCTCCCAAGCTATCGGGGGTAGATGAGTGGTCTGAGATAACCCAAATAATGTGGTGTCTCGGACTACCATCAGACTTCCTGGGTTGGGCTGAACCACTCGTAGGCAAGTGCCAGTGCCGCTGTGGGTGGGAGTGACCAAGGTCGCGGGACTTTTTCTCGCGACGGTCAGGACACCACCTCCTTCCTTCTCTTTATGCCGCCCTCCATCTAATCATAAGCTTTTAACTAGGAATAAGTTTTAAATAATAAAAGTTTTAATGAACTCGAATTTTAAGTATCTGAAATATACAGCCATCTAATCTTGTGTGCAACTATGTTTGCATAATATTATCTATGTACAGAGTAGACTAGGTTAGCAGAATCTCTGATCACTTTCCGCTGCTGGGTTCTCGTGATCTGTCCGGTGGGATAATACAATATCCCGCCGATCAGAAGCGGGGGCTTGGTCGGGGGAGTGCTTGGGAGGACGCTTATACACTGAATCTCTGAACAGCATTTTTGGGAGGCTTGTCGGGCGGGAATTGGTGCGATACTGCATCTAGCCTGTTTTTGCCGGACAAGCTTCTTCGGGTGTGTTCGGGAGGATGTGATTTAAATAAATATTCATTGGTTTTAATATTGAAGTGAGAGTAATGAGTGGCAACAGGAAGAGGAGCTGAGCTGTTCTGGACCGAGCCAATTGCTACGTATCCACGAATTATAGGATACATTATTAACCCGTGGTTAAGAAGTAAAAACAGGCATACAATGACACACCACCGACTACAATGAAACGACTATTAATATATCATATATGTATAGTAAAGAAATAATGGAGCATTCTGGTTGAGCCCGGAACCTATTTTACTCTTCTACTTTATTTCTAACTTCTCTCTTTACCTTGTTCTTATACCAATCCCACAAACCCTCCAATCACCCACCAAAATATCTTCAACTCCCATGCTCCCCAACTCCTCCCAAATATATTTGTAATAGTTGCTTATATCTTTACTCCAGCCATCGGTCGGTCGGTCGGTTTTATATCATTCCTTCCTTACTTGATAATGCTGGTTGTCCAGTGAAACGCGTCGTATATCCTGTATCTTCATGTACTTTAATGTAACCCTGTACCACCATGAATTTTGCTCATCTCCTTCATATATATATATATATATATATACTGTATATATATAAGTACAAAATCCTATTATACCCTCATTATAGCAACTTTTCCTTCCGAAAAAAAAAAAAAAAAAGGCAATGCCAATCAAATTCAACGCACACATTAGAGGCCCTAGATACTATTTGTAGGTAATCATTCCTCGGAGAAAATCAAGTCATATAATCTCATTTGTTTGTGAATGAATGAGTAAACGAATTAATGAATGCATTAATTAATGAATGAAGAGAGAACAGAAGATGAACGGCGAAGAAGAACATGATTATGAATTCAGGAGAGAAAGTAGTTGTAGTATAAGAGAATATCTGTGTAATCTAATTTCTAAGTGTGAAGGAGACTATCGATTATAGTACACTCGGATACCATACACTCCATTCAACAGAAATATTGAGAGTGTAAATGAGAGGTTAAATGGAACAATTTTAGCGTCAGGCGAAAGCGATAAGGATATTCAGTCTCATGCTAAAAATTATGACTATATTGCAAATGATAGTAGTGATGGTGCAACGGAAGATGAAAATGTCGTTAGAAATAAAGGTAAATTAGGTATAAAGAAAAGAAGTAAATTGAGAGTATATTACACAAACTGTAGGAGTCTATGTAACAAAATGAACGAAGTTAGTGCCCTTGTTAGCAAAGAAAATATAGACATAATAGCGCTATCTGAAACGTGGATTAATACAGAAACCAGGCATTTTTTAGCAGAATTTGATATACCAGGATATAGTTTGTTTAAATATGACCGAACAAGTAAGAGGGGTGGCGGTATAGCAGTGTTTGTCAAGAGTACATTAAAAAGCTGTATTAAATCAGGTATTAGACTAAATAACGATAATGAAAGTGTTTGGGTAGAGGTTAACGAAGGTAGTGAGACCATAGTTATTGGAGTTATGTATAGACCGCCAAATATGAGTAGAAATGACGGAACGTCATTATGGGAGGAAATTAAAATGGCATCAAGGTTTAGCAATGTGTGCATTATGGGGGATTTTAATTTTCCGAATATAGATTGGCAGCATCAAATAGGAGACTCTGATTCTGAGGAGTTTATAGAGGTAGTACAAGATAGTTTTTTATTTCAATTCATAAATACGCCGACTAGAGGTAATAATATTCTCGATTTAGTTTTCAGTAACAATGAACATATGGTAAATAATGTAGAGATAGGGGACCACCTAGGAAATAGTGACCACAATTCTGTGTATTTTAATATTCAATGGAAAGGTAATACCAGAGAGAATACAACAATAATACCTGACTTCAGAAAAGCCAATTATGGTGGGTTAAGAAGAGCCCTATTAGCTAACCCTATGGTAAAAAAATTAAGTCGATCCAGGTGTCCAAATGAGTGTACCCCTTCTCAGGCACCTGTCATCTTAAGTCAGGAAGAGACGTCAACCTTGGTAGATACATACGATAATTTTATCAAGTCAGTATTCAATGCACAAAATAAATACATCCCCAACAGAAAATTTAGATCAACACAGAACCAACCCAAATGGATGAATAATAGACTATTAGATCTTCTAGGACAAAAGAGAAGAATATATAGAAAAATTAGGAAAGGCGAAATTCACCTACTTGCTTACTATCAGAATCTATCAAGACAGGTAAAAAAGGATATTAGGAAAGAAAAAAGAAATTATGAAATTAAGGATGCCAATGACTCAAAAAATATTCCTAAAGCTTTTTACCAACTATATAAATCCAAGGTTAGAGATGTAATTGGTCCCCTTAAAACTTCGATAGGAGAAATGACAGAAAATTATTTAGAAATGTGCAGTACATTAAATAGTCAATTTCTTTCCGTTTTCACTAATGAAAATTTGGCACAGTTTCCAGAAGTCCGTAAGGTATATAGCGATAGTATAGAAAATAGGTCAAGTACGGTTACTATAAGTAGAAATGATGTGCTTAAGGAAATTGACAGACTGAAACCTCATAAATCGCCTGGTCCTGATGAGGTATATGCTAGAGTATTAAAAGAATGTAGGGATGAGTTAAGTTATCCATTAACATTTTTATTTAACAAGTCATAGGAGACAGGTATAGTTCCAGAAGCTTGGAAGCTTGCAAACGTAGTTCCGATCTTCAAAAAAGGTGACAAATCAATAGCATCCAATTACCGTCCCATTAGTCTTACATCAATCATAGGAAAGCTACTAGAGTCAATTATTGCTAGTACAATTAGAAACCACTTAGACACATTTAATTTAATAAATTCTTCTCAGCATGGATTCACTCAGGGACGTTCTTGCCTTACTAATTTGCTTAGTTTTTTCTCAGAGGTATATGAAGCAGTAGGTAATGACAAGTCATATGCTATAATATATTTAGATTTCAGTAAAGCTTTCGACAGAGTCCCCCATGAGAGATTGCTGAGAAAGGTTGAGGCGCATGGAATAGGTGGGGCGTTGTTGGGATGGATTAGGTCATGGCTAATTGGTAGGAAGCAGAGAGTCAGCATAAATGGTACGAAGTCAGAATGGGGAGCAGTCAAAAGTGGTGTCCCCCAGGGATCTGTATTAGGTCCTCTGTTGTTTGTTATATACATAAATGACCTTGATTTAGGTAAAACTAGTAGGATAAGTAAATTTGCAGACGATACCAAAATGGGGAGAACAATTGATTCAGATAGAGATATAGAGTGTCTCCAAATGGATCTAGATACCTTACACGAATGGTCAGTAAATTGGCAGATGAAGTTTTACATTGACAAATGCAAGATATTAAAGATAGGGAAGATGCAAACAAATGTTAAATATAAACTAGCTAATGTGGAATTAGAAAACTCGAATTGTGAGAAAGATCTAGGTGTGTTTGTTAGCAATGATATGAAGCCTAGACAACAGTGTATAAGCGTTCGAAACAAGGCAAACAGGATTCTCGGGTTCATCTCTAGGAGTGTGAGTAACAGAACTGCTGATGTTATCTTAAAACTTTACTTGTCATTAGTGAGACCCCATATGGATTATGCTGTTCAATTTTGGTGTCCTTATTACAGAATGGACATAGATTCATTGGAGAGAGTACAACGTAGAATGACAAAAATGATCCATAATATTAGAAATCTTCCGTATAAAGAAAGGTTGAAGAAATTAGGCTTACATTCGTTAGACAGACGCATAGTTAGAGGGGATATGATAGAGGTGTTCAAGTGGGTTAGTGGGATTAACAAAGGGGACATGACAAATGTACTAAAGCTCAGTGATAGCGAAACAACTCGTACCAATGGTTTCAAATTAGATAAATTTCGTTTCAGAAAAGATATAGGCAAATATTGGTTTGGTAACAGAGTTGTAGATGGGTGGAATGGACTACCAAGTGCTATAGTGGGATTAAAAACGATAGGGAGCTTTAAGATAACATTGGATAAGCATATAGACGAGAAGGGTTGGGTGTGAAGGGGGATCAGCAGGGTTGGGCCAATCAGCGCTCTGCAGACCCTCGTAATCCTGCGTTAATCTCTAACCGTTTGGGTAAGATGAAACTCAGGGTATTAGAGTGTTGAGCCTATAATTGGGCTTTGTAATTGGGGTTGTGTGGGACAGGGATCTGCCTTGCTTAGGCCAATCGGCTTTCTGCAGACTCCCATTTTCTTATGTTCTTATGTTCATAGTCTCTAGCCCACCCCACTCTGGCACGAGGTGAGGCCAGGACCCTTTCTGGACGGTGGCCCACAGTGATAGTTATGGCTGGGATTTGTGAGACAGAGAAACGCACACACGAACACAGCGTGAAGCATTTGGGACAGGATTCGAAGTCTTCAAATGCTTCACACTGTGGTCGTTTGTGTGTTGCCCTCTCTCTCAAACAACACCCCTCACCATCACTGTGGGCCGCCATCCAGAAAGGGTCCTGGCCTCACCTTTTGCCAGAGTGAGGTGGGCTAGAGACTATGGTATCCGAGTGTACATACAATGTTAAACTAGAACGAGAAAGGGTCTGGTCTGAGAAGTAGGTTCAGATCGTAAGCCATCATGGTAGCCAATGATTGGCTCTGAATTCTAACCCCGGGATCCAATGGGACGACCTCAGTCAACGATGGGGGTTATGCGTATAGAGAAACAAGTTGAAATAAGTTAACCTAGCGCAAATTGAATTATTCTAACATACACACAACTATAGATAAATTAATATATACAAAATGCATATAGTTGAGTGTATCTGCGTAGAGGGTCAGTCAGATGCGTACCTGTTGTGCAGTTTGTATGACCCTGGTTAACAAAAGCTCGAGAAACTGGACCACGAGTGTGCAACCTACCTCAATCGGTCGGAAAAGGATAAACTCAATGGGTGACTTGGGTTTAGGGCTTTAGGCAAAGAACAAAGGTCACTAACGTACGCTATGTAAAGCGAACTCTATAGGGAGAATAATTTTACCTTTACTGTGAAAGTCTCAGGGTGATATTTTTGTCCTAATTAGTGTTCTGTATGCTTTCAAATGTTGTTCTTCAGCTCCCTATGATAACAATATACTGCAGAACTCGTATATAAAATAAATAGGTTATATGTATGAGCCCATGTTATACATTTAATTGTATTACTGCTGCTATTATACAAAAGTTAAATTAAGTTTCCCTGTAGAAAGCTCTGGCCATGGGGCAGTTCTAATGTTTGTTTTTCTCCCTTTGACACGCGTGAAGAGGATGAGAGAGAGAGAGAGAGAGAGAGAGAGAGAGAGAGAGAGAGAGAGAGAGAGGCTTCGCTATTATCTGGAATATAACTGGTAGTGAAGCCAATAATGTTAGTGGTTGAATGCGATGATGGTTTTGGAACAATTGTGAAGGAAAGGTAGGTAGTTTCCAATTCTAAATTATGGACAGTGGGATCCAGAGTTGGTAAGATCAGGAGTACGAAAAGAGGGGAGAAAGGAGAAGAGAGGAAGGTAGTGAAGGAGGTGAGAGGGATTGGGAGGAGGAGGGGAAGGGAGAGAGAAAAGAGAAAAAGGGGGAAAGAGTTGGAGGGAGAGGGAAAGAACGAGGGAGAGAGAGAAGGAGGAAGGAGTGTTGAAACAATTGTTGGAAGGAAGGTAGGTGGGTAGAAAAGAGAGTTCCCAATGGTAAGTTATGGTTCATGGACAGGGGGATTTAGTGGGGTCAGTTGTGAGAGAGAGAGAGAGAGAGAGAGAAAGAGATCACACAGATGTGATGATAATGGTGAGACGTCTGTCTGTCTTTCTTAAAACTCCTAGACCGTTCGACGGATTTTCACACAAACTTCTAATTGTAGTGATAATGGTGATAATAGTAGTGCTGATGGTTGTAGTTGTAGTAATGATGACAGCAGTGATGATGATGACAATTGTAGATATGATGGTGACAGTACTAGTAGTAGTGATGATAGTCATAATAGTATTGATGATGGTGACAAGCAATGATGATAGTGGTAGTGATAATGATGACAGTAGTGATGATGGTGACATTAGAAGTGATGGTATTAATAGTGGGTATGATGGTAATTGTAATGATAATGGTGATAATAGTGGTGATGATGGTAATTGTAGTGATAATGGTGATAATAGTAGTGATGATGATTGTAGTTGTAGTGATGATGACAGCAGTGATGATGATGACAGTTGTAGATATGATGGTGACAGTACTAGTAGTAGTGATGATGGTGACAAACAATGATAGTTGTAGTGATAATGACATTAGTGATGATGGTGACAGCATTAGTGATGATGGTGAGTAGTAGTGACGATGGTGAAAGTTGTAGTGATGATGAGAGTAGTAGTGATGATGGTAAGAGTAGTAGTGATGACTATAATAGTAGTAGTATTTATGATAGTAATGGTGATACTGATTAGTAGTAATGATGGTGACCCATCGCAGAGTTGGGTATGCCGTTTTGATTTTGGGCGAAACGGCACGTCTACTTTATTCTAGCCATCATTAGACGATTCTATTTAGAGTAGGAAGGGTATATGGAAGTCAGAGACTTGCTTGGTCCAGTCTTTACCCTTTCAAACTCCCACATATCTTTCCTAAACTACGTAAAATCGTCAAATGATAGCCTAAATGAACTGTCAACATGAGTCATAATCCTCAAGGTGTCAAGTACACCAAGGTTATAGGAACTCTTACACGATTAGCTGTCCTTGAAGCAAGGATTGTCAAAGGAAGTTAGTGGGTGCTGTGGCATCCTCACTATAACCCTTTCAAAACCGGTGACGTTTATCAACTCTGCGTAAGCAGAGTGGTATCGCCCTCCATATAGTGGTACATGCCGGCCGAAATGTCTGTCTGTCTGTCTGTCTGTCTGTCTGTCTGTCCGTCCGATAACTCCTCCTAGACCGTTGGACTGATTTTCACCAAACTTCACAAAAACATTCGGTGCGTGAATGCGACGGTAATTATTTATGTTTTTGTTTTATAATTTGCGCAATAGTTATGATTTTAGGTAAAAACAATTGTTCCCCCCCCCCTCCTCAGGCCGCCCCACCCCTCACCCCTCAAGTACAAAGGAGTACAAAGGAGTACAAAGGAAATCAAGCAACAACATATCTAGTGACCCTTCTAGGTTGCTTGTCCTCCAAAACACTGAGGATCAAGTGTCCAAACAGTGGTTTAGAGTGGGTAAGGGAACATTGGAAAGGGAATTACTGCCCTGGAACTAATGTCCGTGGCAGGATTAGGAAGTTAGTAGAGGACAGATGGGTTAGTAACTGAGGAGGGGATAAAATAAAGTTATTCATTTACAAACGCAGTCAGTCGCGGGTTTGATGAGAGATATTTGTCTAGGCGGAGTTTAAATGAATCAACGGTGATGCAGTCTATAACGTCTCGGGGAAGCCCATTCCACAAGTTGACAACTCGATTGAAGAAGAAATTCTTAGATTCGTGTGAGTTAAAATATTTACCAATAATTTTGCAACCGTTTCCCCGCGTGTAATTAGATTGGTCGATAGTGAAGTACTTACTACAGTTCATATTGTCGATGCCTTTGATGATTTTGAACACTTGAATTAAGTCACCTCTTAATCTGCGCTGGCTTAAAGGAAATAGATTTAATTCTCTAAGACGCTCTTCGTATGGTTTGTTCTTTAGGCTAGGTATCATTTTGGTAACTCTACGTTGAACTCGTTCTAGCTTGTTTATATCTTTTTGGTAATAAGGGCACCAGGATTGAACGCAGTATTCCAGAAGAGGGCGGACTAAGGAATTGTAAAGGGTCAGGATAACTTCTTTGGATTTATGCTCAAATGACCTGCCTATAAAGCCAAATATTTTGTTTGCCTTCTTAACAACTTCTGAACATTGTTGACTCGGTTTTAGGTTACTCGATATTGTTACTCCCAGATCGGTTTCTCTGTTTACATTCTTAAGCTGAGTGCCATTCATCGAATAGTTTGTTTTCTCATTTAGGTATCCGACATGTAGTACTTTACATTTATCCGCATTGAAGCTCATTTGCCAAATTTTGGCCCAACATGACAATTTATCTAGATTGTGTTGCATATCGTCAACTTGTTCTTTTGAGAGTACGCTATTTGCAATTTTTGTATCGTCAGCAAATTTTGAGATTGTGCAGGTGAGACCCTCATCTATGTCGTTGATGTAAATTAGAAAGAGAATTGGTCCTAGTACCGATCCCTGGGGTACGCGGGTACTTACATTGGTCCATTTAGATGCCTTACCGTTTATGACTACCCTTTGCTTTCTGTTGCTGAGCCAATTTTCTATCCATTTCAACACACCGTCTTGTATTCCATGCGCTTTTAGTTTTAGCAGTAAACGTTTGTGGGAACTTTGTCAAAGGCCTTTTGAAAATCAAGGTATATAATATCTACAGCTTTACTCTCATCGTAGAGGTTGAGGATATCGTGGATGAAGTCTAAGAGGTTTGTTAAACAGGAACGTTTTTTACGAAAGCCGTGTTGAGTATCTTTAAGTATGTTATTTTCGTCTAAGTGATTTACGAGTCTGTCTCGTATGACCGTTTCTAGCATTTTACATACAGCTGAGGTTTAAGCTAATAGGACGATAGTTACTGGGTAGGGATTTGCTGCCTTTTTTGAATATCGGTGTTACGTTGGCTAGCTTCCACTGATCAGGCATAGTTCCAGACTGCAAGGATTTATTGAATAGTAATGTCAGTGGTTTGGAGAGCTCATTCTTAGCTTCCTTTAGAACTCTAGGAGAGATTGTATCAGGTCCTGGCGTTTTATTTACCTTGAGTTTATCTAAACAATTCAATACTTCTCTCTCTGTAACGGTGATATTGCTTAGAACATCTGAATTATCAATCTGAATCAGCGATGGTGTAGGGATATCACTGAGGTCTTCTGTTGTAAAAACTGATGCAAAGAAGGTATTGAGGGCATTACTCATTTGTACTTCGTCTTTGGTGTATTCTCCATTTTCATCGACTAACGGTCCAACAGTTGAAGTAACTACTTTTTTCTTTTTAATATAACTATAGAATTCTTTCGGGTTTGTTTTACTTTGATTCGCGATATGTAACTCTAAGGTCTTTTTACTTTGCTAATTAACTTTTTGGCTTTGCGTCGTAGCTCTACAAATTTTACCCGTTCTTCGTCATTTTGTGAGGATTTTAATCTATCATTAGCAAATTTTTTAGCAAGCAGGCAGTTTGAAATATCTTTATTCCACCATTTGGGCTTATTATTATGGCCTGGGCGCCGTATTTTCGATGGTATGCAGTCTTGCACTGCTTTTAGGTAAGTGGTTTCGAATAACTTCCAAGATGTATTTATGTCGTTATTGTTAATTAAAAAGCTCCAGTCAGTTTCTTTAAACATAGCTCTAAGTTTATGGAAGTTTGCTTTCTTGAAATTAGGGACTTTTTCGATGCTACTATTTGGTTCGTTACTAGTAAACTTTAAAGTGAAAGTTATCGTACGATGGTCGCTGTTACTGAATTCATCACCAACATTCAAATTCTCTATCAATTCTTCTTTTGTTGCAAGTACAATGTCATGAACGTTATTACCCACTCAAGCAATGATGATGGCGTTCTGTGTGTGTGTGCCCCGTAGGAGCACACTGACACAGAACACCATCGTTCAGGGGGTGAAAACATCTCGCTCCGCATTTGCTAGGTGTCAGTTTAGTTGATATTAGAAGTGATGGTAGTAATAGTGGTAGTAATGGTGACAGTACTAGTAGTAGTGATGATGGTCATAATAGTAGTGATGATGGTGACAAATAATGATGATGGTTGTAGTGATAATGATGACAGCGTTGATGGTAGTGACGATGGTGACAGTAGTAGTGATGATGGTGAGTAGTATTGATTATGGTGAAAGTTGTAGTGATTATACAGTAGTAGTGATGATGAGAGTAGTAGTAATTTTGGTGAGAGTAGTAGTGATGATTATAATAGAAGTAGTGCTGATGATATTAATGATGATAGTGACTAGTAGTGATGATGGTGACCGATCGCAGAGTTGGGTAAGCCGCTTTTATTTTGGGCAAAACGGCACGTCTACTTTATCAACTCTGCGTAAGCAGAGTGGTATCGCCCCCCGTATATTGGTACATGCCGGCCGAAATGTCTGTCTGTCTGTCTGTCCGATAACTCTTAGATCGTTCGACGGATTTTCACCAAACTTCATACTAACATTCGGTGCGTGAATGCGACGGTAATTAAACAAAGATTTTTTGAATTTGTGCAATAGTTATGATTCTAGGTCCAAAATATGGTTTTGGCCCACCCCCCCTCCCCCACCAGCCCCCCCTCCCCCTCAGGACCCCCACCCCCCACCCTGTACCTATTCCCAAGCAATGATGATGGCGAAAAAAACCTCCCGCATTTGTTAGGTTAAGTTAGTTTAGTTGACAATAGAAGGTGACAATTGTAGGGATGATGATAGTAGTAGTGATGATGGTGGTAATATTAGTGATGATGGTGAGAATTGTAGTGATGATGAAAAGAGTGAAGTTGGAGAAAGCACCAGGAACAGATGGAGTGTGTGGGGAAATGTTGAGGTATGGTGGTGAGATAGTGATCGAATGGGTATGGAAAATGTGCAAACTAGCATGGGAGAAGGGGAGTGCAACCGATGACTGGAAGACTGGCATAATAGCCTCCCTATATAAGGGCAAAAGGGAAAGAGGAGTGCGTGGTAACCACCGAGGAATATGTCTTCTAAGCGTAGTAGGGAAGGTATACAGTAGGGTAGGGATTGAGAGAGTGAGAGTGAGAATGGAGAAATGGATAGGCGACGAGCAGGGAGGTTTTAGGAAGGGAAGAGGATGTGTAGATCAGATTTTTACCGTGAATTGTGTTGTGGAGAAATATCTGGAGAAGAAACAAGGTGTATGTTGCCTTTATGGACTTGGAGAAGGCCTATGATAGAGTGGATAGAGAAGGTTTGTGGAAAGTACTTAGAATATACGGAGTAGATGGCAAGTTGCTGAAAGCAGTGAAGAGCATGTATGAGGGTCCAAAGACGGCAGTACGTGTGGAGAGTGAGCAGAGCGAGTTCTTTGACCTGAATGTTGGTTTGAAACAGGGGTGTGTGATGTCCTCGTGGTTGTTTACTGTATATATGGATGGAGTCATGAAAGAAATACTATCAAGAGCAGTGGATGTTGGTGTATCGCTGAAAAGGGAGGGAATTGAGTGGAAGCTACCTATACTGCTGTTTGCGGATGATACAGTTCTGATGAGTGATAATGAATGGGAGTTGCAGGATCTGGTAAATGGGTTTGGAACAGTGTGCGAAAAACGGAATTTGAAGGTAAATGCGGGGAAGAGCAAGGTTATGGTCTTCGAAAGGGGTGAAGTCACAGAGTGCGAGGTGAAGCTGAACGGTCAGGCTGTAGAGATCATCAACTCTTTTAAGTATCTGGGCAGTGTGTTGAGTAAAGATGGGACTATGGATGAAGAAGTGCGGGAGAGGGTACAACAGGGAAAGAGGGTTGTAGGAACGCTGAAAGCAGTAACAATAAATAGGGTGGTCAGTATGGAAGTGAAGAAGTCCTTGCATGGCAGTGTGGTAATCCCGACACTGACTTACGGAAGCGAAGCATGGACGTTGGTTGAGAGACTCAGACCAAGAGTGAGAGCAGTGGAAATGAATTACTTAAGAAGTGCGTGCAGAGTTACGTGGAGGGATAGACAGACTAATGAGGAAGTAAGAAGGAGGTGTGGTGTGGAGGTAGATGTGCTGCTGGAAAGTGTGAAAAGGAACAACTTGAGATGGTTCAGCCATATGGAACGTATGGAAAGCGAGAGAATGACTAAGACGGTGTACGAGAGCGAGGTGGAGGGACAGAGAGGGAGAGGTAGACCAAACGAGAGGTGGAAGGATGGAGTGAGGAAGTACATGAACGAAGGCGGTGCTGGTTGGGGGGAGGGGCGTCGAATGACTGGGGACAGAGGTGCATGGGGGCAGTTCGTTCGTGGCCACCCCTTCGGGGATCGCAGTGTCAGGCAATAGATAGATAGATAGATGATAGTAGTAGTATTAATGGTGGTAATATTAGTGATGATGGTAACCCTTCCCAGAGTTGGGTATGCCGTTATGATTTTGGGCGAAACGGCACGTCTACTTAGTCTACATTAGAAGGTGACAATTGTAGTGATGATGATAGTAGTAGTGATGATGGTGGTAATATTAGTGATGATGGTAGTATTAGTGATCATGGTGACAATTGTAGTGATGATAGTAGTAATAATGGTGGTAATATTAGTGATGATGGTAACCCTTCGCAGAGTTGGGTATGCCGTTTTGATTTTGGGCGAAACGGCACGTCTACTTTATTATATATTATTCTACCTATATTTAGAAGATTATCTGCAGCTTAGGAAGGATTTGTGGTACTTGGAAGGATTAAGTAAGAGTGTTAGAAGCCTCATAACTATTAAAGGCCCTCCTTGAACTCCATAACATCGTCTAATAATGGCAGAATATAATGAAAAGGGCGTCACCGGTAATGAAGAAGGTAATACATTTTCAGTCTATTTGTGAATATATATAATTATACAGTATAAAACAAATCGAACCAATTGATAAAACAAAGCTCCTACCATTTGCATTATAAACCATGTGGATGACTCATAATATAATCATGACAGAATATAATGCAACATTTTCAACACTTGGAACTTATAATTTGATCCTAACTCCATGAACTCCTCATCCCATTAACTCCTTGAGGATCATGACACGTTTTAGCAATTTTGGCTATCATTGGACGATTTTATGCAGCTTAGGAAGGATCTATGCGAATTAAAATGGTAAAGACTGTCTCAATTTACCTTCTAACTTCTATATACCCTTCCTAATCTGAAGACAATCGTCTAATGAAAGACGGAATAAGCTGCAGAAAAACGCGTGGTAATCGTCAAGGGGTGTAATCAATTCCCTCCTAGCCATTGAGTTAAAAGCCGCCGCCAGTCATGTCAACAAACGCCCCGACACCTACGACCATCGTAAATTTGCTTTTCGGGATCGGCAAACACGAGGTCGCAGCCAAAAGTATGGGAATTCGTAAGATTATCGTTGGGAAAATTCAATGGTTTATCCTTGTTCGTGGGCTTGCTGAAGTTTGTCGTGTGTCTGAGGTCAAGGATTTACTGCCGAGGATATTTACCTTGCCTTGTACGGAGATTCAGGTAATGCAAAGTTTCTGAGCCTAGAATTATTTTACTATACCGTGTTCACTATAGGAAGGCCAACAACTGTAACCCCTATCCCATGCAGTTTCGAATCCTGCATATTAATCTGAGCATGTACAGTATATCCATTCCAACTGTGCTATGGTAGCCTAATGTATAGACGAATGGAAGTAGTAATTAATATATCGGGTGGATGTGACTCGTTAGCCTTGGTTGGCAACCTATCTAGGGGAGACAGCCTTATATAAATCCGGGTGGATGGGACTCGTCAGCCTAGGTCGGCAATCTGTCTAGGGAGTAAACCTTATACAAATCCGTACTGCTTACCTAAGGGTGAAACAGGTTAGTGGATGGACCAGTCGCTCACCACTGTAGAAATATAGTGCTACAAAGATACATTGAAGGCCTCGGAGTCAGACGTACCCAAAGTTTAGTGGTCAATGCTGTAAGTCCTCCAGCAAACTGGCACGGGTTGTCCTTCTCTCAGGGGATAAGTCCACTTGGGGGAATTTTGTGTATGGCCACCCTAATAAAGGGAGTAAGGCGTCTGGCAAGATTATATATATTTATATAATTATATATGGCAAATCTTTCAAACTAACTACCAACATTATCTGGTACTTCCTTCCTCAACCCCTTCCTTCGTCGGTCGGCCTGCGGGGTCACACCATGTCTGTGACCCCAGGGGTGAGAGGTCATAGGTCACCAACAGCCTAGGAGACATGGAAAGTTGGGTCCCTCAGAAGAATGACATCGGCCAGGTTTTAAAAGCGGAGTCACACAAGCAATTTTTTTCCGACATTTTTGTTGAGTATTTTGTTTTCAGCTTCCGTACTAGCCCCTTCAATATACGGTATGGTGACACTATTTGCATTCTTTTCTGGCTAAAATTATTATTATTATTATTATTATTATTATTATTATTATTATTATTATTATTATTTTTTGTTTTTTAGTTTAGGAAGGACCTTAGGAATCGAAGAAGGTACAGTCGGATGCCATAGTCTCTAGCCCACTCCTAAACATTCATGGCCCCCCTATGTTTTTCTTTATGCAAATATAACTATCTGGATTGATTTATATATAGAACTTGCATTTCAATAACTAGTATATATAGTAATGCAGTTGCTGTTTACAAACTTACATAGGTAATTTAGTTTCCAGAGTTATACTTCGAAAATTCAAAAATGGTGAAGTTCACGAATATTTATGAGTGGTCTAGAAACTGTGGTATCCGAGTGTACATGATTAATTAACTCTTTACATCTCACATATATTTCCTCAACTCATTAACATCATATAAAATGGACTACTTTGTAGTGACATTGAATGTAATACTGTTCAAACTTTAAAATATCGTCTAGATAAATATCTCGCTCTTGACCCATGATTAACTGCGTTTACAAACGAATGGCACCACTTTATAGTGTGCTATCCTTTCCTGTTCTCAGACAGGATCGGTAGATAATCAATAGATCTGCCGTTGCTTGTCTTCCTTTGTACTCCTTTAATGTTAGCCTGACTAATCTGAAGATCATCTGATTTGTATTGAACCATCAGGCAGCTACTCTCCCCCAACTGGTCTAGGGCGGGTACTAAAGTCGGTATCACACGAGAGCTTTTTTAGTCAACATTCGATAATCAAAGATTTTTTGGCAACATTTCTGGAATGTTTAACACTGGTATCGGAAGCTAAATTGTTGGTAGATGAACTTAGGTCACCGAAATTTTTCATATGTTGACCTCATAACATGCCAGACCAGTGTTGAGGATAAATGTTGGGGAAAAAAGCGCTCGTGTGATATATACCGGCTTTAGTGACCCGCAGCCAAGGGTAACAACTTCCACATCTCCCTCACAAGTTCACTGTCACGGTGGTATGGCGAGAACACAAAAAAACGATAATGAAGAAATTTTTAAAGATTGACATGAAACTGTACCAATATCTATAATGCAACAAATACTTATGTGTTAATTATTATTGGGATTTTGCGGGTTTTTTCTCTCAAGACTTTAAGGTTCTTTCACAGTGGAATCTGAAACTAGAATGGAGGTCGATGGCTGATTTCTGATAAAACTTACATATACCTACAATTGCCCGAATTTTTTTACATAAATAAAGCTCGTGTGACACCACCTTAGAAGGAGGGGTGGGGGGGAGGGGGGGTAAGTTGGCTCACTAGACCTTTAGCAAGCTTAAAAGAAAACACTCCCACGGTCCCCCTTCGAGATCAATTTGTACGTTATTTGGTAGAATATGTTCCTGGCTACAGACCGGCTCCTCCTAAATTAGAGGCACGCTATCACTAGCCAGGAAAAAAAAAAAGACACCTATTTGGAACGAAAGGTTTTAATAAAAACACAGATATTGGGCAAAGGGTTATATAATTGCCAAACAAATGTAGGAAACGACCTAAAGTCGCAAAACTAAATGGGGCTAAGCAGGAGGGAGAAGGGTGTCCTTCAAATACACTGCCAAGTTAACCAAGGGTACGAACAACACACCTTGGAGTTGGCGAAGGTCAAGATTAAAGACAAAAATGCACAAATTTATCTGGAAGGGGAATCTTTAGGGTACATTTTTATACTTGATAGAGGTCTTGGGAGGAAAGTTAATTGTGTTTTATATATTTTTAAATAAATAAACTGTATATATATATATATATATATATATATATATATATATATATATATATGTTAGTAAAGCCAGGTAATAAATGTTCTTTAATACATACGAGGTTGAAAGAAATGGCAATTTATGCGTTGGAAATTTTATTATTCAAAGTTTCCAGGTCTCTGATGAGTTTTCGCTGGGTGGCAAGAAGTAGATGAAGGAGATGAGCAAAATTCATGGTGGTACAGGGTTACATAAATGTACATGATGATACAGGATATACGACGCGTTTCACTGGACAACCAGCATTATCAAGTAAGGAAGGAATGATATAAAAGGTAAACAGGAAGGGTATATACAAAGGGTAAAACAAAATCAAATTAATAATTTATTACAAATCCCCCAAGTCCTCCAACCTCGTTCTCCGCAACAAACCAGCCTCCACCAAGATAAAGAGCCCGATGACCGACGATCACGTCATTTACCAACATACCTGTAATTATGAGGACTGTGGACCTCATTCCTATATTGGTATGACGCAGACTCGTCTTTCACGTCGGTTAACTCTTCACCTTCAGGCTGGAGCCATCAAAGACCACTATCTCACCCCTAACCACCCTCACCTCACACGCAACGAGTTAGAGAAACACACCACCATACTCGATAAAGAAAGTGACCCAAGGAGATTACCTATACTCGAAGCTTTATATATCCAAGCCTTACATCCCAACATCAACAACCAAACTCTGGACCTTCAGATCCTTCCTTCTGCCAAAAGGCACTACCCTACAGGACCTAACACCCCTCCTCGCCCCCCGGTGCCCTTGACGCAGCCCCCCGCGCTACCTCCTTCAGCTTCGTCTTCTGCAGGCGCCACACAACTTAGGCCACGTCCCTCGACACGCAGCCAATCAGCTTCGACCCCACCTACTGACCACCATCCCGCATCCAGTGCGCATGCGTGAAGCGGTTAACCCCTTTCTTCTCTCCTAGTTTACGCTTCCACCAATAGCAGACTTTTGCCCCCTGTTTTCCGCCTCCTCTGATCCTCCACCCTCTATATATACCCTTCCTGTTTACCTTTTATATCATTCCTTCCTTACTTGATAATGCTGGTTGTCCAGTGAAACGCGTCGTATATCCTGTATCATCATGTACATTTATGTAACCCTGTACCACCATGAATTTTGCTCATCTCCTTCATCTACTTCCTGCCACCTAGCGAAAACTCATCAGAGACCTGGAAACTTTGAATAATAAAATTTCCAACGCAGAAATTGCCATTTCTTTCAACCTCGTATGTATTAAAGACAAAACAAACAAAAATATATATATATATATATATATATATATACCTGTATATATATATATATATATATAATATATAAATATATTTTTTTCTTTAATACATACGAGGTTGAAAGAAATGGCAATTTCTGCGTTGGAAATTTTATTATTCAAAGTTTCCAGGTCTCTGATGAGTTTTCGCTGGGTGGCAGGAAGTAGATGAAGGAGATGAGCAAAATTCATGGTGGTACAGGGTTACATAAATGTAAATGATGATACAGGATATACGACGCGTTTCACTGGACAACCAGCATTATCAAGTAAGGATGGAATGATATAAAAGGTAAACAGGAAGGGTATATATAGAGGGTGGAGGATCAGAGGAGGCGGAAAAACAAGGGGCAAAAATCTACTATTGGTGGAGGGGGATTCTGGAAAAGAGAAAGGGGGGAACCGCTTCACGCATGCGCACTAGATGCGGGATGGTGGTCGGTTGGTGGGGTCGAAGCTGATTGGCTGCGTGTCGAGGGGCGTGGCCTAAGTTGTGTGGCGCCTGCGGAAGACGAAACTGAAGGAGGTAGCGCGGGGGGCTGCATCAAGGGCACCGGGGGGCGAGGGGGGGTGTTAGGTCCTGTAGGAAAGTGCCTTTTGGCAGAAGGAAGGATCTGAAGGTCCAGAGTTTGGTTGTTGATGTTGGGATGTAAGGCTTGGATATATAAAGCTTCGAGTATAGGTAATCTCCTTGGGTCACTTTCTTTATCGAGTATGGTGGTGTTTCTCTAACTCGTTGCGTGTGAGGTGAGGGTGGTTAGGGATGAGATAGTGGTCTTTGATGGCTCCAGCCTGAAGGTGAAAAGTTAGCCGACGTGAAAGACGAGTCTGCGTCATACCAATATAGGAATGAGGTCCACAGTCCTCATAATTACAGGTATGTTGGTAAATGACGTGATCGTCGGTCATCGGGCTCTTTATCTTGGTGGAGGCAGGTTTGTTGCGGAGAACGAGGTTGGAGGACTTGGGGGATTTGTAATAAATTATTAATTTGATTTTGTTTTCCGGGTTGGTTGGGTGGACATGCTTGGAGATTATTTCTTTTAAGACGGCCTCGTCATTTTTGTGTTCAGAGGACATGTAATTGCGGTAGAAGATCTTAATTTCATTGGGGGGGTCAATGTTGGGAGGGCTTTGGGTGTACCATTTTTCAAGATGGTGGTTGATGGTGCTGGAGATGTCGGAGTTGGAGTATCCGTTATTTACTAAAACTTGGGATAGTCTTTCTAGTTCCTGGTGGGTGTCGGCCCAGGTAGAGCAGTGCATGAGGGCTCTCCTAACATAGGCGGAGATGGAGGATAGAAGATAACGGCGGGGGGCATTCACTATCGCCGTTGAGACATTGTCCTGTGTTAGTTGGTTTAATGTAGACGGTGGTTTTGAACCCATGGTCGTTCAGAGCTACGAGGATGTCGAGGAAGGGGAGTTGTCCATTGTTAGATTTTTCAAAGGTGAAGTTAAGTCCGGAGGAGGTCATGAAGCGACGCTGGAGTTCCTGTAGTTCGTGGAGGACTACAGGAACTCCAGCGTCGCTTCATGACCTCCTCCGGACTTAACTTCACCTTTGAAAAATCTAACAATGGACAACTCCCCTTCCTCGACATCCTCGTAGCTCTGAACGACCATGGGTTCAAAACCACCGTCTACATTAAACCAACTAACACAGGACAATGCCTCAACGGCGATAGTGAATGCCCCCGCCGTTATCTTCTATCCTCCATCTCCGCCTATATTAGGAGAGCCCTCACGCACTGCTTTACCTGAGCCGACACCCACCAGGAACTAGAAAGACTATCCCAAGTTTTAGTAAATAACGGATACTCCAACTCCGACATCTCCAGCACCATCAACCACCATCTTGAAAAATGGTACACCCAAAGCCCTCCCATCATTGACCCCCCCAATGAAATTAAGATCTTCTACCGCAATTACATGTCCTCTGAACACAAAAATGACGAGGCCGTCTTAAAAGAAATAATCTCCAAGCATGTCCACCCAACCAACCCGGAAAACAAAATCAAATTAATAATTTATTACAAATCCCCCAAGACCTCCAACCTCGTTCTCCGCAACAAACCTGCCTCCACCAAGATAAAGAGCCCGATGACCGACGATCACGTCATTTACCAACATACCTGTAATTATGAGGACTGTGGACCTCATTCCTATATTGGTATGACGCAGACTCGTCTTTCACGTCGGCTAACTCTTCACCTTCAGGCTGGAGCTATCAAAGACCACTATCTCACCCCTAACCACCCTCACCTCACACGCAACGAGTTAGAGAAACACACCACCATACTCGATAAAGAAAGTGACCCAAGGAGATTACCTATACTCGAAGCTTTATATATCCAAGCCTTACATCCCAACATCAACAACCAAACTCTGGACCTTCAGATCCTTCCTTCTGCCAAAAGGCACTTTCCTACAGGACCTAACACCCCCCTCACCCCCCGGTGCCCTTGATGCAGCCCCCCGCGCTACCTCCTTCAGCTTCGTCTTCCGCAGGCGCCACACAACTTAGGCCACGCCCCTCGACACGCAGCCAATCAGCTTCGACCCCACCAACCGACCACCATCCCGCATCCAGTGTGCATGCGTGAAGCGGTTCCCCCCTTTCTCTTTTCCAGAATCCCCCTCCACCAATAGTAGATTTTTGCCCCTTGTTTTTCGCCTCCTCTGATCCTCCACCCTCTATATATACCCTTCCTGTTTACCTTTTATATCATTCCATCCTTACTTGATAATGCTGGTTGTCCAGTGAAACGCGTCGTATATCCTGTATCATCATTTACATTTATGTAACCCTGTACCACCATGAATTTTGCTCATCTCCTTCATCTACTTCCTGCCACCCAGCGAAAACTCATCAGAGACCTGGAAACTTTGAATAATAAAATTTCCAACGCAGAAATTGCCATTTCTTTCAACCTCGTATGTATTAAAGAACATTTATTACCTGGCTTTACTAACATATATATATATATATATATATATATATATATATATATATATATATATTTATATATATATATATATATATATATATATATATATATATATATATATATATATATATATATACCGGTATATATACAAATAAAAAATCTCCCCTTAACAATAGTCAAGATTACAAAGACAATGGGGATATAAATATCATCTGACAACGAACAATTTTCTTAATGAAGTTGCTATGAAGCGTTGTCATTATTGCGTTTATGACTGTTAATGACCATTTGCGAGTTTCGTTGTATAAGGAAGTTGAAACTCTTGACATCGATCTTTACCAGAATTACCAGCTAGAACACGGTTGTAGTGCAACTAAAAATACAATAAATATAATTCAACATGCTTTCTGTCCATCAAAATCCTAAGTCATTATTGTATGTCTGTTTACTATTGATGTTTTGCTTGATGGAGGTCTAGGGAGGAAACTATAAGAAAACAAAACAAAAATATATAAATATAAAAATAAAAATAGCCCCTTAATGTTCCTGTCACTTGCATTATAGTTGTGATATCTCCATCACTCGTGTGTAACCCCTGTTTCTCCCTCACCCTAACCCCTGCCTATCCCTCACCATAACCCCTGCCTCTGCCTCACCCTAACCCCTGCCTCTCCCTCACCCTAACCCCTGCCTCTTTCTCACCCTAACCTCTGCCTCTCCCTCACCTTACCCCTGTCTCTCCCTCACCCAAACCCCTGCCTCTCCCTCACCCAAACCCCTGCCTCTCCCTCAGTCTAACCCCTGCCTCTCCCTCATCCTAACCCTTGCCTCTCCCTCACCCTAACCCTTGCCTCTCCCTCACCCTAACCCCTGTCTCTCCCTCTCCCTCACCGTGACCTCTTGATCTGCTCCTTCCTCACCCTGACCTCTGACCCTCTCCGCCCTCACCCCACCTACGAGTCTCAACCCTTGCCTTCACCCCTCCGCCATATCTCTTTTGTTGTGCTTATACCCAGTTTGTTACCTCTCTCTCACTCTCACTCTAACTCTCTCTCTTTCTGTTATCTCTCTCTTTTTTTTTTGTCTCTCTCTCTCTCCTCTACGATGAGAGTAAAGCTGTAGATATTATATACCTTGATATTCAAAAGGCCTTTGACAAAGTTCCCCACAAACGTTTACTGCTAAAACTAAAAGCGCATGGAATACAAGACGGTGTGTTGAAATGGATAGAAAATTGGCTCAGCGACAGAAAGCAAAGAGTAGTCATAAACGGTAAGGCATCTAAATGGACCAATGTAAGTAGAGGGGTACCCCAGGGATCGGTACTAGGACCAATTCTCTTTCTAATTTACATCAACGACATAGATGATGGTCTCACCTGTACAATCTCAAAATTTGCTGACGATACAAAAATTGCAAATAGTGTACTCTCAAAAGAACAAGTTGACGATATGCAACACAATCTAGATAAATTGTCATGTTGGGCCCAAATTTGGCAAATAAGTTTCAATGCGAATAAATGTAAAGTACTACATATCGGATACCTTAATGAGAAAGCAAACTATTCGATGAATGGCACTCAGCTTAAGAATGTAAACAGAGAAACCGATCTGGGAGTAACAATATCGAGTAACCTAAAACCGAGTCAACAATGTTCAGAAGTTGTTAAGAAGGCAAACAAAATAATTGGCTTTATAGGCAGGTCATTTGAGCATAAATCCAAAGAAGTTATCCTAACCCTTTACAATTCCTTAGTCCGCCCTCTTCTGGAATACTGCGTTTAATCCTGGTGCCCTTATTACCAAAAAGATATAAACAAGCTAGAACGAGTTCAACGTAGAGTTACCAAAATTATACCTAGCCTAAAGAACAAACCATACGAAGAGCGTCTTAGAGAATTAAATCTATTTCCTTTAACCCAGTGCAGATTAAGAGGTGACTTTATTCAAGTGTTCAAAATCATCAAAGGCATCGACAATATGAACTGTAGTAAGTACTTCACTATCGACCAATCTAATTACACGCGGGGAAACGGTTGCAAAATTATTGGTAAATCTTTTAACTCACACGAATCTAAGAATTTCTTCTTCAATCGAGTTGTCAACTTGTGGAATGGGCTTCCCCGAAACGTTATAGACTGCATCACCGTTGATTCATTTAAACTCCGCCTAGACAAATATCTCGCATCAAACCCGCGACTGACTGCGTTTGTAAATGAATAACTTTATTTTATCCCCCCCTCAGTTACTAACCCATCTGTCCCCTACTAACTTCCTAATCCTGCCACGGACATTAGTTCCAGGGCAGTAATTCCCTTTCCAATGTTCCCTTACCCACTCTAAACCACTGTTTGGACACTTGATCCTCAGTGTTTTGGAGGACAAGCAACCTAGAAGGGTCACTAGATCTGTTGTTGCTTGATTTCCTTTGTACTCCTGCATCTCCTTTTATCTCTCATCTCTCTCTCTCTCTTGTCACCGTTCATATTTGGCAAGATCTTAGGTGGATGTACAATACTACAGTGGGTGTAATGCTAGTCAAATGAATTCTGCCATGCATACGGGATGAAAAGGAACAATAACTTTATGTAGGTGGTTACGATGTCAGGTTTAACATTTCATAGAAAGCCTCAAATTTTTTTTTTTTTTTATGATAAAATTCACTAATATATTTACCATTTAGAAAGGGTCAGCCAGGGAATAGGCGTGCACATTTGCAGCTCATTTACTTTAGCCCTTTTTGAGTTACAGAGGTTAACCCATACAGTACCAGGGACGTCCTTTTTATCACATGCTGGCAACTATTAGAACATTTTATTCAGCTTTGGAAGGACCTCTAGTAATAATAAGGCTTCAAACTTTCTCAACCAACCCTTTTAACTACCACAGATCCTTCCTAAGCTGCATAACATCGTCTAAATATAGCTAGAATATAATATAACACACGTCGCTGGTACTCAAAGGGTTAAGGATCAGGATTTGTGGAATACCTATAATGAATCGACTTTTACTTATTATTTTAGACTACTGTATACAAAATGGAAAACGGTTAAGTTATTTTTTGTTCGTATATGTGCATGAAGGAAACAAAAGGCAAAGCTGCATGTAACAAGTGTCTCCTTCAAAGTTGAAAGAGTGAGAGCCAAATTAAAGGTTTCTGGAGGGCGTATTGGAAAGAAGAGTGGTGTGCTTATTTAGTGTATTGAAATGGATAGGAGGAGGAAGTGTTTGTGAGAGCTAGATGGATTACTCTCTGTGTAGGTGAGATAGAAACAGTGAGGGAAGCCAGACAAATGAAACAGGAGTTCCAGCAATTCCTTATCCTAGGAAATGCCCTGCTCGATTGGTGTCTACAATATCTCCAATTACTATACATGTACCCTATTGTATTTAGAGACACATCACTGGATACAACTGGTACACTAAGGGGCACACAGAGGGCATCATAAGTTATGCAAGATGGAATTTGTGTTAGCCTATGGAACGATTTAAATACATTGCTCGACAAAAATATCCTTTTTATTGCATAGGCTGCCTGTCAATTAGATCCATGTTTATGTAGTACAGTACATCATATACTGTACATATTATTAAGTGTTCAACAAGTTATGAAGACAATAATAACGATATGAAAACACAAATTAAAGAGCAGATGCTACATACTATGAATAATTCGAAATAGGAAACTCTTGGGAGAATAATGGTAATGAAATAATGTTTTGTTTATGTGTATGAAGGAGACCAAATACACAGCTGCCTGTAACAAGTGCCTCTCCCAAAGCTGAGTGACAGAGCCAAAATCAAGGGACGATGGAGTCAAAATGTCTGGCCAGACAGAGATTGAAGCAGTTTAAGTCATAGGATAAGGGAAAGACAGATTGAGGAAAAGAGTTCCAAGGCTTACTTGTTCAGTTGAAGAAAGACTGGGAAAATCGGTCCACTGTTGGGTTAGAGAGCTGGACAGAATAGGGATGAGAGTGTGTTGAAAAGCGTGTGCCCTCCACTATCCGTAAGGGAGGATACACTGATAAAGCTCTGAAGAACATTGATTATTGTAATAGCGAAAGAAGAGCGAGAGAGATCCAACTTTGCGGCGTGAAGAGAGAGAGTATAGGGAGTTAATAAGAGGAATTGAGCTGATGAGACAAAATGCTTTAGACTCTATCCGTTCGAGAAGTGCAGTATGGGTGAAACCTACCCACACATGCGAACAAGACTCGATACATGGGCACACTGTCCCCCAATACAGAGCAAGAAGCTGTTGCGGGGTTAAGAACCCGGAGACTGTTTAACACACCTAACTTCTGGGAAGCTGATTTAGCAACAGTAGTAATGTGATCTTTCCAAGACAGGTCAGAAGGAAAAGAAACACCAAGCGTATCGAGACATAATGAAGAGTTGATTTGTGTATTGTTGAAGAATATGAGATATTTGTGTGCAAGATGGTGATGAGTAGATAGATGGAGAAATTAGGTTTTTGGAAGGATTGAAAGTAAAAAAAAAAAAATCTGCCCCAATCAGAAGTAGTTGAATGATCAGAAGAAAGACGTGCTATGGCCGCATCGTGCTATGACCGAATCACATAAGTTTTGGAGTGATTACATGGCAAGTCATTGTGGGAAACTAGCCGAATAGTGTAAGGTTGAGTCGTCAGCATAGGAGTGGATAGGAATAGAGGTACAGATGAGAAGATCATTAATGAATATTAGAAAGAGAACTGGAGATAGGACAAAACCCTGAGGAACACCGGAGTTGATAGGTTGAGCATGGAAAGGAAATAACTTCCTTTTTATCTTTCATTCGCTCTTTTCCTCCTCTCACTCTCTCTTCCTCTCTCTCACTCTCTCTCCCTATACCTAAATGTGATTGCTAGTGAAGAAGGACGCGTGTTGTCTGTAAATCGAAATAGATGAAACTGAAGATACTGGGATACAGAAGGGTCGTAGCCAAAGTACTCCAATGTTTACAGTTTTAACCCCTTATGTACAGTCGACGTCTTCTTTATTTTATTCTAGTAATATTTAAACTATTTTATGCAGTTTGAGAAAGATCTGTGGTAGTAAAAGTGGTTAAGTGAGGTAGTTCGAAGCCGGTTTATTGCAGGAGGTCCTTTTTAACTGAATAAAATCGTCTAATAGCAGCCAGAATAAGATTGAAAGGACTGAGAGGGTTGATCCAGTGTGTCTGGTGTATAATGAACTGCGACCCCTGACAATCTCCTTCTCTCAAATTTCCACGTCACTCTCCATACACCTTTTCCCTTCCCTGACCTGGCCCTCACCTCTCCCTTAACTCCCCCTGACCTAGCCCTCACCTTCTCCCTTCCCTGACTTCACCCTCACCTCTCCCTGACTTCAAGCTGACCTCTCCTTGACCTCCTCCCTGACCTCTCTCTTTCTGATTATCGCCCTCACCTCTCCCTGATCTTACCATGACCTCGCCTTCACCTCTATTAGGGATACAAAGATTAACTGTATATGGATTAATATATAACACCTCTCCTTGACCTTTCCCTCACCTCACCTCTCCCTTCCCTCACCCTGACCTCTCCCTAACCTCTTCCTTCCCTCACATTCACCTCGCCCTCCCCTCTCCCTCACTTCTCCTTAATCTTACCCTCACCTCTCCCTTACCTCATCCTCACCTCTCCTATGTAGTTTTCCCCTAGTCTTGTGTGCTGGTGTGACGCGGGTTAGAGGGATCAGAGGAGGTGAACCCGTTTCCAGCACAGGGGAACTATTGTGATCAAAGCCTGACCTCGCCCTGACCTCGCCCTAACCTCTCCCCCTGACCTCTCCCTAAATCACCCTTACCTCTACCTGACCTCGCCCTCACCTCTCTCCCTGACATCACCTCACCTCTCCTGTGTAGTTCCCCCCTAGTCTTTTGTGCTGGTGTGAAGCGGGTCAGAGGAATCAAGGGGGGTGAACCAGTTTCCAGCACAGGGGGAACTATTATTTTGATAGGGTACCTGTATGAGAGGGTATTATTAACTTGGCTTGTGAATACCATATTGTTTGTATCTTACGCTTCTTACTCCATAGCACACCATTATTATTGCATTTAATTAATCCATCTATGTATCTTATACCGGTACTATTCTAAATATAAGCTACCTCGTTTCATTTTGCCATCCATCAATCGGTATTTATCATGACACTTAAGTTCCCGGTCGCCATATTGTTTCAGACTCCCAGGACCTACTATGTCGCCACTCTATATACAGGCACTCTAGTTTCCAGCACAGGGGAACTATTGTGATCAAAGCCTTGCCGGGGATAATGGGCCTACTTTCCCTGAGTTTCCGTAGCATGTTGACATTTAGGAGATTGTAACTCCTGTACCGGCGACGGTATGGAATCGTGGAGCTTACAGGTTTTGTCTGATCATATGAGGCAATTTTTTCGCGTATTTAATTATCCTTTTTAAGATTATGGTGTGAACAAATCAATTACTTATTCATTGGAGAATAAATACAGTTAAACAAAACTGCAACGTAATTAATTACAAAACAGAAACCATAAATCTCCCAATTCATTCTCAAGCCATGACTGCCAATTTCACATAGTTTTACCTCACTTCCGCCCAGCATAAAAGTTCCCCATTGTAACGGAGCGGCATGCCGCCGCAGGGTTACCAAATAAGTCTGCTAGATAGTAAATAGATGTCGAAAATCGCTAGAATAATGCCACAATTTCGACAATACCGCTCTAAAATGGCTCAAATCTGCAGAATATCGCTAGAATTCATGTCGATTGATGGACAAATTTGCAACTAGATCGAAGTATATACTTCTAGATCAAGCGGGAAAGTAGCTAAATTGAAAACATTACATGCCGGAAACAAGAGTTCCAAGATCCACATCACCAAATACCCAGGCTGACAACGACATTATATTAAAAAAAAAAAAAAAAAAAAAAAAAAAATATATATATATATATATATACCGGTATATATATATATATATATATATATATATATATATACATATATATATATATATATATACCGGTATATATATATATATATATATATATATATATATATATATATATATATACCGTTTGAATCACAACGACGAGAGGAATCCATATAAACTTTTGAAAACACAAAATTTGAACATGACCTGCCAAGGTACTCGGCTTCGCCGAAAAAATAAAGTTTGATGCTGGGCGAATGGCTTTTCGAAAATGGAATCTACGACAATGTATGGAAGGTGTTGGGCGAGATAAATCGAATGGCACCATGTAGAATAAATTTGGAATTTTAGTTTGGGCTACAGAAGACTTTAAAAGCTGAAAAAGTGCTAATTTCGGGCGTTTCTGGCATTCAATTCAAAACCTAAATCCTAAAATAATAGTTCGATTTAAATTGTGTTTGTGCCATTGGATTCAGCGGGTGAAAGTGTACTAGTGGTAGAAAGTTGAGCAAAATCCATACATAAATAACCCGTCTATGAGTGATTTAGAATTTTCCATAATATGGTCTAAACAAAAATAAAAACATATGTATACCGTTGGAATCGCAACGACGAGAGGAATCCATATATACCCTTGACAACTCAAACAATCAAAATAAAACATAGGTCTAATGGGCCTAAAAATTGTCTAAATAAAAATAAAAATATACAGTTGGAATCGCAGCGACGAGAGGAATCCATCAATATTTTTGAAAACACAAAATTTGAACATGATCTGCCAAGGTGGCTTCGCCTGGTTTTTGAAAAAAATAAAGTTTGATTCTGGGCGAATGGCTTTTCGAAAATGGAATCTATGACAATGTATTGAAGGTGTTGGGCGAGATAAATCGAATGGCACCATGTAGAATTAATTTGGACTTTAAGTTTGGGCTACAGAAGACTTTAAAAGCTGAAAAGGTGCTCATTTCGGGCGTTTCTGGAGTTCGATTCAAAACCTAAATCCTAAAGTAATAATTCGATTTGTATTTTGTTTGTGCCATTGGATTTAGCGGGTGAAAGTGTACTAGTGGTAGAAAGTTGAGCAAAATCCATACATAAATAACCCGTCTATGGGTGATTTAGAATTTTCTATAATATGGTCTAAAACAAAAAGGATATAATATATATGCCATTGGAATCGCAACGACGAGAGGAATCCATATATACTTTTGACAGCACAAAATTTGAACATGACCTGCCAAGGTACTCGGCTTCGCCTGGACCCAAGGTTTTTGAAAAAATTAAGTTTGATTCTGGGCGAATGGCTTTTTGAAAATGGAATCTACGACAATGTATGGAAGGTGATGGGCGAGATAAATCGAATGGCACCATGTAGAATAAATTTGGACATTTAGTTTGGGCTACAGAAGACTTTAAAAGTTGAAAAAGTGCTCATTTCGGGCGTTTTTGGAGTTCGATTCAAAACCTAAATCCTAAAGTAATAGTCCGATTTGAATTTTGTTTGCGCCATTGGATTCAGCGGGTGAAAGTGTACTAGTGGTATAAAGTTGAGCAAAATCCATACGTAAATAACCCGTCTATGAGTGATTTAGTATTTTCCATAATATGGAATTTACGACCATGTATGGAAGGTGTTTTGCGAGAATGGCACCATGTAGAATTAATTTGGACTTTTAGTTTCTGGAAAAAAAGAGGAGGAAAAAAGTGGAGGAAATAAGTGAAGGAAAACAAGTGGAGGAAAACAAGTAGGGAAAATATAGTGGAGGGAAAAAGGTGGAGGGAAACAAGTGGATACAAAAGTAAAGGGGAAAAAATGGAGGGAAAAAAAGTGGAGGAAAAAATGTGGAGGGAAAAACTTTTAAAGTCTTCTGCAGCCCAAACTAAAAAGTCCAAATTAATTCTACATGGTGCCATTCGATTTATCCCGCTCAACACCTTCCATGTAGAATTAATTTGGACTTTTAGTTTGGGCTACAGAAGGCTTTAAAAGTTTTCCCTAAACTTGTAGATTCCATTTTCGAAAAGCCATTCTCCCAGAATCAAACTTTATTTTTTTAGGAGGGAAAAAAGTGGAGGGGAAAAAAGTGGAGGGAAAAAAGTGGAGGGCAAACAAATGGAGGGAAAAAATTGGAAGACAAAAAGTGGGGGGAAACAAGGAGAGAACAAATTGGAGGGAAACAAGTGGAGGAAAAAAGTGGAGGAAAACAAGTGGAGGAAAAAAGTGGAGGAAAAAAGTGGAGGAAAAAAGTGGAGGGAAAGAAATGGAGGAAAAAAGGAGGATGAAAAAAAAGTTAAGTAAAACAAGTTGAGGGAAAAAAGTGGAGGGAAAGAAAGTGGGGGGAAAAGTGGAAGGAAAAAAGTGGAGGGGAAAAAGTGGAGGGAAAACAGTTGAGGGAAAAAAGTTGAGGAATCATAAATTGTTCCCCTAGAATCAAGAGGCTTGTAAGATGGGCGTATTTCTTAGCTTATTATTATTATTATTATTATTATTATTATTATTATTATTAATTTATGTTTTCATCTTTTGATATTTTGTTAAGTTTCGTCATTAGACCTCTATCAAGCCTAAACAAAATACAAAAAACAGCAATACCCACCCTTCAAGATAAATGTGTACATTTTGCGATAACAAAAATTCCCGGCCGAAAGCCGCGGTTACTACAGTATTACACACTCGCTATCGCTCGCCAGGAAAAAATCTAGACCTTAATTGTATGCAAGGTCTTAATATTGACAAAGAAATGGGGCGAAAGGATTTAAAATCGCCAAACTAATGGGAAAAATGTCTTAAAATCTAACTAGTGGGGATAAACAAACATGAGAGAGAAGGGGGGCCAGAAAACCGAACCATCTCCCCTTAAATTTGACCTGCCCATAAACCGACCTCCCCCCCCCCCCAACACGTCCACCTCCACAGTTTATGAAGAGAAGGGATGGGACCTTTATGGTGCAACACGGAGACTCGTATTTTACGGCAATAGTAAGTGTGTGTAAAATATGTAAAACGGGATGGTTAGTTTCTTTTCTTTTATTTAGCTCAGCGTTTCCAATCAGATACATCTTCAAATTCAAAGATTGTAAGCCATCATTCTCAGATGCTCTATATCTATGTTTGCTCTCTAATCCGGTGTGTAGCTTTGGAATTCACCTAACCCTTTCATGTTTCTAATTATATAATGTTATCCGAGGAGAAGGACAGTGACGCCAGACCAGGTGATGGGTCATAGGACACAAACTTTCTCTATCCATTAATCATCCAAACAAGGATTGAATTATGTGACTAAAAATGCCAGCTCATATGTTAAGAAGAAACTTCATATTCAGCGTTATTATATTATTATTTATATTATACGATTTTTGTACTATATTTATGTTACTCATCTTAGAAAGGATCTCGAGGCATCAAGATATAATGCCCATCTCAATTATTCCTCTAAGTATTAAGTAGTTTAATACAGATTTTTTTTTCTATGTGATTGAGGGAGGCAAAAGGCAGAACTGCCTATAGCGAGTGCCTCCCCCATAGTTGAAAGAGTGACAGGGCCAAAATCAAGGGATGTTCGTGCCAAAATTCGAGTCTGTTCGAGTCTGGAGGTATCTAGCTACAATCAAATATAAATTCGCATCATATGAATGAAAAATGTTACTCGTTTAAGTGTGACTGTGTGTGTGTGTGATATATATATATATATATATATATATATATATATATAGAGAGAGAGAGAGAGAGAATGTGTGTGTGTACCATTGAGTTATCGCTTCATCATAACTCATCCCTGACCCTTCCTCCAACATGTCCTGAGAGAGAGAGAGAGAGAGAGAGAGAGAGAGAGAGAGAGAGAGAGAGAGGGGGGGGGGGGTGGGTTGTAAAGACTGTAACCATCCCTCCACCATATGTCTTAGTGGGTTACGATGAATCACACAATTTTTATATTTTATATTTATTATTTTATTTTTTATTTTATATATATTTTTTTTAAATTTTTGCCAGACGACGTAATTCCCGAGAATGAGGGGGGGGGGGGGGGGGCAATTAACATTAGGCGTTTGTCACAAATCACTAGGTCAAGTTTCCCGGGCTTGACATCTACCAATACAATTTTGACAGTGCGGACTTGATCCCCCGACCCTTTGGTCTGCAGCCGACGCTCTACTGACTATGCCTCGGTCATACCAAGATATAGAGAGTCTACTTTCTATATCTTGGGCCATACGACCATCATTACCGAATTATCTGTTAGTGGATCCTTACCCAGTGCGATTATGGGACTACAGTCGGTGGGAAGAGTGAGACAGGCCCTCGGTAACGGGGTGAATAGTCTTGGCTTAACACTATCTGGTCTAACGTCGTGTGGTTTATTATAATTAGTTTAATTGTTATTGAGGATTCTGCTTGTTTTTGCAATTTTCAAGCAATGTATTTTAGTTTCTCCCCTATGCTAAAAAACAAAAACAAACAAACACACTGCTTTCCCAGACTTCCTTCAAACTACCCCCCCCCCCTTCCCACTCGTTCCCTTTTAAATTAATAAGTACATTTTTCAATAGACATACTGTATGTCCTTGCCGAAAGCCGATTTCTTCTAAGTTACAAGCTCGCTATCACTCGTCCAGAAAACAATAGAAACATCAATAGGATGCAGCATCTTCTGATCGCCAAACTAATGAGGTGCAACGTCTTAGAATAGCCAAGCGAATGGAACGATACAGGGTAGATATAAAAAATCTCGATCAAACAGGGCCAAGTCGCCACAATCATTCTCAAAGGTTTCTCAAGTTCATCACGAATGCTAGCTATTCTTTTAACAATGGGGTGTGAGTAGCCCCTGCCCTTATAACTAATTGTCTTTGTAATTCGTACTATATTTGGTTGTATTTCATCTGATGATAAATTGAATCCCTTAGCAACTGATTTCTTGATACGTAAGGGAAATATATGCAACTATACCATGTTTCTGTGTCATAATACTGCCAGGTGTTCATGATTAACGACACATTTGGCTATTAACCCCTTCTGTAACGAAAACGTCCTTTTCATCATTTTCTGGCAACTATTAGACGATTATATTCAGCTTAGGAAGGACCTCTAGCAATAACACGGCTCCAAACTATCTCAACCAATCCCTTAAGGGGAGATTTCCACTTGAGGGATTTTTTTCTGGACCCCTTTCTCCCTCATGTTTAGCCCCATTGCTTTTGATATTATAAAATGTTTGCCCCATTAGTTTAGCGATTTTAAGAACTTTCACCCCATATTAAGACCTTTCGTGCCATTTAGGTGTCGATTTTATCCTGGCGAGCGATAGCGGCCTGTAATTTAAGAGGAACCGGCCTTCGGCCGGGACATTTTTCTACCGAAAAATTTATAAATTTATCTTGAAAGGGACTCAAGGGGGTGTAATTTTAAGGTTGATGGAGGTCTAGTGAACAAACTAAATACCTCCCCTTAAACTACCACAGATCCTTCCTCAGCGGCATGATATCATCTAAATATAGCTAGAATACAATACAACCCACGTCGCTGGTACTCAAAGGGTTAAGACTGTGTAATAGCTGAATAATCACGATGGCGTCATGGCAGTTTAACATTAGCTGGAAAAGAATTAGACTATAAACACTTATTATTCTATCTTCCTAACAGCTTGGCCAGGAAAACTCAGTATTGAGTAAACCTTTTTTCAGCACTCACTCGCAGGTGACAGGAGTATTATTTAAGTTCGTTTAAGGGGAGATTTCCAATTGAGGGATTGTTTTTCTGGACCCCTTTCTCCCTCATGCTTAGCCCCATTGCTTTTGAGATTTTAAGACGTTCACCCCATTAGTTTGGTGATTTTAAGAACGTTAGCCCCATTTCTGTCAATGTTATGACCTTTCGTGCCATTTAGGTGTCTATTTTTTCCAGGCGAGTGATAGCGAACCTGTAATAATAAGAGGAACCGGCCTTCGGCCGGGACATTTATCTACCGAAAAATTTACAAATTTATCTTGAAAGGGGGCTAGGGAGTAATTTTAAGCTTGATGGAGGTCTAGGGAACACACTAAAAACCCCCTAAAGCTTCATAAATATGTTAAGTTTCAGTGATTATTGCATTATAGTACGATTTTGAATTGTTTTACTAATCTAGACTATTTATAGAAGACGGGTATTGATAAGTGAAACTTATATGTGCACAATAAAATAATTATAAACTCCCATATTTACTGCCTGATTTTAGTTTATATCTGCTTAGTTAGAAAAACAGCCATTTCTCATATAGGCTAATCTCGCTCGTCTCGTTCGTTTGTAAGAAACGTGTAGAGATTTCTTAATTCGGCATTGACCTAGCTATAAAGAAGAAGTTATGTTGCTTTAACTTTATTCATGTAGTAAATTGCTAATCATCATTAGACAAAACATGAAAATCGTCATTAGACACATGAAAAGTGAATTTTACAGATTTCCTATTAATATTGTCTACAATATATAGATCATACCAACAATGACGAAAACAATGCATAAAGAAAATAATATATTAAAAATATGTAATGCATACCTATTGCATTAGTACCTTCTCCTCCTATTCCATTTACTCCTTTTCTTAATATTCCCTTTCCTTCTTCTTTTCTATCAACTCCTATTCTTTCTCCTTTCCTTCTCCTCCTTTTCCATCTACTCATTTTCTTTCTCCTCCCTTTCCTTCTCCCTTTCCTTCTCCTCCCTTTCCATCTACTCATTTTCTTTCTCCTCCCTTTTCCTTCTTCTCCCTTTCCATCTACTCACTTTCTTTCTCCTCCCATTCCTTCTTCTCCTTTTTATTGTTTTCCTTCTCCTTCTCTTGCTCTTCCTCTTCTCCCTCCATCATTTCTCAATCATCAAGTCATGGTGGTCTCTCACATCTTATAATGGATACCCGTCATCTTTTTACCGGTCCTCTCTCAACCCACCGACTAGATAAAAACCTTACCCCGATTCCCTCAACTCACTAAGGCCATTAGATTAAGGGGAAGATATATTATTTATAGGTCGATTTATTAATTAATTATTATTCTTTTACTTTCCTCCCTAGACCTAAATCATGCTTATCAAAATCTCCAAGACCCCCATCGAGATAAATGTGTAAATGTTTAGGTAGACAAATTTCCCGGCCGAAGGCCGGTTCCTCCTAAATTACAGGCTCGCTAACACTCGCCAGGAGAAAGTCGACATCTAATTAGCACAAAATATCTTTAAATCACCAAACTAATGGGGCTAAAACGAGGTAGAAGGGAGGCCAGAAAAAAACAACCATCTCCCCTTAACCCTTTCAGTGTGAGTTAAATTATTTTCCATTTTATTCTGGCCATCATTAGAACATTTTACTCTTTTGGAAGGATTTATGATAATTAACGGATTTATGGAAATATAAGACACCACTCTCTGATTGCTAGACGTCCTTCCCAAGCTTCATTAAATCGTCTAATAACAGCCAGACTATAAGGAATAATTGCGTCATCCGTACTGAAGTGGTTAAAGAATGCGGGAGTGTTGTGTTTTCTTATAAGTGTGCATTAACAGAGGAAGTAGTTAGTTAAGGGGGGTCACCGGCTTTTTTTAACTTTCTCTCCTTTTCTCTCTTTCCCTGGCTTGTATTTATTCGGCCCCATTCAGCCAATTGTTTTAAGACGTTTATCCCCATCCAGGTGTCGACATCCAACATTGCATGGAGAAAGCCGGCTTCGCCGGAGAAATTTGTCTATTGAAAAATTTACAAATTTAGCTTGCTGTCAAAACAAAAATATATATATGCTGGCTCGCTACCGCTCGCCAGGAAAATATTGACACCTGGATGGGGGTAAACGTCTTAAAACAGTATGCTGAATGGGGCCGAATGGATACAAGCCAACGAAAGAGGGAGAGAAAGAGAAAACAAACGAGGTGGGCTCCCTTAAGGGGTATACTTACCAAGGAATCTTGTTGGTTGATACTGGGTACTTTTCTTATCGTGCCTTGTGGGTTAAATTCTTTTGTACCGGCGACGTACTTTATATTTTATTCTAGCTATATTTAGACGATTTTGTGCAGTATAAGAAGGATATATGGTAGTAAAAAGGGTTAAGTGAGATAGGTCGAAGCCTGTTAATTTGCTGGAGGCCCTTAAAAACTGAATAAAATCGTCTAATGATAACCAAAATATAATGAAAGGGACGTCGGATAAAAAGGTTTTACTATTGTTATGTAATCTACTGTTAATGTAAGAAAAATATATGTTAGATGCTTGCAACAAATTATTAGTTTGCAATAAGAATACTCGTAGGACTCCATGATAGTAAACATCAATATTTTCTTCAGAACATGGTTACCTCTAGTCAAAGATGCTTTGTGTTAATGTGGAGAAAGAAAGTGAATCAATACCAGTATTGAACTGTTAGAGAGAGAGAGAGAGAGAGAGAGAGAGAGAGAGAGAGAGAGAGAGAGAGAGAGAGAGAGAGAGAGAGAGAGAGAGAGAGAGAGAGAGAGTGAGAGAAAGAGAGAGAGAGAGAGAGAGAGAGAGAGAGAGAGAGAGAGAGAGAGAGAGAGAAATAAACACAAATGAAAATAACGGGGCACTCGGGAAAAACTTGAAGCAATATTTCTTAGCTACATAGTTGCTTATATTAGTAGCGGTGATGATCGTGTGTGTACTGTAGAATATTATTATGGAAAATTTCATATTGTCTTATCTGACGTGGATATAGTTGAAGACAGTTTTGTTGAAGATATTTGGCTTAGTATCACAATCCTGGATTTGTGTGGTAAATATCCAACAGGGTTAGCTTAGTAAGAGGAGGGTCTATTTCTGTACCACTGGAGCAAATTAAGAGAGAACAGCAAATGTAGAAGACAAGTAGAAACAATAATAAGATAAGCTACTAAGTTAACGATGAGATGAAGTAAAAGCGGACTAAAACAAAGCGAAGAACAAGAGGAAAATAAAGTGGACGAAACAAGAACACACAATAATGGAAGGAAGAATAGGAACAGAAAATATGGAGCAGTGCGAGAGCAAGTAAGAGGTAGAGGGGAGAAAATAAATATATGAAGAAAAGCTGAACGAAGACAAAGAGAAGGACGAGAGGAGGATAAAGATAACGAAAACAAAAACACAATATGAGGAAGAAGAGGAACATGTCGGGCAGTACGTCGGCGAGGAATTCGAGACTGAGGAGAGAAGGAGCTGGCCACTGGCGATTAAAGTATAAACACACTATAATAGTAGGGTGCATGAAAGCAGTTTTATCTGATAGCTGGTGATTAAGGTGTAGTGATGATGGTAGACGTGGGTGATGGGTAGTGGAGTGGTTGTGGTAATGGAGGATAGTGGTAGTGGTAGTGGTAGTGATAGTGGTAGTGGAGTGGTTGTGGTAGTAGAGAATAGTGGTAGTGGTTGGGTTGGGGGATAGTGGTTGTGTTGGGGATAGTGATAGTGTTGGGGGTAGTTGTTGTGATAGTGGTAGTGGTTGTGGTAGTGGTAGTGGAGGGATAGTGATAGTGGTAGTGATAGTGGTAGTGATAATGGTAGTGGTAGTAGTAGTGATTGTGGTAGTGGTTGTTGTAGTGGTAGTAGAGGGATAGTGGTAGAAGATGGGTGATGGATAGTGGTAGTGTTGGGGATAGTGATAGTGTTGGGGGTAGTTGTTGTGTTGAGGGATAGTGGTAGTGTTGAGGAATAGTCTTGGTGGAGGGATTTTGTTAGTGGAAGGATGGTGGAGGGAAGACGATAACAGTAGTGATAAAACATACTCAGAAATTTTGACAGAATGAATATAAACACCATGTGAGGAGTAACACTTTATTGAAACCTTTCCGCATATAGCTTCATCAGGTCAATGAAGCTACAGTATATGCTAAACGTTGTAAATATAGCGCTTCACCTCAAAGGGTGTTTATATTCGATTATTGTAATAGCTGGATTGTTGTAACGAGAATTAGTTGTCACTTGAAGAGTATATAAATTGCCAAAGGTGGTCATACAAGTGGGATTCATTATGGATAAAGGTTGTACACAGAAGTAACTTCCGTTGTTGAAAGGTTGGATAATTATAGCTTATACTTTACCTCTTTCAAGGTACGATGACATTTCCCTTCTGTTTTCTGGCTATTATTAGAAGATTTTTTTCTGATTAGGAAGGTTGTATGGAAGCCAAACGTTTAATTGTGATATACTCCATTAGTTTCTACAGATCCTTCCTAAGCTGTATATAATCGTCTAATGATAGTCAGAATAAACTATCAACACGCGGCATAATCCTCAAGGGGCTAATAGCTATTGTTAATGTCCTGGAAAACATGAAAAGAGAAGCACAAGTGTAAAAAGACTGGAGAAACATTGGGTACATATACCCTATTCACTATAGGTAGGTCAGAAATCCCTACTCTAAACCTCTGTAACTCCAAAAAGGGCTGTATCACGTGGGTCATAAATGTCCTCATCTATTCCCTGGCTGACTCTTCCCAGATGGTAGAACTATTAGCTCGATTACTGTAGTCTCTTTTGAGACAGGAGAGTTTGAGGGTCAGGATATCTGGTCTATAAAGAAAAGGGGTACTGTATATACTTTCCATTAACTTTGCTGGAACCATCCGTGTTCCGATGCTTGATACTGTAATGATACCTGGTCAAGGTAGCTTTTCTAATAACAGAGCGGGAGCAGAGGTCTGGTAGCGGCAAAAGTGTAATAGCTAGTCCTCCTAATGACTGCTATTGGGCTAACTGGCAGGGATTTATTAGGAAACAATTATAACTCTTTAACGTGATCGGTGGGATAACAATCGTCTGAACGTAGCCTAATTCCCAGATACCAGGTATTTGTTCTCGGTGCTGGGGTTTGTGATGGCTCTCTTTCTTCAGTAAGCACCCTCATTCTGGAGCACTGCAATCATCGACTCCGATAAAACGAGTTTGAGTAATTTACTCTCGGAATGGAGAAGAGTGTAAACATTAATCATAGCGTATTAATCAAGCTTGATTCTTAGAATCTTCAATAATATCTGGTCCAACGTTTTATGATTATGTTGATACATTAGATGATCAAAACCACGTAATTGCTTAATTGTAGAAAAGTAAGGGATATTTAGCTAGGGAGGGTATGTTGAAAATGCTGGCAGAGGTGAGGTTAGATTACATTAAATTATATGTAGATTGGGATTGCATAAATTAAGTTATTTAAGGTAAATATATATCTTTAAAAACGCTATGCTGGATTAAAGCTTACTATATTAAAATATAATATATAATCGGTTGATTTCTATAGCTAAAAAATAGGTAATTAATTATAATCATATATAATTATCAATAGAAGTTTACCTCCAACGAATTCCTTCAGATTAGATCAGGTGAATGTCTGAGATTAAATCTTATGTGACGTACTTACAGTAGGTCTTTGACAGGTTAGAAACGGCTATGCACGTACTGTAGATATAAGCCGGAGGAAGAGCAAACGAGAAAAATATAAACATTACACATAATTAAATATAAGATGGGAAACTACAAAGTGGTTATAAGAGACCAGAAATGATTAAACAAATACCTGAAGTTAAGACGATAAATGAAGAAGAGGGGTGAAAATAAATGAAGTTGCAACGAAAGAACACTTCTACAGTTGTTAACAATTTGTTTTAACTAGCTAGTACCGACAATACCTCTGTCTTCACCTCACAGATACAATGATATATATATATACTGTGTAGGCCTATATATATATACAAACGAAACAGAAAACTCCCCTGTAAATGTCGAATAAACGAACGAAGACCCACTTACCGAATAAAGTCGGTCTAAACGTTCAGAATCCAAAATGGCCATAATCAAAACAATCTTATAACAATAGACCACACACTAAAATTACTATACTCTTAAGGGGAGATCTCCACTTGAGGGTTTTTTTCTTGATCCCTTTCTTCCTCATGTTTAGCCCCATTGCTTTTGATATTTTAAAACGTTTGCCCCATTAGTTTAGCGATTTTAAGAACTTTCACCCCATATTAAGACCTTTCGTGCAATTCAGGTGTCGATTTTATCCTGGCGAGCGATACCGAGCCTGTAATTTAAGAGGAACCGGCCTTCGGCCAGGACATTTTTCTACCGAAAAATTTACAAATTTATCTTGAAAGGGACTCAAGGGGGTGTAATTTTAAGCTTGATGGAGGTCTAGGGAACAAACTAAATACCTCCCCTTAACGGCGTAGGAGTATGATTTGGTTAGGTTAGGATAGGTTAGGTTAGATTAAGGGGAGATTTCCACTTGAGGGATTTTTTTCTTGCCCCCTTTCTCCCTCATGTTTAGCCCCATTGCTTTTGAGATTTTAAGACGTTCCGCCCACTAGTTTGGCAATTTTAAGAACTTTCGCCCCATTTATGTAATTGTTAAGACCTTTCATGTCATTTAGGTGTCGATTTTTTCCAGACGAGCGATAGCGAGCCTGTAATTTAAGAGGGGCCGGGACATTTTCTACCGAAAAATGTACAAATTATTTTGAAAGGGGGTAAAGGGAGTGTAATTTCAAGCTTGATGGAAATCTAGGAAACGCACTAAAACCCTCCCTTAAGTTAAGTTTATGTTAGGTTATGTTAGGTTATGTTAGATTACGTTAGGTTAGGCTAGGTTTGGTTTGATTTGGTTTGGTTACTTTAAATTGGTTAAGCTAGGCTCGCTTTAGTTACTTTACTATATTTTATGATATGGTAATTTCGTTAAGTTAAATTAGTAGTCTAGCTGTTTTGGTTAGTGGACGTTTACCTGTAATCGGTTTTGCTTAGGCCGTTTCAGTTGTGGCCGTTTTGACTTGAACCCTCGTACACTCGAATACCATAGTCTCTAGCCCACTCATAAATGATGTAGGACTTCACCTATTTAAAATTATGAAACTATACTCTGGAAACGAATTTTTGAATACATTTTCTATACATCAACTACAAAACTATATACATTATACTATATATGGAAAAGCAAGTATTTTCCAAAAATCAATCCAGAGTTATAATTGCATAAAGAAAAACACAGGAGGTCCACGAATTCTTGTGAGTGGGCTGGAGACTATGGCATCCGAGTGTACAGTCGGCCAAATAAGTGATGGCGCGGCACCAAGTATATTTCGATCAATAATTGGTATCAGCACTATCTAAGCATCAATTAATCGTTTCAAGTGAGATATGCAAACATGTTCCAATCTTGATTCACACCTATTCAACATATGACAGACATTAATACAACACACAGCGAGCAAAACGCAAAGGCAGTGGAGTTATGACTGATTTGGCCAACTGTACCTGCAGCCACCACCACACCCAGTAGTTGTGGCAATGAGGCTGCTGGGAATGACTGATGATGATTAATGCCACACACACACACACACACACACACACACACACACACTCACACACACACACACACACACATGTATAATTATCTTTTCCTACGAGGTATATTCTTTCAAGCTCCAAGTATGAGGTATGCAACATACTTTGAGTTTGGTTCTATCATACTTTTAATTTGAAGGAGCATTTACTGTGGACACGTTGCTTATATATATACTGTATATACAGTATATATATATATATATATATATATATATATATATATATATATATATATATATATATATATATATATATACTGTATACTGTATATTATACACACTGTATATAACAGGAGTCCATTAACTTTTCCTTTACTGGTGAAATGTATTTAGGTCAGTAATCTTTTAAGAATGAGTAATACGGTTGCCTGGCCAGCTGAAGCCTCGTTTGCTAGTGGTCAGTTAACCCTTGACCTCTCCTTGGTAACCTACTTCTTCATCTTATACCCAGTCTTATCTGATGGCGGTAGCTCTCTTTGTATATAAAGCCTATGTGACCATATAGCTTCAATAAACAGAATCTCAATCAGTCAGTTAGTAGCCAGCCCTTACTCCCACAAGGGGTAGGGAGGATCAACAAGAGACACAAAAAAGGAAAAAAGAGGTGACAGGAGAAGAGCACACATAACAGTTCGCCCATAAAAATAAAACAAGCACACAAGCAATCAGAATCACCAATCAATCGTCAGCCCCACAAATCAATGGCTCCACCTCAGATGTTATATAGTATGCTAAATAGTATCTAACATTTTAACTCTCACGACCATATGACGCAGAGGTTGCCAGATTAGCAATAAGATATAGAGTTCTCTCACTCTTATAATTACCTCTCCGAAATTAGTTTTCTGCTCACAGCTAACTCAAAGACAACTGCAGAGGTTAAAGTAACTAAACTAAAGGTTTCTAAATACCCCTGATGGTAACAAAGGCTTTAAAGTATCCATAATAGGCTCAACATTGCGTCAATAACGTGAGAGGGTTAAATACCATCAGGCTTTAATATACACTAAAGAGAAACAACGTATAACTGGTTACTTTACACTCTTCACCCTACTTTGAGTGTAGATTGGCGAATAAGTAATGTTGAAGTACGGCCTCCTGAAAATAGAAAAGTAAATATAGTTTCAATTAAAGTGAAGGAAGACTCAAAATATTAATAAACATTACGTTACCTCCATACACACACAAACACACCATAAAATTAACAAATACTATACATATATGTATGCAAACATTCATAAACATATTAATTTATCAATAAATAGAGTATATCACCAAGAAGCTCTCTAGATCTTTTTTTATCTAATTTTTGTTTACTTAAAAAGGATTAACGCTATTGTCAGAAGTCGTATACATACTCCGGTCAGGAAGAATGAAGAAATGTATATTACGAACCAATCTGTTTTCTGATTCTCTGTGTATACAGTATGTCAAAACTGTAGAAGACGTAAGTATGATATATAATCCACTATAGCCTAGCCTTAAACCCAACACAGTGAAATAGTTTCGGCCACATTAAATATCCAATCTATTGTCGCATCTCGTCTGTGGCAACTACTGACTTAGGGAGGAAACTAATAACAAATATAATGAAATGGAAAACAAATTACTCATATAAACTGACATGTGCTGGTGGTTAGAGTGTGTGTGTATGTCGTTCCTGTTTTGGTTTGTTCATTTTGCAAGTTTTACATTATAATTCCCATTCATAATATTTGTTCTGAATAGTAGCAGAGCCCACTAATCACCACAGTAGTTGTTGGAGTCCTATCGACCTCCTTTCCTTTTCCAGATAGGGAAGATTAAGGCACAGGCCATTAAGAATTTCATCTACTGTATATTATAAGATTACTTGTTTGTCTTTAAAATCAAATAATGAATGATAAAATAAACTTTAGTCCCTGAAAAACAAGTGTGAAGGAACGAATAAAAACTTAAAAAAATACAAGGAAAACGACTAGTGTTAGTAGAGTGGGATGAGTTTACCATTGGTTGAAGATGAGAGACTATTGTATACAGGTATTGGTGCAGTGTGTAGTGTGAATCAACAGAGAGAGAGAGAGAGAGAGAGAGAGAGAGAGAGAGAGAGAGAGAGAGAGAGAGAGAGAGAGAGAGAGAGAGAGAGAGAGAGAGAGAGACGGAAGATGTGCTACTGAACTAAGAAAAATGCATATTATCAGTTTAAATGTATCAATAATTATAATTCGGATTAGGATCATATATTTATCATATAGTATTGGATAGCAGATCTACTGCAGTAAGACAAAATATGTGCAAAAGGGAATTTGTGCGTAAGAGCGAAAGTTAATAATTGTATTCCCTTCACACGTCCAAATATTTCTTAAAATTATAGATTTATTTATCTACAGGCTTTCCCTATGCAATTTCAATACAATTTGTTATTTTACTCAAGAGAATACCAATAGATAACGAACATAACGCGATACGAGTTCCAAGCAATGAGATGCTCTGCAAAAATTCGAACTTTTAATCGTAACATACTGTATATGGCATATACAGTATATACAGTACAGTGTTATTCAATTTATATATTCATAGTAATGCACATACACGATTGAAGCACTTATCATATGTATCATAGTGTTACAATTATGCGTTTATGCGTCTAAATAGATATACATATATGTTTAGTGAAGTTAATGATTTAAGAATGTTTTACCGCTACTTTTTCAATTCCAAACTGTTAAGGCGAATTTAAATATATAGTAATGGTCGTATTTAACAACACAACATACTCTCCAACAACAAAGACATATCAAGGGAATTTCGAAGAGTACTTTCTTAAACCTTGGAAAGTCTTGTTTTACCCACGGTCCATGTACAGTACCTTGGTTTTACCTTCTCTTATATTGGCTGACTTAGGAAGACTGCCTCTTGAGCCTCACTCAGCCTGTCTTCGTGGTGCGATGCATAAGGTGTTGATTTTCTCTGTGAGCGTCCTGGGTTCGAATCCACGGACTGCCACATGTGTTTGTAAATTTCATTAAGCGATTTTAGGAGTAGAGTTGGTTGTTGGAAGGAACATAATAATTCACAGATTAGGATAAACTTGTACCGGAGGGGAATTTTGTAAGATAAAACGTTAGCACCCAGACAACTAACTAAAAAACGTTAGCACCTAGACAACTAACTAAAACACGTTAGCATCTTGACAACTAACTCAAAAACGTTAGCACCTAGACAACTAACTAAAACACGTTATCATCTTGACAACTAACTCAAAAACATTAGCACCTAGACAACTAACTAAAACACGTTAGCATCTTGACAACTAACTCAAAAACGTTAGCACCTAGACAACTAACTAAAACACGTTAGCATCTTGACAACTAACTCAAACACGTTAGCACCTAGACAACTAACTAAAACACGTTAGCATCTTGACAACTAACTCAAAAACGTTAGCACCTAGACAACTAACTAAAACACGTTAGCATCTTGACAACTAACTCAAAAACGTTAGCACCTAGACAACTAACTAAAAAACGTTAGCACCTAGACAACTAACTAAAAAACGTTAGCACCTAGACAACTAACTAAAAAACGTTAGCACCTAGACAACTAACTAAAACACGTTAGCACCTAGACAACTAAATGAAAAACGTTAGCACCTAGACAACTAACTAAAACACGTTAGCACCTAGACAACTAAATGAAAAACGTTAGCACCTAGACTACTAACTCGCACTCTCACTCTATCACACACACACACATTTCCCATGAGGACAGTATATACACATTTCTAAGCATATGCCTGACAAAATATATGTACTGTCCTTATATTGTAAGCAATGCATAACGGTATTATACATTTGCATATCACTGTACTTTGGGCAAGAGTAAGCATTTTTCCATAAACCAATTGGTCATCTGCCGACATATTGTGACTTTACTACTATTAGCTACGATCAACTCAATATAATATACAACACAACGATATATCAATAATATCAGTATTATATCAATTTGATCTATACATGTATATATATATATATATACAGTATATATATATATATATATATATATATATATATATATATATATATATATATATATATATACATGTATAGATCAAATTGATATAATACTGATATAATACTCTCCGAGGACCCGAGGAGAGTGCTGAACGCATTACCGAGGTAATCCTATCAGGCATGGAAGCATACATTCCATTCTCTTTCTCTCAGACTAATGCTAACAAATCTTGGTTTACTCACACCTGTTCTACTGCTGTCCGCAATAAGGAGGAAGCATTCAAACGGTACCGACGCCTTAAAACTCAAGACTCTCATTCTTCATATGTTTCTGCCCGGAATCAAGCCAAATCTGTTCTTCGACTTGCCAAACACTCTTTCATCAATAATAAATGCACTGAACTATCCAACTCTAGCTCTTCCCAAGCTTTCTGGCATCTAGCCAAAAACCTCTCCAACAATTTCTCTTCCTCGTCTTTCCCTCCCATTTCCCACTCTGATGGCACAACCATCACTTCTTCCTCTGACAAAGCTAAACTCTTCGCTCAAACTTTTGCTAGAAACTCCACCTTGGATGATTCCGGTGCTATTCCTCCCTCTCCGCCCTCCTCTCTCTTACTTATTCCTAATATCCTAATCTCTTCAAAAGATGTACTTTCTACCCTCTCTGGGCTTAACACTAATAAGGCGTACGGTCCGGACGGTGTTCCTCCTGGTGTTCTCAAAAACTGTGCTTCCGTGCTGACTCCCTGCCTAGGCAAACTCTTATGTCTCTGTCTATCCTCTAACGTCTTCCCTTCATGCTGGAAGTTTGCTCACATTCAACCTGTCCCAAAGAAGGGTGACCTCTCTCAACCCTCCAAATATCGTCCAATTGCTCTCATTTCTTGTCTTTCTAAAGTTTTTGAAACTATTCTTGCTTCCAAATTTCTTAAGCATTTCTCTTCTCATAATCTGCTCTCAGATCGCCAGTATGGCTTCCTTAAGGGTCGCTCTACTGGTGATCTTCTTTCATATCTTACTAACTCTTGGTCATCCTCTTTTCGGGACTTCGGTGAGACTTTTTCTATTGCACTAGACATATCGAAAGCCTTCGATAGAGTCTGGCATAAATCTTTCATTTCTAAACTACCCTCCTTCGGTTTCTATCCCTCCATCTGTGCCTTTGTCTCTAATTTCCTTTCCAGGCGTTCCATAGCCGCGGTTGTGGACGGCCATTGTTCACTTCCTCACCCTATAAACTCCGGTGTTCCTCAGGGCTCTGTCCTATCTCCTATTCTCTTTCTAATTTTTATAAATGATCTCCTTAACTGTACCTTAATTCCCATCCATTCATACGCAGACGACTCAACCTTACACTACTCCATTACTTTCTCAGAACGCCCCAGCCAGCAATCCCTCAACGACAAACGTAATGAAGCCATACAACTCTTAAATTCTGATCTAAATACTATTTCCAATTGGGGCAGAGAAAACCTTGTTAACTTTAATGCTTCCAAAACCCAATTTCTCCATCTATCTACCCGTCAGGATCTCCCAGCGGACTATCCCTTATTCTTCAACAATACAAAAATCAACCCTTCATCTTCTCTCAATATTCTTGGTGTCTCTTTTTCTTCTGCTCTCATTTGGAAGGACCATATTACCAGTCTTGCTAAGGCAGCCTCCCAGAAGCTGGGTGTGCTCAACCGCCTTAGGGGGTTCTTTTCCCCTGCACAGCTTCTTGCTCTGTACAGGGGCATAGTGCGCCCTTGTATTGAGTATTGTTTACATGTGTGGGGAGGTTCCTCTCACACCGCTCTCCTAGACAAGGTTGAAAGGAAGGCCTTTCGTATCATTAACTCCCGTCCACTCACCAACTCTCTGCAATCTCTCTCTCCGCCGCAATGTTGCATCTCTCTCGCTATTCTATCGCTACTATAATAATCAGTGTTCCTCAGAACTATCCCAGTGCATACCACCTCCTTTACGTAGGGCACGTGGTACCCGTCTTGCAACTCAATCCCACCCCTACTCTGTGCAACTCTCCAACCCAAGAGTGAAACGTTACTCTCAAACTTTCTTCTACTCAACATCTGAGCTCTGGAACTCTCTCCCAGAATCAGTCTTTCCCGCTTCCTATGACTTAAATTGCTTCAAACTCCGTGTGTCCAGGCATTTTGGCTCGAACGTCCCTTGATTTTGGCCCTGTCACTCTTTCAACTATGGGGGAGGCACTCGCTATAGACAGTTATGCCTTTTGCCTCCCTCAATCACATAGAAAAAAACAATAATATATATATATACCGGTATATAGTTTGTTCTACGTGCAGCAAACTTCATTCAGCTTGAGAAATTGTCGTATTGATTAAATAACATGTGTTTATATACACTAGATGATTAACTATACACTAGATGGTTAAATATAAATATTAACACTTTATAGCAACAGAAATGAGACACGTAAATATTGTTTCAATAGTTTATGTGTTCTAATATGAACTGATACTGTACACCGAAGATTTGTTTTTATTTATAATCAAATCTTCACAATCATACAGTGTACACGAGAAGCCAAGTAGAACGTTCACCAGTCTCTATTTCGAAAGGTTATTAATTTAGTACGGAGTTAGAGTAGGCTTGGTTACGTATATAAATACTGGACAGCTCTGTGTTTGAGAAGTACTTGTGGGTGGTGAGATAAACAATAGGTTTGAGTATGGTACTGTGAAACCACTGGGAAAAATAAGAGTGTCCCTCAACCCAGCTAGTTCCCGCTCTCTCTCTCTCTCTCTCTCTCTCTCTCTCTCTCTCTCGCAAAAATAAAAAAAATAAAAATAAAATAAAAAAATACATAACAAAAAATAAAACAAATAATACAAGCATAATATATATAAAATAAATAAATAGAAATAGTACTTTAGTTAGTGACTGAGACTTAAGTCTTTTTATCGAAAAGTTGTTTATTCAATACAGCGTTAGAGTAGGGTTGGTTACGTGTATAAATAGTATAAATCGCTCTCGCTGTCTCTCTCTCTCAAAAAATAAAAAAAATAAAATAAATACTAAATAATTATAAGGAATATATATATATATATATATATATATATATATATATATATATATATATATATATATATATATACAGTAGTACCAGAGTTAGTGACCGCGACTTAACATTCTTCCTATCGAAAGGTTATATATTCAGTACAGCGTTAGAGTAGGCTTGGTTACGTGTATAAATAATGAACAACTCTGTGTTTGAGAAGCACTTGTGGGTGGTGAGATAAACAGTAGGTCTGAGTGTGGTACTCTGAAACCACTGGGAAAAAGTGATTGTGTCGCCCATTACAGGTGTTTATCTCTCTTTTTTTTCTCGCTCTCTCTAAAAAAATAATAATAATATATATATATATATATATATATATATATATATATATATATATATATATATATATATATATATATATATTAAAATACTGATTGCTACTTTACCCTCTTTTTATCAAAAGGTTGTTTATTCAGTACAGCGTTAGAGTAGGCTTGGTTACGTGTATATACAGTAGATTAAACAACTCTGTGTTTGAGAAGCACTTGCGGGAGGTGAGATAAATAGTAGGTTTGAGCGTGGTCCTCTGAAACCATTGGGGGAAATGTGATTGCGACCCACAACCCCGCTCGTAAGGAGCCTAGTAAGGTTCAGTAAATATGTTGTTGCTTTTTTTCCTTTGTACAACGTTGTACTCTTTCTCTAAAAAATAAAACAAATAAATAAATAATGTTAAGTAAATAAAACACGCACAAAAAAGGAATTATTTGAACCAACTTGATTACCAACGACTAGAAAGGTACGGACGAAGTTCCTTCCTTGAGGAACCAAAATTGCCGACCAGAAAGCTTAAAATCAAGACTACAATATTTGTGGGTGTCAAAATACACCGCCGTTCCACAAAATATCTATACATGGACGCAATCTTTCTCCTTATGTTATGGAGTGAGAAGAAGCTTCTTACAGGAAAGAAATAAAGACATACAAACACAAGTGTAACGAAAATTGAATGTTATTGCTATAGGAATAGGATACAAGTTGAGAGGTAAAGTCTCGAGGACATCAGAGTGACTGATATAAAGCAAGAGAGAGAGAGAGAGAGAGAGAAAGAGAGAGAGAGTGTGAAAGAGTGGGTGTGAGTGTCTAAAAACATAAAATACATTTGCTGTCCAATATAGTGTCAACAAATCAGCTTTACGAAAACACAATCTGGTATAGGAATGAATAGAAAAATAATTTATTTTGAGTTTGGAAGATATATTACGACGCGTGACGGTTTAAAGACTATCGATGTTAATGAGGGTATTCAAACTCAAACCGATACTGTTCATAAACTATATAAAATCATGTTTACCAAAGGATAACAACTTTTTGTAACATCATTATCATATATCTATATATTTTTTCTTTTTCTACGGAACCAATTATCTTTGCTCTTAACATTAACAAATACTCGTTCACATAAATGTATGTGTGTGTGTGTGTGTGTGTGTGTGTGTGTGTGTTTAACCGACGACTCTCGTATTGTCGACTTTCTGAAGGAAATCCCACAATCAATCAATAAATATTTGATCCCCAGTTCTTTGCAATTGCATTATATTATCCTTATAAATAGGACTAATATTCAGTATAGTGAATAATTGAATTATTTTCTTTCATAATATTGTAACTTTATCAAATGGCAAAGTATGATTCGATTTAAGAAATATAAATATTTATAGTTTATTGATAATATTAGTGTACAGTAGAGTACCAAGTCTTAGTGAATTAACACGTGATTATACAATATTTAAGCAGGAGTGAAATATTCGAAAATCGGGATCCTATTTTCGTTTAGCTGAAATTAAACCTTGATCAAATTATCAGAACAAAATAGAACGCAACTGCTACTATTCAGACAAGAGGTGATGTATAGCCAGTCAAATGCCAGACAAGATGCTATAATAGATTGGCTATTTAAGGTGACCGAAACTATTCCATTGGGATATCCCTCTGGCTCATGACGTTGCTATATGAGAATATATCTCGATATTACGTCTTCTACAATTTTGACGTACAGACAGAAATTCAGAGAGCAATATAATTGGTTCCGAATATGATTTTCTGTTCTATTATTTGCTTGATCATAATTATTACCTTTGGACAAATAGTCTGCCTGCGCTAAGAATTGACTTGTTCGGTTCTGAAAAAATGCAAATATTTCAGCACGAAAATAAAATAAATTATTCCACGAAGAAAATATTGAGGAACGAAGGAGGGGCGGAGGTTCTACTGCTGCCAGTCAAGCAGATAATGAGGAAAGCAGAAGCAGCGAGGGAGATAAATGCTATCTTATAAATTAATGATAAACGGAGTGCAGAAAATATTAAAGAAAGGTAAGGCTAAATAACTATATCTATCTATCTATTGCCTGATGCCTTACTCCCCTGTATGAGGGTGGCCATATACAAAACGCCCCCAAGCGGACCTATCCCCCTGTGAAAAGGATAACCCCTTCCAGTTTATATAAGGACTTACAGGATTGACTACTCAACTTAGGGTCCGTCCGACTCCGAGGCCCTCTATGTATCTTATGTTACGATCCAGGTTCTCAAAGACACAGGGCTCTTCAACATTGGACTAGATAATGGCAAAAAGCAACAACGGTAACACTAGATCCAACCCCTGCCTTAAACACTGGAAAACAAAACACCATTACCGCCCTGAGTCGTGCCTGGACAACGAGGTATCCTATGACTCGGTAACTGGTGCACACACACTAGGCTGACGCTCAATGAAACAGCCTATTCTCAAACAGTAAAAGATTACTCGATTATGTTACACAAAGAAAAGATAGTTAACGTGATTAATTAACGTTACGGTAGATACTCAAATAACTGGCACTCCTGTATTAAAGAAAGTGCAATGCTAGTCCTGCAACATCAACTGGAAACTTCTGAAATAAGTCTGATGCTGGGAAGATGTTCGTAAAGAATCTTGAACAATTATAATGCAGAATACGGGTCACAATAAATGCTAGGACATATAGTAATAATAGGCAGGCGAATAATAAAGACTGCGCAAAGGTAGGAATGCTGGGCGGGTGCCCAACCCCGAAAGGGGTTGAAATAGGGGAGCTATCCCCCCGCCAAAGGCGGCTTTCTAGGGCCTTTTCTAGCTGATGCTGAGAGGATTGGGTTCTAGTCATGTGGTGATGGGCTGGTCTATCAGAGTGAGAGCTGAGCAATCTCTGCCATACCCATAGCTTACTCTGACTTTTCCTTTAACTTATATATTTTCTAGATCTCAAGTGACGGCGTCTCTTCCGTGGATTGACCTCCCAATCTACCAAGATTGGAAGCCAAAGCGTCACATTTTTCCCTTGCCCCTCAACTTTCTCTTCATAATTGCTGAGGGGCACAGGGCCCTGGGTGGGGCTTTGGTTTCCTGGGTGTTTCCGCACCCTCCTCAGCCCCCCGCCATGGGAGTGGCTTCGGTCATCCAGGCTTTATTGTGGTCGGCGGGGAGGGTTCTGTGGGGGCACTCGGTTATGGCCTTGGAATTGCTCGGGGCCTTGGGGCTGTTCGGCCAGGCAGCTTGGGGAACAACAACAACAACAACAACTAAAGAAATGCTTTGTGACACAACGCAACAGCCTACTCGGGTTGTGCAACTCAACAACAACCTCGGCTCAAAAGTGCAGTGAATAATAATGCTGCATACATATAATAATGGGGCTTATCTCTAACCAGTGTCTGCTCAGTTAATAAAGGCAAGCTGGGGTATCAAGGCAGGGCAACAATGGGCGAGCATGCGGCTCGTAGCCTAACGTTGTCCAAGGGTGGTATAATGAAGATTACGTTATATGACGGGGATGCTCTCTTGATAAATCTAGGTCTAGTACCTAGCTCTATCCTGGCGATCCCTCAGAAGTCAACACAAAGAGGCAGCACTATGTTGTGAGGGATAGGCTATGGCCCTCTCACACCACAGCGCTGTGCTCGCAAAGTAAACCAACCCGAAGACAACTTAGGCTCCCACAGTACCTGTCGATGTCGTGCAGAGCTTAGCTAACACTGCACACATCGGAGACAACGACACAGTAACCTTACCCCTAGTCTAGCTTTAGATAACCAAGCAGAATCACTCAACACCTTGCAAGGGAGACATATAGCGGTCTACAACCTTCCCGAGAGAGGACACATACGGAAAAGTCCGTCTCTCTAAACCTCAATAAAGCATAATACCTCCTTAACCTAATACATGGAAATATCTGCGAGCTTCGCGTACAATACGACTGGTCGACGGTGAACGTCTATGCTGAAACCAGAAGGGATGTTGAGTTTAATAAAGATTAGAGAATGAGAAAGGAGAAGTCGAGAGAGAGAAATAGTATGCAAAGTAGCGAGTATGGGGGACAGAATTGCAAAAGATGTAGGCGATACCGTGTCAGGCAAGCTCTGAGCTCTGGTAAAAAACACGAGGCCGCGACGGGAAGGGACTAGTTGACCACCCGGCCGCCAACGCCGTCAGCGCCCAAGCGAGCCGCGTCATAGCTCACCTCGCTGCCGGGGGTACTCCCTCACACTCTCTCGCTCGCCTCCCACACAAGCAACATTTATATTATAGCGAATATAAAATATAAGGCGCGGTCACAGACCAAAACAAAGACCACTTCTAGACTGTCTGTGGCAACACGACACCAATGAAATAAAGCAGATCATTCTAGGACAACTGTAGCCTATCCCCCCATCCTGGCGAGCGCTAGCGAGCTGCAATGCCCCACGCAACCATTCTGCTAACGACGGGAGGCGTCACACTTATTAGCAATATATTTGTACAGTGGTGTGCGACTAGTCTACCCACTAATCTGCTTCACCCTTAGACAATCAGTACGGATTTGCATAAGGTTTACTCCCCTAGACGGTTTGCCAACCAAGGTTGAAGAGTCCCATCCACCCGGATTTGTATAAGGTTGTCTCCCCTAGATGGGTTGCCGACCAAGGCTGACGAATCCCTACCACCCAGTAGACCCGGGACATCCACCCAGTTAAATAATACTGTGATTATAAACGAAGGTAGACAACATTCGAAGGGTCCTAATATCTATACACTGTAACTATTTTAAGCAATGCAGTTTTGATTAAGCGGCCATATTTTTTTGGGGGCATGTACAGTCGAGGTAATTAATTCTGATACACTTTGAAACCTCGCGTATTTTAAAGGAACCTTCGAAATACAAATATCAGGTAGAAAATTAATATAGATTCGCAGGTCAACCCAAAACAGCTTCGAATATGTATGTTCAACATAAATAAATGCTACTGTACAGTTGCTTAAATACGTCCTGCTCCTCGGCGTGATCTTATGTATGGAAGTAAAAGAGTATGGATTATTAGCGAGAGTGGTTACTTTTAATTATCAGTTGACTAATCAGATAACTTAACCGCTGCATAGGAGACTACACCCCTAATTCAATAATTCACATAATGTTTTCATGTATAAGATCACGGAAAGGAACATAACTTATTTGGGTAACTGTACATGACCTGGAGAAAGACTACAATAAGAGAGCGAGAAGAATCGATAGCAAAGAGATTCAGAATAAAAATTTGTTTCTATGTGTATGAAGGAGACAAAAGGCAATGCTGCCTGTAACAAGTGTCCCCTCCAAAGTTAAAAGAGTGACAGGGAGCCAAATTCAAGGTACGTTGGGGTGAAAGTGGTTGGACACACGGAAATAACCATAGAAAATAACATTATTCTAGCGATGATAATATCTACTACGGTATATCCTTTTAATTCAAAATGTTCCCCGACTTTTAATCAAGAGCACTACCTATCCTGCTTAACCCCTTCTGTACCGGCGGCGTATTTTAAAGTTTATTTGAGCTATTTTTAACCGAGTGTGTACAGTTTAAGAAGGATCTGTGGTAGTAAAAAGGGTTAAGTGAGATAGATCGAAGCTTTTTCATTGATAGTGTCCTTTATCCAAATTAATAAAATCATCCATTGGTAGACATAATAAAGTTAAAAGAATGGTTCCGGTACAGAATGGGTTAATCAAATTCCTAAATAAGACTTAAGATGGTTCACTTTTTGGGCGATTTTTGAATGTATTTATTATTTTTCTAGTTTCTTCCCTTGACCTACATCATATTTAAAAAAAACATTAGATTCCCCTTCTAGATTAATTTAAAAAAAAAATCGGTAGAATAATCTCAGGGCCGAAGGCCGATTCTTCCAACATTACAGGCTCACTATCGTTCGCCAGGGAAAAAATCGACACCTAAATAGCACGAAAGGTCTAAATATTGACGAGGAAATGGGGCGAAAAGTCTTAAAATCGATTAACTAATGGGGCGAACATCTAAACATATATAAACTAATGGGGCTAAACATGAGGGAGAAAATGGTCCAGAAAACCAGCCCACCTCCCCTTAACCCCTTCTGTACCGTCGACATCCTATATATTTGATTCTGGCTACTACTAATCGATTTTATTCAGTTTAGGAAGGATCCCTAGCAAGTATAAGGCTGCGAACTATCTCAATCAACCCTATTAACTACCACAGATCCTTCCCAAGCTGCATACAATCGTCAAATTATAGCTAGACTAAAACATAACAAACGTCGCTGGTACAGAAAGGGTTAATGCATAAACACCACAGTAAAACAAAATGTATAACTAATAAATAACTCTTCTACTTTCATAGCCATACGATGGTTTGTTAAGGGGAGGCAGACCGTTTGTTTGGGTTAAATTAATTTATTCATGTTTTCAGTTTCCTCCCTAGACCTCCATCAAGCTTAGACAAACATCCCCTAGACCCCCCTTCAAGATAAATTTGTACATTTTTCGGTAGAAAAATGTCCAGGCCGAAGGCCGTATCCTCTTAAAATTGCAGGCTCGCTGTTGCTCGCCAGGAAAAAAACGACACACAAATGCCACGAAAGGTCTTAAAATTTACAACGAAATGGGGCGAAAGGTGCTAAAATCGCCAAACTAATGGGCCGAAAGTCTTATAATCTCAAAACTAGTGGGGCTAAACATTAGGGAGAAGGGGGTCCAGAAAAAACGGTCTGCCTCCCCTTAACCCCTTCTGTACCGAAGCCGTTCTGTTAACTCTATGCTTGCTACTATTAATGATTTTATTCAGTTTAAAAAGGGCCTTCATCAATTAGCAGGCTTCGAACTATCTCACTTAACCCTTTTTACTACCACAGATCCTTCTTAAGCTGCACAACATCGTCTAAAGTTAGCCAGAATCAAACCACAAAGACGTCGCCGGTATAGAAGGGGTTAACATGATTGAACGTACAGTTGTGGTCGGGAGTTGATGGACAATTATCGGAGCAGCAATTATGATACGAACTATTTTGAGAAACTGCCTGAACTACACAGGTCAAATTACTGGGGTTCACTAGTTAACCCCTTCATTACAGGTGCTGTCATTTTAACTCTATTCTGGCTACTATTAGATGATTTTTTCAGCTTGAAAAGAGCCCGGGTAATTTACTGGCTTAGAACTATCTCGCTCAACCCTTTTTACAACCACATATCCACTGCACACAATCGTCTAAATATGGCTAGAATTAAATTAAAAGGATGCCGCTGGTACAAAAAGGGATAATGTTCGCTGTCTTAATATTATAATTAGGAGGTGTTCAAGTATTCCTGACCACAACTGTCCCAGAGATAACATTGGATGGTTTAAAAGTCCCCCTCCCCCACTCCTACCCCCCTTTTGTCAGCGGCACCAGACCAGCACCTCCAGCACGTGGATAACTCAGACCACTGATTTCACTCATTAACCCTCCGTCCATCATGATAACGCCGGTGATTGATGACCCGCCTCACTAGGATCATTACCTAAACACTCCCCGTGTAATGACCGGGGAAAGAGTCCACATTTTACCGCTGGGTTTTAGACTGATGTTAGATCACTTTTTCCGGGTGTGTTGTTGACTGATAGCAGTTATCACACGGCTTTTTCTTCGTGATGCCATTGTGGATTGATAATTGTATGAGAGTGTGATATGGTAGCTTATTACTTTCAACCTATGACATCGCTTTAACTTTTATAAAGCAATGTAATAGTAACTTCTTGTCAAAGAATTACGATATATGTGCTGAACCCCACAACATTTAGGGGTTTGCTAACCTGTACTAAATAATCTTACAAATTTGTATGTATGTATATACTCAGGCACATACCCCATAGCTGGGGGGTGGCCGACTCGAGACTCAGGGACAACATACCATAACATAAAGAACAAAATATAAATTCACACACATCTAGGTCGCCCAGGAGAAGACCTAGAGACCAAGGATCACTAAGGATCACAAGGATTACTTCCCCAGACCACAGACCTCCCGAAGAGGTTCTGCTCTCAGTAGGCAGACACGCATCGGAGCACACCACAATGCCCGCCCACCTCACATCCAGGCATGGCCCTTCATATATACCGGCTCCCTGGGCCAGGCGCCTGACTGACTATTATCGACCGCCTCTCCCAACGACTGCGTCATCTCTCATCTATTCACAAGCATTCTACACTTATTCCTATTCATTACCACTTCTCTTACCTGTTCTACAGTCATTTCTCTATCTTCCAACACTTATACAGGGTGTATCAATATAAATGTGACCCATTAATATGTTCATGATTTATTGCCCAGACAAGAAACTCAAAAAATATTACATTTCCTAGAAGCTGACATGATAACAATTAAAATAAATTTTTATTTGGTATCTCTTGCTCAAAAGCTACATTTTTACAGCACATGTTCTAAATGTGTGCCTCTGCGCTGATGACACACTTTCACCGCATCCACATTTTCAGGACATCTTGCAGTCAACTTCCTGCCACTTGTGGATTGTTCTGCTTTTTTACTGAGCTTGTTTAATGATCCTGTTGCTTTAAATTTGTTTACCCAACGGGTAATTTGGAATTTATGGGGATAGTTATTAAAGTTGAATTCCCTGCGGAGTTTTGCCTGTACCGATTTGAAGGATTTTGTCTCCAGAATTAAGCAGTGACACACTTAGTTTTTTCCTCTATTGTCCAAGGCATTTTGATAGATGATTTTTCAATGTTATGCTATGATCTTCCAAACCTGAAAAAAGAGAATAATATCATTAATATTGGCAGTTATTAACAGTCAAATGGGTCACATTTATATTGAGACACCCTACTACACAAATGATGATACACGTGTTGTGGGAGCGATTAACTTTAATACATTTCCATTTGGAGAGACAGGCAGAAATAGTTTATAAACATTTACTGGCTACCTCCATGGGTGCACCTGCTATCCATCACTCCACCCGGCTGACGCCCTTCCAATGGTCCTCAGGCTTGGGTGAGGTTGAGATTAGACCTTCTGTAATTAGCTGCCTATGCATCAATTTACAGTCGTAGAGGCAAGGCTCCTGTAATTAGAAGTTCCTCCATTAGGTTACAGCCGGGGGTCCCTTTAGCCTCTGTAATTCGGAGCCCATGAATCAAGGTAAAGTCATAGGTCTCTAAGGTCTCTTAAATTAGCCTTCCCCGCATCAAGTTACATCGTACGTCCACAAGTCCTCTGTAATTAGCCATCCCTGCATCAGGTTATAGCCAAGGGTTCCTATGACCCATGTACAGCTACTGACAGATGTTCATGAGCTCTTGCGATTTTCTGTTTGCAATTATATCCATTGTGATTGATGTTCAGATAAAATCAGCTTCATAATGACAAATCATATTATGTATTTATTAAAAATTATGCTGATTTGATATGAACATCAACCTAAATGGATATATTTGCATAAAGATAATCGCAAAAAGTCACGAACAATTGTCAGTAGCTATACATAGCTGTCCTTACATTAGACTGAGTTCCCAAATGCCTCTTTAACCCTCTCCGACATATGACGCGATTTTGAGCCTATTAGGGATACTTTAAAGCCTTTGTTACCATCAGGGGTATTTAGAAACCTTTAGTTTAGTTATTTCAACCTCTGCAGTTATCTTTGAGTTAGCTGTGGGCAGAAAACTAATTTTGGAGAGGTAATTATAAGAGTGAGAGAACTCTATTTCTTATTGCTAATCTGGCAATCTCTGCGTCATATGAGTCTGAAGGGGTTAATTAGCGGCCCCTGCATTAGATCAGTAATCCAAGCAGTATTGCCAGTAACAATGGATACGTTGTCAGTCACCGAAGATGTATTTCCAGCACCATGCATCACTTTACTATCACCTTCATGACACAGGGACAACTAGCTTAATTCTACACTTTTGGTAATGCATTATATTGACGACAATTAGGGCACGGTGTGAACAAAGCTGTGTCAAAATATCATACTAATCCAACTGTTTGTTAATAAGTTATTCCCGAAAAACGATGTAACACCACCTCTCAAACCCATAGTAGTCGTTTTTTAGTTATATCTTGTTTAGTATTAACACCTTAAGGATTATGATGAATGTTGGCCGTTTCTTCTGGCTATCATTATGCGATTTTACTTGGATCAGGAAGAGTGGTAGATAGAAGTCAGAATGTTAATAATTGAGACAGACTTTTCTCTTTTAACTCCCACAGATCCTTCCTAAGCTGTACAAAATCTTCTAATGATAGCCAGATGTCGGCCTTTAGGATACGGTGATCATCCACATTTTGGAATTAGGTTAGGTTAGGTAGGTTAGGGTAAGGTAAAGCAAATCCTCCATTCGAAAAACGATAAACAACAATAAAGTACTATATTCCACTAAACACGAATACAAAAAGAGACAGACAAAACTACAACAGGAATCTTCAAAGATACCGGAAATTCCTCCTGTGTACCAAGTGTATCTACATAATAGCGGAAGAAGTGAGTGTCGGTGATGGTGTGTATACTAGTTCCAGCAGCTGCCCCAGGAGTCACAAGGGTCAACCTGGTGCTAGCCCTATTTAGTCAGAGTGGGAGTCTTTTTGGACTTACCCTGTTTTGTTCCATCATTTTTGGAAAAGTTAAGACTGTTTACCACATTAGTTTGGCGATAAGAAGACGCTTCGAGCCATTCAGGTGTCTATTATTTGTCTGGGTAAACGATAGCGAACCTGTATCTTAATATATCTTTGAGGGTTGTCTGAAAGGACACATTTTAGTCTGAAGGAAGTCTGAGAAGGTGTTTTTGTTAGCTTAGGGGACAAACTAAAATACATTGTTCGATAATGACAAGTGCAAAATCCTTAATAACAATTGTGCAAAATATCATAAGAACTCCCAACACGTCAGATCAGTTATAATTAAAACTATACTGGCACGACATTACACAGGCATAGGCGAGTAGTAAATGTAGTAAAAGTGTATCTTCATAACAGTGGAAGAGCTGAGTGTCGGTGATCTTGTGTGTATTAGTTCCAGCAGCTGCCCCAGGCGTCACTGGGGTCGATCTGATGCTATACCAGTTGACGAATGTTCATATCCGGTGTTCTACTTCCGGTGTATAAAGCGGACGAAACACGAGCAATAGCAAGACTGTAACTTCGAGTAGAGGAAATCAGCCTTCGACCGGGACACTTCTCTATCAAAATATGTACCAATTTAGGTTGAAGAGAGTCTGGGTGGGCATATTTTAGTTTGAAGGATGTCTGGGAAGGCGTTTTTGCTAGCATAGGAGACAAAATACATCAGTCACCCAGGGAAAAATGCCACCTGAATGCGGTGAAGAGTCTTATTATCGCCAAATTAGTGAGGTGAAACGTCTTAAAATCTACAAACTAATGGAGCGAAACAGGGGAGGTCCAAAAAGTTCCCTGTCGTATTAAATAGGCTTAAATTGATGTTTTACTGAACGTGACTTTCTAGCTTCCCGCATGACATTTTGATCTATTCATCTATTGTTTTCGCTGATTGACATTCGCTCACCTACTCTGAACAATACACTCAAGTGAAAAGTTAAAAAGAAAAAAAAAAAGAAAAAAAACACACACACCTGGAACACTAACATTTTACGATGAACTTCAAAACATACAGGACACTGATTGTTCTGATCAATTCCCTTTTATGGCCAACGACAAGAGGTGAACTATCCAGGTTTGGGTAGTTCTCAATTCACAGGCGGCGTTATTACCGATAATTTTCATCCCAAGCATCCAGAGTACACTTATACATCACAATACTACATATATGCTGTGCCAGAAAATTTCAAAAAATCTGATATTCAAAGTATTTTTTTTCAACTATTAGATTTAAAATAGCCTAACCTTTCCTAAATATTCCCATAATCTCCCAGTAGCCTATACTGTATTTAGATAATGATCGGTTAGGGTAAACTAAAGATAGGCCGATCTTACCGTATTTCTAGTGTATGATTTATTTTGTAATGGTGTTCTGTAGTTTCATCTTGAGAAAGGGTGGAGAGCAATGTTATGTCTATTGTTATTACCCTCCCAGGCCTGACTAAGCTAACCTAACCAAGTGTCCTAAATGGGGGCTGCCTGTCTAGTTAGTCACACATGCTATTATTATAGACTACTGTATATAATTACCTGTATATAATTACCTGTATATAATTACCTGTATATAATTACCTGTATATAATTACCTGCTTCCAACGTGAATCCGCCAATTTTCTGCTAGTTTGTTGTGAAGGAAGTGTCCGACTTTTTTCAAGACAATGATCCTGGTTGGCAAATGATACACTTTTCCTATCCAGTTCCATAACTAGATCCTTTGTTTTTAGTAGTTAGTAATAAACCCACAATGTTAAAGTTATGATCCATCGTTTCTACTGGAAGTGATTACATTGCCAAAGAAACGTAAATTCACTCACATCTTCCTGTACTCCCTCTCGCACTTATTTCAGTTTCGAAACAACAGCGTCCATGTTTGCCACACTAGGTCGATTTAACACGTCAACACAATCTACTGTTATTACCACTAATTTTACATGCACAATTATTGTCAACAAATACACGAGTCGAGTCGCACAACACAAAACTGGTCTACATAGTTCTTGTGTATCTAATACGTCTGCTACAGCACCGTTGATGTTAATTAGACTGGCAAACGAGAGGTTATTAGAAAACCGTGCAAACAACAAATGCCTTCTTTTTAGTCATTATCATTAAAATGCAGAATTAATATTAAACTTTATAGTGCATATTACATCCTTGGAAACTATTCTATTTCTTTTTCATATTCATTCCAATTTTCAATACATTTCACGGTTAAATAATAAAGTAGACGTGCCGTTTCGCCCAAAATCAAAACGGCATACCCAACTCTGCGATCGGTCACCATCATAACTACCAGTCACTATCATCATTAATATAATTAGCACTACTACTATTATAATCATCACTACTACTCTCATCATAATTAATACTACTATCATCACTACTACTCTCATCATAACTACAACTTTCACCATCATCACTACTTCTTACCAACATCACTAATACTGTCACCTTCATCTTACAATCATCATTACTACTGTCACCATCATAAATACTATTATGACCATCATCACTACTACTAGTACTGTCACCATCATATCTACTACTGTTATCATCACTACCATCAATCACTACTGTCATCATTATCACTAAATCTACAACCATCATCATATCTACTACTGTCACCATCATATCTACTACTGTCATCATCATCACTACTGTCATCATCATCAATACAACTACAACCATCATCACTACTATTATCACCATCATCACTACTATCACCATCAATCCCACTATTACTACCATCACTTCTCATGCCAACTAAACTAACTTAACCTAGCAAATACGTAGCGAGATGTTTTCGCCCCCAGAATGAATGCGTTCTTAGGGCTCACCATTGCTGGGTTGGGGGGTGGGGGGGGATAAAACCATATTTTGGACTTAAAATCATAACTATTGCATACAGTCAAAAAATCTTTTTTGACTGACCGTCGCATGTGTGAAAATCCGTCAAACGGTCTAGGAGGAGTTTTCGGAAAGACAGGCATACGTCTCACTATTATCATCACATCTGAGACATGTGTATGATGTGTGGCTTTCTCTCATGTGTGTGCCCCTACAGGGCGCACACACACAGGGAATAGGTACAGGGTGGGGGGTGGGGGTCCTGAAGGGGGGGGGGGGGGGGGCAAAACATGTTTTTGGACCTAAGATCATAACTATTGCACAAATTCAAAAAATATATTTATAATTACCGTCGCATTCACACACTGAAGGTTTGTGTAAAGTTTGGTGAAAATCCGTCAAACGGTCTAGGAGGAGTTCTCGGACAGACAGACAGACAGACATTTCGGTTAGCATGTACCACTATACGGGGGGCGATACCACTCTGCTTACGCAGAGTTGATAAATTCCAAAACTTGATTTATCCACCAGCGTGCCCATAATATACAGAACATCCTATCTCTCAGCACGTCAATACTGACCAAGAAGATACTGATACTGACGAAGGAGAACCATTCGGATAGACGAGTCAATTATTTGATCCGTTTCATGTTAAAATATGTCGATCATTTCTTGAAAGGGTTATAAATTGTTCAGTTTGTTTAGTCTTAGTCATGTACAGTTGCCCACATAAGTTCTATTCCTCGTCGTGATCTTATGTATGAAAGTAAAATTAGCTTGAATGAATTGCGAGTGTGGGTTCTGTTAATTATCAGTGGAATAGTCAAGATGTGTTAACCACTGCATAAGAAACTACACACGTAATTCAAGCATGTTCATTATATTTCCATGCATAACATCACGGAGAGGAACAGAACTTACAGTATTTGGGAACTGCACAATCATACAGAACTTGCCTTTAAGGGGGTAGTGCTTGGTTTTTGGTCTATATATTTATTTATTTATATATTTTTGAGTTTCTTCGCTAGAATTCCATCAAGCTTAGAAACCCCCCCCCCCCCCCTTTCAAGATAAATTTGTAAATTTTTCGGTCGAAGGCCGATTCCTTCTAAAATTAGAGGCTCGCTATCGCTCGCCAGGAAAGAATCGACACCTAAAGAGCACGAAAGGTTTAAATATTGACAACAAAATTAGGCGAAAGGTCGCAAAATCGCCAAACTAACGGAACAAGTCTTAAAAACTCAAAACTAATATGCTGAACCTGAGGGAGAAGGAGGTCCATACCAACCGAACCGAGTACTACCCCATTAAAGGTTATTTACCTAATATTTACACTTACGAGGTTCGACTATAGTGTTCGAGGGTTCACATTAAGCCAGGATTTATGTCTTAGAGTGTACAGTTGCTCACATAAGTTCTGTTCCTCTCCGTGATCTTGTACAGTACAGTCACGAGCATAAATACTGCGACACCAACCAGATAATTATCGCCCCTTTGTCTCCATAGGATTGCTAAACTTTTTATTAAAACACAATTATTTATTTATTTCATTATAGTTACTGTCAGACGATTGTATTCAGTTTAGTATAAACCTCTCGTGATGAAGGATGTCTGGTTGATGGCGGAGTGTTTATGGTTGATGTCGCAGTATTTATGCTCGTGACTGTACGTGGATATATAATGCGCATGCTTGAAAATTACGAGTGTATTTTCTTGTGCAGCAGTTAACTTCTCTGACTACTCCACTGATAATTAATACTATTAATACTATTTTACTTTCATGCATAAGATCGCGACGAGGAATGGAACTTATGTAGCGTATTGTATAGTCGCAGTACCCCCTTTCTCCCTCAGGTTTAGCCCCTTTAGTTTTGAGATTTGAAGACGTTCGGCCAATAGTTTGTCGATTATAAGACCTTTTACCTCACTTTTTTGTCAATAATAAGATCTTTCTTGTCATTTAGGTGTCACTTTATCCTGGTGAGCGACAGTAAGCCTGTAATTATATAAAATAATCGAAAGGTAAATGGAAAAATAAATACAAACACATACAAATCTCCCCTTAATACTGATGCATACATCTTCGAAGCGCTCTCGGGTTGAATTAAATCTCTACTATTCTCTAACGGGTATCTGCATGTCGGAGGTTCGATACATTAGTTCGAGGCTTTAGAACATATAAGAATTTATGAGGGCTACTGTACATTGCACGAGAGGTAGGTAAGGGACTGTAATTCTCGACAGGGAGCTCAAGTCCTGACGTTATTCTTGACTTTTTTTCTATGTGGATGAAGGAGACAAAAGGCAAAACTGCCTGTTATGAGTGCCTCCCCCAGAGTTGAAAAAGTAACAGGGCCAAAATCAGGGAATGTTCGAGCCAAAATGTCTGGACACACGGAGTTTGAAGCAATTTAAGTAATAGGATGAGGGAAAGATGGATTCAGGGAGAGAGTTCCAGAGCTCAGCTGTTGAAAAAAAGAATTGAGAGTATCGTCTCACTCTTGAGTTGGAGAGTTGCACAGAATAGGGGTGGGATTGTGTTGGAAGATGGGTACTACGTACCCAACGTAGAGGAGGTGGTATACACTGAGAGAGCTCTGAGGAACACTGATTGTTGTCGTAGCAATAGAATAGCGAGAGAGATGCAACACTGCGGCGAAGAGTGAGAGATTGCAGAGAGTCGGTGAGTGGACGGTAGTTAATGATACGAAAGGCTTTCCTTTCTACTTTGTCTAGAAGTGCTGTGTGAGAGGATCTTCCCCACACATATGAACAATACTCAATACAAGGACGCACTGTGCCCCTGTATAGAGCAAGAAGCTGTGCAGGGGTAAAGAACCCCTTGAGGTGGTTGAGCACACCCAGTTTCTGGGAGACCGCCTTAGCAAGACTGGTAATATGGTCCTTCCAAGATAGAGCAGAAGAAAAAGAGACACAGAGAATACCGAGAGAAGATGAAGGGTTGATTTTTGTTGAAGTATAAGGGATAGTTCTCTGGGAGTTCACGACGGGTAAATAGATGGAGAAATTAAGTTTTGGAAGCATTAAAGGCAACAAGGTTTTCTCTGCCCCAATTGGATATAGTAGTTAGATCAGAAGATAATTGTTGTATGCCTTCATTACGTTTGTTTTTGAGGGATTTCTTGCTGGGGCGTACAGGAAAAATAATTGAATCGTGTAAGGTAGAGTCATCTGCATATGAATGGATAGAACTGGAAGTACAGTTGAGAAGATCATTTATGAGAATTAGAAAGAGAAATTGGAGATAGGACAGAACCCTGAGGAACACCAGAGTTGATAGGTTGAGGAAGTGAACGATGGCCGTCCACAACTACAGCTATGGAACGACCGGAAAGGAAATTAGAGACAAATGCACAGATGGAGGGATAGAAACCGAAGGAGGGTAGTTTAGAAATTAGAGCTTTGTGCCAGACTCTATCGAAGGCCTTCGATATGTCTAGCGTAATAGAAAAGGTCTCAGCGAAGTCCCGAAAGGAGGATGACCAAGAGTTAGTAAGATATGAAAGAAGATCACCAGTAGAGCGACCCTTAAGGAAGCCATACTGGCGATCTGAGAGTAGATTATGAGAAGATAAATGCTTAAGAAATTTGGAAGTAAGAATAGTTTACAAAAATTTATAGATACAAGAAATGAGAGCAATTGGATGATAGTTGGAAGGTTGAGAGCGGTCACCCTTCTTTAGGACAGAGTGCTGGCTTAATAATCCAGAAAGGTTGATATCCTCTGAAGTCCTATTTTAACTAACTAAGGAAGGTCGCATGTCACAAGGGACTAGGGTTCTCAAAAAGAGGCTCCAGTCCTGACGTTATTCTTGACTTACAGTGTGCTGGCTTAATAATCCGGAAGGGTTGATAGCCTCTGAAGTCCTATTTTAACCAACTAATTGAGGAAGATCCCAAGTCAGTTTAAGATGGCGTGTGGTTTACTTATATCCTTATCTTTATACACAATACTTTACCGTCAGCTAAACAAATAAAAACAAAATAAATAAAGAACGTACTATAGATAAATGGTAAACAATAACATACACATGACAAAATCGTAATTTTCGCGTACTATCATCATCATCGTCTACTTTATTAACAGTAGCGTACATCATTACTATTAATTATGTCATTATCTTTACTACACCATCACTATAATTTATTGCTACTATTACTGCTATCTTCACTACTTTCACTATTATCATTATACTACATCATCACTAAACTTTACTACCAATATTACTGTCATCTTCACTGCTTTCACTATTATCATTATCTTTAATACACCATCTCTATATTTTACCATTACTATTACTAATAGCTTCACTGCTATCACTATTGTCATTATATTTACTACGTCATCACTACCGGTATATCTGCACTGCTTTCACTATCATAATATTCTTTACTACATCACTATAATTTACTGTTACTATTACCTTAACTGCGTTCACTATTATCTTCATCTTTACTACATCATCACTGTAATTTACTGCTTTCACTATCATAATATTCTTTACTACATCATCACCATAATTTACTGTTACTATTACTATTACCTTCACTGCTTTCACTATTATCTTCATCTTTACTACATCATCACTGTATTTTACTGCTACTATTACTACTATCTTCACTGCTTTCACTCTTATCTTCATCTTTACTACATCATCACTGTCTAAGGCTACTATTACTACTATCTTCACTGCTTTGACTATTATCATTATCTTTACTACACTATATTTTACTGCTACTATTACTAATATCTTCACTGCTTTCATCATATTTATTTTCACTATATGCATTATCATTGAAACTGTGTCATCTTATTCTGGTTACCATAAGACGACTTCCTTTAGCTTATAATCTACCTCTAGGATTCAAATACGATCACAATATATCCTCTGAATAGCACAGGTCCTTCTTGAACTGCATTAACTCGTCTAATTTTGGCTAGAACAAAAAGTTAAATAGACGTAATCGTTCTGAAGGGGTTAACCCCTTCCGTACCGGTGACGTTCTTTTAACTTTATTATGGCTACTTTTAGACGATTTTATTCAATTTATAAAAGGCCTCCAGCAATTGACAGGCTTCGAACTATCTCACATAACCCATATTTGCTACCACAGATCCTTCCTAAACTCAATACAATCGTCTAAATGTAACTAGAATACAATTAAGAAGACGTCGCCGGTACATAAGGGGTTCAACATAATTATTTACCCCTTCTATACTGGTGACGTCCTTCTATACTGGTGACGTCCTTTTCTTTATATATTCTGGCAACTATTAGACGGTTTTATTCAGCTTAGGAAGGGTTTCAACTCATTAAAAGGCTACACGCTATCTCAATTTATCATTTTAGCTACCACAGATGCTTCCTAAGCTTCACAAAATCGTCTAAATGTAGCTAGAATAATAAAAAAACGTCGCCGGTACAGAAGGGGTTAATATCATAAAAATACTGCCACTATTACTAATATCTTCACTGCTTTCACTATCATCATGTTTACTATATGCATTATCATCGAAACTATCTTAAACATCTTTAATAATATCATAAACATACTTCACTTGCTAAAATATCTTTCATATTATTTACAGCTATATGCAATGACTGTTCTTTCCTGTATTTCTTGTATTTCTATAATGCATTTCTGTGTAGTTAACTTGGAACACGGCCACCTACAACCTCGTAAATATAACTCATTCAAGAACGAAATTAATTGCATTTTATTTTGTACCTTAATGTCAGATAGAATTAGAATGGAAGGTAAAAGGGTTAAGCTGTACGATGATGGTCAATAAAACATGATAAGGGAAAGGCCAAGGGACGTTAATCGGAGACATGTTCGGGGAAAATATAGACACACAGCATGGGATGGGAAACAAAATAAGGCTTTGAAAACGTTGCATCCAGTAAGAGGAAATGGTTAGGATAAACAAGGGGGTAATTCGGGCGCCAATTACAAGAACAATTATCTGAAAGTCAAACATATGATTGCCAAAGAGCAAGACAAAACCAAACAGGGTCAAACTAAACAGAATCATTATTGGTGGCATAACACGATACAAGATAAACAAAATAGGTATAACGGCAATACAAAGAGATTGAAGCATGACTGCGGCGAGTGCAATACAAAGAGATCTAAGTATGGTCCCGCCGTGTGTGATGCAAATAGATTTAAGTATGACCGCACCGTGTATAACTCAAACAGATTAAAGTATGACCGCGGCGTGTGTGGTGCAAACAGATCCAAGTATAACCGCGGCGTGTGTGATGCAAAGAAAACTGAGAATGGCCGCTGGGTGTGTAATACCAACAAATCTAAGTATGACGGCAGCGTGTATGTTGGTACCGCAGCCTCAGTTCTCTCTAACGAGGTTATTCCCGGAAAGTAGGAGGCCAAGCTGCAGGAGATCTACTAGGCCGCAGCGAGGGCCAACTCCGGCCTCCCTTACCCTGCCTGCTTTCTCCTGGACGACAAGGATCCCAACACGGCCTCGGTTCTGGATCTATCCCTGGAGGACATCGCCTGGATCACTGACCGATCCATGCATGTTTATCTGGATATTCAATCACGACCGAACCCCGTTGAGAAGACTCGGGAAGGACAGGAGAACAAAATTCTCACCTATACAAGTATTCTACTAAAGGCATTTTATGAAGCGCATTGTTATTATGAAAACGAGGGCCTTCTAACGCCAGTTTGGGTTTTCCATAGAATGTTCTGGGGCTATTGTTATACTGGTGGGATGAATATGAGCAAAATAGATTATAAGCTCGTGCCGAATGCGTTCAAGTAAATTACTGAAGGGAAGGTTCAATATAAATGTTTTCTCGAAGGCTCCACCAGGTGTAAATATTACACAGGATTAGCAGTATATAGCGATTCCCCGTTTTATACATTTTGGGTTCAAAACATTAAATCAAACCTACCTCAGAAACCTGAGTTACCTCCCAGAAAAATACCTGTAAAGCGAAAACGACCCCTAGAACTCCCGAACTGCACAATGATGCACATATCAGCGACTCGTATCGGTGTGCAGACCTTGGAATCGGCCGAGGGGCAAGAGGTGACCAAGAGGTACCACTACAACAGGTACGAGATGGCCCACGCTAGGGAGGGGAGGGGGAAGGTGATCAACAACCTTCAATACGGTCACGTTATCAGTAAGATCAACCGAGGTCTGATCACCAGCCGTCCCTTGTGCCGGATCCAACCCCCGGGCCGGACCAATAAGCAGGAGTACTGTTACAAGGGGATGACCCAACTCTTCATCCCTAAGAACAACATCGACATCATCCAGCATATCAGGGACAAGGGTAACCAGCCCACTGAACAACAGGCTAGGATTATACAGCAGCATCAAGATCAACAGTTTCCGAAGAAGTTTTGAACACTCTACACTGGTAAAACTTAATACTTTAACCCTTTCGTACCGGCGACGTCTGTTATATTTTTTTCTAGCACTATTTAGACGATTTTATGCAGTTTAGGAAGGATCTGTGGTAGTTAAAGGGGTTGATGGAGACAGTTCGAAGCCTTAACATTTCTAAAGGTCCTTCTTAAGCTGAACATAATCGTTTAATAGTAGCCAGAATAATGTTTAAAAACGTCACCGGTAAAGAAGGGTTTAAGTATACTATTTTTATATATGAATATATACTTACGTATAATATATTTTGGCAGTATATTTTGATTAACATTAGACGGTTTCATTCAGCTTAGGAAGGATCTGTGGGACTCAGAGGCATAATTGAGTTGGTTTTGACCCCTTAGACTCCTAGAGGTCCTTCCTAAACTGTATACATTCGTCTAATGTTAGCGACAATATGTTTTGAACAATATACATTATACACAGTATACATTAACGCTTAACCCCTTCACCACCATTACGTAATTTTCATCATATTCTGCTTACCAATAGACGATTGTCTTTAGTTTGCAATCTACCTTATACGACTCAAATAAATCCTCTTAGTAACATACAATAGATCCTTCTTAAGGGGAGGTTTTTAGTTTTGTCCCTAGATATCCTTTAAGCTTAAGATTACACCTCCTTGAGCCCCTTTCAAGATAAATTTGTACATTTTTCGGTAGAAAAATGTCCCGGCTGAAAGCCGGTTCCTCTTAAATTACAGGCTCGCTATCGCTCGCCAGGATAAAATCGACACCTAAATGGCACGAAAGGTCTTAAAATTGACAGAAATGAGTTGAAAGTTCTTAAAATCGTCAACATAATGGGGCAAACGTCTTAAAATTAAAAAACAATGAGGCTAAACATGAGGGAGAAAGGAGTCAAGAAAAAAATCCCTCAAGTGGAAATCTCCCCTTAAGCTACACAAAACTTATCTAAACTTAGCCAGAATCAAGTGTAAAAATACGTCATGGTGTTGAAGGGGTTAAGTGTAATAACTATGGAACCGTATTTATAAAGAGGTTTGTTTAACCCCTTCTGTACCGGTGACGTCCTTTTCATTATACTCTGGCAACTATTAGACGATTTTATTCAGCTTAGGAAGGACTTCTACCCATTAAAAGGCTACAGAGTATCTCAATTAATCCGTTTAGCTACCATATATCCTTCCTAAACTTCATAAAATCAACTTAACCCTTCTGTACCTGCGACGTATTTGATATTTTTTTGTAGCTATATTTAATCGATTTTGTGCAGCTTAGGAAGGATCTATGATAGTAAAAATGGCTAAGTGAGATAGTTATAAGCCTTTAATTGCTGGAGGCTCATTTTAAACTGACTAATATCATCTAATAGTAGCCAGAATAAAATAAACAAAAGACGTCGCCGGTACAGAAGGGGTTAAGTAGCTGAAATCATATACAACAGACGTCACCGGTACAGCAGGGGTTAATCGTTTATGTGTGTTAATATGACTAGATAAACCGAAGAACAATGTTTATGTGCACCATTTTTGTAACAATTATCCCTTTCACTACCGGGGATGTCTGTTGTACTATTTCGGCTATACAGTAGTTAGACGATTTCATACAGCTTAGGAAGGATCTGCGGTTGTTAGAAGGGTTAATTAAGATAGTATGTAGACTCTGAATTGCTACACGTCCGTCCTAAGCTGAATAAAATTAATCGTCTAATAATTGCCAGAATTTAATTAAAAGGACGTCCCCGGTACTGAAGAGGTTAACGTGTGACATTTATTTTAGGCCCATAAATATGTGTCTAATTTTATGTTGTAGAACCTTTACTACTATTCATGGTTTATGAGTAATTTATCACGTGTGAAGTTTCTTTTAGACCTGTAAATAAATGTATTACTTTATGTTGTAAAACCTACTATATTTGTTAGTGTACTGTATTTTAGTTTGTCCCTTAGGCTAACAAAATACGCCTTTCCAGATTTACTTCAATCCCAGACCCCTTTCAAGCTAAATTTATCTGCTGCCTCTACTAAAATGTAATCCTGACCACCTCGTTTGGATCGTAAGGTATGTATGGTCAGTGTATCTAATTATATCTCTCTGCGTCTGCAAATGTAGTAAGCGCAAGTTATAAACACAACAGCCATACCTTCACCCACTCACAGGAAACTCCCTCTCACTCTCTCTCTCTCACACACACACACACACACACACACTCACTCATTCACTCTCTCTCCCTCTCTCTCCACCTACAAATGGAGTAAGCACAAGGCATAAATACAACACCAGTTAGACCACACCTTCACCCACTCTCCCTGGTAAACACACACCAGTTGTCCTTGGACCCCACCAATGAATGAATATCACCTTTAGTAACTTTCTCCATTGGTAGGGGAGAGCCAAGTGTAAATGGCAATCGTACACCTACATACACACGAACGGAAGCACATATTTGGACGCAGGTGCCCAATCACACACATATACAGTATATCTATCTTTCTATCTATTTATCTATCTATCTGTCTATCTGCCTATTTCTTTACAATAATGTCAAAATAGAAGCAGCACTGGCCGAATAAAAAACTATTTTGTTTTATGTGTATGAAAGAGACAACAATCAGGCTGCCTGTAACAAGACCTAAATTGCAGGTTCGCTATCGCTCACCAGGAAAAAAATTGACACCTAAATGACACGAAAAGTCTTATAATCGTCAAAATAATGTGGCGAACTTCTTAGAATATATAAAACAAATAGGCTATCATGACTGAGAAAGGGTTCAGAAAAGCCCCAAACAGGAGAGCGACCTCAAAGAATTCATAATTGGTTATTTTTTGGTCTATATATTTATTAATTCATTATTTTTTTAGTTTCTTCGCTAGTCCTACATCTTACTAAAAAAAACACCCCCTAGACCTCCCTTCAAGATAAATTTGTACACTTTTCGGAGGACAAAATAATGTCCTGGCCGAAGGCCGCTTCTTCTTAATATTACAGGGTCACTGTTGCTCGCCAGGAAACAAAAAATCGACACCTAAATGGCATGAAAAGTCTTAAATTGAAAACGAAATGTGGCGAAAGGTGCTAAAATCGCCAAATTAATGGGGCGAACATTTTAAAATCTCAAAACGAATGGGGCTAAACATGAGGGAGGGGGGAATTGATAAGTCGGTGCTTTGAGGATATTTCCCGGCGACTGACCATCAGTATATTTGGATGAAAGTTGTATTTACACACAATATATATTCCTTCATAACTCTAACCGAATGTCCAGACTTGCATGAACAAAGTCTTTATATTTACTTCTTCCAACTCCAGAGGCTCTCTTTGTTAAGGGCAGATTTCCACTTGAGGGATTTTTTTCCGAAACACTTTCTCCCTCATGTTCAGCCCCATTAGTTTGGCGATTTTTAGAACTTTCACCCCATTTGTCACTTTTAAGACTTTTCGTGCCATTTAGGTGTCAATTTTATCGCGAGCCATTAACTTATGAGGAACCGGCCTTTGGCCGGGAAATTTTTCTACCGAAGAATGTACAAACTTATCTTGAAAAGGGGTCTAGGGGGTATAATTTTAAGCTTGATGGAGGTCTAGGGAACAAACTAAAAACCTCCCCTTAACTCCGACATCTATCGCTTCTGGTAGAAAACTACTGAACACTTGATGGTTTTGCCAATGTTAAGCATGGAGCTGTGTAGTAGTTATTTGTGTAAAGAATGTATTTGTTTTATTGAGGGGAGAATTCCACTTGAGGGATTATTTTTCTGGACCCCCTTCTTCCTTATGCTTAACCCCATTATATTTGAAACGTTAAGATATTCGACCAATTAGTTTGTCAATATTAAGAACTTTCGCCCCATTTATGTAAATTTTAAGACCTTTTGTGCCATTGAGGTGTAAAAAAATTCCTGGCGTGCGATAGCGAGCCTGTAATTTAAGAGAAAGCGGCCTTCGGCCGGGACATTTTTCTTCCGAAAAAAGTACACATTTGTCTTGAAAGGGGGACTAAGGGGTGCTTTTTTAAACTTGATGGAAGTCTAGGAAGCAAATTAAAATCCTTTTTTTTTCGTCTTTTTTTTTGCAATATTTTCAGGGAAGCAAACTAGACACACGATATTAATTTTCATCAGTCATTGTTACGAGTGTTTTTTTGTTTATTCTTGACACGGAGCTGGAGGTAGGTGTTTGGGTGATGGGAGGGACTTCAGCTGTTTTGTGAAACTACTTTATGTTAAGGGGAGATGGGCGTATATATTTGCTTATTTATTTATATTTTAAATATTTGTTAGTTTCCTTCCTAGACCTCCATCAAATTTAAAAAATCACACCCCAAGATCCCCCTTCAAGATATATTTATAAATTTTTCGATAGAAAAATGTCGAAGGCCGGTTTCTCTTAAATTACAGGTTCGCTATCGCTCGCCAGGAAACAAAATCGACACCTAAAATGCATGAAAGGTTTTAATATTGGCAATAACGTGTGTGAAAGATATTAAAATCGCCAAACTAATGGGGCAAACGTTTTAGAATCTCAGAACTGAGGGAGAAGTGGGGGCCAGAAATACGAACCATCCCTCCTTAAGAGGTAACCTTGTCGACATAAATTAAATAATGCTGATGTTAAAGAAAAGGCATAAGCACAAGAGAGTATTTTGCTGTCTGGTCCTCGCCTTTGGATTTATAGCCTTATAATTATTATTGCCGCATTAATTATATATTTTCTCGCTTCCCATATTATCCCTGTCAAATATATTCCCTAAACTTTCTAGTTACGTTCAACTTCCAATATAAACAAATAATTTATCACAGTTGTTGTTGTTGTTGTTGTTCCCCAAGCTGCCTGGCCGAACAGCCCCAAGGCCCCGAGCAATTCCAAGGCCATAACCGAGCGCCCCCACAGAACCCTCCCTGCCGACCACAATAAAGCCTGGGTGACCGAAGCCACTCCATGGCGGGGAGCTGAGGAGGGTGCAGAAACGCCCGGGAAACCAAAGCCCCACCCAGGGCCCTGTGCCCCTCAGCAAATATGAAGAGAAAGTTGAGGGGCAAGGGAAAAATGTGACGCTTTGGCTTCCAATCTTGGTAGATTGGGAGGAGGTCAATCCACGGAAAAGACGCCGTCACTTGAGATCTAGAAAATATATAAGTTAAAGGAACAGCCAGAGTAAGCTATGGGTATGGCAGAGATCGCTCAGTTCTCACTCTGATAGACCAGCCCATCACCACATGACTAGAACCCAATCCCCTCAGCATCAGCTAGGAAAGGCCCTAGAAAGCCGCCTTTGGCGGGGGGATAGCTCCCCTATTTCAACCCCTTTCGGGGTCGGGCACCCGCCCATTTATCACAGTAGTTTTGTTTACATAATAAAATACTACAGTATAGCAAACCATCCAAATATTAGGATATATATTTTTGTGTTTTCAAATTATGATAATTCCGTCCCACGTGCCCGTATGGCCGAAGCTGGTGTTCACGGAAAAGCCAGTCCTTACTCCCACACGAGGTAGGGAGGATCATTAAGAGACACGAAAAAGGAAAGAGGTGACAGAACACACGATAGTTCGCATGCAAACAAACTAGCACACAAGCATTCAGAAGCACCAATCACTCGTCAGCCCCCGAAATCAATGGCTTCACCTCAGCGAGCTAATTAGAGAGGCATTTGGGAACTCAGTCTATATAACTGATGTAAGGACAGCTATGTACGGTCGCGCTAATAAGTCATGTCCCAGCTGTCATTACGTTTAGCTTTCTTTGTGCTGTATTAATGTATGTCAGATGTTGAATAGGGTGGGTAAGTGTAGGAAAATGTTTGTATATTTCACTGGATATGAAGAAATGAAGCTTAGATATTGCTGATGCCAATTATTGATCAAAATATATTTGGTGCCGAGACATCGCTTATAAGGCCGACTGTACACATAGGTCATAGGAACCCTTGGCTGTAACCTGATGCAGGGATTGCTAATTACAGGGGACTTGTGGACCTATCATGTAGCTTGATGCGGGGAAGGCTAATTTTAAGAGACCTTAGGGACTTAGACTGTATCTTGATGCATGGGCTCCGAATTACAGGGGCTAAAGGGACACCTGGCTGTAACCTGATGGAGGGACTTCTAATTACAGGAGCCTTGCCTTGGAATCAGTTTCAGAGAGTAGGTGATGGTATGAGACGTGGTCATAACAACGGTACTTCATAATCCTGCGAAAGACACTTGGTGTCAACGGAGTTGACGTACCTCTGCAAGTCACCGTTGAGTGTCTATGTCTAGCAACCATATAAAAAGACGGGGAGCGCCAGTGTTATAAAGATCCACAACTTAATAATCCTTAGTACAGTAGTAAGCTAGCATATTATTACAGTTTAAAAAACAAATATAAACTATAGCAAAATCTCTCTCTCTCTCTCTCTCTCTCTCTCTCTCTATATATATATATATATATATATATATATATATATATATATATATATATATCTCATAATATATATATATATATAACTTATATGTACGGTATATATATATATATATATATATATATATATATATATATATATATATATATATATATCCAAGAAGAAACAATAGATAACATGACCAAACATACACACTTTAGAGGCCAGGGGATCGATGCCTCCATCTGAACATCTGAACATCTCCCATTGCTTTACAGTGATAACAATTGTCCCCGTATCAATGATGGATGGTGTTGAACTGCAGTGATAGCGAACAGTCTCGTGCACTGGTCGACCTTCAGCCACAACCTTATATATTGTTGTATTTCCAGGTATTATTATGTTCTCTCCACCAACCAACTTTACTCCTAAGCTCGATTAATGAAATTAATAAACACATGTGGCAGTCCGGGTATTCGAACCCAGGACGCTCACACCGAAAATCAACACACTTATGCATTGCGCCACGAAGACAGTTAAAGAATGCTGCACAAGCATACGATTTATTATGCACTTTCGAATCCTGCATACCAATCTTAGCATGTACTGTACATTCATTCCAACTGCACTACCGGAGGCTATGAATAGGTGAATGGAAATAGTAATTAATGGGCCGCTTAACCCTAGGGAGGGCCTCTCGATAAACTACTACTGAGCCATAATTAATTATTATGTTCTCTCCACCAACCAACTTTACTCCTAAACTCGATTAATGAAATTAACAAACACATGTGGCAGTCCGGGGATTCGAACCCAGGGTACTGAAGTAAAACGAATAAGGTAAGGTATAAGGCAGGGAAGCTTGAAAAGATAGTTGTAATGTATCAGTGAAACATGGTTGGAAATAACCTAGTTAATTTCAGGTATTACAACTTGCGAAGAGTTTAGAGCCAGAGGCATATAAACATATTTTGCGTTGCATATGTCCATTGTATTTCAACTAAAGCGCCCAGTAGAGCACATATCCGTGCCTCATGTTAAATCCTTGGAAGCAATGTTATATGCAAATATAGCCAATTACCACTAAATTATTTGTATTACGCTCTTGGAACAGCGGCATTTGTCAGTGAGTATAGTGAAAATCGAGTAAAAATCGTTCATGATAATTTTTGAAAGGCTTACATAGGGAGGTGCATGGGAAGGTGGGTCATCTGATTGTGGCCAAAAAGGTAACCGTTTCACTTTAACTATCAAGTGAAGATACTGACCAGATTTTACATTTTACTGAAAATATGTTTTGGGGAATCTTGGTTACAAACATATACAAATAAACAACTGCTGCATTATCCACGCAAAGTTCTGTTTTGGCAGAGATTATAATGATAAATTGATAAACACATAGTTAAAGCGGATTTCACTGTTATGTTTTTATAAAGTTTGGTATATCAGGAAAACGATCAAGTAAAACACGAAGGCCAGTGTTATGATGAACGAGAGTTTGATGGTGGAATGGTGTGAAATACGTAGATGGTATTCACATATATTCAAATTAGTTTCTTTCATATACCTTCTTTCTCGTGACGAAAATTACAAATAGCATTAATGGTGTATCCATCATCTAGTTGTGCATAACAAATAAAGCTGCTGTATTAAAACTTATGTGAAACAATATTTTTCAAAAGTAAAATATACATATAAATAGATAGATCTATAAACAGATAGATGGTGCCTCATTTGTTTGTAACCATTTTAACCTGGTACTAATTGATAACTTGCTCACTGCGAGAGGTTTTTATTTACCTGAATATGTAATCACTTAACATCAACTAGAAAATTCAACCCAATCATAACACAGAAGAAGGGATTTGACGTAGCTTTCTGAAGCCTTTGATATAGAAAGTCTTTTTCTTTGAAAATGTCAGCCAGAACTGCATAAAAATGACGTCACGTATTGAAAGGAGTATACCAAAGTACCTATCTATAACCCCTGGAGTATACCAAAGTACCTATCTATAACCCCTGGAGTATACCAAAGTACCTATCTATAACCCCTGGAGTATACCAAAGTACCTATCTATAACCCTTGGAGTATACCAAAGTACCTATCTATAACCCCTGGAGTATACCAAAGTACCTATCTATAACCCCTGGAGTATACCAAAGTACCTATCTATAACCCCTGGAGTATACTTTAAAACTCGTACAACCTTCGTCAGGGATATTTCTAGCCACTTTGGAACGAGTCACGGATATATAAGGTCACAATTTAACCCTATTTGGGCCGAGGGAAGTCTTTTTGAATCCCCCCCCCCCCTCTGCTTTGATCCATTAGTTTAGAGATTATATGACGTTTCACCCGATTATTTTGGTGATAAGACGCTTCACCCCATTCAGGAGTCGATTTATTTTCTGGGCGAGCGATAGCGAGCCTGTAATTTAGAAGATATCGGCCTTTGCCAGGGATACTATTCTAGTAGAAAAGAAAGTACAAATTTAGCTTGAAGGGGGTCTGGGTGGGCATTATATTTATTTATTTACATATATATTTTTATTATTTTTCTTTTTTTTAGCTTAATGGAAGCCTGAGAAGGTTTTCTATTTATATTTATATTTGTATTAGCTTAGGGTACAACTAAAATACATTGCACGCAAATGACAAATGGAAGCCAGATCAACAACAATTACAAAAAATGGCCTAATAGCCCCCAAGACGACGGACCAGATAGTAATAACCTCGTCAAGAATAATGCGTTCTACATAAGACGGGGCACACACATAAAACCAGAATATATATCCTCGTATCCCTCTTCTTCACCAGAATAATAGTGGTTAGTTTACGAAATACGGTGGTTATCGATGACGTGTGAGGGATGGTCCGTGTTGCCTCCCCCGGCCCAGATGACCCCACACCTAATACGGCAACAGCACCGGGGATTGTGGATATCTGCCTGTATGTGCTTTACGGTCTTTTCGTATCATATCGTTTTGCCTGCAGTTAAATAGTTCGTGGTCTGCGTTGATACTCCTCAATATTACATAGCTAATATAACTAGTTACTATAGGTAGCACCAGCGAACTTGACAATAATCTTGACCCCTTAACTTCTTATAATTCAATATGAATGAAATTAGCAATCGGGCTGACGTTTCTATCATTTGGGAAGAGTCCACCAGGAAATAGGAGCGGATTTTTACAGCCAGTTTGCTCTAGGCATTTTGAGTTACAGAGAGGTCAGGGATCAAGTGCATTGTCAAGTTCGTTGGCGCTACCTATAACATAACGTAACATAACCTTAATCATAATGTAACCTTGCCTAACCTAATCTAGTTTAACTTACCCACAGCTAACCGATCTTTAAATATAACTAATTCTAACTCAAAATGTCTAAATAAAATTAGATGTAGACGTATTGATCTGTGACCGAATATATCTGTCGACGAAAAAGAACCCCTGCTGTGACCCCGTGCCCCTCATGTTGGTGGAGGAAGGGAAGGGGGAGAGAAATATGACCTGGCTTCAGATGCTCTGCAGTGATGAACTAAGAGCCGTGAGGGGAAATAACAGGGAAATATCAATGCTTCCCAGAAAATAAAATACTTTATGTATATATATATATATATTCGTAAAATTTGAGTGGGGAAGAAAGTCAATCATATTCTATTAACCATTTGTGTGTGTATGTGTGTGTGTATGTGTGTGTGTGTGTGTGTATGTGCGTGTTTGTTGCTGTGTGTGTGTCAAGTGTTTGTGGAAGGGTGGGTTAGAGTTGTTAGCTATGAATTCAAGGTCCCTAATATACAGATAGTTCTGGTAGTACAGGTGGTCTACATTACAATTCAAGGTCCCTAATATACAGATAGTTATAATAATAATAATAATAATAAACGGTTTATTAAAGAATGGCAGCCTCATGAGCTGAAAATACACATTTTACAATTTAGTGGCTGAACATGAGATGTACAGATATGAGGATGGTAAGCTCAGTTTACAAACAAAATAAATAAATACAATAATGATGCATGTGCAGAATACAAATTATCATAAAATAACCATGAGAGTAAGTGATATACAGTACATATACACATTTATTTACTTACTCATATACAGAACATACGTATATACACGTACGTGCGCACATACATATACATACATATATAGGAACATAAGAACATGCAGTAAGTGTGCACATGTCCGTATACACAAACGCTCACGTATGCACACAAACATATACATAGGTATAGTTGTGGTAGTACAGGTGGTATACATTACAATCAGTCCGTGAAGTTACTGCATATGTTGTTATTAGGCTTAACTTGGAAGGTCCTTCTTTTACTGAATATTATAATATATATTGCATTGTATCGTATTGTATTTATTATTGTATTGTGTAAGGAAGGATGGGTTAGTGTTGTTGGCTTTGAGTATACCGTCCACAATAAAACAATGGTGGTGCGACTAGTATTGCTCATTAAATTCAGTGCGTGACGTTACTGTCTATTATGTTATTAGGGTTAACATAGCAAGACCTTCATTTATTGCTACCCATCCATGCACACACACAAATATGATAACAGAATCTTGGGAATTGGGACAACACGAGCCTAAAACTCAAATCCTTTATACTACAATTAGGCGAGTACAATAATTAGGAGAGTATACACACACACACATACACACACACATACACACACACACACACACACAGCCCGTAGCCTAGTATACAGCCCGTAGCCTAGTAGGTAGAGCTCTCGTCTCACACACGAGGGGTCGGGGGTTCAATCCCCGGGCGGGCGGAGACAAATTGGGCTTGTCTCCTTTCATGTGTTAGCCTCAGTTCACCTAGCTGTAAAATAGGTACCTGGAATAAGTGGACGACGTTGTGACGTCCCATCTGGGGTTGGCAAAAATGGTACAAGGCGAGATGGGTATCATATGGTTCACCTAAGCTGATGGCTACCTAAGCCTTCGGGCGAGACGGTACCGTCTATTGTGAGAATGGTACCATACAGATCCACCCTAAGCCTTCGTTTCCGATGTCGCCAATTGGCTAAAAATACAGACTACACACACATCCACAGCCATTCCAACGATACATATAACACCTACACATATAGGAGGCGGGAAATAACGAGCATGCTCACTCCCGCAATACAACTAGAGTAAGTACTAGAGTAAGTAAGTACACACACACATTTACCAAAGACTAACATTTTACGCCTGAGACCCCCAAACAATGTATATCAGGCAGCCAGGACTCAACAGCTGTCCGCCTCACTCCCCCATTCAGGGACTGTAGGGGACCGGAATGAAGGTTTGCATTAGTCACGGGTAGTTGATGGAGTCCCTTCAATATTACAGACCCGCTAAAGGTTGTGTTGGCTCAACTTAACCTTTTGAACCCTATTTGGTCCGAAGGGGGCTTTTTGAATCTCCCCTGTTTCGCTCAACTGGTTTGTAGATTTTAAGATGTTTCACTCAATTTGTTTGGCGATAATACGACACTTCACCCCATTTATGTGTCGATTTTTTTTTTTCCTGGGCGAGTGATAGCGAACCCGTAATTTAGAAGAGTATAGCCTTTGGCCGGAACATTATTATATCGAACAATGTACACATTTAGATTGAAAGGAGTTGAGGTGGTCATTTTCTAATTTGAAGGAAATCTTTAACATTCCCCTCCCATGACCCTCCACACCTTAATTTCAAGTAAGAGTTAAATTTACTTGCATTTATCTGTCTGGCGGGCCTTTCTCTTAGCGTCTCATCCATGTCTGTGTTTAGACTCTGAGACGTAGGGAATGTTGTGTGTGTGTGTGTGTGTGCAGGAGAGAGAGAGAGAGAGAGAGAGAGAGAGAGAGAGAGAGAGAGAGAGAGAGAGAGAGAGAGAGAGAGAGAGAGAGAGAGAGAGAGAGAGAATGAGTGAGTGAGTGTGTGTGCTTATGTAGCTGACATTATGTACACAGTCACTACGTCTGCATTCTTCCCTCACGACTCTCACACTCCCACTACTTTAGGTAATTATTTTAATCTTCTATTCTTTGAGCACTCTGTTCCTTAGAAACACTTTCTGTATACAGCATTTGTGTTGTGTTGATCGTGATCATGGTCTATGAATTGTAATAACTAATGAAACCTGAGTTAACCTTAATTCATAATCCAACTCGGGTTAAACCATAAACTACGTTTATTTTCATTGTACTCTAAACTTACGCATGTCTGCTCTGAAAGGAAGCATTTACAAGCAACAAACTTAGGAGAGTACAGAAATACGGTTATATTTGCCAACATAGCAAATATACAGCATGATTACCCCTAAAATTACATTAAATATTCCAAAATCCTGAAGTGATACACCAATATCTTTCTTGATATTTAGCCATCACATAATTACATACACATTCGATTTGTGCACGAAAAACTAATTCAACATATACAGTATATTATAACCTGTACAATATTTAGATTGCACTACATATATTAAACCGTGGCCAAGTTGAAGAAAATGTAATACGCATTCGTAGCTATACTTTAACCCTCGTTTTTCTTCAATACATTATGGTCAGTGCACTCAAAAGACGGAGGTTGAAAAGTCGGGTCTTAATGGAACTATGCTAAATTGGAGGACCATTATTGACGCTTGATCCATCAGAGTAATCATAAGCTTTATCCCACGTCAGATAGCAGTCTTGTTAATAGGTTTATGCTGCTTTAGGAGTGGCCACCAGATGTTGCTAACGAGCTCAAGGGTCATCAGTGAAGAGAAGACTTTGACTGTCACTTAGGCAATTCTTAATACCCAGTGTGAATAATAATTTTGCAAACATGTTTGGCTGTTAATTGACTTTCTAATCAAACGATCTATTCATCAAATATATTTATTAGGCTAATAGCATTAAACAAAATATGGTTAGACACTATTGAAAAGTACTCAGAAAAGATATCCAATGAAGATGAAGTAGAAATATCGCCTACATTTAGTTGCCTTATCTGGACCCCCTTCTCCCAAATATTTAGCCCCATTAGTTTTGATATTTTAAGACGTTTGCCCCATTAGTTTGTCGATTTTAAGAACTTTCGTCCCATTTCTTTATCAATATCAAAACCTTTCGTGCCATTTAGGTGTCATTTTTTCCCTGACGAATGATGTAACAAGCCTGTAGGAGGGGGCCATTTATCTACCGAAAAATGTACACAATGATCTCGAAGGCGATCTTGAGGATAATATGTTAAGCTTAATGGAGGTCTAGGCAGGAAACTAAAACAACAATAGATATATATACATAATCTACTAAATAAACCCTATCCCATTAATAGATAAGTGTATTGCCAAACATATAATGACAATGATATATGCAAAATATTTACTGATAATGTTTTAAGAATAGTACAGGGAGAAGGATACTCGACGATCGTTTTCTGTTAACCCATAGAGGATTATAGCAGTATATGCTGGCTATCATTAGACGATTTTATACAGTTTAGAACATATATGTGGAAATTAAAAGGGTAAAGACCATCTCAACCGTCCGACTTCCATAATATATCCTTAATCCCAATCTGAATAAGATCTAATAATAGCCAGAACACTTGAAAGCAATGCGTAATTAAATCTTTTAAGGGTTAATTAACGACCTGATGGAGGCATAGTCGTGGTCAAGAATAATAAAACAATTCCTTATAATAACAAAATGTAAACAAATAATTTAAATAAAACAAATGGGTGAATATTAACTAGTGAATCGCAGTAATTTTATCTTAGTGTCTCAACCCGTTTTTCATAATATTTCGTCAAAGTATCATAAGCTTTTTTCCAAAATGTTGTCCATGAATTCCTAACCACGACTGTACATAAGATGGCAAGATAAGATTGTAAGAGACCTGTCACGACTTTCTTCATTCCTTCAGGGGACTCAGTTTTACCTTCATTGGAATACTGTATATATTATAAGGATTAAGTCAAACGGCTTACACAAATTGTATGACAGAGAGAGAGAGAGAGAGAGAGAGAGATATTTACATATATTTACATATATACACTGACCACACAGACCTTACGATCCCAGCGAGGTGGTCAGGACTTCAATATAGTAGAGATAGCTAACCCGAGAGCAAGGGACAGTGGAAGGAAAGGATAGCAAAGAAGACAGACAGAGCGAGAGAGAGAGAGAGAGAGAGAGAGAGAGAGAGAGAGAGAGAGAGAGAGAGAGCATTATGGTATAAGGGAGTGTTAGATGGTGCGAGATGTACTGGTGATCGTTAGCAGGTGGCGAGTCATTCTTTCATTCACTCATTGTAAGTAACACTGGGATGGTAAGCTGATACGTAACACTATTTCTATCAATTAATATCCTAGTACTATTATAATGTTATTGGTAGATGTCAAGCCCGAGCAACTTGACCTAGCAATTCGTGACAAACGCCTAATGTCCATGGCCACCCCTTCACGGGAATTACGGCATCTAGAAAAAAAACAAAAAAAAAAACAAAAAAATTATATATATATATATATATATATATATACCGGTATATATATATATATACCTATTATGTTTTTTCCAATCGTCCTTATACTGTAGTTCCTAATGTATACTGATAGGATTGTCAGACTTAAAATGTTTATCTGTTGAACTAATACGGTTTTCGGAGACCTTAGGAATTCAAGTATACTGTACGTTCCAGCAGGAGGCATTGGGAGGGAGCTTCACGTACTAAGAGTTAAAGAGTCATGCATTACTGAGGTCAGCAGTGAAAAAGGAGATAGCTGAAAATCCCCATCATAATTATCGACTCTCATCTTGCAGCTTACATCCTCGCATCCCCATAACCCATTTCGGCACTATGAGGCCTTTTTTATTTTTATTCTGTCTAATATTTGACGATGTTATGCAGATTGGGAAGGTTTTATGTTATGTAAATGGTTATTGAGATATGATTTAGCCCTTGAAACCCTAGAGATAGAATATAAGCCAAATAAAGTCGTTTAATGGTAACTTGAATAAGACGAAAATTACGTCATCGTGCTGAAAGGGTTAAGCACTTCTTCACGACATACGCTTACCCTTCCCTGCATACAAATACTTTCAAGACTTTGCTGTCATGTCTCTTTCGTCAGGTGTTGGTAATTGTCAGGTCCATCAACTTGGAAATGTTTACAACTTGCGGCACATGTTTGATAATTTTAGTATAAGATGACTTTAGTTTTAGCTTACCTTCAGTCTTTATTGATATTCCCTGGACCTCTTTCTTTTCTAATGATGCACACTCCACCTTGAGCCACATACAAGATTTTGTAAAAATTGGAATGGAAACTTTTATTCCTCATCAAAAGTACAGTAAAAGATCTAATTCACCTAAATGGTTTGACCATAATTGTGCTAGAGTAACTGAACAAAAAGCAATAGCCTACAATGCATACACAAGATCAAAAACACATGAAGCCTTTAATTACTTTAGAAACATCAGAAATCATGCCAAAACTGTATTAAACCTAACTAAATCAAACTTTCTCCATAAGCAGGCAAATAAACTTCTAAATAATCCAAATGATAACAAAATATTTTGGTCTACTCTTAACTCATTCAAATCCAACTTCACTACTGCTTCATCCATTCCACCATTAAAATCTCCGACTGGCAATCTTGTAAGTGACCCACGAGGTAAAGCTAACCTTCTTGCAGATATTTTCTCCACCAACTCAACCTTAGATGAAATAAATCAAGATGTCCCTGTACTTAATTTTAATTCACCTGAAATTCCCTCACTTAAGATCCACACCAGACATGTCAAAACTATTTTGCAGAATCTCTCAGTAGATAAGGCTCCTGGTCCAGATGAAATTCCTCCAATAGTACTTAAGAATTGCTCCTTGGTGCTCGCTCCTGTATTGGCAAAATTTTTCCGTCTGTGTACTCATACCTCATGCTTCCCAGTACCCTGGAAAGAAGCAAACATCCATCCAGTTCCTAAAAAAGGTGCCTCTTCAGATCCATCAAACTACAGACCAATAGCTATAACTTCCACTCTTGGCAAAGTTTTTGAAATTATATTAAATAATCACATAATTAAGCATCTGGAGAATAATAAATTAATCAGTGATAGGCAATATGGTTTTAGACGATGTCGATCAACTGCAGACATTCTTTGCCTTCTTACGCATCAAATCAACCAAGCTACAGACCAACATGGTGAAACACATACAATAGCACTGGATATATCAAAGGTATTTGATAGAGTCTGGCATCAATCCTTATTGTCGAAGATGTCACACTACGGCCTTGCATCATTAGTTCCACTAATTTCTTCTTATCTTCATAACAGAAAAATACGTGTAATGGTAGATGGCCTTTATTCTCAATTTCACTCAATAAATGCTGGTGTTCCCCAGGGATCAGTTTTGGCCCCAACTCTGTTCCTCATTCATATCAATGATCTCATATCTACCACTCATAATCCAATACATTCCTACGCAGATGACTCAACACTCCACAGTTCCTTCACATTTACCAATTCTTTCACCCAACCCGATCTTATAAATTCAAAAATAAACACTGCAATTTCTCTGAACCAGGACCTTTCTAGAATTAATGAATGGGGACAAGAGAATCTAGTTTCCTTTAATGCACAGAAAACCAAGTACATTCAATTTTCTAACCGACAGAATCTCACTGACTCCCATATATTTTTTAATGATGTAAATATTCCCACTTCCCCTAGTATTGACATTCTCGGTGTAACATTAACTACTAACTTGAGCTGGACACATTATGTTAGAAGCATTGCTAAGAATGCCTCTAAAAAACTGGGACTCCTGTACAGAGTTCGAGAATTCTTCACTGACGAGCAGTTGGCCGTAATATATAAAAGTCATGTGCGCTCTCAGATGGATTACTGTTCACCTCTGTGGGGTGGAAGTGGAGTGGTTGCATTGAGGCAGTTGGACAAAATTCAAAATAAAGCTATTAGATTAATCAATAACGCTGCAATCACACAGGACCTTCCTACATTATCCATACGAAGAAACGTTGCATCCCTTGCATTATTCTACAGATATTTTCACAGCAATTGTTCCGAGGAACTTGCTTCAATTGTGCCGCCTCTCCACATCTTTCCCCGTAGAACTAGGGCAGCTGAGAGCGCCCATGAATTTACACTTTCTCCTCCACAATGCAGAACTTCTGCTTATCAGAATTCATTTATCCCCAGAGCTACTACTCTTTGGAATTCACTTCCCTCGAATTGCTTTCCACAAACTTACAATCAACAAATGTTTAAATCCAGTTGTTACAAACATTTTATGAATGGAGGATGCCTTTAGGAACATGGACCTTTTTGTTTTATCTGTGTTTTTCCTTCCTCCGTTCATTGTCTCTTAAAAAAAAAAAAAAAAAAAAATACAATTGTTAAGCTTTAGAAAACAAGAAAATCTTTGACATTCTTATACATCAAACCTACAAATAGACATAATAAAGTTCACAGTTATCCTAATTCCTTATAAGTGCCTTACATAATGTTTATGCATTATATTGACATACTCGTATATTATAGATTATATAGCTAGAAAATTATGATCAAGAATGCCTAATGCTAATAATGGAATGGGTAAGAGGTGAAGTGAGGTGGGAACAAAAATATTGTAATCGTGCTCTCTCTCTCTCTCTCTCTCTCTCTCTCTCTCTCTCTCTCTCTCTCTCTCTCTCTCTCTCTCTCTCTCTCTCTCTCTCTCTCTCTCTCTATCTCTCTCTCTCTCTCTCTCCTTCTCTCTCTCCTCTCTCGCTCTCTCTCTCTGTCTGTCTCTCCTCTCTCTCTCTCTCTCTCTCTCTCTCTGTATAAATGTATGTCTGGGTGCGTAAGAGTGAGTATATGTGTGAGGCGGGAGTAAAAATAGTGTAATCGTGCTGGCGTGCGCCTATGTGCGTGGGTGAATGTGTGAGATGGGAGCAACAATATTGTAATAGTGTTGCCGTGCGTGTGTGTGTGTGTCTAGGTGGGGGTCATGGGTCAGGGTCAGGAGGTCACACACCAAGGCAGGGCGTGAGGACGGGGGTAGGGGGTAAGTATGGAAGGGTAACATAGGTGGGTAGCTAAATGATGAATGCAAGGAAGAAGGGGAAAGGGATTGCGTAGAACAGAAGAAGCCGGATGCAAAATTAAGATGAAACGGGATTAGTTGTAGATAGATAGATAGATAGATAGATAGATATAAACGACGAACTAAAAACACTATATAGTACAAATGGAAAGGAAGCAAAAGACCTCGACACAGAAGCATATTTGTCTTGTGTCTTCATATATAATTTTCGATGTACAGCATAATTGAATCTTGTATAGGAAAGGCTGAACGAAAGTCCATTGTTTTACTCCATGTCAGCTTACAAATCAAAGTACCGTACCAATATATATGTTAACTTAATATTTTCACGTGTTGATTGAGAGAGCTGGCAGTAGCTACATATTCAAATCAGGAGAAATATAATTTGTTTTATATCCACGTTAATACTATCTGATTCGCTGTCCTGTGGGTTATTATCATATTATGTGTATATATTAGTGAGGTTTTTGGTTGCTTTTGCTATTTTCGAGAAATATATTTTAGTTTGTCCTCTAGGCTAACAGAAACGCCTTCCCAGAATGTCTTTAAACTTAAGAAATGCCCACGCAGACTCCTGTCAAGCTAAATTTGTAAAAAGAAATCGATAGAAAAACTTCCCGGCCGAAGGTAGAGTTACAAGCTCGCTGTCTCTCGCCCAGAAAGCATCGACAGCCGAATGGTGTGAATCGTCTTCTCATCACCAAACTTATGGGATGAAAAGTCTTAAAATTTCCAAACTAATGGGACGAAACAGCGGAGGTTAAAAAAGCGCCCCTCGGACCAAATAGGGCTAAAAATGTATATCCACGCTACCACTTGTATTAATACGAAAGGTAACACATTGGGCATAAACATAAAGGAAAGACGGGAATTAAGTGAAGCCAAGGGTTGAGACTCGTAGGTGGGGTGAGGGAGGAGAAGGTCAGGGGTCACGGTGAGGGAGGAGGAGGTCACACACGAGGTTGGAGAGAAGTCACAATTGGAAGGTGGGGGCCTCTGCTGAAGGATCTGAGACGCATTTTGGCAGTTTGTTCTGGCTATTTTTAGACGATTTCATCTGGATTGGGAAGCGCATGTAGAAGTCATAAGGTTGATTGAGGCAGTATTTACCCTTTTAACTCCCACAAATCCTTCTTAAGCTGCATAAAATCGTCTAATATTAGCCACAACAAATGTGAAAACACGTCATGATAATCAAAGGGTTAAACTCATTCACATCGTATTATGATATTTGTAGTTGGTATTCAAATAACCAACTGCTTACTTAGTATTTCTTTTCTATATTCTAATTCTACCTCCGGATCCATTAAAAGGAATTAAGTAACAACCCGTTCGTAACATTAATCATCAATTACAAACCCCAATGTACTTAAATAAACTAATGATCTCGGGATTCGAACTCGGGACACTACACCCAGAACATTAGCATCTAAACCATTACACCATCAACACAGAACTAATTGACTTAGAAGGTCTTCACTAATTATAACCAATGCCGTGAAAATGTGACATGCCTATGGTGAAATACTCGTTACAACAAACACTTCACTCCGTCATGTTGAATTACAGATTTTCCCTAAGTAGAATTGGATTTCGATAAATATCTACTAACCTATTTTGTCACTTGGCATATTGATGCTACTTTTAGATGGATGATACGAACGAAATACAGGTATTAGCCTATTAATAAACACCGCCATGAGTTAAGCATTTAAACGCTTGAAAGTAAGGATTTAATATATATATTGTTGAGAAATGGACGGCAAAGGAGAAACATAACGATAAAAGCTTGGGGATCATTTGCTGGAGGATTGTGTGGATAAGATACAGGTTTATAAGGTGAAGGAAAGTATACTAGTGAGTTGGACATAACATTTTAACTCATTCTACATACGAGGACGTGTTTCTTCCGTTCATGCTGGCTTACATATAGACGATTTAATGCAGTATATGAAGGAGTTGTGCTAGTCAGAGGGCTAATTGATGTACATTTAACCCATATGAATTTCTAGAGGTCCTTCCAAACCTGATTAAAATCGTTTAATGTTAGCCAAAATTAAGAGAAAATTCGTCCTCGAAGAAGGAAAGGGTTAAGAAATATGCAAGCATGTGAACAAAAGTGGATCGTTAATTCACAGAAGTTGGGCAGTGAAGGAATACAAACTATAAACAGAAATATAACAGTGACAAGAATATTACGTGTAAATGTTAGTAATCATTGTATTATTGATCTTTAATACAGCTTAATGACGATCGTAAACATTTTCTTCAATATCTTCATTTTTCTGACCATACCACCATGACAGTGAACTTGTGAGGGAGGTGTGGAAGTTGTTACCCTTGGCTAACCCACGAGTTGAGAGGGAAAGGCTACCAGGCATTTAGCTAGTGTGAAAATCCGTACTATCCAAGAAAACTATTATTATTATTGAACTATTATATAAGACAATGTTTTATATTGTTGTGAAGAAAGTACTTAGAGTGTAATGTCTCCTATTAACGAACGTCTATGTCACTTAGTAGACGTATATTGGTGCTTAAGGGGGTACTACTCACTTGTTATGGACCTCCTTCTCCCTCGTGTTTAGCATATTAGTTTGGAGATTTTAGGACGTTCCTTCCATTAGTTTGGCGATTTTAATATCTTTCGCCCCATTTCGTTGTTAGTTTCAAGACCTTTCGTGCCATTTTAGTGTCGAGTTTTTTCTGGCGAACGATAGCGAGCCTGTAATTTTAAGAGGGACTGGCCTTCGGCCGGGATATTTTGTACAAATGTACACATTTATTTTGAAGGGGGGTCTAGGGGGTGTTTTGTTAAGCTTGATGGAGGTCTAGCGAGGGAACTAAAAACTAAATTAATAAATTAATTAATAGCCCAAAAAACCAAGCACTACCCCCTTAAGCAGAAATGTGCCCAGATACTGATTCGTGGAAACTCGGGATATGGCCGTTGTACTGTATAATACCTACCATTACGTGCAGATCCATCGTTACATTTTAGTCAGATATATGTAGACAGTTCCGGGTATGTTAGTAAAAAGGATTGCCATTATTTATCACGTTGTATAAATGCCTATAACAAATATACGATTCCATTAACCAACTAATATCGTTAGTACGTTATTAACAGCCTTCATATTGAATATATCATACATAATAACTCGCTGTATATCATGCAGTCTATAGTATGTCAGGAAGATGTAATAATATTTAACCAATATTTCTCTTTACTTTAAAATCTTTTGCGAACGAATGAAATGCAAAATCTTCACTTGAATCATGTGAAAATATTTCATTCTTCGAGATCTCGGATCAGCAAATATGGGAGTCGCTTTTCTTTATTCAGGAACTGGATCCTTCATCCATTCCTTGCGGTCGTGATTCATACGAGTATCGTGGTGGTTTAAGTCGGGGGAGAGGTGGTGAACGAGCCCACTTCCTTGTCAGATATTTGGCAGAATATTAAGCAAATCGAAATTTATATAAAAAAAAAAAAAAAAAAAAAAATATATATATATACACATACATATATATATATATATATATATATATATATATATATATATATATATATATATATATAATATATACTATATAGTTATACAGTATATATACCGTATATATATATATATATATATATATATATATATATATACAGTATACCGGTATATATATATATATATATATATTGAGAATATATCACAAATACACGTGAGCCACTAAATGTTTCTAGTCTCTCAGTGGGGAACGAACCATCGACCATCAGAACGATAGCCGACGCTTTAATCAATTACACCACGGCAGTGGTGGTATATATATATATATATATATATATATATATATATATATATATATATATATATATATATATATATATATATATATAATCTCTCAGTGGGGTTCGAACCGCCGACCACCAGGACGATAGCCGACGCTTTAATCAACTACACCACTACACGGCGTGTAGTTGATTAAGCGTCGGTTATCGTCCTGACGGTCGGCGGTTCGAACCCCAATGAGAGATTAGAAACATTTAGTGGCTCACGTGTATTTGTGATATATATATATACTATTTTCTTTCATCTGACGGCACAATGAATATCCTGATATCCCTGGTGTAAATCTTTAACCTCAGACACACATATACACCCACGAGTCCGGATAAGCCATTGAATGTTCCCAACGATAATTTTAGATTTTGCCGGAGTTTAGGCTGCGTCCTCGTGTTTACCGATCCTGGGGTGCAAATTTACGACCGTGGAAGGTGCCGAGGTGTTTGTTGACATGACGGGCGGCGGACTTCAAGCTTGATCGAGAGTTTGTGTGGGGGAGAAATTGAATACCATTAACGGGATGTTGAAATAACTTAGAAAAGTTGACAGAATGACTATAAACACCATATGAGGAGGAGCACTTTATTGGCAACGTTTCGCAGATAGCTTCTTAGGAAAATAAATAAATAAATAATATATAAATAAATAGGCCAAAAAAATACCACTACCCCCTTAAATTACTCTTTCATATCAGCACTTACTTCTTAACGTGCTAGTTAAATTAGACACAAGGGTCCTCGCTAACAAGAAGTCCTTTCTCTCTTTAAATGAAATCCTTCCATTCTGTCTTACCCTTTTGTTCGTCTTTGTTAATTCTTTCATCAATAGAAAACATATTATTATCATGACATTACATTTTTTACAATCTTGTTTCTATTCATATTTTGTAAGTTTACAAGAGTCCGCGCTTCCGGAGATAAAACTCCGCACTTTTACAGTAATAGGCCCATCTGCACTTTCGTAAAACGCCGGTCTATAGACGTCTGTTTTTTCTCCCCTCGTTTCACATATAATCTGATATACTCTGATTATAAGAAAATCAGCCATTTCTATAATCACTTAAGTGTTTCAACTAAAGGAATTAATAGTTATATTCTCTTCAACACACACACACACATACGAACAGAAACACACACAGGTTTCAAAGTGTTAACCCCTTCTGTACCGGCAACGTCTTTTAGTTTTATTTCAGCTCTAATTTGAAGATGTAGTGCAGTTTAAGAAGGATCTGTGGTAGTAAGAGGGAGTTAAGTGGGATAGTTCAAGGCCTGTTAATTGCTGGAGGCCCTTTTGAAGCTGCATACAATCGTCTAAATATAGCTTGAACAAAATCAAATAGACGTCGCCGGTACAGGGATAAACGTTTTAAAACAGTTGGCTGAATGGGGCCGAATGGATACAAGCCAGGGAAAGAGAGAAGGGGTTAAGGAGAATAGAGAGGAAGTATACCTGTACTGGGGCACGTCCATAAGGGCGCAGGTAGGGTGACCTCTCCATCCGTTCTGTTCAGGTGAGAGGAAATACCTGTGATCCCCGGACCTACAGTAAAGTGCTGACTGACGAAACGGTGAGGGAAATACAGACATCTATGAGGGGAGAGTTGTAAACTTTTTGGTAGTTTTCGTTCGTCATATTGGCGACTATGTGATATAAATAACTAGATATTTCAGTTGTGGACGTATGCTAACCAAGTCAATGTATTTATTTAAGAAGTAATACTAGATCGTGTATAAATACAGTAGATGGAATTTAATGCTAGTGAAAAGACAATACTATTACGAAAGATATACTGTACAATATTTTGCATAAAACACCAACGATGGCGAAAAGCTCCTTAAAAACTACTGGTAAAGTCCAGGGTCGGAGGTGAAGGTGGCCAGGGTCGGGGGTCATTAGAGGAAACACCACCAGCCAGGTAAGGGGATATAGATCGCTTTTCTAGACCCCCCTTCTACCTCATGTTTAGCCCCACTAGTTAAGATATTTTAAAACGTTCGGCCCATTAGTTTGGCGATTTTAACACCTTTTGCCCCATTTCGTTGTTAATCTTAAGACCCTTTGTGTCGTTTAGGTGTCAATTTTTTCCTGGCGAGCGATAGCGAGCCTATAATTTTAAGAACCGGCCTTTGGCCGGGATTTTTTTTTTTACCGGAAAATGTAAACATTTATCTTGAAGGGGGGGGGGGGGGATCCAAGGGGTGTTTATATAATCTTGTTGGAGGTCTAGCGAGAAAAAATAAATAAATAAAATATATATACAGTATATATATATATATATATATATATATATATATATATATATATATATATTATAAAATATACATGGCCATCCCCCCTTAATTGTCACCAAGGGGGCCACCAAGGGCACGGGGAAAGTTGTGAGAGGTTACCGATGATGATTGGTAAAAGCAGTTTCGAAGACTTCAGTACAGGCGATTGCTTAACCCCTTCTGTACCAGCGAAGTATTTTTAACTTTATTCTGGCTACTATAATAAGCTTTTATTCAGTTTAAAAAGGGACTCCAGCAATTAAGTCTTTGAACTGTCTCACTTAACCATATTTACTACCACAGATCCTTCTTAAACTGCACAACATCGGCTAAATAGAACTCAAATATAATAGAAAAGACGTCGCCAGTATTGGCGATAGCTTAAAATATTGAATGTTAAAATATATGCAATATTGCGAAATATATACTCGGTAATTATATATATTAACGACCAGTACAACCTACTGTATGTTCGTTAAAGCACGATGTGATGTATTGAAGGATAAGATATAATATGTGTACTTTAGCAAGAACAAAAAAGAAGTCAGCCATATTGAAGTTAGTTGTGAAGACAAAATTAGAATCCTTTAATGAATAAACAAAATAAAACAATAAAGAAAATAGTCATATACAAAACACGTCGTGGATGAAGTATGCACCTGCTACAGTATACGAAGAGTACCCCTTAAATTGGTTCTTTCGCATTAGCTGGTGACATTTTAGGTGAGGGATTCCGGTAACATTGTAAGGGTGGATCGTGTCAGGGCCAGCCCACATCAGATTCATACTTTCTATATTATTGTATTTTTGTCTTGTCGCCAAAACACGTCCTTGCCAATTCAGAATTATATGTCTTTTTATATTTATCTGATATATAACCATAATTTTTTAGATACAATTATATATTTCTTATTCTTGAAACAGGAATATGTTAATGTCCCTTCTCACAATAATACATTTTTCGTTTTGCATTTTCTCTAATATTATAACCTCCGCCTACCAACCTAAGTATTTGTTTGTTTGTTTTTATGTCACTTTGTTTGCCTAATCGCCTGTCAATGTGTCTACAGCATATCAGGAAGTTCAATATCGGCCTTATCTTTATTTGGAGACAGTCTTCATGCAATACTCCATTAAGGTTGTCTAATATATATTATAACTGTCACTGTTCCCTTAGTCCTCATTAATTAAGTTTAGCAAAATTTATTGATCTACTCTACGGTTAATCTAGGGGTTAACTGGTTTAGGTTAGTAAGATTTTTTTTTGTACTGTATTTTACTGTATTTGGTCGATTTCTCTAGAACAAACTGGCAACTAAATAAAATGAGTGAAGTACACACACAAATATATCTTAACGTTGGTTAATTAGATTCATATTAGCACTTGCATAGTTTTCCATGTATGATTACTTATTCATTTAACTTACCAAACTGAACACACATACAAATGTTGTCTTCGTAGCGCAATGGATAACCGCACTGAATTTCGGTGTGAGCATCATAGGTTCGAATCCCTGGACTGCCACATGTATTTGTTGATTTCATTAATTGAGTTTAGGAGTTAAGTTGGTTGGTGGAGGAAACATAATAATAGATACATTCTCAGGCATAAACAGATTAGTTTACACAAACAAGTCACACTTCTGTATTTTTCATTATGTAAACACGTACACACAACACACAAACACAACACCACGACCCCAGTCACCCAGCCCGAGAAGGGAGGTCACGTGACTCACCTCCGCCCACTATACCATCCTAAATATAAAAAGTCCACCATCTTCATCATATTTGGGGCGGTAAGGTCAGCCGGGGTCACTCAGCCCTCCTACACTTCTGGTGGGGGATAGAGGGGCTTATATAGTCCACCTATTTAAACCCTTCCGTATCAGTGACGTATTTTGTATTTGCTTTCAGCTACATTTAGAAGATTTTATGAAGCTTAGGGTGGATATATAGTAGCGAACATGATTAATTGAAATAGTATGTAGCCTTTTAATGGGTAGACGTCCTTCCTAAGCTGAATACAAACGTTAAATCATTGTCAGAATATAATGAAAAGAACGTCACCGGTAATGAATTGGTTAAGGTGTATACAGTATACTGTAATCATTATTACTGTAGTTACAATGCTTTATCAAAACACGCGAGTCGCACCTAATCTTATAACAAATACCTCACATATCAAGCTTTAGCATTATCAGCATCAGCCACAATATAAGGTCATTGCCTGCCATAGAAAGGTTGTGTGTGTAAAGAGAAGCAATCATGGAACGTAAATATTGGTAGAGTGGCTTAGCTTGTGTGTGGAATTTATGACCATTGCAATAAAAGATGGAACTTATGCTGTTGTTTATCATTAGTGCTAGAATAATAAAACTTCTTAATACCTATAACTGTAAGGCTAAAGTACATTTGAAGGACTCTTTGACGCTCCCGCCTGGAACAGTTCACCAGATCTCACCTGTGAGAGCTACACGCGTTTAGCTTCACACCTCGGAGCTTCTCATCTCGAATATGAGTGCATTTTCATTGCGAACACTATCAATTTATAAACGTTGACTATTAATACTGATGACCATTTGTAAATGTATAATGTTAATTAGCGATACGTGCGACTAACCTGAACAAAATGTAATAAGAATTGATAATATAATATTTAATATAAAAATCCCCCCCTCCCCCACACACACAGTAAGGTTATTAAATAGTAATACAAATACATGCATGAACACACTGTTCATGCTACCGTGTAGAGCAGTGGTTCCCAACCTTTTAGTTCCTCTGTACCACTTGGGCATTCTGATAGGTACCCATGTACCCCTAACAATTTAGGATAACAATGGATAAAATTATGTCAATTTTATATTATTTTATTATGAAATATGTATGTGTAGACTGATAGGGATCTTAGCATTGATATTATCAATAAAATGACTATAAAATATTTTGATCTGTCACATACTCGGACATTATCGGGTGGTACTGCAGCTGTCTCGAGTTGGTATACATACCTGATTGTTTCACGTCCAATACAGATTGTGGGCTGCAGGAAGTCACATAATAGTAAAAACAATGGAATAGTCACCTCACTGATACAATTTTAAGGGAAGGATGTAGTATCCAGGTGTACGGTCCAACGGTAGTCATGTTTACATAGGTCGATCGCTCGAGGTTAAGTTCCCGTATATTTTTTCTGTTATTTGACCCCTGCTGGCAATAAGTATGATAATGACAATAAGTCATGGGGGGGTGAGGGGGGCAAAAGCCCCCCTTCAACCTATTATTGTATCCCACGGCAGTCAAAATAGACGGGAACATGATTGCAAGCGCCCGTGTAGTGTAAGGCGGGCGGTCCACCCAGTAACTACATTCTTGCCAATTTTAATATAAGTTTCGCTTACTGAAATGAGGAAATTGATAAAAATACAACTTTGTGCAATCTGCCTGTAGATTAGAACACCATGTTTTGTACACTATGGTTATTCTCTCAGACCCCCATGTACGCCCTGAGAAGTGCAAATGTACCCCTGGGGGTACATGTACTCCAGGTTGGGAACCCTTGGTACTGTAGAGTCGTTGGGTCAAGGGTGGAGGTGCAGATACTGAAGATATATATTACCAAGTTAGTGATAGCTAAGTTCATTTGAATAAGCAGATTCAGGACACACACACACACACACACACACACAGCGAAGTTCATTTGAATAAACATAATCCACACACACACACTTTTGAAATACATTTCAGTGAAAAGTATTATCAATACCATATACCTTTGTCTGTAGCTATTAGGATGTTGGAGCTGTAAACATCGATGTTTAGCGTAATTAAATATCATATAAAAGTTTGTAATGGATAGCAACTTTTATTTATTTAATTTTATGTATATACTGTATACTATAAATGCCCGTCAACCGCATTTTCACTAATAATTATGCCAAACATCAATATCTACAGCTCCAACTTCCATATAACCTGAAACATGCAAGTTGTTAATTCTACAGTGCCAAAATGAGCTCTTAATTTGTTGTACAATTAAATAATTTGTGTCACTTATTATCAATCACCTCATTCTATACACAACTAAAATATATATCGCAATTTTGTAATCAGAGAACTTGAATATGGCTTACAGTGATTCAGGGTTTAAAAATCTAATAAAAGGCATACGAAAAGTCCGACAAGGAAAACATTACACATTGAACAACAGATGAGATAAAGAACTGAAGAGCCTCTGGCTGTAAGGTAGAGAGGTACAAGCGCTGGACATAGATAGATGCTGTAGGTGAAAGAAATTGGTCAACATTCGTCAAATGTCCATACATTTTAATCAGTAAGTTGTATACATATATATATATATATATATATATATATATATATATATATATATATATATATATATATATATATATATATATATATATATATATATATAACAGGATTGTAGTATAACGCCTGTATTACATTAATCCGACATAACTATAATAATCCAAATTTCGATTAATCATAAATCATTCGATAGCTGTCACACCAACTAGCCGGAGATTGTAAAGTCACCTCGTGTCTGTTTACTGTAATGTGTGTGTGTGTGTGTGGAGAGTGATAGTATCTGGTGGGGACGACACTCACCCCCGCTGCTGTCAGGACGGTGATGGACGGCTGGGAGGAGTTAGGGATGAACCACCAGGACAATGGACAGTTGGACAGTGGAAAGGTGGGTGATTAAACACACACACACGTATATACATACAGATATACATACATACATACATACATACATACATACATTCATACATATATTTATATACATACACATACATACAGACATACATACATGCACACACACACACACCAATACAAACTGTAGGCCTACATACATATATTATAATAATAATAATCGTCTGGTTATTTGTATAGCGCCCGTATCTCCTCCTTTGAGGATTCTCAAGCGCTAGAAACTTCTTTAATCAACCAGAGCCCATTACCCATCCCCCTTGCTCAAGGGGAGACGGTAACCGCCTGCTATATCTCAGATTTTGTTTTCAATCTGAGCAGGGATTGAACGCGAGACTGCAAGATCGAAAGCAGTGATGATATCACAGCTAGCCAGCCGGACGGCTGGCTCACAACACATAAATACTGTACATACATACTTACATACATACACACATGTGGTCTTGCCACTGGACTGGTAATCCAATGGTCCCGGGTTCGAATCCCAATATATCAATAGGAAGATATTATTGTGATTGAATTTTTGCTGTACCTAGTATCAGTGCATTACCACAAAGCCCACCGAAACGCCAACAAATACCTTCATTGTTCCCTGATTAAATAGCACTGTACGAATATTCCCATATTTAAAATATGCTATAGTGGGGCAATGCCTAGTGAGTTAATAGCTCAATAGGTGGTGTTCTGAGAGTGAGGGTCCGAGCCTAGGGGTGAGACTGTGAAGCACGAAGGCAAAGCAGCTTCAGAGATGGGGCTGCATCGAGCCGTGAGTGGAAATCTAATTCACATGTCTCACTCTCTAGGCTGGAACAAGACCTCACGGGTTTCACCGTATTGAGCGGTTGGATGTACAGGCTCTCAGCCTATGCCCGAGAGGGAGTAGTTGGGAAAAAACTAAAAAAACTCACACACAACACATAAATGCTGTACATACATATTTTTTTTTTTTTTTTTTTTTTTTTTAAGAGACAATGAACGGAGGAAGGAAATACACAGATAAAACAAAAAGGTCCATGTGCCTAAAGGCATCTTCCATTCATAAAATGTTTGTAACAACTGGATTTAAACATTTGTAAATTGTAAGTTTGTGGAAAGCAATTCGAGGAAAGTGAATTCCAAAGAGTAGTAGCTCTGGGGATAAATGAATTCTGATAAGCAGAAGTTCTGCATTGTGGAGGAGAAAGTGTAAATTAATGGGCGCTCTCAGCTGCCCTAGTTCTACGGGGAAAGATGTGGAGAGGCGGCACAATTGAAGCAAGTTCCTCGGAACAATTGCTGTGAAAATATCTGTAGAATAATGCAAGGGATGCAACGTTTCTTCGTATGGATAATGTAGGAAGGTCCTGTGTGATTGCAGGGTTATTGATTAATCTAATAGCTTTATTTTGAATTTTGTCCAACTGCCTCAATGCAACCACTCCACTTCCACCCCACAGAGGTGAACAGTAATCCATCTGAGAACGCACATGACTTTTATATATTACGGCCAACTGCTCGTCAGTGAAGAATTCTCGAACTCTGTACAGGAGTCCCAGTTTTTTAGAGGCATTCTTAGCAATGCTTCTAACATAATGTGTCCAGCTCAAGTTAGTAGTTAATGTTACACCGAGAATGTCAATACTAGGGGAAGTGGGAATATTTACATCATTAAAAAATATATGAGAGTCAGTGAGATTCTGTCGGTTAGAAAATTGAATGTACTTGGTTTTCTGTGCCTTAAAGGAAACTAGATTCTTTTGTCCCCATCCATTAATTCTAGAAAGGTCCTGGTTCAGAGAAATTGCAGTGTTTATTTTTGAATTTATAAGATCGGGTTGGGTGAAAGAATTGGTAAATGTGAAGGAACTGTGGAGTGTTGAGTCATCTGCGTAGGAATGTATTGGATTATGAGTGGTAGATATGAGATCATTGATATGAATGAGGAACAGAATTGGGGCCAAAACTGATCCCTGGGGAACACCAGCATTTATTGAGTGAAATTGAGAATAAAGGCCATCTACCATTACACGTATTTTTCTGTTATGAAGATAAGAAGAAATTAGTGGAACTAATGATGCAAGGCCGTAGTGTGACATCTTCGACAATAAGGATTGATGCCAGACTCTATCAAATGCCTTTGATATATCCAGTGCTATTGTATGTGTTTCACCATGTTGGTCTGTAGCTTGGTTGATTTGATGCGTAAGAAGGCAAAGAATGTCTGCAGTTGATCGACATCGTCTAAAACCATATTGCCTATCACTGATTAATTTATTTTTCTCAAGATGCTTAATTATGTGATTATTTAATATAATTTCAAAGACTTTACCAAGAGTGGAAGTTATAGCTATTGGTCTGTAGTTTGATGGATCTGAAAAGGCACCTTTTTTAGGAAGTGGATGCATGTTTGCTTCTTTCCAGGGTACTGGGAAGCATGAGGTATGAGTACACAGACGGAAAAATTTTGCCAATACAGGAGCGAGCACCAAGGAGCAATTCTTAAGTACTATTGGAGGAATTTCATCTGGACCAGGAGCCTTATCTACTGAGAGATTCTGCAAAATAGTTTTGACATGTCTGGTGTGGATCTTAAGTGAGGGAATTTCAGGCGAATTACATACATACATACATACACACACACATACATACACTATATTCTGACTATCATTAGCATATTTTAAGCAGTTTAGGAACGATCTGTGGGATACGGAGGCTTTATAGTTTGTTTTAACTCCTTCAATTCCTAGAGGTCCTTACTAAGCTACACAAAATCGTCTACGGATTGACAGAATATAACTAAGAACAGTGACCTGATATACCAGTGCCTTCATGTTCTGCACTTTCAATCACCTGCAGATATTGTCAAAAACATTGTCTACACTTGAAAATGGATCAGTTGGACCAGCTGTTTAGGGTTGATAGATTAACCTATTTATGTACCAGCGACGCCTTTTAAATTTTATTCTAGCTTATTTAGACAATCTTAAGCAGCTTAAGAAGGATCTATGGTAGTTAAAAGGGTTGCTGGAGATAGTTCGAAGCCTTATATTAGCTAGAGATCCTTCGACGGTTCAGAAGGGGTTGTATAAAGTCATACTAATAAGTGATGTCTGGGCACCAAGTATGTTATGATCAATAATTGGTATCAGCAATATCTAAGCTTCATTTTTTCATATCGCGTGAAATATACAAACATGTTCCTACACTTACCCACGCTATTCAACATCTGCCAGACATTAATACAGCACAGAGCGAGCCAAACGTAATGACAACTGGGACATGGCTTAAAAGCGCCACCGTACACATATGCAATACAAAGTATTGGTCGGATGTGAATAGCAATGATGGCTTACACGGGAACATTGAAATCTAGATGCCCATAAAGAACATGAAAGGATTTATTTTGCACGATCAGCCAGCCTCTAATATATTCGGTGATACAGTTAAGGGGAGAAGGGTCGTTTTTCTGATTCTCCTTCTTCCTCATGTTTAGCCCCATTAGTTTTGAGATTGTAAGACGGTCGGCCCATTAGTTTGGCGCTTTTAAGATCTTTCGCCCCATTTTTTTTGTCATTTTCAGAGTTTTCATGACATTTAGGTATCGATATTTTTCCTGGCGAGCGATAGCAAGCCTGTAATTTAAGAGGAATCGGCCGTCGGCCGGGATTTTTTTTATCGAAAAATGTACACATTTATCCTGAAGGAGGGTCTTGGGCGGATGTTATTTTAAGCTTGATGGAAGTCTAGGGAGGAAACAAAAACTAATACAAAATATATAAATGAGCAAACAAATACGCCCATCCTGCTCTTTTTCTCTTTCTCTGGTTTGTATCCATTCAGCCCCATTCAGCTAGCTATTTTAAGACGTTTATCCCCATCCAGGTGTCGATTTCTTCCTGGCGAGCGATAGCGAGTCAGCAAACGCTCGCCAGGAAAAAATCGACACCTGGATGGGGATAAACGTCTTAAAACAGTAGGCTGAATGGGGCCAAATGGATACAACCCGTAGAGAAAGGGAGAAAAAAAAACGAGGTGGGTGTTTCTGCGTATATGATTGACAACACAACAACAACACCTTCAGGGCCGCCCAGAGTTACTAGTCAGACACGGAGACATTCTATTATACAGAGATCAGACAACTTTAACCCATTTAGTACCGGTGACGTAATTTTAATTATATTTTGGCAACTAATAGAGCATATTATGCAGCTTAGGAAGGACCTCTAACAATATAAAGACTACAGACTATCTCATCTAATAATTCGAGCTACCACAGATCTTTCCTAAGCTGAATATAGTCGGCTAATAGTGTCCAGAATATGATGAAAAGGACGTCACCGTTACTGAATGGGTGAAACCGGATTGTCAGATGACGAATTCCAACATAGCATGAACATTGATATACTCGTATTATACCTGATAACCTGTCTTTATCTTGAATAGGTTATAACTTCTGTAGTTTCCTTCAGATTCTCATATTAGATATATTTCGAATCCCGGGAAGACCAATTATGCTTTCATTAGTTTATTCAAGTGCATTGGGGTTTGTAATTGATGATTAATGTTAAGAACGGGGTGTTACTTAATAGCATAGAAAACATAGTTAGAAACTAGAGGGGAACTCGGTAGAGCGCTTACCTCCGCCTACGCTGGCGGAGGTATGGGCTCTAATGATCGCCTCCTAAGTTGAATAACTTCTAACTTGGTGTATATCCTATATGCCCAGCAAATTTCATGAAAATCGGTTCATAACTTGTGAGCCGCCTGCGATGGTGTAGGTATGCACTTTACTGACCGCCTCCTAAATTAAATATCTTCATAATTGGTGCATATAACAACTGCCCACCAAATATAATAAAACTCGATTCACAACTTTTTGAGATATCTTGTTTACAGACAAACGGATAAGCAGACAAACAAACACAAATGTAGGAAAAAGAAACATCCTCCAACTTCTTTAGCGGAGGCAATAAAATATTCAAACACATACTGTATTCATATTGGGACATAATGTAATTTATGATTCAAAATTGTTCCTTTAGCTGAGAATCATAAGAGTCAGAGCTCTGTGCTTTTTTGTCAGAATCATACCTGTCCCGAATCAGATCTATTTTCCTTTTTGTTAACTCGTAGCCAATGATCATTCAGTAATATGAGTGAGAAACAATATATAATATTCGTTTTTATTTTTCATCCTAAGCAAATGCCAGGGTACTTTAAACAGCCTATGATTTGTTGATCCGAAGAATGTATAAATTAAATGCTGAAAATTATGAGGTCCTTACTCAAATATGGTTCCTTATGGATTTATAGGCATACTCTTCCTTTTCAGCCTCACCTACCGAGTCTTCTATCTCCCTCTATCTTCCGGGATTAGCATACAGACCTAGAGCCTCACAGCGGAGGGATGCTGAGGGGCCAAAGGTCAGGAGGTCATCTGAGAGGTATCTACAGGGGGGTCACAGTAAGGATGGTTTACAATGAAGTAATCAGAAACCCGACAATGAAGCAGCTGACATTTAATACCAATTTCTTTTGAAGTTAGTGTACTGTATAATATTATATGTCATATATACATAATAATATGAAAGTATTCTAAAATCTTCAGTTTCAATTATATAACATTGAGTCTTCCATGAACAAATACATAATCACCTGTCAAAGAAATCCACTTGATACCAATGGAAGTTCGAACACCTGTATTTATGATGAAAACCTAGGATTTAACCTTTACTAAATAGCGTTGATTTTTTATCAAAGCTCTTCTCTCTGGTTCCCTACCACTCAAACTATCCACTAGTCAATATGAATCATTCAAATGTGTAAACAAAACTATACTCGGTTTTACTTCAGCTGATGGTAAATCCCTTTGCAATTGATTTCTTGATAACTAAGGGAAAAATATAAAACTACGATGTCTCTGCTTCATATTAGTGCCAATTTGTCATTATTAGCAACAATACCATTATTACCAGCAAGGTCCGCCCCCCAACCACTGGCCACCTTGGATATTTTAGGAAATTTCATCTCATTAGTTTGGCAATAATAAGGCGCTTCAACCCATTCAGGTATCGATTTTGTTATGAGTGAGCGATAGCGAGCCTGTAACTTAGAAGAAATCGGCCTTTTACCGATACATGTTACTATCGAAAAACGTACAAAATTAGCTTGAAGAGAGTCTGGGTGGACATTATTTAGTTTGTAGGAAGTCTGGGAAGGTGTTTTTGTTAGTTTAAATTACACTATATTACATGGCTCGAAAATTGCAAGTACAGTAACAGTACAAGCACAATCGCAAAACGTCGGAGCAGTTGGTGTTGTGTGTTGTGATTGTGTTGTTGTTGATGTCTATTCCCTCATTACCATTATTACCAGCGAAGTCCGGCACCCCGACCAGTGGCCACCTTGGTATCTACATAATATATTCCTTGAAGATAATGATAACTATACACTATTTGGACGCAGGGAGATAATTACTGGCTTATTGGGCTATTAACGTGACATCTTTATTGCAGTAGTCATAATATTATAATTCTATTCAGTTCGCTTAGGGAAAGCTAGTGAATGACAACATGCTAAACGGTCATTAAATCCTCATATATATATATATATATATATATATATATATATGTATTGAGTAGATGCTATAAACTACTGAAGTTAAGAAAACTGTCTAATCTCAGCTTAATACATTTTTCAAGGCCCATAAAACGTCCTCTTGCAAGGCACTAAAGGCGTCAACAGACCCACAAGTTTGGTTTATCAGTCAACGCCTATCATCCTGCAAGTTAGTGTCACCAATATATATATATATTTTTTTTAATAAAATAATAAGGGGACAAACAAAAAGAAAAAAATCCCAGACGCCTTAATTCCCGAGAAGGGGTGGCCATGATCATACATTAGGCGTTAGTCAGGAATCGCTAGGTCAAGTTGCCCGAGTTTGACCTCTACCAATAACATTTTGACAGTGAGGGCTTGATCCGCCGACCCTTCGATCAGCAGCCGACTCTCTACTGACTATGTCCCTTGGTTGCAAAAAACGCCTTCTCAAACTTCCTGCAAACGGAGAAATTGCCCACCTAGACCCCCTTCAAACTAAATTTGTACATTTTTCGATTAAAAAATGTCCCTGCAAAAGACCGATTTATTCTAAGTTACAGGCTCGCTCTTGCTCGTCCAAATAAGAAAAGTACACCTGAATGGAATGAAGAGTGTTTTATTGCCAAACTAATGGGATGAAACGTCTTAAATCCTACAAATTAATGAATCAAAACAGGGGGGGGGGGAGGTTACACAAATATCCCCCTCAAACCAAATAGGGTTAAAGGATTGACCATGGACGTTAGCCTTGAGGAAAATGGTGAGAGTATAGGTGTAAGGATACCTGGATGCTTGTCTTACCTGTCAGATAAATAACACCTCTACACCTTTACAACCCAACACCCCAATACTCAACACCTGTGCACTCCAAAACCTCAACACCTCTACACCCCAACACCTGTAGATCCCAACACCTGTAGACCACACACATATACACACTAACACCACCACACCTCTACTGTACATCAGCTCTGAGGACAGTGGTGAGGGTACAGGTGTAAGGATACCTGGCCGCTTATCTTACCTGCCCGGCAAACAAGACCACCTCTACACCTTTACACCAGTGTCAGCACCTCAATACCACAACATCTCTACACCCTAGCATCTCTACATCAGCTCTGAAGACAGTGGTGAAGGTATAGGTGTAAGGATATCTGGCCACTTATCTTAGGGAGTAGTTGGAATATAGAAAAAGAAAACAAAAAGAAAAACAAAGAAAAAAGAACTTATCTTACCTGGCTAACAAACAACAACAATATCTCTACAATGTCTAGTGGAACACAAGGTGAAAGGATATCCGAGGGTTGTCTTAATGAGTTGTCTAGGAAATGTTTAAAGAGATATATTATGGAGAATCAAACTATGTGTGTATGTGTGTGTATGTATGTATGTGTGTGTGTGTGTGTGTGTGTGTGTGTGTGTGTGTGTGTGTGTATGTGTGTGTGTTGGGGGGGGGGGGGGAAGTGGGCCATTTATTTGAATGAATGAGTGTGTATAAGAGTATGGTTGTAGTTACTCTCATTGCCCTATATTTGGTTCCTGATAAAACATTTATTAGCACAATCAGTAAGCTTTATAACACATAATTTAATTCTCAGCTCGTGTGCGTTATGGGAAAGAGGATGCCATTATCAAGTGATAATGCGTATGAATTAATGGTATTGTTTCTATGATAGGGAAACAAAACAGTCCTATTATAGTGGTCACAGTTCTTTAGTAACAACAGTCTCATGCAATATAAATAATTACTAGACTAAAGTAAATATATTTCTGGATAACGAGATAGCAAGCCATTTCCCAGCGACTCACGACCAAGGACCCAGCCCCTGCCTCACACCGGACACTGCAGGACACACGTGACCTCTGATGGTTATCTGGCCAAAGGCTCATGAATCAACGAGGGAGAAAGTTACACGATATCTGTTAATATCCGGTATATATTTAATATATTATATATATATAGTGAGTTTAATTGAAAAAAACATCTAATTCCTCTATTTGAAACAAGAACCTGTGATCGAACATAGAATTTGGAGTCTTTTCCAGTTTCAATGTTTTTTCCTTGAGTATGTATGTATGTGTATGTATGTATGTATGTATGTACATATGTACATAGAAAAAAAATGTATGTATGTATGTATGTAGTATGTATGAACTCTAACACTTACCCTAATTTTTATTTATTTATTTATTTATTTATCTATTTTTAATGTATTTGTTATTTTTTTTTTTTTTTTTGTTTTTTTTTTTTTTTGGGGGGGGGGGGTTCCGAGACAGAGCCCGAACAGGGACATCACAACACAACAGAAAGACAAAACAAAACATAAAATTACGCACGTCTAGAACGTCCAGGAGAAATACGCAGAGACCCAGGCCCATTTGGGGTCCCCAGCTATATTTCCAGGTCCTTTGATCCCCCGGAGAGGCTCCGATTTCCACAGGCAGACCCACAGCGAAGCCGCCACCACAAGCCCGCCCACCATGCTTCCAGGCGTACCCTTCATTACTACTGGCTCCCTGGGCCAGGCGCCTGACGGACTATTATATAATCCAACTGGCGCATGACCCTCTCTCCCAAATGACCGCGTTTACACTCATATATTCACTAGCATTCTCCATTCATTCCTATTTATTACCACTTCTCTTGCCTGATAAAATAGTCATTCCTCTATCATCCAACGCTTGTCCTACACAGTCTCTCCATCTCAATGGAGGTCTTCCTACCCCTCTACCTCCCCTTGTATCTGACTCACATATTCTCTTTGTAAGCCTTTTATCTTTCATTCGTTTAACATGACCATACCAGCTCAGCCCTCTGTCCATTTTATCATAATATAAATTAACTTACAATAGTCTAAGAAATTTAACACGAACTACTCTAACCTTCCAAAATTTTACTTAAGCTTAATTTAGTTGAATATAATTTAATGTGCTCTAACATGACTCACCTTAACATATCCAGCAAACCTAACTCTACCTCATCTGACAAATCCTAAATTGAAAAGGGATGAGAGTACAAGTTATTTTTTACTAGTGTCCGTTTGATACAATACACTTTCTTTACGTCTCGCCTTAGCCGGTATCACACGAGAGCTTTTATAGTCAACATTCGATGATCAAAATTTTTCTGGGAACATTTCTGAACTATTTTACACTAGTATCGGGAACTAGACTGTTGGTAGATAAATTTAGGTGACCGAAATACTGGAGATGTTGACCACATAAGCTGCCAGACCAGTGTTGAGAATAAATGATGAGGGAAAAAGCGCTCGTGTGATACCGGCTGTAGAATGACTTGACTTACACTATATGAACCATCAAATAACCCTCAATTAGTTTTTTTCACCCCAAGTGAATTTGTATACACTATGTGATTTTATACAAGGAAGCAAAATTAGTATGCATGAAATAGAGGTGCATAACCTTAAGAGGGAGGTAGTCGCTTTTTCTGGACCCCCATAATTCTCCCTCATGTTTAGCATATTAGTTTTGAGATTTTAAGACGTTCGTTCCATTAGTTTGGCGATTTTGAGACCTTTCTCCCCATTTCTTTGTCAATATTAAGACCTTTCGTGCCATTTAGGTGTCGATTTTTTCCTGGCGAGGGATAGCGAGCCTGTACTTTCAAAAGGAACCAGCATTCGGCCGGGACATTTTTCTACCGAAAAATTTACAAATGCATCTTAAAAAGTGGTCTATGGGGTATTTTCTTTAAGCTTGAAGGAGGTCTAGTGAGGAAACTCGAAAATAAATAAATTAATTATTACATAGGCCAAAATTCGAGCACTACCCCCTCAACCCGTTGAGTACCGTAGGATACAATAATAAAAGTCCCCAGCAGTCCCAAGCGTTGTGGCCAAAATGGCAGGAGAGACCACCTTTTCACCTCAAGAGATGAGGCAAGACTGGATCTCTCATTTTTTTTTTACAAGGCTAAAAAAAAAAAAAAATAAAATAAACCTTGGATAGACAGTTACAAGGAAAGTACATTTACTGACGGCTATAATCATCGCTGGGACTGTGGAGTGACTTATCTTTTGACGGCTATAGTCGTCGCTGGAACTGGAGGGGTTAAGCAGTAGTTGAATAATATGACTCATTAATGGTTGAATACCAATTTATTCTTCTTAAGTCAATCATACCAGTTTTTTTTCCATAGACACTTGTTACAGGCAGCTTTGCAATTTGTTTCCTTCATACACAAAGAAAAGAGAGAGAGAGAGAGCGATAGATAGATAGATAGATAGGAGGAAGGGGAGAGAGAGAGAGAGAGAGAGAGAGAGAGAGAGAGAGAGAGAGAGAGAGAGAGAGAGAGAGAGAGAGAGAGAGACTAAAAGACAGCGGATACAAATTAATGTAACCAACTGTACAATGCTCAACCTAAGATAACTAACAGTGTTGTGACCAAAGGGCTACTTGTTCCTGACGTGACCAGTGAGCGGGGTCACAAAGAGGGCAGGAGGTCAGGACGGATTGATTATTGCTTTCCCTTGTAATGACCACCTCGGGATGAACGTTGTAATGATGGCACGGTGATTAGAGAGTTGGGTTGGGGGATCTGTCTGAGTCTCTCTTGCGCTCTCTCTCTCTCTCCCTCTCGGTATCGGTCTCTCGGTCTCTCTCTCTCTCTCTCTCTCTCGCTCTCGGTCTCTCTCTCTCTCTCTCTCTCTCTCGCTCTCTCAGTATACAATAAATACAGTTTGAGTCTTATTACGTGTAGGATATCCTAGCAGATATACGACAATGATTTAAGTGACCGTTAGTTCAATTTATTGGTGTAATAAAACATTGAGTTATCATTTGCTATTTAGTTTAATTTGCTACGGTTTGTCGCTGTAATTGATTTTCCTGAATGAAATAGTACCCGTCGAATCAATGCATTAATAACGGCGAGAGCTTGTGAGTAATTGCTAATTATTTGGATAACATAAATCATACCAGTGAACTGACCGTTGTGTTCGCCAATTGATAAGGAATGTAATCCAATATTTTCAATCAACGTAAGCATTAGTCTTCTACTGTATATCCATAGCTAGTAATACTGTTGTTTGTGAACGTGTAAGTAACAAACTTAAGGGTTTGGTAATTGCTATTTTTCCCTCATGTTTAACTTTGAGATTTGAAGACGTTCGTTTCATTATTGTGTCGATTTTAAGGCCTCTTGCCATATTTCTTTGTCAATATAAATACCTTTCGTGCCATTTAGGTGTCTATTTTTTCCTGGCAAGCGATAGCGAGCCTGTAATTCTAGGAGGAACCGGCAAATGGCAGGGAAATTTTAATACCGACAAATGTACACATTTATCTTAAAGGAGGGTCTAGGTGTTTGTTTAAGCGTGATGGAAGTCTAGCGCTATAAGTATAATATACATAACCATCAACCACTTTACTTTATCTGATTCGACGGTTTGTAGGTTATTATGGTATTATATTAATTATGGAACATTTGTATGCTTCTGTAATTTTCGAGCAATATATTTTAGCATGTCCCCTAGGCTAAACAAAGAATATACGCCTTCCCATACGGCATTCAAACTAATAATTGGATATATATATATATATATATATATATATATATATATATATATATATATATATATATCCCTTCCCCCATTTAAGCGAAAATTGTACAGTTTTCGATAGTAAGCCAAAATATAACTATACTACCCTGTTAACATCTTGTTCTTTCATAGAAGAAGCCTTTCGATCAGGGGATGATTTGAGATATAATACTATTAGTTGGGTTTCCATCTTTGAAGTTACACTGACGAATCTCAGTTACACCTTATTGTCTTACATTTATATAGATTGAATTAAAAATGGAAGTTAGTTTAAAATGTTTAAGAATATCGGCATCTGATTATAATAATTCATTAACATGTATGTCACACATCACCTCAGTGGAGTTATAAAGTTTTATAGCTAGCGTCAGCAATTAACATTAAAGATACATAAAGGTAGTATTAGGAGGTGATGTTTAATTTTATAGATGTAATTTTAAAGGTGCTTCATTAATGAGGGTTGTTCCTCCGTTGTGGACCACATAAAATACATGAGTTACTAAGGAATGCAAACGAAGGTTGATTAGCCACCAGGTGGTCAGTGATCACGAAGGCTAAAATGTTCAATATGATAAATACTACAGTAGCCAAAGTGATTAACACAAATAATTCATTTCATTCCAGTATACAGTAGATTCTTGAGTGTTGCGAATGGTTATATATCATACTATCTTGTTTCATATCCAGATGTGTTAATGAAATGATAATATTGGAATGGGATTTGTGCTGTATTAACTTTCAGAACAATTCCACTATGCCTAACAACACTGAATACAACATATGCTCGGCCAGCAGGAGATAACCCTGAGCCATCGGTATATGAAGATAAAACTATGAACGAGCTGGTTGAAATACTCGACTGTCCCATCTCACTTCAGAGTAAAGGGGTCCCGAGGGCTTTGCCTTGCAATCATCATTAGGGCTAATCTTGTCCGGTGGGTCGGGCCAACCGAAGAAGGTTGGTGAGCCCAGTCCACCGGCCCCCGACGGCCAAAAGACGGGTCCATTAGCAATCTGAACTGGTAATTCACCACCCCTGGTCCCTTTTATCAGTAATGATGAGCGCTAGCTATATTTATGTGGGCTCTGAAGCAAGCCCTGCCCCGACTAGAAGGATTTCCTTTAGGATACTGGACGTCATTTATAATTATATGGACAAATACACAATCAAGGATAATGTAAAGTGACTATCCAGCTCTAGTGTGCCCCCCTCTTCCCTTTCCAACAACCCACCTCCCTCTCCTCTCTCCAGCTCCAGGTAGCTTGAGGTATAAGAGAGACATTTACGACCCATTAGAGGGTCCATTAATGAGTGGGTCATTAAGATGCAGGAGCCACGATAATACCCCTCTACCTACTGACCTCCACCACCACTACAACCATAGGCTCTTAGAAATATCTCATATATAGACTTGGTCTTAATGATTGTCATGATTTGCATATCAAATGCTAATGAAGTGGTAAAGTGGTTACCTATTCACTGTCGCATATATATATATATATATATATATACTGTCTATCGAAAGTACTTTTATTTTATTATTCTCTGTGAGGTCATAGTTAAAGTGCATTAAAACGTGATAAACAAAACGATAAATGTAATGCCGAATTTTTATGAAATATACATTATACTTAATCTTTAGGCCATTAATGAAGTGCTTACTGCATTAGAGACACCTATTATCCGTACTGGAACCCTCTAGGGCTAAACCCTTCCGTAACAATGGTTGACATTGACCCAGCTGAACCCTTATAAACAAGCGAATGGACCTATCGTTTCTGACCTGTGTTGCCAATTTAGCTATTTGCACGCTAGATCTAGAGGTATTTACTTCGATCTCGAGACATATTTTTACATCTAATGACATGAATTTTAGCGATAATCGGAGATTTGAACCATTTATGAGCGATATTGTAGAGATTGTGGAATTAGTCTAGAAATGTTTGGCATCTATTTACTATCTAGCGTACTGTTCAGAAAATTAACCATCTTGAACTATGTCGTCATTTGTTTATCTCGCGTGAACCCTCCTGCTGCCCTTAGTATAGGCCGTACTTATCCAACCTTTAATACGGCCAGAGGGAGTGTACTAGTGGATGTAAAGGGGGAGGGGTTCTTCCTTGCGTATCTGTTGGTTCTTATTAGTAAACGATAATCTTGTGACAGGCGTTGCAGAATACGATTAAGGGGAGTGTGGGAGAGGATGAGGAGATCGCTATTAGATAAACACAAAGCCTATACAAAGTCCGGTATTTGCTTATCAAGGGGAGGCTGGCCGTTTGTTTGATCTATTAATTCATTTATTCATATATATTTTTAGTTTCGTCGCTAGACCTCCATCAAGCTTAGAAAAACACCCCTTAGACCCCCCTTCAAGATAAATTTGTACATTTTTCGGTAGATACATCTCCCGGCCGAAGGCCTAAATGGCACGAAAGGTCTTAAAATTGACAAACAAAATGGGGCGAAAGGTGTTAAAATCGCCAAACTAATGGGCCGAACGTCTTATAATCTCAAAACTAGTGGAGTTAAGCATTAGGGAGAAGGGGGTCCAGAAAAATGGTCTGCCTCCCCTTAAAACCTCGAAAAATTACATTGGATCAATTAAGCATTCCCATTATACCATGATACCAACAGAATAAGACAATACTAACCACATTACAGATATGACTGTCAACTACGGGTACAAACTATACATCCAATTATCCTGATATATATATTATGTTAACGCAGTAGGTCACGTTTTAAGCCGGTATCACACGAGCGCTTTTTCACTCAACATTTATGCTCAACACCTGTCTGGTAGCTTATGTGGTTAACATATAAAATATTTCGGTTGCCTTAATTCATCTATCATCAGCCTAGTTTTCGATACCGTTGCATAATATTCCAGAAATGTTGCCAGAAAAATGTTGGCCATCGAATGTTGACCATAAGAGTTCTCGTGTGATACCGGCTTAAGTGTGTTGTTTGAACAGTACAGCGAAGAGACAAGTCTATCAAGAATTCAGGATTTTAAAGTCATTCTCTCTTACTCTCTCTCTCTCTCCTCCCCCCTCTTCTCTCTCTCTCTCTCTCTCCCCTCTTCTCTCCTCCCCCCTCTTCTCTCTCTCTCTCTCTCTGGCAATTCAAATATGGTGCGTAGCTAATTTCACCGATAATGCTCACGACACAACACACACGACCTGAATTATATTGCTAATATAGTCTCCACAAACGGAAACAAAATCGCTTTTTACTTGTTGGTTCCCTAAAATTAAGGGGAGGCAGACCGTTTTTCTGTACCCCCTTCTCCCTAATGTTTAGCCCCACTATTTTTGAGATTATAAGACGTTCGGCCCATTAGTTTGGCGATTTTAACACCTTTCGCCCCATTTCGTTGTCAAATTTGAGACATTTTGTGCCGATTAGGTGTCGATTATTTCCTGGCGAGCGATAGCGAGCCTGCAATTTTAAGAGGAACCGGCCTTCGGCCGGGAAATTTTTCTACTGAAAAATTTACAAATTTATCTTCAAGGGGGGTCTAGTGGTGTTTTTCTAAGCTTGATGGAGGTCTAGGGAGGAGACTTTAAAAATATATGAATAAATAAATTAATAGACCAAACTAATGGTCAGTCTCCCCTTAAGCGCTTATACTTATTGCACACGTAGTGACATTAAACACTCGTACACACAAACACAAATAAATACGGACAAAAGGTCATGAGTTTGATATGATGAAATATTGTATATAGATATGAAACAGTTACATGAACAATATATCTATTTATTTCATAATTATGATAATAGTTCCATTATGTATTTAAATTCATGCACTTGCAAAAGCACTCCTTCACAATTATGCAAATTCATGACACGGAAACACAAGATCCACTACATTTTTCGACAATAAAACAACATTTCGAAACTTTGTGTATGTATATAATTATATATATATATATATATATACCTATAATATATACAGGCATATACAGTATACATGTATATAAAGTTTTATAAATGTTTTGGCTGTCTGTTTGGGTTCCTCTCGCTTGCAGAACGTTGGGACTATATAAATATGATTTGGCTGGGATACTCGCTGGGGTGGGGTGGGGGGTGGGGGTGGGGAGAGTATTCCAAAATCGTATTAAACAAAATGGCGCTAGGGTGAGTGCGTGGGCCCTGTTGAATTTATTATCATAGCGCAACCATCTCGAGATTTTGTTTTTGTTTTTTGTGTTTTTTTTTTTGTTACGCACAAAGTTGGGTACCTCGGTCAGTTTAGTGTTTCGCTTGGCGTTGTGTCGGATGATTATCAATTATTTTCACCTTTAACTCAGTAAAATCCAATCAAAAAGCATCCATATCAATACACGATCTTTATGTTTCAAATAGTTTTTTCTATGTATATAAAGGAGGCAAACGGCAATGGTGCCTGCAACAAGTGTCTCCCCAAGGTTGAAAGAGTGAGGGATCCAAAAAAAAAAAAAAAAAAAAAAAAAAAAAAAAAAAAAAAAAAACAATTGGTGTACATTATTGGAAAGGAGATAGGGGTGCTTGTTTAGTGTAGTGATATGGATAGGAGGAGGTGGTGTTTGTGAGAGCTAGCTGGATCACTCTCTGTGTACGTGAGAAACAAACAAAAACAGTCAAGGAAGTCAAACAAATGAAACAGGAGTTGCAGCAACTCTTATCACATGTCTATGAAGCCCCCCTGGGTATTGATTGCCCTGCTCGATTGGTGTCTACAATATACAATTATACATACATTATATTGTTAACTTTGAAAAGGAACTATAATTATGAATTAAATAGTGTAGTGTAAATATTGTGTTTTCATTGCCTTTATATTTGGCTTTCAAAATAACAGATATGTAAATTATGTTGGCAAGAGCCAGATGATTCAACTCATCTGAACTAAGTGGAATAAACTTCAATATTTCTCTTCATCAAATAAAGAATAGATTTTATCGAGGCTGATTATACGAAAATGTAGCCAACCCTACGCCCTCTGTTTTGGTGCCACAGGTATATAGTGATATTATGCAGTAGTACAATGATTTATAGTTGCCATTATTGTGTCCATGAAGCAGACTTTCCTTCAACATCTATCTAAGCTTCACAGTTTCAGATCTATGAGTATTTTATCTCTATATTTTGTTTTAGCTACAAAGCGAATGTGATCCTATATACACAAAACAAGGCATTTAGTTTCCCCCATATTTAAAGATAAGCTTAAGAAATTTACCTGTTTAAAGGAATACATGTACCAAATACTAGGATTTGCATCACAACTTCTTCATGCAAGTGTACCAAGAACCCGGGTCCGTGTGGTCTATTCAGTCCGTGACATGGACCACAATGTTACGTCAGGGTCCGTGGTCGTGTTGTTGTTGTTGTTGTTGTTGAGTTATGAGAACCCCTGGGGGGAGCCAGTTCCTGGAGTGTTGGTTGCCAGCACACACGACGAGGACCGTAAACAATATATCACATTAACCCTTTGAAGCTTATGACACATGTTGACAGTTTATACTTGCTATCATTAGACGATATTATACAATCTAGGAAGAATTTGAGAGAATTATATGGGTAAAGACTATCTCAATGAACTCTCTGACTTCCATATACCCTTCCTAATCCGAATAAAATCGTCTACTGATAGCCAGAAAACGGAAACTAATTGCTTCATCGTATCTTTCTAAGGGTTAGCTCTCACCCTCACCACTCTGGATATAATATGAGATGACCCGAAGTGCCAAGCTTCAAAATATAGCAGGTTCAATCTCATGTACAGTTGGGCATTCCTCAATGTAATCTTAATAGTTATATCTCTCTTAAAATTATCGTATGGTTCCGGATTAAACCTTCAAATAATATTGTATGATTAAAATGCAGTGTTAAATGTCTGGAAGAGATGACCCAAAGTCCCAGGCTGCAGAATATAGCTGGCTTAACCTTATGTACAGTTGGGCATTCGTTGATGTAATCTTAATATTCATACCTCTCTTAAAATTATCGTATGATTTCGGATTGAACTTCCAAATCATACCTTTTATTGCAATGATTTGGAAAAGTTGTGTGACCAACACTAATTGTATAATTATTCTATTTCTATCAACGAATCATATGAATGTTAAAGAGTCTTAATATATGCCCATATAACAACAATTGTCACTATAAGCAACTAGTATCATAATTGTCTAATAACTGAGAACTATCCTTCTCTTTGGCAGTGAAGGTAAGCGAACCCCGCTTCTTGATTATTACCGGCTGCATATTCATAAGCACCTGCAGACCCACACTAAACCCTCGCCAATGGTTACATAATGGCCATAACTTTAAATAGCAGCATTACCATGTTGCCTTAATTGGTGGAATATTATTGGAACCTCTCATGCACAGCTAATTGGTTGTTGTCAGTAATGTTATGAAGGTCCGCTTAATTGGAGAGATGAATAACTTATTAAAACCAGCATTTTCCTCGGTTATATCTGGTATGTGCCCATGCTGAGGGAATGTGTAGCACATAATCGATTATCATTTATCAACATAATACGATAATAACTATGTTTCGTTTTGCTAGAGGAAAATACTGTATATTAATAGTTTGTACAATAGTTAGAGCGAAGTTAAAATATACGAAAAGCACAACATTAATTCTTCGAAAGATCATTATCTTAATAAATAAAGGTCAATGTTTGTCAGTTACCCGACATTTGTTACTAAACTCCTCCCACAGTTTTGGTGCCAGGTGAGATTGTGGGGCACCGATGGAAAGCCCAGGCTTTGGAGATGGTTTTAGGCGAGTTTAGTGGAAATCAGAGACACTTTTGTTTAATAACATTTTCGGCAGAACTTATGTAGTAAACGGGAGCGAAAAAAATCGACGATTTCGACCCGTTTGGGGCAGAAGGAGGCCTCCGATCGAAAAGGTGTATGGAACGAAAGTTGTTCGCAGCCTCCCAAAATGGGGGTACGGATGAGGTCAGATCCAAAATCGGAGGTCATTTAGCGGCCGAAATCGAGGTCGCCGTTTCATGAGGCACAGGGAGGTTATGGTAGTACAGTAGTAGTATTGTGATGATTGTGGTAGTAGTGATTGATGATGGTGATTATGGTAGTAGTAGTGATGATGATTATGGTGATTACCCGGGCAACGCCGGGTACCCCTGCTAGTACACAATAGATTCGAAAATATATTGTAGTTTGGGGTTCTTAACTGGCGACATTGAAATAAATTTAAAATAGTTTTTCCTTCTTTTAAGCCTGGTAAAATATCACACAGAGATCAGGTGTAGCTCGTTTTATGTCTAATATACATACTGGACATTTCCTTAACCAATTATATATATATATATATATATATATATATATATATATATATATATATATATATATATATATATATATATATAATAAATTTATATATATATATATATATATTATATTCTTAGTATTTTACTAGAAAAGTATGCAAAGCTATCTTATATATTTAATTTTAAATTTGGAGAGACTCATCCATCATAGAATTTTCATAGTAACACATGAATATATTTAGAATATTTTCCATTTTATATCATCGTCAAGTTCCATCCGATAAGCAGGAGACAAGCCGAAAACAAACTTAAATATTAAACAACCCCCTTTTATGATATAAGCCAGTGAGGAAGAGAATGACAGAAGGCTGTCAGGGAAGGTTGTTAAAGGTAAACATTGATCACTGTCCAGGTTTGACTACTTAGCCTCATCCGTCAACACTAGCGACACTTACGACCAACATCTTTTATAGCGATTTTCACTGATGCTGTGGTCAAGGAGTTTTGGACACCCTAGACATAAACTGGCGAATATTTTGATAACTCCACAATCAACAGGTGCTTCTGAATGCTTTTGTGCTTGCTTTTTGTAGGCGAACTGGTATGTGTTCTACTCTTGTCACCCCTTTTTCCATTTTCGAGTCTCTTGCTGATCCTCCGTGCCGCTTGTGGGAGTAAGGGCTGGCTACTGACTGACTGACATGAACCACAATCATCAAAATACTGTGATGCACTACTTAATGCTTACCACCGAGCTCAACACCTACATGGTATTCACATATTTATAATCAACCACGACTATGCCTCTCCCATTATCAACCACGAACATACTTCTTCCATAACCATCAAATAATCCTCTCCACGAATATCTATCTCCATGAATATATTTCTCCACGAATATACCTCTCCACGAACATACCGCCACCAATATACCTCTCCACGAATAAACCTCTCCCATAACCACGAATATACCTCTCCCATAAACACGAATATAGCTCTCCCATTATTCCTCTACCACATCATTCACCTCTGTTGTTATCACCTACTTCATCTCCACCACCCTGATAAACCTCCCGCCACAAGTAATACTGCATTTAGTCATGTGCTGTTGATGCCTCGTAAATTAGGGAACCGGGTGAGTGTTATGTAGACCCAAGATCGCCACAGTGATAGTTAGTAGTGGCCGACTGACCTCGGTGACCGCTGGGATGACTAGGCTTTCACAACCCTATACAACATACGTAAATCTTAGCATAAACCTCCGTATACCTTGGTACAAAATACAATGGAAACCAACATAAAACTGAGCTCGGAAAGGCGTGAATTGGAAACGCAAGGGAGTATTTCAGATTATTCTAGTTTCCTCAAAAAAAATAAAAAAATAAAACATAAAAAAATAAAAAAATGCTACAATAAAAAAAGGAGTGATTACGAAAATATTGTTGATGTAAACGATAAATATATGAGATATATATGATATATGTCCTTTCTTGCTTGCATCCTCCAGGAGAGGAGAATTATAAAGAAGATAAGAAAGAAAGTTGAAAAGAGACATGTAGGCGGTGGTATGGAAGGATTCTTACATTTCTCATTCATGTCCACACTTGGAGGACCCTCGCTTACCCACAATAGACACTAACGCTCCTGATACAATCATTATATTCTTACCGTGAACCTCGGTAACATGAACCTCGAAATTATTCTCGGATATCAAGTTTGATGGCTTTCTCTCCATCATAAAAACATGCTTCATGTCAAACATAATATATGAATAAATCTAGTGATATAGTTTTTCAAGAAGGGATAATCCCAACCTTACAAGAACTATTTTCAACCAGTACGTTCAAAATAGGTCGCATCAGCTTTTTTGTTAACACTTACATTTCTACATTGCTTTACGAGTATAGTTAAGGGGAGATATCCACTTGAGGGACTTTTTTCTTGACCCCTTTCTCCCTCATGTCTAGCCCCGTTGCTTTTGAGATTTTAAGACGTTCGCCCCATTAGTTTTGCGATTATAAGAACTTTCACCCCATTTATGTCACTTTTAAGACCTTTCATCCCATTTAGGTGTCAATTTTTTCCTGGCGAGCAATAGCGAGCCTGTAATTTAAGAGGAACCGGCCGTCAGCCGGGACATTTTTCTACCGAAAAATGTACAAATTTATCTTGAAAGGGGGTCAAGGGAGTGTAATTTCAAGTTTGATGGAAGTCTAGGAAACACACTAAAAACCTCCCCTTAAGTATGATTGTATTATAGTAAAGGTTATTCTATGGTCATGATACTATGCACATCATTATTGTGCTGTTTATCACTATTTTCTATCATGAATCTAATCATGATCTTTGCATATATGCTACACCAAACACATTCCCATGGCAGCTAAAATGTATGGAGAAAGCAAGAGTCGAACTTAGAATAATCTTAAGTTTACATTGTACCTCATAAGAGAGGGACAAACACGCTAATAGGAGTCAAATACAGGCAAGTATGGCATACATTTGTATTAAGGCTCATGTTGCGAGAAATGTGCTCCATGTACCATATGTTTTCCACATAGACCAGCTGATTTATGGGATTGATTAAATACTCCTTGTGTTTGTTACCAATCTACTTTATTGAGATGAGTGACTGAGTATCTAATATATTACTTAGTGCAAACAGCATGCAAACATCGGGCTGCAATATCATGGACTTCATCGAAGTTCTATAATCTTTGCAACAATGGTGTTTCAGGCAACACCAAGGATGAAAATCTAAGTTTAACAGGATAAGCAGCCACGAAGCCTTCAATCATTCGCTCTTAGAAACATTTTTCGTTGCAGTCATGCCATTCGTCAATTAACATGTTCATCTGTCTGGTATATATTCCATTCACTTTTAGCCATTTGATATACAGTATATATGATTATCTCTCAAAACCGTCGTTTTTGCATACATACAACTTGAGTTCACATACTTTTAATTTTGTCTATAGATTATGCTAGTGGCTCGTAACCAAGACAAACCTGTGCAAACCAAAGAGCAGCCTTTCAACTGATACCGATCACTAAATACTTGATCCTACTGTACTGAAAATTATCCCCTAATCAAGGTTCTCTCTCAATCAATGTCTCAGGTTTATCATATAGTTGTGTACCAGTTACCTATGCAGGTAATTGTACTGTTGGTCACATGAATGTGTATACTCTCGGTAATTTGATGCATGCAAGGATAACTAATATAACTGAATTATAAGTTTATGTAGTATTGCAGTAGTTAATCTATATGATAATATTTTTTATTTTAAAACGAATTATTTTTGTTAATCAATCGCGCTAATTTTACATCCATACAGACTTGTAAAAGGTATAAGCCTAATAAAATGTCGATGTCTATGTCTACATAAAACCATGGAATGTATACACATTCACATGATCAGCTGTACGTCGATCCCTTGTCGTTTCTCCAGCTTACCACAATCCTCCACTTTGGATCCTCTTGCACAGAGTAAACACAATATAAATTTTTCCTTGCCTAGAGTGTTGGACAGAATAAAACTTCTACGGCAGGTAACATTCCCCAAGACCATTTTAACCCCTTCACCACCATGTAATTTTCATCATATTCTGGTTACCATTATACTATTTTCATTAATTTTAAATCTACCTATGCTACGCAAATGGGTAAATACAATCTCAATAAACCCTCTTAGTAAACATAGGTCCTTTTGAAACTATATAAAATAATCTAATTTCAGCCAGAATCAAAGGTAAAAAGGTGTCATGGTGCTAAAGGGGTTAAGGAGAGTTTCTTCTTTCATTTGTCACTGTGTTTGTGAAGTGCCTCGCCCACCCCACTCAACCTTCTACCCTTTTCACTTTTTTAGGACTCTGTAAAAATGTTTGTGTGTTCGCCACACTTGGAGTTCATCCTTGTTCACTGAGCTCCAGTCACTTACAGGAGTGGGGGATGGAGGGAAGTTGGTTCGGCTAAACTTCTACTAGATTATTTGGATTTAGTAAGGATTCGCAATTGATTTAACTAAAACGAAAACAATTATAAAAAATAATAACACTATCAACATTTAACTCTATTACCCAATTATGTCTTCTAAGGTAGCAAACCCCCCTATTAGTATACACTTACTATGTAATTGCATAATTTAATTAAAATAATGTTAGAGAGCCGCGCTGGGAATTATGCGTTATGATAACTGAACACAATAAAATAACAGTTTATCAATACACATCAATCCTATATATACGGAAACCATTGCAGGCTCTATCAACGAATAATATACCCTACTATACAGTTCTTTCAACATTAATTCATTAACCCCTTCTGTACCGGCGACGTCTTTGTAACTTTATTCTGGCTACTATAGGACGATTTTATTCAGAGCCTACAATAATTAACAGGCTTTGAACTATCTCTCTTAACCCTCTTTACTACCACAGATCCTTCTTCAACTGCACAAAATCGTCTAAAAATATAGCTAGATTGAAATTAAAATGATGTCGCCGGTACAGAAGGGGTTAACATACGCTAGTGGTACCGTACCCTGTGCTTTGAAGAATAAGACTTGGAAATGAAGTGCCGGGGATCAACTGACCTTACTCATCAATAATTCCCCCAAATTACCGTGCGAGGCTGCCCTGGAACTCTAGCAACTCATCCGTCTTCATTACCAACATAGAATACCTTGGGGTAATTGTGAGAGAGAGAGAGAGAGAGAGAGAGAGAGAGAGAGAGAGAGAGAGAGAGAGAGAGAGAGAGAGAGAGAGAGAGAGAGAGAGAGAGAGAGAGAGAGAGAGAGAGAGAGAGAGAAGAGAGAGAGAGAGAGAGAAAGAGAGAGAGAGAGAGAGAGAGAGAGAGAGAGAGTACAAAGGGAGTACAAAGGAAATCAAGCAACAACAGATCTAGTGACCCTTCTAGGTTGCTTGTCCTCCAAAACACTGAGGATCAAGTGTCCAAACAGTGGGTTAGAGTGGGTAAGAGAACATTGGAAAGGGAATTACTGCCCTGGAACTAATGTCCGTGGCAGGATTAGGAAGTTAGTAGGGGACAGATGGGTTAGTAACTGAGGGGGGGATAAAATAAAGTTATTCATTTACAAACGCAGTCAGTCGCGGGTTTGATGCGAGATATTTGTCTAGGCGGAGTTTAAATGAATCAACGGTGATGCAGTCTATAACGTTTCGGGGAAGCCCATTCCACAAGTTGACAACTCGATTGAAGAAGAAATTCTTAGATTCGTGTGAGTTAAAAGATTTACCAATAATTTTGCAACCGTTTCCCCGCGTGTAATTAGATTGGTCGATAGTGAAGTACTTACTACAGTTCATATTGTCGATGCCTTTGATGATTTTGAACACTTGAATTAAGTCACCTCTTAATCTGCGCTGGGTTAAAGGAAATAGATTTAATTCTCTAAGACGCTCTTCGTATGGTTTGTTCTTTAGGCTAGGTATAATTTTGGTAACTCTACGTTGAACTCGTTCTAGCTTGTTTATATCTTTTTGGTAATAAGGGCACCAGCATTGAACGCAGTATTCCAGAAGAGGGCGGACTAAGGAATTGTAAAGGGTTAGGATAACTTCTTTGGATTTATGCTCAAATGACCTGCCTATAAAGCCAATTATTTTGTTTGCCTTCTTAACAACTTCTGAACGTTGTTGACTCGGTTTTAGGTTACTCGACATTGTTACTCCCAGATCGGTTTCTCTGTTTACATTCTTAAGCTGAGTGACATTCATCGAATAGTTTGCTTTCTCATTTAGGTATCCGATATGTAGTACTTTACATTTATCCGCATTGAAACTCATTTGCCAAATTTGGGCCCAACATGACAATTTATCTAGATTGTGTTGCATATCGTCAACTTGTTCTTTTGAGAGTACGCTATTTGAAATTTGTGTATCGTCAGCAAATTTTTAGATTGTACAGGTGAGACCCTCATCTATGTCGTTGATGTAAATTAGAAAGAGAATTGGTCCTAGTACCGATCCCTGGGGTACCCAGCTACTTACATTGGTCCATTTAGATGCCTTACCGTTTATGACTACTCTTTGCTTTCTGTCGCTGAGCCAATTTTCTATCCATTTCAACACACCGTCTTGTATTCCATGCGCTTTTAGTTTTAGCAGTAAACGTTTGTGGGGAACTTTGTCAAAGGCCTTTTGAAAATCAAGGTATATAATATCTACAGCTTTACTCTCATCGTAGAGGTTGAGGATATCGTGGATGAAGTCTACGAGGTTTGTTAAACAGGAACGTTTTTTACGAAAGCCGTGTTGAGTATCTTTAAGTATGTTATTTTCCTCTAAGTGATTTACGAGTCTGTCTCGTATGACCGTTTCTAGCATTTTACATACAACTGAGGTTAAGCTAATTGGACGATAGTTACTGGGTAGGGATTTGCTACCTTTTTTGAATATCGGTGTTACGTTGGCTAGCTTCCACTGATCAGGCATAGTTCCAGACTGCAAGGATTTATTGAATAGTAATGTCAGTGGTTTGGAGAGCTCATCCTTAGCTTCCTTTAGAACTCTAGGCGAGATTGTATCAGGTCCAGGCGTTTTATTTACCTTGAGTTTATCTAAACAATTCAATACTTCTCTCTCTGTAACGGTGATATTGCTTAGAACATCTGAATTATCAATCTGAATCGGCGATGGTGTATGGATATCACTGAGGTCTTCTGTTGTAAAAACTGATACAAAGAAGGTATTGAGGGCATTACTCATTTGTACTTCGTCTTTGGTGTATTCTCCGTTTTCATCGACTAACGGTCCAACAGTTGAAGGAACTACTTTTTTCTTTCTGATATAACTATAGAATTCTTTCGGGTTTGTTTTACTTTGATTCGCAATATGTAACTCTAGGGTCTTTTTACTTTGCTTAATTAACTTTTTGACTTTGCGTCATAGCTCTACAAATTTCACCCGTTCTTCGTCATTTTGTGAAGATTTTAATCTATCATTAGCAAATTTTTTAGCAAGCAGGCAGTTTGAAATATCTTTATTCCACCATTTGGGCTTATTATTATGGCCTGGACGCCGTATTTTCGATGGTATACAGTCTTGCACTGCTTTTAGGTAAGTGGTTTCGAATAACTTCCAAGATGTATTTATGTCGTTATTGTTAATTAAAAAGCTCCAGTCAGTTTCTTTAAACATAGCTCTAAGTTTATGGAAGTTTGCTTTCTTGAAATTAGGGACTTTTTCGATGCTACTATTTGGTTCGTTACTAGTAAACTTTAAAGTGAAAGATATCGTACGATGGTCGCTGTTACTGAATTCATCACCAACATTCAAATTCTCTATTAATTCTTCTTTTGTTGCAAGTACAATGTCAAGAACGTTATTACCACGGGTCGGCGTTCGAACAAATTGATAAAGCGAACTCTCTTGCAAGTTCGTATACAAGTCATGTCCGGAGTGTGAAGTAAGAGTATCGCCCCACTTGGTCACAGGTAAATTAAAGTCGCCAAAAATTACGGTATCTTGTGAGTTACTTACATCTGCAATTTGTTCGTAAATTTCTCGGTCAGTTTGCACTGATTGAGCTGGAGGTCTATATATTAATGCAAGTATTATTTTTGTACCTTTATTATTCTTTATTAGCACAAAAGATGCGTCGACGTTCACAATTTGAGGTTTTGACAAGAGGGTAGGGTTAAGACTTTCTTTGATATAAAGTAAAACGCCACCTCCATTTCGATTTATTTGGCTTTTCTCAAACATTACATAACCGGGAAGTGAATACTCTGCTAAAAAGTCTCTATCTTCTGTATTGAGCCAAGATTCTGTTATGCCAATCACATCATAATTTTCTGTAAACACTAGCTCCTCTAAATCTGAAAATTTATTGCGTATGCTACGAGCGTTTGCATAGAAAACCTTTAAATTTGTTATTTTAGAACTCACGGAACGCTCTTTAATAATATTTTTGGTTCTTGTCGGATCTACATTTATGTTCATGGCTGTCCTCGGTCCTCGCTGTCTTCGGTCCTTATCGCTGGTGGTCCTCGGTTGCCTCTGTTTTTTTCTTGGCGTTGGATGATTTATGTCACTGCTGCTTCTTCTCGGATGGCGATTTTTGATCCATGGCTGCGGACTGCTTCGTGTAGGAGACGACCCATGCGTGCTGAACCCACAGGGTTTAGATGAGTGCCATCCTTGCGGAACAGAGTAGGCTGGTTGTAGAAGTTGTCCCAGAGGTTGATGAATTCAACTTCTTCCCTCAGACACAAATATTTTAGTCGGCTATTTGTGCTGAAGGCCTTGTCGTAGAATTTGTCAGGTGCGTCGATCTTGGGGAGAATACCTGAGATGATGATATTCCTTGACTTGTTTTTGTAGTGCTGGATCATCTTGCGATATTTCTTCATCAACTCTTCGGATCTGGTGCGCATGACGTCATTTGAACCAGCATGGATGACAAAAAGGGTATTTTCATTTGCATCCTTTGTGGTATCTTCGAAGGCTTCCACAATGTCGTCCAGTCCAGCTCCTGGGATGCAAAATCTTTTTCGTTGATTTGGGACTCTGTCGCAGAACTCTTCGACCTGTCCTCGTAGGATGGAATCCCCAACGAGCCTGGTCTCTTCTGGTTCGTCTGCCATCTCTACCAATATCTCAAATCTGTTTGACATTGTGACTGGTAGATGAGACCTTTTCTGCGTTGGCCGTGCACCGTTCCTCACTGGTGTAAATCCGGAAACCTGTGGTGGCGGGACTCTACGTACAGGTTGGGGAGAGGAGTGGTTAGAACGGGGGCGAGGGGTTGGTACTGTTCGTGCTAGCAGGCTTCTTGCACGAGGAGTGGGGGAGAGACTAAGGTGAACAGGGCGGCTGTCCTGGTTTGATGTCGGCTCAGGTTCGTCAGAAGCATCTGCTGCAGTGTCTACTGCAGGTGTTGGATTGTTGGCAGATGACGTTGGGGCGGTGGTGGATGCTGGAGTTGAAACAATTGGAGTTAGTGATACTCCAACGTTGAGTGTTACAAACTCTCGGAGTGATTCCAGCTTCCTGGTGAGGGCGTTGATCTTGTTGTGGGCATCCAATTTTGCTGTCAAATCCTCTCGTTGCTGGCAGAGTCGGCAGACTTGTGGATCGGCAGGAGCAAACATGGAAGCACCAAACCTACCGGCGCAGTTCGTACAGGCACGAGGCATGGTGACGATCACTTTCTTCAGATCACTTAACTCACTTTAAAAACACTAAACTCACTTTAAAAACACTTCACTCCCTTCAGGTCGCTTCACTTACTTAAATAGGCCTAACCGAAAACAAAAATGTTGAAATACACACAAATAGGTTATCAGCGGTGATAGCCTAACCGAAAATTAAAACAAAACAAATTAAATTTGAATACGCAGTGATAGCCGAACCGAAAACAATTTTATGTTTATTTAAACAGAAATAGGCCACCAAGGGTTATAGCCTATCCTAACCGAATACCAAAATTATGAAATACCGGTACGCAGAAATAGGCCACCAGCGGTGATAGCCTAACTGAAAATTAAAAAATTGAAGTACGCAGAAAAAGAGAGAGAGAGAGAGAGAGAGAGCGAGAGAGAGAGAGAGAGAGAGAGAGAGAGAGAGAGAGAGAGAGAGAGAGAGAGAGAGAGAGAGAGAGAGAGAGAGAGAATGGTAGGGAGGGGGATGGAGGTGCAGAAAAAAGGTAGAAGGGGAATAGAGGGAATACAGGAAGAGGTAAAGGGTATGAAGATAGGTAATGGTGATAATAGGTGAGGGAGAAAGCTTGCAAGAGGATGGGCAACAGATGAGGGGGTGGAAGGACGTGGAGGGCAAGACTAATTTGGGGAGAAGGATAACAGGAAATTGGTTAAGGGAGCTCAGACGGTATTGTGCAGCATAAATTACTGGTTCGGCTCAATGGTTTAAGGAGAGGATTTAGTTTGCTCTCTAAACCTCCATCAAACTTTAAAAAAAACACCCACAAGTCCCCCCTTCGATATAAATTTGTAAATTTTTCGGTAGAAAAATTTCCCGGCCGAAGACCGTTTCCTCTTTAAATACAGGCTCGCTTTCGCTCGCCAGGAAAAAAATCGACCCTAAATGGCACGAAAGGTCTTAATATTGGCAAAGAAATGGGGCAACAGGTCTGAATATCGCCAAACTAATGGGGCGAATGTCTTGAAATCTCATAACTAATAGGGCTAAACATGAGGGAGGAGGAGGACTCGAAAAAGCAACTGCCTCCCCTTAAAGGATTGTGACTGGTGAATAAGAGAATAACACGAGTAAAGGGCAACATATCATATGTAAGCATAATATCGGTACCTATAGCATCCATCATAACATCTTATAACTTATTTTTGTGTAGTTGAAATACATAACCACACACAAACGATGGTTGAACACTACACTCCCGGTCAGAGCGTTTAACCCCTTCACCACCAGTACGTAATTTTCATCATATTCTGGTTACCATTAGACGATTTTCTTTAGTTTGTATTGTACCTTTACGACTGAAATGGGTAAATACGATTTCAATAAACCCTCTGAGTAACATAGGTCGTTCTTAAACTGCATACATTTTTCTAATGTTAGCAAGAATCAAAGGTAAACATGTGTCATGGTGATGAAGGGGTTAACAGTTCAAGTACAAGGGCCCGGCTATGAAATACCTGGTGTTTTGTTTTACGACTTAATGGATGCCATAATTACATTATGACTGAAATATCTGTAATATTTCAATTATTTTTGCCAAGGATCATAAGTGAAGTTCTACCATTTACGTGATGGTGACCAAAATATGTTGTGGTTATACATGATAATATCCTTACAGTTATAACAAGTGTTTTATTTGAAAAAAAAAAAAAAAAAAAAAAAAAAATAAAAAAAAAAAAAAAAAAAAATATATATATATATATATATATATATATATATATATATATATATATATATATATATATATATATATATATATATATATATATATATACTGTATATATATATATATATATATATATATATATATATATATATATATATATATACTGTATATATATATATATATATATATATATATAATAATTGGTCAAATAGGCAATATCGGTTCAAGTTTGTTTTGTGATTTATCATATTTCGTGTAGTGCATTGAAGGAAGCAGATACACACTGTAATTTGAAGAAAAAAGTAACTGCATTCTAATGGACTGAATTTTAATTATTTATTTATTCAGCTTTAAGACTCACTGAGTGTGCAAGCCATATAAGAGTAGGCCTATTCGATTTTATTTGATGTTAGTTAACATGTCAACAAATGTAGCAATAACGTTGTAAGCTTATCTGGTAATATTAGCAATTTTAGAACATGTGCAATTAATAATACGAGACACAAGTCATCTTGTACTTTTACACGTTTCATGCACAAGAAATATATATCATCTGGAACCTCTTTGTACCCTTCGCCATATATTTTGTTTAGCTCTGAACTCTATTCTAAGCCCCATTGTGAATGTGCTTATAGGCGGTGGTGAACCTCGACCAGTACTTCATCTTGACCTTGTTGCACATTTGTCCAAGGGTTATCTCTGTATCAGCTATCTTTAGTTGTCTCACCTATCTGGCCATTTATCTTAGCATCTCCTTCTTTGTAGCTCATGCTCTCCATCTTCACTAATTAATATGCAGGACAGTCTATAACAAACTATAATTGCTTAATTTACTCTTGGTTTCATAGGACATACAGAGGTCTTGGGGAGGCAGACTTAAAATAAATGTCTTCTAATTGAATGAGTTAAATAGAAGATACCAAGTGACTATAAAATAATTGTCTAATAATTAACAAAATAAAATGTGGTAGTCATTCAAGTACGTAAACACATACACAACATAATGCCACTGGTTTAACTTTTCCAATCAACGATATCCAGTAGTGACCGCAGACATTATCAGCAAACTGAATAATGTTAATCAAGCCCATCCTCGCATGGTCTTCCTATCCACTCTGTTTACTACTCATTATTACCTATAGTATAATCGAAAAGTGGTAAATGAAGTGCTTCCCTGAGTGACAAATGGTTACACATTGATCTTAACCCTTTGAAGCTCCGATGCGTTTTAGCAGTTTATTTTGGCTATCATTAGACGACTTTATGCAGCTTAGGAAGTATCTGTGGGTATTAAAAGGGTAAATACCATCTCAATCAACCCTTTGACTTCCATATGCCGTTACTAATATGAATGAAATCGTCTAATAGTAGCCAGACACATAAGAGAAGCGCGTATTGGAGCTTGAAAGGATTAATAGCGGAATATTTAAGAAAGGAGTGTAGGAGACATTACATGCAATTTCATTGTTTTGGCCATTTTATCAATATCCAAGCTCATAATACGAATTTAGTGTCTGTATTAAAGTTACAAGATATATGACGCAATGTAAGGACTGGGTTTGGCCAGCATCTCGTTTGCCAGTCTGTGCCCCCTCTCATAGAGTATAAGTAAATGTCAATTCTTGCAAGTACTCGAATCTGTAATAAATATTAATAAAACAAATACAAAGTTAAACATAATATAATGACTATATATACTTTGTGTTGGGAGCAGGCAAGGGTGCAATAAGAGAAGCTACGGACCCATAAGATATCTGCAGGTGACTATCTACTCTGAGGGTCATTATCTGTGGCCATTAATCACCTGGTTCAGATAAAACTTAAAAGGCTGTATACTGCACTTTAAAGAGAAAGTATCTGCAATCGTCGTTCTAGCCTCGTTAGGAGGAAACATTCGAAACCTTCTTTAACCCGTTCTGTACCAGCGACGTCTCTGTATTTAGACAATTTTGTGCAGTTTAAGAAAGATCTGTGGTAGTAAAAAGGGCTAAGTGGGATTATTGAAGTCTGTTAATTAAGTGCTGGAAGCCCTTTCTAAACTGAATACAATCGTCTAACAGGTGCCAGGATAAAGTTAAAAGGACGGCGCCGGTAATGAAAGGGTTAAGCCAATTAACTCAAGAGGAAGGCTTTACGATCCATTAGCAGTTCAGATAAAACTTTTAGCTCCATTGATAACCCTTTTCCGTGTACTTGCAATAAAGTACTCGGAATGCTTAGACAGACTATTTTTTGTTTTGTTTTATTTGATTATAATGAGGTTACTGTAACAGCTCATTATATACAAACCCGTCTGTTAAACTTTATCTGTAAGAATATTTTAACAAGAACTCTCGCAAATATGTTTGTTTTATCTCGTTATATATATTGGCATTGAATTAGAACCGCCACGCACAAGCTTCTTGTGGTGACCACCGTCGGAAAATTGTCGCAGGACCCTAGGACAAGTGGTAATTTACTTGGTAACTCAACAATATAATAAGCTTCGTTTAAAAGACACTCCATTCACAAATGGTATTTTTTTGGTAGTAACATATCTATTTGTGCACACACAATTAATATATGTATCAACTATAACCCTATAATCATTACACAAGCCTTTACACGTCTTCCCATTCTCTCTCTCTCTCTCTCTCTCTCTCTCTCTCTCTCTCTCTCTCTCTCTCTCTCTCTCTCTTTCATAAAAACCCTACCCAGCTTACCTCCCTGGTCATCTAGTTTTTACCTATTTCAGCGCCCTTCCCTCACGAATCAAGGTAGTGGTGATGGGAGGTAGAGGCCCTACGGTAACAGAGTTCTACCACCCTCCGGCATATTGGCGCTAGTGTTGGCACTAGCCTTTCATCTTTCATCTGTATCCATGCCTATTATAAACATAGGGGAATACTGGTACAGGATAGTTTGTTCGGTCATTAAATATAAATATTGTATGATAAGAAATAATATCACCTGATTACTTGATATTAACGATACCAAAATGGCGTCCCGAGAAGTAATCAGCCAAACTCTCTTCCTATAGGATCTCATATGGGAGGGGCCAATTTGCATTTTTATGATCCTGGCAATTAATCCCAAATGGTGGTGATGGATGTGGACAGACAACAGGGTGGTGAAAGGGAAGGTTGGATTCATGGGGTATTAGCAACTGATGGACGTGTATCCTATGCAGATCCTTATGTAAAGTGGCTTATGGTGAGCGACCCAGAAATAAGGGGCTACGAGCTTTAATGGCGTATTAAAACCGAGGAACATGTGTGGAAAGAGTCATGTAAGGAGGCATAGTCATGTTGGGAGGTGTATGATTAGCGAACCGGTTAGGCTAAGAGAATGAATAGGTAGCACATAGAGAGGTCTATGGTTAGCGATTCGGAAAAGACTAAGCTATGTGGTATTAGAAATTGGGCGATATGAATGCAAATCGTTATGCAAAGCGGAGATAAATTGGCGGTTCGGATGAGGCTAATTATTACAATTGGCGACAGGAATTTGAATCCACTCTTTGATATTACCTTATTTTACCTTTGTGGATGAAGGAGACAAAAGGCAAAACTGCCTGTGACGAGTGCCTCCCCCAGAGTTGAAAGAGTGACAGGGCCAACATCATATAAAAGATAAAACATTGTATGATTGATTTACAATGATAATTTGCTATAAAACCGTTAATTTGGTAAATGTAAACATTTTCTGATCGTGAAATAATATAATAACTATATATATCATGTATGCACTCGATTATAAAAAAAGGAAATTCAAATAAAAATAACTAACTGAAGTTGAGAAATATGCCCATTATGAGCAACCTCACGATGCTCAACGCGACAATGCAACTCATAACTCACAATTACTTAAGACCCCCGTATGACTCAACCTTAGTGATATGCAAGATGAGCACCAGAGAAGGACCGCCGTACCCTCCGTGACACTACTCAGAACATTGTCAATGGCACGGATAGAATGATAAAGGAGGTACGATCAAATATTATAATAATACCTTAATGAAAATTAAAACATGTTTACTCTCGAATACCGGAAAACAAAAGCTAATACAAACAATCTTATTTAAGTGATTAAAAGTGTATGTTGATAAACATATATCGAATTGCACTTTGATCACTTCGAAAGACTACAATTTATATGTGAACTCCCGGTACTATAAAAAATACTATTTGTAATAATAGTCATTACATTACTATGAGAATAGTGATCCAGAAAAGCTGCTATTACCAATTGTATATCAGGCAAGATTTCTATCAGATAAAAATAAATTTTAATTATGATGCAGAACTGTACTCACACATAGAGAATGAAAACGCATAGTAAAATTCAACAAACCAATGAACAGGTTAAGTATGTATATTATGCTTGCTACTTTGGAAAAGTAAAGTAAAGTATTTTGTTTGCCATTGTCCTACTTTGAAAAGGTAAAATCGCGTAACTAAACGTAGTACAAGGTCATTTCGATTATTTTGCCGGGTGAACTGCAATACTTTACAGACAATATTATTTTGTCAATCCCTTAAAGATTTAGAAAGTCCGGTACAAGTAACATTTCATGCAGTGAGCGTGGACAAATCGCCGGTGCAGTTGGTCAGGTGTTGCAGATGAGGCTGTGCTTGTTGCAGATGGTTGATAAGATAAGGTCATTGTTGAGAGCTGCCTGGGTAAAGTGGGGTCGTCACGTCTGGGAAGGAGGGGGTCCAGGCCGATCCTTCCCTGTCGCAACTCATCCTACTTGGTATTCAGGAGGCAAATTCATGGCTCCTCAATCCTCATTTGTCCCACCGCTAGCTATTCAAGATTAGATGTACAAGACCTCCCGGCTCAGAATTATTGGTTTCCAAGACGGATAAAGGCTGTTATCTGCGATGCTATGGGTGTCAGCTCTAGTTTATAGGCCTCCTTCATTCGATTCTTCCCCATTATCACATTAGGAACAGTACCCTGCTGGGGCGATTACGGAAAACACTAGAGTTTGGCACTTGTTGTTTTAAGAAATACGTATCCAATGTTTCATATAGTTATGATAGTGCATACTGCTATGAAGAACAAGCTTAAGTTGTATGCTAATACTAGTTGTAATTTTAAATAGTTTTCCTAAATGAAAATATTATTATCGATTGCATACAACTTTACCCAAATGCGTAATATTCGCTTAAATTAAACTGTCATCCAACCATCACTGGTTTATCTCAAAGTGTTATACATTTGGGGTGTCGGTGTAAATATTGACTAAATACTATACACATTGACTCCTAGCAAATTCGAAGGAAAACCAAAGAAGCGAGAAAATAACAATGCAAATTTGATTTGATTAGAAAGGATTAAACGAGGCAAGCAACAACACATATGTTGATCTTCACTAAACTGCTTGTTGATAGGTCAGCATGGGGTAAGTTGAATTGCCCATGGAAAGCAACTTGCGGGGGAGTACACAGGAGTACAAAGGAAATCAAGCAACAACAGATCTTGCGAACCCCTCGAGGTTATTTGCTCTCTAAGTTATTGCTGTTTTAAGCGCTCAACAGTTTCTCAGAGAGGCTATGGTAAGGTGTGAATTCAATTAGGCCAATAAAATAACAGGTGTAGCAGAGTGGTCTTGCCACTGGACTGGTAATCCAATGGACCCGGGTTCGAATCCCAATATGTCAATGGGAAGATATTATTGGGATGAAATTTCTGCTGTACTTAGTTTCAGTGCATTACACAGCACACCGAAATGCCAAAAAAATACCCTCATTGTTCCCTGATTAAATAGCACTGTATGAATATTCCCATATTCAAAATATGCTACAGTGGGGCAATGCCTAGTGAGTTAATTGCTCAATAGGTGGCGTTCTGAGAGTGAGGGTCCGAGTCTGGGGAATGAGACTGTGAAGCGCAGAGGCGGAGCAGCTTCAGAGATGGGATTGCTTCGAGCCAGAGTGCTTCGCATGTCTCACTCCCTATACTGGGACAAGACCTCACGGGCCTCACCGTGTTCAGCGGTTGAGTGTGCAGGCTCTCAGCCTATGCCCGAGAGGGAGTAGTTGGAAGAAGAAAAAAAAAAAAAAAATATATTTACAAATGCAGTCATCGATGGGTTTCGGGCAAGGTGCTTGTCTAGGCGAACTTAAAAGAATAAACGGTGTTGTTGTCTATAACATCTCTGGGAAGCACATTCCACAGATTGACAACTCGATTAAAGAAGAAGTTCTTAGATTCATGCGAGTTAACTGGGAAGGGTTGGGGGCGGGGGGGTCATGATCAGCAGACATACACAAATTAGTCTCAGTGACCTTTGCTAACAGCCTACTAAAAACATCCATTTAGATCAATTCTCACAACCTTGCTTATTATCACTTTACGTTCATTCGAAATATATATTCATTGGTATGTCACGTCAATTTCTAAAGTGTCATCAATGTCCTTTTCTTCTAATAAGAGACATTTGGCGATATGGTTATGGCATTCTTACTGTCTATTATTATAGTAGAGAAACATTTACGCGAGGTACAGAAGTTATTCACAACTTAACCTGTATACTTATGCATAGATTCTGATGATAATATATATTAGGAAAGAGTCACACGTTTGTTGGAGATTCAGCGTTTGTGTGTGTGTGTGTGTGTGAGAGAGAGAGAGAGAGAGAGAGAGAGAGAGAGAGAGAGAGAGAGAGAGAGAGAGAGAGAGAGAGAGAGAGAGAGAGAGAGAGAGAGAGAGAGAGAGAGAGAGAGAGAGAGAGAGAGAGAAAGAGAGAGAGAGAGAGAGAGAGAGAGAGAGAGAGAGAGAGCGAGCGAGAGCGAGAACAAGAGAGGAGGAGAGAAAATAAGAGAGAGACCATATAATTTCGAGCGGTCATCCCGTTTTTGCCTCCCCCCAGTCCGCTCAGCCGAGGCTCTCGGTGGCCTCGGCTCAGCCCCCGCCCTGTCCGCCCTCCTGGTGCGTGTGTTCAGCATCAGTGAACATTATGGAGCATCCCTTGATATACAGGTCAGGGGGGTCACCTGCTTTTTTTGTATCTCCTTTCCTCTCTTTCTCTGGCTTGTATCCATTCGGCCCCATTCAGCCTACTGTTTTAAGACGTTTATTCCCATCCAGGTGTCGAGTTTTTCATGGCGAGTGATAGCGAGCGAGCATTATATGAAGAAATCCGGCTTCGCCGGAGAAATGTTTCCATACAAAAATGTAAAAAATTAGCCTGCTGTCAAAAACATTTTAAAACAATATGTTGGCTCGCTACCGCCCGCCACGAAAAAATCGACACCTGGATGGGGATAAACGTTTTAAAACAGTAGGCTGAATGGAGTCGAACGGATACAAGCCAGAGAAATAGAGAAAAGGAGATAAAAAAAGCAGGTGACCCATTAAGTTGCGGGGGTTTTGTACCTCAGAGCTGAACGAGTGATTGTGATCTTTGATTCGCCCGCTAGAACTGAAGTGGACGTGAGAATTACAAACTGTAAAATGAAGCAGCGTTTTATTCATATTGTTTTTTTTGGGGTGTGTTATTACTATTATATTTTCTTATTAATTATTATTGTTAGTTGTATTTATATTATTAATATTTGTATATATTATTTTTATTATTATTATTATTATTATTAATATTGTTTAAATTGGCAATCGTACGTTACTCTTATCTACATTGAGAACTATTTAAATATCGACAAATACTAAACACTTCGAAATACTGTAAGGCTTTTAAGTTTTTCTCTCTCTCTCTCTCTCTCTCTCTCTCTCTCTCCCAGAGAAAGTGCCACAAACCCCAACAAATTCTAAAGTTCCGTAAATAAAAATAAACAGATCAAAAGCGGAATCGGACCGCTAATAGAAGATGGCCAGACAATAACAGGTGACGCAAACACGGCAAATCTGCTCAACAAATATTTTGGCTCAGTTTTCACAGAAGAAATTATGGATCATACCCTTGAAAATAACACCTCAACTCATGTGATAGGAGATTTCACCATCAGTGTTAGCGAAGTACAAAGCAAATTGAGTAATTTAAATGTAAATAAGACCCCGGGACCCGACATGCTCCACCCGAAAATAATTAAGAATGTTAAGGACGAAATAGCAAAACCCCTGACACAACTATTTAACTTATCATTACTACAGGGGATTGTACCGAGTGATTGAAAAGATGCGAACATTACGCCGATATACAAGAAGGGTAGCAAGGCCAAAGCGAGTAATTACAGACCAATTAGTCTAACTTCAATTGTAGGAAAAATCATGGAAAAAATCCTTAGAGATAAGATAGTAGATTACCTCGAATCAAACAACCTAATCAAAAATAGTCAACACGGCTTTAGATCAAATAAGTCATGCCTAACAAATTTGATTGAATTTTATAACAAACTATTCACATATAACGACATGACGAAATCACTAGATATAATCTTCTTGGACTTTCAAAAAGCTTTCGACAAGGTGCCTCACCGAAAACTATTGGCTAAACTGGAGAGGATAGGTATCAAAGGTGAAATTCATTCTTGGATAACAAATTGGCTTACAGACAGAAGACAGAGAGTGGTGATAAATGGAGTGGAATCGGAGTGGGAGCCTGTCACTAGTGGAGTTCCACAGGGTTCAGTCCTTGGACCGGTCCTGTTTCTCATTTACATTAACGATATTGATGTAGGGGTAAACAACACCATTTCCAAATTCGCCGACGATACAAAAATAGGAAATACAGTCCTGAACGAAGATGATAGAAATGCGTTGCAATCTGATTTAAACAAGATATCAGAGTGGTCGAAAAAAATGGCAGATGCCCTTCAATGTCGATAAATGTCAGGTGCTGCAGGTTGGTAGCAGAAATATGAAATACAAATACGAAATGAATGGCAAACAAATAAAAACCGCAACGGTAGTAAAAGACCTAGGGGTACTAATATCTGAAAACCTAAAAACTTCCGACCAATGTATAGCAGCTGCAAATAAGGCAAACATAGCATTGGGCTTTATTAAACACATATATTTTCACAGCAATTGTTCCGAGGAACTTGCTTCAATTGTGCCGCCTCTCCACATCTTTCCCCGTAGAACTAGGGCAGCTGAGAGCGCCCATGAATTTACACTTTCTCCTCCACAATGCAAAACTTCTGCTTATCAGAATTCATTTATCCCCAGAGCTACTACTCTTTGGAATTCACTTCCCTCGAATTGCTTTCCACAAACTTACAATCTACAAATGTTTAAATCCAGTTGTTACAAACATTTTATGAATGGAGGATGCCTTTAGGCACATGGACCTTTTTGTTTTATCTGTGTTTTTCCTTCCTCCGTTCATTGTCTCTTAAAAAAAAAAAAAAAAAAAAAAACGAAAATTTACATATAAACATGAAAACGTAATAGTGCCACTGTTCAAAAGTATGGTGAGGCCCCACCTTGAATATGGTGTGCAGTTCTGGTCACCTTATCTGATCAAGGACATTGTAAGACTCGAGTCAGTACAGCGTAGAGCGACGAAGATGATACCCTCATTAAGAAATAAACCATATGAAGAAAGACTTAAACGATTGAACCTGTTCTCATTAAAAAAGAGGAGGTTGAGGGGTCAGCTTATTGAGTGCTTTAAGATACTAAAAGGTTTCGACAAAGTCGATGTAAATGCACTATTCACATTAAACAATACTAATCAAACTCGCGGACATGGAATGAAATTAAAAACCAAAAAGGCAAACCTAGATGTCACAAAGAGTTTCTTCACCTACAGTGTGGCGACAAACTACCAGCGAGAGTGGTGGAGAGCGACACAATAAACGCTTTCAAGGGAAGGCTTGACCTCTATCTGCAGAGGGCTGGGGTGATATGAAAAAAAAAAAAAAAAAAAAAAAAATATGTATGTGTATGTGTGTGCACTGTACAGTATGTATATATATACTGTATATATATGTATGTATGTGTGTATGTATGTATGTGTATATGTGTGTGTGTGTGTGTATGTGTGTATATGTATGTACCGGTGTATATATATATATATATATATATATATATATATATATATATATATATGTGTGTATATATAGTTTGTAAGGCCAGACTGCCTAGTAAGGACCTTGAGGTCTGTGTGGTCTGTGTATCTATGTAGCTCTATGTAGCTCTATGTAGCTCTCTCTCTCTCTCTCTTTGTGTGAAGCTTAGTGAATGATTAGTCGAGTTTTTACCACTTAGGAATCTGGGCTGGGCTCATAACCTGTAATATATGGGGTTTGTATTGATGATTAGACGATAACGCCGCCCGAGGGAGGCAACCACTCGACCATAGTGGGTTGGATCCCTCTCCCTATCACCAAACTGTGTCTGGTGAGGGTGAGGGTGTGGATGAGGTGAGGGTGAGGGTTTGGATGAGATGAGGGTGAGGTTGAGGGTGAGGGTGAGGGTGGTTACTTGGCTGGTAGTGATATAAATAGGATGGTGGCGGTGATAAGGGCGGGGGAGGTGTTAGAGTGAGGGTGAGGGTGGTTACTTGGCTATGAGTGATATAAATAGACCTGTCAAAGTCAATTTAATCAATTTTCAATAAACGTCTTTACCCTATTATTAATATTCGTCCAGATGTTTGCATAAACTCTTATCCGAGATTGTAATGTTTTTCATTTTTGTTATCAATATATGTTGTATTTCATTCTGTTCAATAGAAAAAATAAATAATACTGTCCCACAAATAGAATGATCTCTGAGATGTGTTGTGGTGGCTTTCAGGTGGAAATTTAACCCGGAGGTGAGATTGAATCAGACGTGAGTGTGCGTGCGTGCGTGTGTGTGTGTGCGTGTGTGTGTGTGTGCGGTGTGTGTGTATGTGTGTGCATGTGCGTGCGTGTGTGCGTTTGTGTGTGCAGCGGTGGCGAACTAGTATAAGTGCAGCCCGGATGTGGTAAAAAACATAATCTGACGTGTCACTTGACGTAAATGTTAACTCGGGCGTTATTGGCCATTAGACGCGCGTGTTGGTGTTGCCTGCTCATCACATAGGCATGCAAGCATAGTCACATGAAAAAAGAGAGAGAGAGAGAGAGAGAGAGAGAGAGAGAGAGAGAGAGAGAGAGAGAGAGAGAGAGAGAGAGAGAGAGAGAGAGAGAGAGAGAGAGAGAGAGAGAATCTGAAATCAGTAGCTTACACGCTGTAATTAGGTATATACAGTATGTCGTGAGCAACACCTGATTATATATATATATAATATCTATCCTAGTAATATTTTGGCAGGCAGGGATATATTTAGAGATCAACCGGCGACCTTACCCGTGCCAACCAACCCCTAGGTCACCATAACTTATTGCACTGCCGGATTCAAAAATTCCATGGCCATATTATTATTGTTAGTAGTCCATTAATATAACTAGGTACGCTGCGTTGTAGGAGTGTCAGGTTAATGCACAGTTCGTTAATTATACTTATTTTAACGAAATGTTGATTGTGATCTTATAAAGTTTATGTTTGCTTACACCTGACACACGACTAATTAAGTTTGTCGGTAGCTCAACATTATAAAGGTGTATTTGATTTTTGTTCACAATACTGGAATAATTCTGCTAGTACTGTTAACAAAAGACCCACCAATCTACTTGCCCATCCATCAATATCTTGAGAGAGAGTCTGCTTTTCGCTCAGCCATAACGGTGTTACTTAACTGCGCCTAACAGTTACCATATATGTAATAAACACTGTTATGCAAATCGTAGTGTGTTTTCAATATGTGATACACTATCTTGGTTTAGGACCTTACTTGGCATGCATTAAATACAAATTACACAACTATTTCAATTATCTAGATCTTAGAGAAAGCAATCATGATTCTAACGAGTATAGATTGAACGCAAATTAACAAAGAACAATAACTCATATGTAAGTGATGTAGGCCTACTCAGGTGTCGCATGGCCGACACTGAAAATGACGAAAAGGCAGAAACATTTCATATATATCGCGAAATGGGGCATTTTATGCATACTGTATATACATTGCTATATTTATACACCCATACTTACATAAATTATATATGATGTTTACTGACAAATTTCATCCACTGATTTGTTCTCATGATTATAATCGCACAATAAAACCCCTAAATGTTTTAGACTTTCAAATGTGGATATATAATTAAATATACTCTTGGTGGAATATAACAAAACAAAATCCCCACCAGGAGTACCATAACAGCGCGCACCACCTTTCTGACCCCATTGAAATGACATAGAAGTGTATAAATGTTGTCTGCACCGGGGATACCATTAACCTTTTTGCTGGAGGAAGAGGAAAGTGTTTTGCCTGTTATTATATTAGTTCGTCCGTTTACGAATTTCCTTCAGATTCGTGTTCGTAGTCTATCCAAATGTCTGTATCTATCTATCTATCTATCTATCTATCTATCTATCTATCTGTTGCTGGACACCTTGCTCTTCTTTATGTGGGTGGCCATACACAAATCACCCCCAAGTGGACCTATACCTTATGAGAAGGACAACCCGTGGCAGTTTATTTATAGACTTACAGGATTGACCACTTAATATAGAATCCGTTCAATTCCAACGCCTTCTATGTATATGTTTAGCACTATTTTCTACAGTGTTATGCGGATAGTCCATCCACAAACCGGCTTCACCCTTAGGTAAGCAGTTCATAGTACAAATATGTTATAGTCGGATTCGTTGTTGCAATTTCCCACTTGCAAGCTTCTGGCTATACAGAAGTTAGAGGTATTTAGGCTTATATCCATTATTAACACAATATCTATAATACGGTTGTAGTGCATTTATACAAAATAATATTCAGCAATGTTTTAATCTTTCAAAAATTCCTATTTATTTAAACCGCTATTGGCTGCTCGCTTCACTCTTGTTGTTATTGTTCTTGTTCTTCTGCTTGTCGGACTGGATAAACCAAAATAGTCGTCAGGGAGGAGACAGACTATTGGGAGAAAATGGAGTTGTAGTGGCTGGTTATTGAAAACGTTCGTCCTAGGCCTTCAGTGCTTTTCAACGCATGTTTAAAAGACAAATCACACCAGAGAATGAGTGTAATATTTTCCTACATTAATTCTATCTATCTATCTATCTATTGCCTGACGCCGTGATCCCCGAAGGGGTGGCCACGAACGAACCGCCCCCATGCACCTCTGTCCCCAGTCAGTCAACGCCCCTCCCCCCAACCAGCACCGCCTTCGTTCATGTAGTTCCTCACTCCATCCTTCCACCTCATATTCGGTCTACCTCTCCCCCTCTGTCCCTCCACCTCGCTCTCGTACACCCTCTTAGTCATTCTCTCGCTTTCCATACGTTCCATATGGCTGAACCATCTCAAGTTGTTCCTTTTCACACTTTCCAGCACATCTACCTCCACACCACACCTCCTTCTTACTTCCTCATTAGTCTGTCTAACCCTCCATGTAACTCCGCACGCACTCCTTAAGTAATTCATTAATACATTAATTCATAACCAAAATTACTAAAATTATATATAATAATATGCGATGTTGTTCGATAGATAAAAAAGAAAAAGAAAACAAATTGTGACAAGAAATAGTATGTGTGAAACGGTGGAACGAGGTATAGAACAGCATTACTAGAGTGGTTGTCGAAGAGAGAGAGAGAGAGAGAGAGAGAGAGAGAGAGAGAGAGAGAGAGAGAGAGAGAGAGAGAGAGAGAGAGAGAGAGAGAGAGAGAGAGAGAGCAAACGTTAACAAATCCATACTGTACAGAGATTCCACAAACGAAACACTAACGGGAACATAGCTCCATAAACCGCAAATACTGCCCGCTAACGTAAATTAATCGACGAACCACAAACTGCCGCAGCCTCACTCAGGGCCACCGCAGATCTCCTGCGGCGGCACAGTTGGGAAGCCGCAGGTAGTGTTGGTTAGACACCCTTCAGGAAACAAAAACTGGACAGCTGAAGACATTTTGTTAATTTTTAATAAGACAATAAGCCAATGCAGTAATGCAAATATTACTAATAATGAATTACTCGCGTGTCATTACCATTTCAGTAAGGATGCTATTGAGTTGACTGTATTTTTGGTATCAGTAGTGTAATTTATGCACAAGCAAGGTTGTCGAGTGCAGACATTTACCCCATTTTGAGTTATAGTCCAACCTCTGTTTCCTGAAGGGTTGGTACTGGCGGTGAAAGGCCAGGATGACCACGACTGCTGACTAATGTAGTGGCTGAAGCGGCCGCCGCCTTAGGTGGTAAAGGTCGACTGGAGGATAAGGCTTCTAAAATATTCATATAACAGATTGGGTTAAATATTGGCATTCTGGCATATTTGTTTATCGTCAGCGAGTGAAGACAGTAGTATTGACACAATTTCGTAAAGAAACATAGTTTATGTTCATATGCAATATGGCTTGATGGCGTAATGCATAAGTGCGCGGAATTTCGACGTGAGTATCCTAGGTTCGAGTCCTTGGAGTGCCACATGAAGTTGTTGATTTCATTAATTGAGTTTAGAAGTGAAGTTGGTTGGTAAAACAAAGGGGAGTGACGAGCCTGCAACTGAGTATTTCCCATCAACATTAATATGGAGGCAACCGAGCATCGGTTCCTTCCTAGTAGCCCTGGTGTTCAGTGGTCGGGCTCTCATGATATATTGAGTAGCGGTGAAGTAGCGGCCGCCTTGCAGATGTTACTCTCGGTATTGGTAATGAGAACAGGCAATGGAAATGTTCTTATGATGTTATACACACATATAAACAGAGTTTTGTTGGATACTCTATACTCATTAACACATTCTGTTATATTTATGAGGGGAAAGAAAAACTGTTGAACATAGTTTTCGTCAAAAAAGGATATACTAATTACCTTTCGCCTTATATAAAAGTCCTACTACATATCATCCTTCTCACCTATTGTGTACGCCTCCTATATTAAATTCACTAGACATTGCCAGTTTACTATCAGTAAACTGTATATATGGATTTTTTTTCTAGCTAAGATAAATTATATTACAATTATCAAAGAAAGCCCTTACCTTAAGAGAAAACTAATATATAAAGATCATTAAAACAAAACAAAACAATGTTATCGTATCATACTGTCACACCGGAAAGAAGGAGTAGGAAATTCCTCTTGTGTACCAAGTGTATCTTTGAAATGACATGGAAAAAAAAAAAAAAAAAAAAAAAAATCCAAGAGGTTATGTCGCTATTAGTTCCAGCAGGTACTCCACAAGTCACTAGGGTCGACCTGGTATTACAATAGTTGATGAATGTTGACGTCCGGTGCACAAATTCCGTTCTTTACTGTAAACATGCCAATTTGTTCAGCTGACGGAAAGCTGCCACGTTCTCATGTTGATTATCGTAATCATGTACTTAGCCTTTAATTGTCTCGATGGTGTGATGCTTAGCGTGTTTAAGATTGTTTTTGGTAACTCATGTTCGAATCCCGGTAAAATCACATGCTTTCATTGATTTCACTGGGAAGTGTTTGGTGTTGGGAGTGAAATTAAGAAATTAAATTATTACTTAGCTATTTTACAGATTGTGTAGCGAAATGTTTTGCTAACTAGAGAGACACTCAGGAGAGCACGTACCTCCACCTATGGCGTATACACTGGCGGAGGCATGCACGCTACCTATTGTCTCCTAAAAGGACCTACTTCTTCCTTAGCGCATAATCTGTCGGCCCATGAACTTTCGTGAATATCGGTTCATAACTTCTTGAGATATCTTGTTCACTGACAAGCAAAGACATACAAACAAAAAAACTTAACGGAGGCGAAAACATAATGTCAGTCTTCGTTGGCGGAGGTAATTACGAAAACCTGGCAGTATTATAATAAACACATAACAGTTTCATATTGTTGCTATGTGATAAAATTTTCCGCCAGGTGAAAGATGGAATGACACAAACTAATGTTATTCCGGTAGCATTCAAGGAGACTACTGCAGGACTCTCTTTCTTCTTCTTCTTACCTCTGACCGGGTATAGGCTATCCTAGTGTTTACTAGCCTATAGCCCTATACCCCTTTGGAAGGACATTAACCTAACCTAACAACCTTACCTAACCTATCCTAGTATTATAGGTGGGGGTGCCGCCCCCACACCCCCGCTTTGACTTAGATTTGTGGTGTATTTGTCTGTGAAGTGGGTATTTTTCAATTTGTTGATAACGAAAATCCTCCATGCGGACTATATGGAGAAAAATATGGCGAATCTATTGGTGCCTATTTTCCCTAATAAATTGTTTCTCATAACGTCGCACTAGTGTCCTTGAATATTATCGCCTCTCCTACCTTACCGTGACCCCTGATATTCATAGACTCGTACATGTTAGATGTGCAAAACGTGCATATTTCTACCACCAGATGGCGCAATGTAAGGTGTGTAGTTGTGAGGGCGTAGGGTGATAGGGGAAAGAAGGGGTTAGAGCTGTTATGCAGGGGAGGCGATAGGATTTTTGCCACGGACATTACCTAATACTAAGTGTCATTTAGAAATATCAGACATTGCGATAAATGAACTTTTCGATCACTCGCCACCAGCTGCATCCTATCTACACGGGTATGGAAACGGCTTCCCTTAAATTCGTATCAAACATTGTATTCGGAACCTGCCTTTAGAACTTCCTGCGTGACATTATGATCCATTGAACTATTTTTTCAATGTTTGACATTTGCCCGCCCTAAATCTCAACAACAAACTAGGGTAAGCACAATGACAAATACCTGGAGCAATTAAATTTTACGATGGCCTTTAAAAGAGATTATATGACACACTGGTTGTTTTTATCTATTCTCTGTTACAGACAACACATGGGGCTGACCTATGCGTGAGTCAAAATGTCAGGAGTGTCAAAGGGGGGCAGTTGCTGATCATAATAAGCGAACGTTAGTTTATGTTTCTATATTTTATTAGAACGTTCAATGTATTTTAGTGTCCTCTATGAAGCAGTCGCCGTTGATAAAATACTTGTATTTAGATTATTCAGAGAATTATAAGCGTTCTACGGAAAGGAATATTTAGAATACTATAAGTAACAATTAAGTCTTATTTTTAGCTTCATTTGTAAATGTGCAAGTTTGACAGTCAGTACATGTGAAGAAGTTTCCTTTATGACAGACGCTTTAATGGCATCATAGATAATTATAAAAATAGACACAAAATATTTGTCGCACTGTGACATTATGCCCTTGCTGGATGTAACGATGTTATGTGGTAATCATTATTGACAAATTGTTTTTTGAATAATCATTTGCCTGGGTTGCATACTCCATTAATTATAATTAGGTGAATATATGGTAAAATTCTAGTTTCACGTACACAGCGACAAAAGGGAGGCGCCGTTGTAAAGGCATAGCTTCCCGACCAACTATGAAGATCAGGGAAATTGCTGGGTAAAAGACGTAATATAATGATAATAAACTACATTAACGACATTAGCCTAACCTAACAACCTTACCTAACCTAACCTAGTATTATGTAATAGCTATGGTGCCGCATATGGGGAGATTTTTTTTTTTTTTTTTACAGTAGGTATAATTCCTTATAATGCATTTCCGCCGCTTTGGACATATATAGGAATTAAGTATGGTATATGACAACTCAAAAGTAGCCATACAAATTTATGAGTATGCTGTGAAAGCGAAACTAGAATTAAACCGAATATATCTTAGCTACTAACTTCTATAACTCAAACAAGAATAATCGAACTAATATTAAAAAAAAAAAAAAAAAAAAAAAAAAAAAAAAAACTTGGGAAGAATCAACCAGGTAATAATTGTGGATATTTGCAACCCATTTTGATAATATTCAAGACCTCTTTCGCAGCCCTATTAGAAATAATTTATTAGGGAAAATAGGGACCAATAGACTCTCCATATTGTTTTCATTATAGTCCGCATGGAGGAATTTCGTTATCGACACTTGAAAAAACCCGATTACACCGAAAATAACACGAAAATAATGTCCCGAACGTAAACAAAGCATTGCACCCAATACATTCTTCGACCTGGGTCCTCTTCTTCTTGTTTTGAAAGATGCGGTGAGTACGATTCACCCAATAAATGGCTTGAACGTTACACACAAAAACGATATTATATTATATTATATTATATTAGGGTTAGGTTAGGTGATAATTATAGGGAATAGACTCGCAGCGTTATTATACATAATTTATTAGGGAAAGTGAAGCTCTATGGAATCCTTATAATATACTCACATAGATTCCGTTGTCGGAGAATAGTTTTGATAAGTTTTGTAACTCGATTTTGTCGATATAAATAGTCCCGCGCGTAAGCAAACTCAGTCTCGCAATCTTGAGAGCTCTGCTACGGACGTGTTCATGTTTACAAAAAGTGTTCGGAATGGAGTACACTCGCTACGGTAAAGTGTTATGTTCTACAAAGATGTTACTGTATGTCTAATATATGAACCCACAGTAGCTGGCATGCAAGGGCTAGTGTTGTATCCCACGTACTGGGTCTAGGTTAGGTTAGGTTGTTTGGTTAGGTTAATATACTAGGTCTCGGAAACAAGATTCGTAGTTGCGGTAGTATTTACATAAAAACTATAGTTAACTATCAAAACTATTCTCCCACAGTGGAATCTATGTGAGTATATTATAAGGATTCCATAGAGCTTCACTTTCCCTAATAAATTATGTATAATAACGCTGCGCTGCGAGTCTTTTCAAAAACATTATCGGTTAGGTTAAGTTAGGTTAATCTATTCTAATATAATATTTGTACATTTTGGAAGCGTGCATGGCCTCCCCACAATTTTCCTTACCTACTGTAAAAGCGCGATTCACCCAATAAATGGCGCCATTTGACGGAGTATCTTCAGATTAATGAATAATGGACAAGTTAATGCAAATCCTCCACTCAAACCATGAAAACAACAATTAAACACTATATTCCTTGGAAAAAATAAGTACCATACAAAATGTAAGTTATATTTTCAGGGAATCCTCAACTCATAACGTGATTAAAAAATACAAGACAAAAAAAGTCTTTGCAAAGGGCCCCATAAACACCCCCCCCCCCCACCACCAACAATAAAGATGAATAAGACTGCAAAAGAAATCTTCAATTATACCACCTGATACATTTTACTGAATTCGGCAAGACGCCCCAACACCCCAACTGAGTAAGGCACTGAGCTGAAATAGCGTAACATATAAGCTTACTTATCCTAAATTAACCTTGAAAAAATGCTGATAAAATTGCGGCCGTGTTTTGCCGCAACCCATATTTAATCCATAAAGCTTAAACTATGTTAGGTAGATTTAGGATTTAGGATGGGTTTAGTAAGTTTAGATAAATTAGGTATCAAGTGATCTTCGACAGAAATGAACTATCTAACTCGAATACATCACATCATAAGCCATTAGAAAAAGCTTAGTTTCCAAGTCCTTTTGAAATATGGGATTCTATTACAGACATACAAGAAAACAGAAAACAAAAATAAATGAAAACAGGAATATTCGGGTGCATAACATGTCTAGGATGGTACAATTAAATTTGTGTAAAAATGTAATAGACCCCGGACAGCCATTTTAACCCCAACCAAACAACCTTACCTAACCTATCCTAGTATTATGGTTTGGGGCTACCGCCCCCACACCCACGCTGGTTGAACCAAGAAAACATTGTATATCAAACCCCCCCCCCAAAAAAAAAAAACACACAACAAAATTAGTAAAAAAGCTGTCCGGAGTCTCTTCAATGTTTACCGAAATGTTATCTTAGCCTACAGTGTATAATTACCTTGTTTCCAGCGCAGAGCTTTTATGTCCCCGTAATTAGGTTGTGTGAGAGGTGTCAAGAGGCTTTCAGATCAAACCATCACGTCAACATTCACCCGTGCTTTCGCCATTCACTAGTTTACTTATCACTTTCAATGTCGAATTATTCACTAGATACACAACATAAATCTTTGCTTCCCCGAATCACGACAATGCTCTCATCAAAGACGCCTAATCCATTAAAACCTGCTATAACACTCTTGCCGCCAAAATAGTCAGCAGCATATACCCTGTCTCTCACCACGTTGGAGCAAAACTGATCCTGGGCTACGTAACAACCAATGAGTATTTAACAAGGAGATAGGACTATGCGATCTTTTGGTGGTAAGTCCCTGTTGCTAACTCCATCACACAGGACTCAACCATTCATAGAGTGTACAGCCAAGAGCGTAAATGGCGACACATCCATATGAATCAATACAAAATGCAAACGAGATAACACACTAATGTATTATAGCCCAAAATTCTTCATAACTTGGCTTTAAAGGTTCAGAGATTCGAATTGGTGTAGCTTTATATATGCTTACGGCTGTACAGTTGTAGAACAGAGTTTCTCACCCACTTTGCTAAAACAGATTGGAGTTCTCGAAAAGGAGCTCCAGTCCTGACGTTATTCTTGACTTACTGTGTGCTGGCTTAATAATCCAGAAGGGTTGATAGCCTATGAAGTTCTATTTTAATTAAACCTTTCTACTTCCCAACCCAATCCACTGACCAAAACTACATTTGGTCAGTGGATTGGAAAGTAGAAAAGGTTAATAAGTGGACATTGTTGTAGTAGTGTAAGTCTGTATGAATGAATGGTAATGCCTTTGCTTCAATCATGCAAAGTTAAAGAAGGCCCGTATTTCAAATTGTTATTACGTCTTGGAAACTCAATCATTACTCACGTCCGTCGTTCGAAAGCAAATATTCATTCATTCATATAGACATAGTTAGTTAAAATAGGACTTCAGAGGCTATCAACCCTTCTGGATTATTAAGCCAGCACACTGTAAGTCACCAATCGCGTGAGGACTGGAGCCCCTTTTCGAGAACTCCAGTCCCTTGAGACATACTCATTTTGCAAGGCTGCCACATTTGTTCAGGGGGTAGGGTAGGGAGGTAGGAAAGCGGGGGGGGGGGGGGGGAGGCAGAAACTCCTTACCACAACAGTTACTCTACATAGCACTTTTGAAAACTTTCATATGTTCGTATTTTAAGACTCAAAATTTCCCATTACCCATATATTTTCCCAGAATATAGTTTCCTTTCACTCTGAATTATTTTTATTAATTTGCATGCCCCTCAGTCAAGGTTGCCCATAATGATTGGATCTATCTATCTATTGCCTGACGCCGTGATCCCCGAAGGGGTGGTGCATCTTTCGAAGAATCTGTGTCAGTAAAAAGGTTTAAGTGAGATATTTCTAGGCCGGTTAACGCTGGAGGCCTTTTAAAACTGAATTTAACCGTCTAATAACAGCTAAAACTAGGTTAAAAAGACATCGCCGGTACAGAAGGGGTTGATGTTCATATTTGGACATGTAATATATAATTGGGTCAGCTTTACCAATAATGTATTAACAATTCCTACTGTGTTACTAAATATTTTGAAAATCAAACTCAAATTAGGACTTGGTACTATTTTATTTCACACACACACACACATATATATATATATATATATATATATATATATATATATATATATATATATATATATATATATTCTCAATATTATGTAGCCATAGAAACACACCAGCATGCATTTGTAGCGTACGATAATATATTTCTATTTTTAGATTAGTTTAGAAGTTTTAAATTTTGCTATTATATAGATATAATAGTACTTTCATTAATTACTAAATTGCGAACCCATGTTTTACTTATATTATCACAGTAAATTAGTTGCGCTTGAATTATGAAATCAAATACATATATTATTTTGGTCCGATATCTTATACATTTTGCAAGAGGCACGTGTGGGTACAATATAATGTTTATTTTCCAATTTCAACGACGAACCTACTTAAAAGTACTATCCTCCTTACATTTCAGTCACCATTAAAATATGCTTAGGGTATGCATGTTATTATACAAACCAAATCCCTTTCTGATGATTTAATACACACCTTTTAAAATATTATTATGACTAGAAAATCTTGAGCTAGCTTTTTATTTTTAGCCCGTATTATATCACTCTACTGAGGCACATTCCCCATTTTTTTTTAGCTGGGGGTGGCCAACTCGAGACAGAGCCCGAACAGGGAAAATAATCACACACATCTAGGTTAACCAGGAGAAGACCCAGAGATCAGGGATAACCAAGGCCACTCCAGCACTCCCCTGACAAGTTCTGGTCTCAGCAGGCAGACATGCAGCGAAGCCTAACCACCATATGCTCGCCCATCATACATCCCGGCGCACACGTCATATACACGATTACACGTATTTATATAAAACATAGCTATTATAGGCAGCAAAATATGTTTGCTAATGGGAGTTTTAGCTTGATTTCAACGGATGTACGCAATAACCTTTTTACAAACGGAACCAGTTTATCTTAGAGCATATTAATACTATAACTTAGGAAATAGCCTGAGAGGTTTACTTTTAGTTAACCAAATAGATCTTTTTGTGGGCAAACTGTTATATGTATTCTTCACTTGTCACCTATTTTTGCTAATCCTCCCTACCCCTTGTGGGAGTAAGGGCTGGCTATTGACTGACTGAATAGCTCTAGTTAGTTGGCCGAAGACATTGAAGTTGGTCACTGTTCAGAGTGGCAGTGATCACAGTGAACTGGGTCACCGTTCACAGTGGCAGTGGTCACAGTGAACTGGGTCACCGTTCACAGTGGCAGTGGTCACAGTGAACCGGGTCACCGTTCACAGTGGCAGTGGTCACAATGGACTGGGTCACCGTTTAGAGTGGCAGTGGTCACAGTGAACTGGGTCACCGTTCACAGTGGCAGTGGTCACAGTGAACTGGGTCACCGTTTAGAGTGGCAGTGATCACAGTGAACTGGGTCACTGTTCACAGTGGTCACAGTGAACTAGGTCACTGTTCAGAGTGGTAGTGGTCACAGTGAACTAGGTCACCGTTCATTGTGGCAGTGGTCACAGTGAAGACAGACGTTACAGGCACCAAGGCGACGGGCGAGGACTGACCGCAGCTTGAGTGCCGGACCCAGCTTCATGTTGATGCTGGAGGTCAGGTGCTCCTCCGTCAGCAGTGGCAGGGCAGACCCGTCGATACGCTGCTCTCGGAAAGTCTGTGATAAGAGAACAAGACAACACTATTAGCGGTGTCTGGTTAAATATGATTCTCCAATTATTTTACGATTAGGTTCATGTAAATTTGGTTGGGTGTTGCTTCAATGCTCTCGGAATGCCTGTAGGAAGAGAAAAGAAGCAACTTAATGGTGACCAGCCATTTAGCTATTTGTGTTTACTTTAATGTTTGGTTAAACTTAAGTTATCCTTTGGAGAATCACGTGCTTTCATTTAATTTAATTTGGGGGCTATTGGTGTTAAGAACGATGTTAAAAACAGTTAGGTTTGCATATGCGTTTTATTTAAGTGTTTGTATTAACCCTTTGAAGCTCTGACGCGTTTTAGCAGTTTATTTTGGCTATCATTAGACAATTTTATGCAGTTTAAGAAGTATATGTGGGTATTAAAAGGGTAAATACTATCTCAATCAACCCTTTGACTTCCATATACCGTTACTAATCTGAATAAAATCGTCTAATAGTAGCCAGAAACAAAACAGAAATGCATATTGGAGCTTGAAAGGGTTAATCAAGTATCATTGTTATCTTGTATATAATATTTAGCTTAACAATTCTAAATAACATGTTTTCACGGTTCCTCTTCTTTATTGTGGAAAACAAAATTCAGTTACAAAACAAGTAGAGATTAAACCATATCAAGTGTAACTGTAAATAAGAACATTTGTATTCTAGTTGTAAAAATATTACGGATTGTGATCGTTTGAAAAGAAGAATGTTTAATTATACCAGGAGCCGATTTATTATGCATAGCAGTACGTATGCACATGTGCACCAACCCAGAGAACAATCCAGTTAGCATAGCACTCACAAACACTTCCTTCTATTAATTTCACTACACTAAACAAGCACACCCCACTTCTTTCCAATACACCAACAAACTAATTTTTGCTCTGTCACTCTTTCAACTTTTGGTAAGACACTTGTTACAGTCAGCTTTACCTTTTGCCTCCTTCATCCAATTAGAAAACGAATGCAGACATAGGAATATATGTTATACAGCTTCAGTCTATAAAATGTGTAATTCCGCATGGTGATGTAGGGAAATATATTACTGTTACTAAGGATGCAATAGGAGTAATCTGCTTTCTAATTTGATGAATTAGGTTTATATTTGTATTATTTTAAGCAACAAATATCAGTACTATAAAAGATGAGGTAAATACAAATGCATATACAAAATAGAAAAGTTTCTCACCTCGACATATTCTGCACAGAGTTCAATGCTTCCGACGAAGGAACACACATCATCAACAGTCCAGTCCTTGACGTCAAGAGTTGGGCACTGTTTGTCAAGGCAAGGTGTTGTTGGAGAGTTTGGGATCCCTGGAGACGGTGTGTTTACTTGCATTTGGGGTACAGGTAACACTGAGGTGTCCGGCTTCGTGTCTGTCTTCATAATATTTTCCTCATCTTCTAGACCGAACCAAGTGTTGACATCAAAGGACTGTGATGGTTCAGCCCGGGATCTCTTGGAGGCCACCGTGGCGGACAGGTCGAGGGGTGAGGTAGGAGGGGTTTCTGCTGGCCGCTTCATGGCTCCTCGCAGGTAATTCTCCAGCTGGGTTTGTTGGGTAGCTGATGCACTGCGAACCATATTTAATATAGCGTGGGAGGATGACATATCCAACAGAGGAAAACCCTGGAAACCCTGTGGACCTGGGATTCCCGATATCATGGGAGTTACGACAGGGGTTATTGGGAGAGGCGCAATAACGACATTGGCAGATATAGGAGCCTCGACCTTTTTATCAGTATGATTAACTGGCGGAGATTTGGTGGATAAAGTTGGTACACTGACTGGAGTCGACCCTTGCCTGAAGCCTGTCAGTCCCTGAGGATGATGGAAGACCCCGTTCTTCTGGCTACCGAGGTAACTGTAAAACAGAAAAAACAAACCTATTAGTTTTTATTGCAAATAGTATCTTATTTCCTACAATGTTTACTGTATGTTGCTGAAAAGTAACACATGTATATGCAATCACACACACGCAATATATATATATATATATATATATATATATATATATATATATATATATATAAAGGACAGCTTAATCATGAGAAGAAGCATCAGTAACACAGAGGTTGTGAAAGCCGGGGTCATCTGTCACATCTACTGTCATAGAAACCTACACCATACACACAGGCATATTGTTCTGCCAGGTAACAAGGGTGAGCAAACAGTGAATAATTGATGGATAGGAAGGATACATAACTAAGAGACAACAGTAAACATATGACAAGGACAAAACATAAAAAAAACGTGTTGCATTTCAAATTCCAAGCGATAATGAATATATCTTTTAAGCAAACAAATAATTAGCGTCTGATAGCTTGGGAGGGATATGTAAATGTTGACATATTTACTTTAAATTGGCAGTCCTTTTTATTTAAAGCGTGCTTTGAGTTGTTCTTAACAATATGGCGTCGATGTATAATTATTATTATAACCCTCCCTCCCATTAAAGTTAAATCTCATGCTTTCTCGGTAAAAGTACCCCTGCAGTCTACTAGTTTGGCTGTACAAAGCCCATTTAGCGGCTGTATAACTCATATGAATATTTGAAACAGGAATGTACGTAATTAGAGTAAAACTATTATTGTTTTAAATATTGGAAATGTTTAGGCCTACTTGTAAATTTACAGTTGTCACCGAGATGCAATACACAAGAAAATTAACCGTAGCAAAGATTGAATTTGAACGACTCCTTCAAACTCACTAAAAAGCGACCAATTTTTACTTGTTTGGCATAGTTCTTGTCCATTAGTAGACTTCAAAGTGAGGTGACATACTGACATTATGAAATTATCAAAGTATTACGAAAACAGAAAGCAAACTCAGATCTATTGATCCTTGTAAATCTAAAATTGTAGCAATCAAAGGATAATATTACAACATAGATAATTACAGGAGGCATTTGGAGAGTTACAGGTGTTAGTAACTTCAAGGAAATGCATAATTAATTAACTACTTACTCGTTGGGATTGTTGTTGTTATATTTGGAAGCCAGGGACCTCATGATATCTGAGCAGTTTCTATTGATTAACGCCTCCAACTGGTTGAGGGCCCCCGGACTTCCTGGCATGATGACAGGGTTGGTCTCCCACCGGCCCCCTAGTAGGCCGATTTCACCACCTTGACCCAAGTGATTGAAGTAGTCATATGCTTTGATTCTGTCATGGGGCTGCGTGATGGGGGGCGTGAAGAGGAAGGGCGGAGTGCGAGTACGATGTGATGCTGTGGACTCCGGTGAGACTGAAGGGCTTGGTGTACCATGGGTGGTGGTGGGGGACCTGGGTGAGACTGAAGGGCTAGGTGTACCATGGATGGAGGCAGGAACAAAACTATTTAGATAAGGAGAGTATCTCTCACATTTGACACCATCTGTTGTGCTGGACGACATGGTTTCCCGAGGACCGTCACAACTTGGCACCTTGCACTGCATCTTTCTGTGGCGTTTGACACTGTAGGTTACAGCTTCTGCATCAGTGTTGTTGTTGGCCAACTCTTGTGCTACATCTCCCTCCATCTGCTTCCCTGCAATGCAAAATCGTAAGAATTAAGCCACAGTATTTATTCATAACTTGCCTAATATAGTGTATGATATTCTCTACTGGTGACTAATATGTGCAGAAATATTGCCTGCACGCTCACACAGGCAACTCAACGAATATTTAGTTTTTATTTTACAATAGTGTATTTTTACCCTCCAGTATTGTTATACAAATATATACAAATATTGAATATGTAAGTATAGAACGTGGCACAGTTATCAGTTATAACTTGTCCTATTAAATGTCTCTCCTTAGAACAAAGATGACAGTTATCAACAGTATAGCTTAGATGACTTTCCAAATGATATTTTAGCTTAGAATGTGTTACCATAGTTAGCCATATATCTGTAATTTTGTTTTATAAATCATACCATCCAATGATCTAAACTAATAAATCTGTTTTGCAGTATTATTTAATCGTAATCAGTTATTTGGTATATATGGATTAAAAGAGGCATTTCAAACAAACTTATATAGCGGTACAGGGTACACACTATTGTTTGTTAATGCACATGTATATATGTGAAATAATCACGACAATCTCTTAGTTGAGAAGCATAAACAAATTGTGTAATGCGTTTGAAAAGTATTTGTGTAAATGTTACGCGCTCCGGATGGATCTGCGCTCCCGATCGATAGCGCTGCACCCGAGATGGATCGACCGTGAGCGCACACATCGATCGATTGTTGCGCTGACGAACGATGGTTTTCCATGCGCTCAGGATAGATTTAGTCATGTAATTGAACTGACAAATCAATCGATTGTTGCGCTGACGACCGTGTTTTTTCCCTGCCCTCAGGATGGATTTATATTCGAACGAAATAAGTGAAACATACATAGGCCTAGTACCAATTAAGTGAGATAGTTCAATATTCAATATTTCTAAACGAAGCATTAAGTTTTGAAACGACTTAATCCAAGTGAGATAATTCAATAGTACAATAGCTATTTTTTTCAGTTCCGATGAAATAAGTGAAATATACATAGTACCAAGTGAGATAGTTCAATATTTAAAATTTCAAAACGAAGCAGTAAAGTTTGAAACGACTCGATATAAGTGAGATAGGCTAATTAAATATTACAATAGCTAAATTTTTCAGTTCCGATGAAATAAGTGAAATACCGGTATACATAGCCTAGTAGGCTACCAAGTGAGATAGTTCAATATTTAAAATGTCAAAACTAAGCAGTAAGCTTTGAAACGACTCAATACAAGTGAGATAATTAAATAGGCCTATTACAATAGCTATTTTTTTCAGTTCCAATTAAATAAGTGAAATACCGGTATACATAGGGCCTAGTAGGCTACCAAGTGAGAACAACATTTCAAAACGATGCAGTAAGCTTTGAAACGATAGGTTTGCCAATTATTGTTTTTTAACATGTGAACCAATTAAAAACAAATATTAAAAGACTGTTCGTCGTTTTTATTACTTTTCGAATATATTTTGTCTATAATATGTTTGCCAATTATTGTTTCTTAACATGTGAACCAATTAAAAGTTCTATTAAAAGACTGTTTGTCTTTTTTATTGCTTTTCGAATATAAATCCATCTAGAGCGCAGGGGAAAAAAACGGTCGTCAGCGCAACAATCGATCGATTTGTCAGTTCAAATACATGACTAAATCCATCCTGAGCGCATGGAAAACCATCGTTCGTCAGCGCAACAATCGATCGATGTGTGCGCTCACGGTCGATCCATCTCGGGTGCAGCGCTATCGATCGGGAGCGCAGATCCATCCGGAGCGCGTAACATAAACAATACAAATGGCGAGTAATTAAAAAAAGTAAGTTTCCATAATCAAAATTACCCCAACATTGATCTCCAGATACTGATTAAAATCGGTAAATTGATACGGTGTGACAGTCACGAGTATTAGCATGCGTTTGTTTTGTTTTTGCATTTTTTCTTTGATATACAGTGTTGTTTTATACCAAGGACTGTCGCAAATGAGTATTTACCCATTATCCAACAATCTAAAATCACTGCCCCCACTAGTGGGGAGGGCTATGAAGATCAGGGAAATTGCGGGGTAAAAGGGGAAAAATAGGGGTAGCCTAATATGGGAAGAACTACTGAAAATAAAATATAGACAAGTAAGAAAACGTTAAAATGTGAAAATCCGAGCCAAGTTTTGGGAAAAGTTGGCTCGGATTTGGGTATTTTTCAGAGTACAAAAACCCCAAAATTGGGAAAAATAGTTGGCTCGGCTTTTGGCATTTTTCGGTTTAATTCTAGTTTCGCTTTCACAGCATACTCATCAATTTCTATGGCTACTTTAGAGTTGTCATATACCATACTTAATTCCTATATATGTCCAAAGCGGCGGAAATGCATTATAAGGAATTATGGGATTATTCTATAATTGCACCTATACGAGCTAAACAAATTATTATTGTATTTAACAGGAAGGTACGACTAGGTAAGTGATGTGGTATAGGTGGCAATATGCGGAAATGGAATATAAGGGCATTCTGCCCCCCTCTTACCCCCTTACGAAAATCTACGGTTATTCACTCCACCCCAACTGAATTTCTACCGTTTTACCCACCCATAATACTAGGTTAGGTTAGGTAAGGTTGTTAGGTTAGGCTAATGTCTCTCTGAAACATTGTAAATCCGTGTCACATCTAGATTGATAGACTTTTGTCAGAGGGGGGCGGAATGCCCTTATAATCCATTTCCGCATATTGCCACCAATACCACATCACTTACCTCGTTGTACCTTCCTGTTAAATACAATAATAGTTTGTTTAGCTCGTATAGGTGCAATTATAGAAATTTACCGGAATTATACCTACTGTAAAAAAAAAAAAAAAAAATCTCCCCATATGCGGCACCATAGCTATTACATAATACTAGGTTAGGTTAGGTAAGGTTGTTAGGTTAGGCTAATGTCGTTAATGTAGTTTATTATCATTATATTACGTCTTTTACCCAGCAATTTCCCTGATCTTCATAGTTGGTCGGGAAGCTATGCCTTTACAACGGCGCCTCCCTTTTGTCGCTGTGTAGGTGAAACTAGAATTGTATCCATTTTTCAAAGCAAAAACAAAAACAGTAATTGAATTTTAAGAGTTGGCTCGAGTTTTCATGATTTTTGAAACCCATTAAACCCCAAAATTTGAAAGCCAGAGCCAACATTTGCCAAAACTTGGCTCGGGTTTAGCGATTTTTTTAAGTAAAAAAAACACAGTAACCTAACCTAGAACGTTGGATACAAGAATAACCCTTACCTACCAGCTAGTATGTGTCCCTAGTTTATCCCATACCTACCAGCTGATACCTTGTCATGAACCTAACTAAGAAACCTAACCTAACCTAACCTAAAAACTAGTTTTTGTTGCGGGAAAAGTGTAATCCGGCAGAGAGAACATAAACAAAGTGACAGTGGCTTTGTGCAGTGGGGACTCTGAAAATTTTATAGGGGAGGGAAAATAAAATGTACGCAATTACCAAAGCAGCATTGGATCGCGCAACTGTAAGGTCCCCCGAGTAAGGTAAGAGGGAAAAACAAATCTATAAAGCAGAAATCCCGTAAAACAGGACTTGTCATTATGCAGACAAGACTGTGTTTTACCCTATATCTCCCTTATAATACATTTGCGAAGGGAAGGACATATATAGGACTGAAGATTATTATATAACATACCTATAGGCTACACAAACATCGATGGGGCTTGTAACTGTCACACCGTAAAATCTTACCTTAAAATAAATTGTAATGATATATGTCATTAATAGACGTAACACGTGATTACTTTAACATTCCTAGTTTACGGAAGTGCATGTTTCATTATGTTTCAGTGCTAGATACTGAAACTTATATACTCATCTGTTACATAATTGAAATGTTCTAACCCTTTTGCTTTTCCGTAAGGTCACAAGTACCTCCATGGTGTGTTTTTTTTTTTTTACTATGCAAGAAGTAATCATTTAAGCACTAAAATGTTAAATCAATAACACTAAATTTGATAAGTAAATTATATTTGAAAATGTCTGAATCAAGTACATGTAGGAATACATTTTCGTGGTTACATTTGCAGGAATATTAATAAGATATTCACAATTTATTGTAAGGCAGTTTTATGTTCTGCCTTTGTGAAAATCATTATTATACTTGACAAGAGGTTCAGTATTAGGATTTCAAAATAGGATGATAACATGATCACTTACCAGAATAATACCAAGTAGGCCGGACAAATGCACTGGAGGTTTCAAGTACCATCATAGCTCTAAGCAAGTCTATTTTGGCATCACATTCACTTTTTTTAATTATTTAAGTCGATTGAAATGTGTTCAAACGGATAAAAGCATACTGAATCAGAAAGCAAAATTCGAATCACAATGGTAGGCTATACTGCAGTTTTCTAGGTGCTGAACATTTCACTAAATATGTTTTCACAAATTAAGTCGATGACACTGAATACTGTGTCGTGCACTGACAAAGCAGAGTCCGTTTTCACAACAATGCAGGCTCAGGGATAACGCAAGAACTAATCATGAGTAGCTCCTGGGCCAGCAAAGCGAACAGATCCCGACAAAGTAGTGCAACTTGAGGAGAGGTACCAGACGGAGCGAGTGATATAGAAGGACGTGTTGACGGTAAGGCTGCTGCCCCGTGACTGACTGCCCCCTTCCCGCCACAGGTGAAACACGCCAGGTACACAGTAGGTAGTAGGGAGGAGGTGGAGGTGTTCGACTTCCTGTACCAGCGACGTCTGGTGTATTTTATTCTAGCTATATTTAGACGACATTGTTCAGTTTAAGAAGGATCTGTGGTGATAAATAGGAATTATTGAGATAGTTAGAACCCTGTTAATACTGGAGGCCCTTTTAAAGCTGAATAAAATCGGCTAATAGTTGCCAGAATATAGTTAAAAAGGACGGCACCGGTACTAAATGGGTAAATACGTGTGTGATTAGGGTTACGATAGTGGTGTGGTGATGGCTTATGGTGACCGTATCCCAATGCCATAGGGCGTCTAATCTACCTGGCAATGAATATGACAACCGTAAATAACGTTTCTTTTTGGCCTTTTTTATTTGATTTTGAAATTAAGGTTGCCAATGACTCAAAAAATAATCCTAAAGCTTTTTACCAACTATATAAATCCAAGGTTAGAGATGTAATTGGTCCCCTTAAAACTTATATAGGAGAAATGACAGAAAATGATTTAGAAATGTGCAGTACATTAAATAGTCAATTTCTTTCTGTTTTCACTAATGAAAATTTGGCACAGTTTCCAGAAGTCCGTAAGGTATATAGCGATAGTATAGAAAATAGGTTAAGTACGGTTACTATAAGTAGAAAATAATGATGTGCTTAAGGAAATTGACAGACTGAAACCTCATAAATCGCCTGGTCCTGATGAGGTATATGCTAGAGTATTAAAAGAATGTAGGGATGAGTTAAGTTACCCATTAACAGTTTTATTTAACAAGTCATTGGAGACAGGTATAGTTCCAGAAGCTTGGAAGCTTGCAAACGTAGTTCCGATCTTCAAAAAAGGTGACAAATCAATAGCATCCAATTACCGTCCCATTAGTCTTACATCAATCATAGGAAAGCTAGTAGAGTCAATTATTGCTAGTAAAATTAGAAACCACTTAGATACATTTAATTTAATAAATTCTTCTCAGCATGGATTCACTCAGGGACGTTCTTGCCTTACTAATTTGCTTAGTTTTTTTCTCACAGGTATATGAGGGAGTAGATAATGACAAGTCATATGATATAATATATTTAGATTTCAGTAAAGCTTTCGACAGAGTCCCCCATGAGAGATTGATGAGAAAGGTTGAGGCGCATGGAATAGGTGGGGCGTTGTTTGGATGGATTAGGTCATGGCTAATTGGTAGGAAGCAGAGAGTCAGCATCAATGATACGAAGTCAGAATGGGGAGCAGTCAAAAGTGGTGTCCCCCAGGGATCTGTATTAGGTCCTCTGTTGTTTGTTATATACATAAATTACCTTGATTTAGGTATAACTAGTAGGATAAGTAAATTTGCAGACGATACTAAAATGGGGAGAACAATTGATTCAGATAGAGATATAGAGTGCCTCCAAAGGGATCTAGATACCTTACACGAATGGTTAGTAAATTGGCAGATGAAGTTTAACATTGACAAATGCAAGGTATTAAAGATAGGGAAGATGCATACAAATGTTAAATATAAACTAGCTAATATGGAATTAGAAAACTCGAATTGTGAGAAAGATCTAGGTGTGTTTGTTAGCAATTATTTGAAGCCTAGACAACAGTGTATAAGCGTTCGAAACAAGGCAAACAGGATTCTCGGGTTCATCTCTAAGAGTGTGAGTAACAGAACTGCTGATGTTATCTTAAAACTTTACTTGTCATTAGTGAGACCCCATATGGATTATGCTGTTCAATTTTGGTGTCCTTATTACAGAATGGACATAGATTCATTGGAGAGAGTACAACGTAGAATGACAAATATGATCCATAATATTAGAAATCTTCCGTATAAAGAAAGGTTGAAGAAATTAGGCTTACATTCGTTAGAGAGACGCAGAGTTAGAGCGGATATGATGGAGGTGTTCAAGTGGGTTAGTGGGATTAACAAAGGGGACATGACAAATGTACTAAAGCTCAGTGATAGCGAAAGAACTCGTACCAATGGTTTCAAATTAGATACATTTCGTTTCAGAAAAGATATAGGCAAATATTGGTTTGGTAACAGAGTTGTAGATGGGTGGAATGGACTACCAAGTGCTATAATGGGATTAAAAACGATAGGGAGCTTTATGATAAAATTGGATAAGCATATGGACGAGAAGGGTTGGGTGTGAAGGGGGATCAGAAGGGTTGGGCCAATCAGCGCTCTGCAGACCCCCGTAATCCTGCGTTAATCTCTAACCGTTTTGGTAAGATGATCCTCAGGGTATTAGAGTGTTGAGCCTATAATTCGGCTTTGTAATTGGGGTTGTGTGGGACAGGGATCTGCCTTACTTAGGCCAATCGGCTTTCTGCAGACTCCCATTGTCTTATGTTCTTATGTTCTTATTTGTTGTACACTCGGATGCCATAGTCCCTATATATAGCCCGCTCGTAAGAATTCATAAACCTCTTATGATTTCCTTTATGCAATTATAACTCTCTGGATTGATTTTTGAATGGAACTTGCTTGTTAATACATAGTATATAGAGTTGTGTAGTTGATGTATAGACAATGATATTCACATATTAGTTTCCAGATATATACTTCCATTATTATAAATAGCTGAAGTCCACAAATATATATGAGTGGGCTAGAAACTATGGTATCCGAGTGTACATACTGTGCCGTTTTTACTTGGTTTGCTGTACACATATAGTATGGTAATAATACCAATAGGTCACACAAACGACTCTGCATTCCGTTGTATCATTGTTGGTAGAGCACATTGTCGATGCTATTGATGGCTGGTACTATCGTAGAATATTTAAGCTTTAAGCTAAATGTATTAGGAATACATTAGATTTGAGAATATGTTAGTTAACTGTTAATCCTTTTCCATTACTAATTCCATTAGTAATTTCCACGGAATTTACTGATTATGTGCAACATTGCGTGTAAATTGTAATGATATATATATATTTTTTTTGCAAAACTTTCGGTCAAGGTTTTTCGTTCTCCACAGGTGTCATACTATCATATTTAGATTTTGACTTGCGAATATGGTAAGGAATTATGATGCAACTATTATTTTTCATTATTATACGATCAAGTATATGATCATTTGTATACTCAATATACTCTTAGTATCCAATTTTCCCATAATTTAAAGATAAACTGTCACTGTAACAACATTCTTTCGGTTTCCCGTGATGTTTTTATTTATATTTATGGTATATAATAGCTTACTACTTATGCCAATTTTATAACATTCAGATTTACAATACTATAGTAGAGCTTTCAGGCTAAAGTGTTATAGATATTGTTGTCTCGGTGGGATAACTATAACAATAGGTTTTTAAGTGTTTCGGTGAAGAATCACTTACTGATAAACAGTAATACCGCCATGTTTGTTTTCAAAATATAGTTTGGTCTTAAATGTAAATAAACAACACACTTGTGTAAACATGTAAAATGCATGTTTAGCATTAAACTTGATGGGTTAAATGTCATATTGCATTATCTCGTACTACTTTTTGATGGGAAACACATCATACATAAAGATAATCATGGCACATAGGGTATATCCCATTCCAGACAACATAGCCACTCCAGGGACCACTTCCGAGCCGGAAGTTCCTCAAGGATATAATGCGTGGCTTACAGGAATATTCCCTTTCCCGTCCAAAGTGGTGGGAATCCTGGATCCAAAGGACGGAAGTAGTGAGTGACCTCCCACTTCCATTCTGTCTCCACTTAACCATCCCTCCTCCCACCCACCCAGGAATTTCACACACAATACAAAACGTAACTCAAAACCGTAGATGCTATATGTATATTGAAGTACATAAATCCTTTCGGTTTGTATTCCTTTAATACTGTCGTGTTGTGTATTGTATGGCTCTTTTTTTTACTTCAACAATTATGCATTTATTCGTATAGATTATAGTTGGGATATACAAATGAAAGACAACAGTCGGTGTGTTGCTGTAGTAGATTTCGGAGATTACCATATGTGCTTATCTTAACTATTGTCCTGTATTCACCTTTTCATTCATCCTGGTTTTGCTGAAACTGGTATTAAAGAAAAATATAAGTATCACGAAGTGTATTACCACTTTCTGTGTCTATCTACCCCTCTGTGTAAAGGTACTTTTGGGGTCTAATGCACACTCGGTCAAAGAAGTATCTGCACCCATATGCTGATCATCTGGTGTGTACAGCTCGGTAGGGTTGGCACCTCTGCCTGCAACTATATCTATGTGTCAGAGAGGATCGTCTCTGACACATGGATATAGTTGCAGGTAGAGGTGCCAACCCTTTCGAGCTGTACGCACCACATGATCAGCGTAGGGGTGCACATACTTTTTTGACCGAGTGTACATCCGGTGTTAACATGAACCTTGAACGTCACCTCATTTCCGAGTTACTTACCTGTCCTGTTCCCGGTCATTCATTCCCACGGAGCCGGAAGGAAAGGGAAAGACAACATAACCACACCGGACACCACGCCTCGGTCACTACCAGGGGAGATAGGTCGTTTGTCTGGTCCCCCTTCTTCCTCGTGCTTAGCCCCATTTGTTTTCAGATTTTAAGACGTTCGGCCCACTAGTTTGCGATTTTAACACCTTTCGCCCCATTTCGTTGTCAATTTTAAGACCTTTCTTGCCATTTAGGTGTCGATTTTTTACCTGGCGAGCGATAGCGAGCCTGTGATCTTATGAGGAACTGACCTTCGGCTGAGAAAGTTTTCGACCGAAAAATGTGCAAATGTATCTTGAGGGGGGGGGGGGGGGCTAAGCTTGATGAAGGTCTAGCGAGGAAACTAAAAAATAAAGGAATATGTGAATTAACAGACCAAATAACAAGCCACTATCCCTTAACCCTGGTCACTATCAAAGGGTCGAGGGTCACGGGCAATTTTCTACCTAGTTGATTCTACTGACCACGAGCTTCCGACTGGCGAAATTTGCAAATAAATGAGCGTCGGAAGTGGCCACAATGAAAGGTGCCTGAGTCCGTGGACAGGATCAGGAGTTTCTGAATAATAAATGTAAATTAAAATGTAAAACTTGCAAACTAAACAAACCAAAATTGGGACAAGGACAATATAAAGTCAAATTTAATTATCAAAATCGCTATGTGGAAACAACGCTTACTAAAATGAAAATTATTAAATTAAAGAACACAATCCACCACATAGGGTGTACATTACTACATGAGAAAGTTAATCTGTTTCCCAAGCAAACTAATCGCACATATAACAACGCACTATCGTCACGTTTAAGGAATTAGTCAAGTTTGGGAAGTCGATATTATATAACACTGACGAAGTATTTAGCTAAACTGATTGAGTCACGAAGAACAAATGATTGAGATTCACAAGTTATTGCTCTCTACAATACCGGTGTAACACTTTCGTAATGATAGAGTCGACTTGAAATATCCAATGTGTGATCGGGTAAGCTGTGCCATGCTAATTGGTCATACCATCGGTGATACAGTCTGGGAATCTGCAGGTGTAGTTCATACTACATATTGTGTTATGTTACTAATCCATCTGTCCCTTACTAACTTCCTAATCCTGCCACGGACATTAGTTCCAGGGCAGTAGTTCCCTTTCCGATTTCCCCTTACCTACTATAAACCACTGTTTGGATACTTAATCCTCAGTGTTTTTGAGGACAAGCAGCCTAGACCTGCTGTTGATTGATTTCCTTTGTACTCCTTTGTACCTTTTCAACAGCCAAATCGCTATACATAACTATATCTTAACTTATTGAAATAATTACCAGAAATTAATAAGTTTTAGTTTTATTACAGTTGAACACATAATGCCTAGACTGTTGGTATGTGACAGGCAACACAAGTTTCAATATTTGGTAACCTGGTAACGTAACATTTGTTGACTATCGCATATATGTTTTACTTAATCTGCTACATTATCCAAATTAAACTAGGAGGCAACACACACTTTGACACATATTTGGAACGTTTGTCATCAAGTAGAATTGAAGAAAACAATTGAAGAAGGAAACAAATAAAATATATTAGCTTAAAACAATCCACAATTTCTGATTCGGAAACTACCTGAAAAAGATATAAAAGGTAGAATACCTACTGTATGCTTATATTTATTACTACTGGATGCGATATGTGTTACGCTTGTATTCTTAAATAATTGTTTCCCTTCGCAGTGCCGTTATTGGACGAACAAACCTGACAAATTAAGTTTATCGTCTAATCTCTGTAAATAACACTCATTCCCACAATATTCGTTCGGTATCAGGCGCTGCAAAGGGACAACATTGCTTAAACATACAAGTGTTTGGTTTATTTCTAGCGCCACTCCTCCCAGCGACATTCCGTACCCCGAGTGATCATTTCTCAACTGTGTCATACAACAAGACGCTCACATCCACTGTGGCTCCACAGTAAACAATAATATGAAGGATGAGAGGTCGAGTTGCTGCCTTCAGGTGGGTCAACATACAATAAGAAATATCAGCAAAGATTTAAATATTTTGGGCACGATTACATCCATCCCATAATAATCAGCTAATTAAACGTATTATCAACAACGATCGGTAGTGTTCCTGAAATACATGTTAAATAATTCCTCGTTTAACACTGGAATATAACATTGTTATCACACTTTATACTTGAACTTGCATCGTGAATCACCTGAAACCAATTTTCCAGTTGGTCATAAGAGAAGTTATATAGTTTGTTGTCAAGAAAAGAAAGCAAAAATGAAGGTAAGATGAAAATTAGAATTGGTCTATTTCGTATCTAGAATATTTTCATGTATGTGTGTGTGTGTGTGTGTGTGTGTGTGTGTGTGTGTGCACGCGCTGGTAATTTTCAGGGACTATGCCCTGTTCACCTTTGTCAGGAGTGAGGTAACAAGTTAGCTGGTGTATACCCAGGCACAGGGGCAGGGTCTCACAATATGCAAATAGCTCCACGCAAGGCGCCTCCTTTACATGATATACTTCAAGCAGCTGCTGATTAATTATGGCATTAAAAAAAAAAAAAGGAAAAAAAAACAAAAAAAAAACACATATATATATATATATATATAATTCTATATGACCTGGTCTAAAGGTTGACGTTATCTATTCCTCCATCCTGCTGGCTGTTAATTATTGAATACAGTGTACATATCCTCATCATGGTGCTGGACCGAGAAGAAATATCAGGGGAAACTTAAATATTTAGGCGTATGGAAGAGTAACAGTGATTGTATTATTCCAGAAAAATAGGCGAATCCATGCCTCGTTTATCAAATTAAATATTGGGGATGGTTTCGAGAAGCACATTTGCGTCATTGTAAGAAATTTATCATGCGACTTGAACACAATGTCCGCGTCTCTTGCAACCCTGACCCTTCGTTTTGGGTTCAGGTTGGGTCGCTGCTTGTCCCCCATTAGTTCATGTCTTGTCACCATTGTTCCCCGGATTACTGGGCACTCTTGAACCACGACCCACACACAGCACAATACTAAACCATTTAATATCTCCACATAAGAAGTATTATGATTAAAATTTCAGTCTTGGTTTCAGTATTACTTGCATCTCATAAAGTGAAATATATCCAATTACAGCAGGTAAACCAAATTTATATAAACTGGTTCAATAGTGGTAATTTAGTTAAGTGTACTAAATCTAGTTTATACATTTAATACAAGTTAGATGAATAAGTATTGGAAATTCATATAGTACATCTATATAAGAGAACATTATTACTTTTACATATATACTGTATAATGTGTTTGAATTTACTTGTCCCTTGTATTAGTTACAAGTTCAGTTTATAAGTATTACACTATTAGATGACATTTTCCGATGGTTCAACTTATCATTCTGTGATATAAGTTTCAATTTGACATGACAGATTATATACATATTGGATTTTTAAACTATATCTTAGGCTTTCGCAATGTGTGATAAGATTGGTCTCAAGATTATTACTAATATTAAATATCAGTCCAATATATCACAGCAAATACAAGGTCATTGGGGGGGGGGGGGGGGGGGGGGGGGGGGGGGGGGGGGGGGGGGGGGGGGGGGGTGGGGGGGGGTAAGACACTTGTTAAACAGCAAGGGGATTTACACAGCCTAAGTTTATTTATGTGCCAGAATGTTGTTGACATAATTATAGTTTCATTTATAAATCATTGCCCACGAAGAACATATTACAAAATTGAGTCTGTTTAATGTTTAACCACATCTTGAGGTGCTCTGTGGCAAACTACATTTAGGCTGCTGTAAACAAATATCAAACTCTCCTTATAAACCGCTGTGACTAACACTAATTTGTCTTTTTCTAGATGGCACGGTCTGAAAGGTGCCACAAAAATTACCTGTTATTCCCGACACACCAAGGAGAGCGGTCACTGGAAGGCAAGATTGGCTGTGTATAGCATATGTGTGATGAACGGTACTTGAAGTGTAGGGAGAATATGCCCAGCAGATACATAAATGCATTTTCTGTTCATTATTAATATTTATCAGCTAGATATGTGTTTCAAGAAGACTACTGGATTCTGTGTATATGTGTAATCCTTTATTGGGAGATATTCTTAAAATATTAAACACGAACGTGTAAGTCTAGGCATCTTCGTGTAGGGCGACATGCAGGTGGGTATCGTCCCAATTTTCTTTTTATGAAGCCCGTAACACGCTTTCTAAGGAACCGTGGGAAGAAGGTATGATTCTACAGCCCATAGATCTGGGCATCTGCCAACAAATACTACTTCCCACGTCCACCTCTCGACCTTTCCCTCTGATACCCTACGAGACTGTAAACATCTTCAATAATATCCTCCTCCCACTCTTGTTATCTCTCATTCCTTCCTACTTCCTACACATCCTATGTTCTCTTGTCTTTTCGGGGAAGGTTTGCTAGATGGTATTCGAGTCTATCTGAACACCATTACTGGTTGTAAAATGTATAATGCACGAGAGGTAAGGGTTATATAAACGCTTCTGCGGATGTCACAGCTTACCCAAACAATGAATTGTGACCTGATTTAGGAATCATCAGGGTGAGCTTTCAATAGTGCGAGAAGGATCTTCTACTCGTGCAAGATTTTTGGAAATGTTTTCGTTTAATACCACTTGAATTGCTATTTTGGACATACACATATAGTATAAAACAGGATCTTCTAGAAGGTAATTAGTGTATGGTATTGTGTAAAATATATTGGTTTATTTGGGGTGAAAGACAAGCACTCTGTCCAGATTCTTTCACCTCACACATATTTCTGCAATATTGAAATGCTGGATGAGGAAGGAGGTGGGGAGGAAGGTGAGGGCTTTTAGGATAATATAGTGAAGTAGGAGGGTATACCAAACATTTTCATAATTGATTACATCACCATAAATATATAATAATGACTTTGAAACCAAACTAACATAAAGTGCCCCACTAAATATTATCCATTCATAATCTACATTTGGCCAGGGCTGTTTAGTTGGATTCCCTGAGAGACTAGCAGTGCAAGTTGAGAGTTTAGACACATTAAGAATGAGGCGATTGAGAGCCAATTGACCATATCCTCGAACTTGCTTTGATTTTCACCCTGATTTGCCATGCCAGTGACAAAAATTAATGAGAGATCGCCTAACTGACGTTAACTAACCTGATTTCTGGTAGGTTAGATATAAACAAGTTACTTTTGGTGTAGTTTGTGTTTGCTTTTGTGTTATAGCAAAGTGGTGAGATCGTGAGGTGTCTTAACCCCTTCTGTACCGTCGACGCCCTTTTCATTGTATTTGAGCTATATTGGCGCTTTTCTGCAGTTTCAAAAAAGCCTACAGCAACAACTTTAGAACTATCTCACTTATCCCTTTTTACTCCCGCAGATCCTTGTTAAACTGCACAGAATCGTCTAAGTATAGCTACAATAATATTAGAAAAACGTCGCCGGTACAGAAGGGGTTAATACTGTCGGAGTTACCCTACTATATAATTGAGATATTGTAGAAAACAGAAACACGTCGATGATAACAGTCCTTTCTAACTACTGCTAAGGGTGATAATAATGGGTGTAACCATTGATTCATGATTTTGTATACCGATTTCTTAACTACCAGTGCAATAATAGTATTAAATCTATTACTATTAGTTATCAACAATGAGTAGATTATGCACACATATCTTTAGTGTTGTGTAGCGAATAAGAATAAAGCTTTCAATTGTTTAAATTCATGAACAGTTGGAAAATAGGCAAACTTTACCTTTCCTTCTAGCATGTTTCACCTCAAGGTACCATTAACCGCTTCTATAGCGGGTAGGTCTCTTTAACTTTATTCAGGCTACTATTAGACGATTTTTGTGCAGTTTAAAAAGGGCCTCTAGCAACTAACAGGTTCGAAGTATCGATCTTAACCCTTTTTACTACCACAGATCCTTCTTAAACTGCACAAAATCATCTAAACATAGCTACAATAAAAAACAAAAACATTTCACCGGTAAAGAAGGGGTTAATGGAAAAAGTAATGGAACACCATGTGCGGCATAACTTTCGAAGTTAGCTTACATATTTAACGTTATGTATTCATATTTGATGTTAACATAGTTGGATAATTAATACATCGTGATAAATACTTTAAAATGATTTTAACCCATCAGCATTTACAGGTATAATATTCTGGCTAACACTAGATGATTTTTCAATGAATATATAATTGACCTATTAAAGGTAAAGGGACGCTATTATTTTTATACAGGAGTGGAACAAAAATCAGAGTGACGTGAATATATGACTAGACAACCAAACCCACATACCTAATTTTGTTTCTAATGTAGAGACAACAGTCTTGGTTCATCTTGAGCCCCTTGGGTGGTCACACATTGCAGTCACATTATAAAATGGAGACAGATTATAATTAATTAACCAGTTATTGCATTCTGAAAGGGATAATTACTCGTCATTACAGTTAATTACATCACAGCCACCGACCTAATGATGGCTCCTCATCCCCTCCTCCCACCCTAATTATCCTCAACATGAACCTTCTGCATTACTCTCTATCTTCGTGAGCTGCGCATTACCAAACCACATTGCTCTCCCGCCCTCGACGTATGAGGGTTATTACGAGGAACAGGTGGTTGGCGTAGGGTAATTACCTTAGCGTAGGGAATTTATTACTGGTACACTGATTCGGCTCAGCATGTAAATCTAAGTACACTGTAAATTAAATATGAACACTTAATTGTCACAGAAAATTTACACATAAAGAGTGTTTCAATCGTATACCGGTATGTTCTAATTTGCTCAGATAAACCGAAGAACATTGTTTATAGGTACCCTTCTGATTACAATTATGTTTTCATTTGTTTACAGCGTAGTATACAAACCAGTTTGAGAGTGTCTGTGTGAGCAACGTGATTGGTTCTTGACACATCTCATCTGATGTTTATTAACGAATTATATCGATTGTTTGACTGATAGACGATATAATTGATCAATATTTGATTGAAAATAAATTATTATGTTTAATAAAATACACATTGCTTATAGAAGATAATTGAGAAGTTAATAATTCTTAAGTGTACAGTGAATATTTTGGATAATCAATCATTACATGTAGTAGAGTATATAGTAATTACTAACGCATAACAATATAACACATCTATACACACACACATGCAATCACTCACACACACACGCACACACCCACACATACACACGCACACACAGCCTCACTCTCATTCTCTCTCTCACCTCACCTATAAATGGCGAAAACACCAGCTATAAAAATACCACCAGTAAGGGCACACTCTTGCCCGTTCTCCCTCATAAAAACACCAGCTGTCCTTGAACGATGCCAATGAATGAATATCACCTTTGGCCGATTACTCCACTGATGGGGGAATAATCTAGATTACAAATACATACCAACACACCTCTACACACACATACACACACACACACACACACACACAAGTACCGCACGCACATTCACACAAACTCATAGGCGAAGTATTTCTATGCTTATATGATAGGACCAAATAGGGTTACAGGTGACAATATACCAGCCACTTGCCACCCTATACAAATGCTATAATGTGGATTAACTCCTTCTGTATCGGCGATGTCTTTTATATTATTTTGATTTCAGCTATGTTTAGACTATTTCATGAAGCTTCGGAAGGATATATGGTGGCTAAAAGTATTAATTGAGATAGTTTATAACCGTAGAATGGCTACACGACCTTCCAAACCTGAATACAATTGTCTAATAGTTGCCATGATAATAATAAAAAGGACATCACCGGCACAGAATGAGTTAACACGACCACTTATTCCTGCACATTGTTTGCATCATTCTGATGTAGGCCCTTCTGAATTATATTTGTGAACTAATTATGTATGTATATTCTTAGGCACATACTCCACAGCTGGGGGTGGCCGACTCGAGTCAGAGCCCGACTTGAAACGAAGGATTAAAGTTACAATTCTTAGAGTCCAGGACCATTTTCGCGGTCCACCGCCCTTTTCTCTGTCTTGTCGAGTAGGTGCATTTTACAAGGGGAGGGGGATTCCTAGTCCCCTGCGCTCAGAAGGAAAAGTATGACAGTACAAGAGACAGAGAGAAACGGCTAAGGTTCTGTAGAGATGCCAAACCTCACTCTGGATAGGACCAGCTCTCACCACTTTAAAAAATATAACTTCAGTCGAGTTGCCGATACCAGTGCACAATAGTGTCAAAATGTTGCTGTAGTAATATTTCGAATTTAAAGTTACCTGACAAAATCCTAATTAAAATCCACCTTCAATCAATCAATCACTCAATCTCCCCCCTCTCTCTGTGTCTCTCACGCACATATTATTCTATCTTCTATCTTTTTAATTGTATTCATAAAGTCACTACGAACAGTTCTATTATCTGACCTTTTACGAATGAGGGAGAGAGGACTAGTGTTGGTTAATGGCTAAACTTTTACTTGTTTTTATGTTGATGGGAACATAATTGTTGCAATTTATAAGACGGTCAAGGTGTGGCATGATTACTCACCTGACGTGGTAAAGGTTATTGGAGTTACAGGTATATGATTAAAGGGTTTATGATGTTTTTAGTTTTCATCATCATAATTTAATGTGGATTTTTCAACATATTATATTTTCATACCACATCCCCATCTACTTGCAATTATTTACCATGTTATTATCAATATATTGTAATTTTGTAAGTTACACAATGATTATTGACATATTAGCTTACTTTGGCCATGCTGGATTTTTCTTGATATGGAAGAATTCATTGCAGCGATGCGGGGGAAGACACTATAAAAAAAAAAATCGATGTTTCTTAAACGGTTGAGATTTAAATTAATTTGTATAGAACATTTTATGCTTAGAATCATCTGCCTACTGATCTCCTGAACTTTGGCACGTCTATTCTGGGACACCTTGTATACCTGTATATATACATACACTGTATATCGTTGTACATGTGTATGTTGGATGAATATGCATACTAATGTGTACACCTAAGCATTTGTTTATATCTTTATATATTATAAGATATCTATCTTATACAAAGATTGAAACACGAGTGTGCTACGTCCTGAAAGTCACTTTTCTCACTAACTTAATATTCTGGGTGGGTTCAGTATTTCTTCAATCGGAAAAGTAACCATGGACTAATTAAGTATTGTTACATATTTTACATGTTTTACCAAACAAATGTATATAATACAACATGGCACGCGTGCGCGCCGGGACATAGATACCTCCCACCTTTTCCCTCACCCTCCTGACCTCCCTTGACTTATGGTGATGGTTATAGACCCAATCCTAACAGAGATCGGCCAACCTCCGCCATTTAGGTGCTACTGGTGTCATTAGCCTCTCTTTACACTCCAGCATGCCCATAAGAATAACAAACATTTGGCAATATTGGTACAGGGTAAACAGTGTGGGCTGTGATTTGATGTTTCACATGATAAATACGTATTAAAAACCTCGATGTTTGATAATTTAGGCACCAAAATGGCGTCCGAAGAAAAATATGGCCACTCTCTCTTACTACAGGGTCTCTAGTGCTTGTCTGCTCGGCTGTCTTGGATTATGTCCTTGTACAAATACTTATATTCTCATCAAAACATCCATTTTAGGAAGGTTTTGATGGATAAATATTATTCCCTGTCAGTTACCACCATTGAATCCTCGGCTACATGTGTTATTACTGCGGATGATGAGAGTCTTGGGAAAATATACCGAATCATCCTGAATCACCCAACAAGGAAGGTTTAGAACATATTTCGGCGAAATTTACGCAAACTGCTACAAAAACCGTTACGATATCCGTTTTTTTAACCCTATTTGGTCAGACGAGGGTCTTTTTGGACCTCCCCTGTTTCACTCCAGTAGTTTGGATATTATAAGACGTTTTACCCCATTAACTGGGGATAATAAGATGCTTTAACCCATTCAGGAATTTTCTGGGCGAGCGAAATCGAGCCTGTAGCTTAAGAAGAATATAGGTTTGACTCCTGTAAGGAGATAAAGAAAACCTAATATTTAGTAGTGGCCCCGTAATCATTGACGAACATGCCTATTACATAAGGCATCCTCTTCAAACACTAATCCGCCGTAGTTTGAATCTACCGCGCAGAGCATTTAAAAACTGAGGAGCCTTCATCATGAGCGCACGCGACCTCACTCATGGCTTCAGTCATTATGAATTGGGTTCTCACTACGAAAAAACTTCGTAAAAAATAAAAACAAAAAGAAAATAAGAATAACTATCCAATAAGCTTTCCATCATATCGTGGATGTACTTGTGTGGATTTCTGACCAGACGCTGAATCAGGCGTCATTCCTCCTTCACTGACATATCAAGTAACCAAAATCCTTAATACATCAACGAATGGGAAGGGGACGGTCGGGAGGGCCCCAGTCGTCAATGATTACGGGGCCACTACTAAATATTAGGTTTTCTTTATCTCCTTACAGGAGTCAAACCTATAATTTATTAGTGGCCCCTCCATCATTGACGAACATGCCTGATATCTAAGACTGGAGGGGGACATTCGTAATCATATCATAACTCTAGAAAAGCAGATAATAAAAACAACCACATAGTATTCTTACTTTTGAAAAATGTATTTAATACGGCGTAGGCCGGAAATATACAAGAAAAAGGGGGTTCAGGCAGGTGCGTGCTTCAAAGAAGCCTGCCTGACAAAAATAGGTAACCCTGAAGATTCTGAACACAGATCTGTAGTTACAAAAGGCACCCCACTCAACGAGTGGTGACAAAAATAATAAGTTATAAGTTTATATGTGCACATCATAAACCCCAAAATACATGTGGAGATCAATTGCTAATGAACTCCATTGAACTAATGTTACATTGCTTTCGCAGCTAAAACTACTATAACAACACCGTTGTTTTGTACTAAACTTTGTACTAGCACAAATTCTCGCAGAGAAATTTTCATATCACATTTCAACCTTAAATTGTATCACAGCTCTCATACTCCGGCGGGGTCTAGGGTGTCCTATGTCAACTGACTGCACCCCCCCCCCCCCCTTCCTTGAAAATAAACATAAGTGACTGCAGGGCCACCTAGACCCTCTGCCTTAAAGCTATACATGGTAAGGAAGGTTTGTCTAGAGCAACTGACAAGTATCTAGAGAGAAACGTATGATTAGACGCCCACAACTGTGTGGACGCAATATCTTCAACTGAAAAGTTTTTCAGGAAACGTAAAGAGGCCGCCCACTTGCGTAAATCGTAGGCCCTACCCACAACGCCGGGATTACTCTCTTTAATGACTTCTACCAGAAGAGAGGCTAATCGCCGTTTAAGTAAGCGTTTACCCGTACTCGCTACCCATAAAGCACCTTGGGGGTTATGAGGAGCTATTCTTAAATATTTGGTTAGAGCTTGCACTGGACATAAATTATGATGCACCTTTCCCCTTTTTAACGCCGGCACCGTGAATTCAGAAAACACCTGTGCACTATGCTCATTCTTGGCTACAAACGCCGGGGAGGGTGCAATGGAAATTGAATCATTAAGTCTACCAAACCTAAGACAATTAGGTGTGTTGCTCATCGCCGCCAGCTCAGACACTCTGTTTCCGGTGGCCAAAGCCAAAAGGAAAACTGCCTTCTTTAAGATTAAAGCAAAGTCTGCAGTATTTTGATACAGACGAGAATGAAGTAAAGACAAAGCTTTGTCCAGAGACCAAGTAGGCATGAGCTGACGGGGAGGTGGGCGGAGTTTAAAACACGCTCTCATAAATCCTGTTTCCTCCGCCACCGGTATGGATAGACCTGTAAGGTCGAAAAAGGGCACTCTAATCGCAGTTAAGTGATTCTTCAAAGTAACCACAGATAAACGTTTCTGCTCAAACAGATAGTTCAAGTAATTAAAAACCAATGCCACTGAGGGTACAGTTTGTTCCGTTCTAACAATCCAAGAAGTAAAAGCTTTCCAATGAGATTGATATTGTCGCTTAGTAGACTGAGTATATTGATTGAGCAATTTATTGGTCACATCCCTACCGTATGGTGCTAGCCACTTGGCCTCCTGAATGTCCATAATGCAAAAGTCAGCGAGGTCTCTAGGTTGCCAATCGTGTCTAAGTGGAAGTACCCGACCGGGAGCGATACCGGGTCCGGGCACCACATTATTAACTGCTGGCACCACACCTGCGCTGGCCACAGGGGCGCGATTAGCGAGACTAAGCCTCGATAAACTCGTAGTTTGTTCACTACGTGGCACATTAGTGACGCATCTGGCGGCGGAAACAGATAGATGGAGCTCCATCTGTTCCAGTCTGTCACTAGGGCGTCTGGCCCCCCTGCCGGCGTTATCGTCCGGCGGGTGAGGTATAGAGGGAGCTTGTGAGTCTCCTCGGACGCAAAAAGATCCACTTGTGGATGGGAGAGCTCCGCAATCATTAGGTCGAAAATGGGTTGCTTGAGCTCCCATTCTACTGTCGTGCTCTGTCTCCGGGACAGAGCGTCTGCCCAGACGTTCGCTACGCCTGGGAGATAAGATGCGTGAAGATAAATATCTAGACTGGTGGCTAGAACAAAAATCTCTTCCGACACGAGTAGCAACTTCCTTGACCTCGTTGACCCTTGTTTCTGAATACAGTGAACTGCATTCAGATTGTCCATTCTGAAGGCCACTGACTTGCCCCGTAACGCCGGGCCGTGAGCCTGAAGGAAATACAAGGGGACTAGTAACTCTTTGACATTTATGTGAGAGATTTCTAAGTGGGACCAAAGTCCCTGACCCTGGTGCCCCTGATTTGACTGAAATCCCCACCCTATGGTGCCTGACGCATCCGTGTCTACCCATACCGTTGGAGGAGGAGAGGTCCATGACATGATTGAGTGCAATGTTTCCCTCTTCGCCCAGACCGCTAGTAAGGTGTGGATTAATTTTGGTATGGGCCATAATTTTCCCGCCGGTAGGAGTGGGAAATATTTGTTGCCTTCCAATATTAATCGTTTTACTTTCAACCGGCCCAACTTGACAGTTAGCTGAATCCAGTTGAGAGAGCCGACCAGAGACTCCCAGACTCTTCGTGTCGTAGTCAGACTGTGAAGAAACCTGAACAGTTTCCTGCGAAACCTGTTGCGATTGTCCACACTCTGACTCAGAGTGAGAGCGGCGGTGTCCCAGACCAGCCCTATCCACTGAATTACTCTTGAGGGAACAAGGTTTGACTTTACCAGATTTACCTTGAAGCCTAGAGTTTTGACATGATTTAAAATGATATTGACATGTTTTATGCATAATTGTTGTGTCTCTGCCACCACCAGCCAGTCGTCTAGATACCACAACACTCTGATTCCCTGTTTTAACAATGGCATCAGGGCTTGCCGGACTAGTTTCGTGAATAATCGAGGTGCTAGGTTCAAACCGAACGGCATCCTCTGAAAAACAAAATTTTGGTGCCTGATCCTCAAGGCCAGAAACATTTGAAATCTTTTGTTGACCGACACGTGCCAATAGGCGTCTGTCAGGTCTAGGGAACACATGCAGCCACCCGGCGGAAGTGTTAGCCTGATTTGATGAACTGTTAACATTCTGAAAGACTCGTTGTAAATGTGAAGATTCAGATACGACAGGTCTATGACCGGCCTCATCTGAACACTGTCCCGTTTGGGAACCAAAAACAGTTTTGACGTGAATACAGGGTAATCTGGGGGTACCGGGATGATGACATTCTTGGCAATCATCTCCTGGACCAGCAACTCCACCTCTAATGAAACACAATTTGCCGTTGTCGGCTGACGTAAGCGAGGTCGCCGGAGCCACTGCCAAGTGATGCCTTTGCGTGCCACCATCCGTGCCCAGGTTTTTAACGGCCATGCTTGGTGACACGTTCGGAACGACCCAGTTAGCAGACAAGGGTTCGCCGGCTGTACTTCCCTCGGTTCCTCCGGCTCTAAGGTAGGCACTGGGAGTGAGAAAGACTTTAGTTTTTTGATGGTGGGTTTGGTGGTGTTGGACGCTTCGCCGGCTGGCTGGTGTGGGCCGAAGACTGGCCCTGCCCCGGCTTATACTGGCCGCGTCCCCTCTGTCCTGAAAACCCTCTCTGTCTATGCCTGAACTGACCCAGGGGGGATTGGGAGGACTTAGGCGGAAGAAACGGCTTAGAACCCCCTGGCTGAGCTTTAGTAGGAGGCTTAGGTTTGGGGAAGTTAAATGCGGGTTTCTTAGCCTGTGCGGGACTGTGCTTCACGGCCTGTGCCATGTTAAACACTGTTCGCCATACATCAGGGGACATTAAAGAAGGTGTAAGTACTGGGGACATTACCACCTGGTTAGCAATGCGATCAGGCAGCTTGCGAACTAATGACATCCTAAGATCCTGTCGTGCTCGCACCGCCTCAAGTAAGGCTGTGCGTATGTCACCTAAGGATTGAATTGACGACTGAAGAATCAGACGCCGGGATAATTCAACTGATCTCCGAGCATCCGCGTCTGCGATTGCCTGAGTAGACCTGAGTAAAGACTTAGCCACCTGTTGAGAAACTATGTACTGTGAAAACAGGCGGAAAGCTTTTCCCCTTAGCCTAAATTCTCTGTCTAGGTGAGAAGGGGTAGGGGTAATGAATGGTTCCTTTAGTTCACAAAGATTAATCTTAGGGGCAGCTAAAAAAGAAAATAAAGCTGACGGAACTCCGCCGGCAGAACCTACCGGCATTGAGAACCATGAATGTGTATCCTGAGGGATCTGGTGGGAAGATTTAGAAGTGAAAGTGGTTGCAAAGTTTTGAGCCTCTACCTCCCAATCCACCCAAGGTCCTGGTCCCAACTGTCCCACCTTCAACACTGGATTAGCTGTCTCGTCTGTGACGGTCTGTAAATCTAGTTCAGGAGTAATAGCCGACAGAGCCTTAATATCATTAAACCCATCCAGCTTAGACCAGTCTGAAAAAAGTTTTGAAGCTGAGGCAGGGGGTAAAGCAGGCTTAGATGCATAAACAAAATAATCCTGATGATAATAACTAGGTATAGCCTTGATATTTACGTCCAAAACATTACCCAAGGCATCCAATGCCCTTAATTTCTTAGACTTATTTCCCTGGATAAACCACTCACGTGGTACCGGGAGTTCCCCTGACAAGGTAGGCTGGGCAAGCTCTGGCTTAGAGGGGTTCAAAGGGACCCATGACTCGTCTGGCCCATAAAGCAGGGGCATAGCTACCTTTCTAAGAGGCGCTTTGTCTAGAGGGGGTGGATTAACATCCGTAATGACCCTGACATTTGACGTAGTGAATGCCGCCGTAGCTGGCTTAGAGCTCCCTGCCGGTGACAGAGTAGGAGGGTTAGGAATCTTAGATAAATCGATTGACGTTATCAGAGGCCGTACCGCAGAACCTGTCAAGGGAGCCCCCAAGTCCATTGTGGGGTTTTCTCGTTGTTGATTAAAGAATTTTGATAGAGCATGAGTAAGTAACCCATCAATTTCTTGTGCTGTAACAAACTGGTTAGGTGCAGAACTTTCAGGTGAATTAGTATTATCATGGGCGGCGTCCAGGCCTGAGCCTGACCCTTGTCCTTCCCTATCTGAAATTAATGACACTTCATCTTGTTCCTCCCGATCCTCCTGAGAAGACCCCGCCGAGGCAGGGGCACCTTGTTTCCAAGATAAATCAGGGATAGAGGATGGGGTCGCCGCGTCCCTGTGGACATCGGCTACTGTGTGACTCGTATGAGTCGGACGTGGATGGCCAGACCCTGGCTGAGCAAACCGCCAAACACCGAGGCTCTGGCCTACGCTCTCTTGAGAGTCTGAAACATTCTCAATTATTGAATATCCTGAACTTTCCATTTCTAGGGTTAAAATATCAATAGGTAAATCTTGTTTAGGGACAGGCGCTTCACTATACTCTGAGGCTGTAACAGAAACATTGTCAGGTGTAGAGGTACGATGAGATGCACTAGACTTAGTAGAATGTCGAGAGGACTTCTTATGGGAATCCTTTTTGGAGGATTTGTGGCTACGGTGTGACCGCGAACTAGACCTAGGTTTGGAAGAATCACCACCATGGCCACTGGGGGAAGCTTCAGTCTTGCACTTCTTACTAGCCGGGGAAGAGGCCCGACTTGAAGACCGTTGTCTGAGGGGTGACCTTGACCTCGATCTCGCCTGCGACGAGGAGGTGGCTGCCGGGGGAGTAGGCTCTCTCGGGCGTTTAAACGTATCCTCAGACGATACAGAACCCTGGCTAGTCTCTGTCGGCTTAAAACCCCTTACTCTAGAGGTACGTTTAGGGGGAGGGTGCTCTGACAGCAACTTATCCCAAAGTGGGACGTTGTCACATTGAAGTGACTTATGTGCGACAATGGTAGTGTAGGCCGACATTTGTTGTCTGACCTCTCTCAACGCTACCGCCGCGGTCTTGTCATTGTCACACAGGACTTTATTGGCTAATTGGGAGCAAAATGAACAATTAAGTGTAACCCAGAGACCCCTTGAACGGTCTAGACATCTAACACACCTTATGCAAAGGGTATGTGCAAAAATTGGGATACCCGCGCAAGTAGGGGTAATGCACAGGGCAAAAACTGGGGTCACATTAGCCATGACAGAGACTGGTGTGAGGAACTACCGCCGGGTCTGTATTGGTCCGCCGGAGCTCAGCTCTGGAAAAATAAAGAAAAATTTCCAGGAATTAATGCTCATAAGGTTAACCCAAGTGTTCGCATACAAGTGTTAATAACCCTATGGGTAACGGGATGCAAAGACACAGCTAACACATCTCGCCACGCGTCTGGGTGTAAAGAGGCTAAACAAATCTTCTTAGCTAAAGAACATGAAGAATACCCTCTGATATAATGGTCCAGTATGGCACTTATAGTCTGTAGGAGGTGGTGACTGTCTCAAGATTCAATTTTGTAACAAAGCCCCCCCTCATAAAGACGCCGGCCCTTGAAATATTTTAGTAGAATAGCCCAGGGCAGGAATATACGAGATCTGATTTTTTAACGAATTGTCCCAAACGATCGTCGTAAAAATAGAAGGCGGCGATACTGAAAGTATCACCCAATTAAGGTTAATCGAAATTGAATTTGTTTATAAATTCCTTAGTTCCTTTACTTAGGGGCACCCGCCGGGTGTGGAAATCGATTTGGTTAAACCTCACTGATCCTTCAATTGCCGTAAGAGTAAAGGCAGCGATACACAGAGTATCACTCAAATGGATTGGTTAACTATAAGAGACCTAAGTCGTTTCATCCCACCCTGCTCAGGTGCACCCGCCGGGTGAGAAGTCTAAAAGTTAACCCCACAAGTTCCTGACCCCACTTCTTTGTAAAAGATCGCCGGGGAGGAACGCCTAAACAACAGCTAGGTTTTCCCCGTGGTTGTCGTAAACCAGGTAGAAAAACCTATAAAAAACGAGTGTTCTCAAGAACTTCGTTTCTTTATATATAACTAAATATATATGTAAGGATGGGTACAGCCATCCCGCCGGGAATTTTAAAGGAGGCCTGAAACCAGGCACCCACAGAGACGCAGTCCTGGAGAGCCACAGACACCTCCCCTCGCCGGGGAACCAGCTAGTGTTTAAAACCACGTGTGGCCCAACACTGCTCATCGGTCAGGATTTTTCATGGTGAAACCGAGAAAAACCCGCCGGAAGGTAAACCCCACCCTGAACAGACACCATCTGAACAATACGACACGAGGAGAGACACGCACGACTAACCAAGGTCACAACATAATCCGTGGAATTAGCCAATACACAACTAAACCAGGAAACAAATATAGTCCGAGGAATTAGCCAATACACAACTAAAACCCGGATACACATGACACAGTAGGGCATATTTATAAAATAAATAATAACACTAGACATGTGGCAAAGCTACGAGCGGCTGGCTAGGCCTAGGTAGACGGCATGAAAATAGTTGAAATATAAACACACACTGGAATATCACAACAGGAACCACCGCCAACACACCACCGAAGCGATAACTTCCCACCCCGGGAAGCCTGACACGGACCCAGAAAAAACTTCACTAAGTGAAGAAAAATACGCTGGGAACGTCAGCAAACACACAGCTTACCTCATCAGAAGGATAAAAGGCAGCAATAATTAACGCGTAATGAAAGCCGCCTGCATCACCAACTAACCCAACTGTGAAAAGTTCACGTGTCCACAACAGGACCACGAGGGTACATCCGAAATAGATGCCCCATACATACGACCCAAAATACATTGCACTGCGGGCAACCAGCCCAGGACACTCCTGCTACGCCTATCCTAACCTTACTCGATACATCCCAGAGTAAACAAATGAGAAAAAACTCACTAGGGACGCCACGAATGCGGAACCAGCGGAGCCTGAAAGGTACGTCCGGGCAGGCTGAGCGCAGAGCAAAGAAGGAGGAATGACGCCTGATTCAGCGTCTGGTCAGAAATCCACACAAGTACATCCACGATATGATGGAAAGCTTATTGGATAGTTATTCTTATTTTGTTTTTGTTTTTATTTTTTACGAAGTTTTTTCGTAGTGAAAACCCAATTCATAATGACTGAAGCCATGAGTGAGGTCGCGTGCGCTCATGATGAAGGCTCCTCAGTTTTTAAATGCTCTGCGCGGTAGATTCAAACTACGGCGGATTAGTGTTTGAAGAGGATGCCTTATGTAATAGGCATGTTCGTCAATGATGGAGGGGCCACTAATAAATATCAGTCTGTCAAAATTTAGCTTGAAGAGGGTCTGGATGGGCTTTTTTCCAATTTGTTAGCCTACGGGACAAACTAGAATACGTTACTCGAAAATGGCAAAAGCAAGCACAATCCTCAATATTGTTTAAACACGGTATCATACAAAAACACGAGACGTTGGACCAGATCGTATTAGGCGCAAATGCTAGTCGTGCTTGGCTTTCCTTCGAGTCCTATGTGCGTTCAGATGGTTTCTGAACGGGGTGGGTTACTTTCCGTTTTTTTTTCTTCTCGGTTACACAATGAAAAAACCCGGCCGAGAGCCGTGTTGGGCCACGGGTGGTTTCAACACAGGCTTGTGTCCCCGGCGATGAGGTGTCTGTGGCTCTCCAGGACTGCGTCTCTGTGTTGGTGCCTGTTTTCAGGCTCCCTTTGATTCCCGGCGGATTGGCTGTACCCATCTAACATTGTTCATGCGGACATATGTTATGAAGTTTTTCTACCCGGTTTTACAAACCACAGGAAAAACCTAGCTGTTGTTAAGGGCTTTCCTCCCCGGCGATCTTTTACAAAGAAGTGGGGTCAGGAACTTATGGGGTTAACGTTTTGACATCTCACCCGGCGGGTGCACCTTGGTAGGGTGGGATGAACGACTAAGTCATTCAGTTAGTTAACCGATCCATTTTAGTGATACTATATATCGCCGCCTTTACACTTACGGCGATCGAAGGTTCAATTAGGGTTAACATAGTTTTTTACACCCGGCGGGTGCTCCTGGGAGGAGGAAATAAGGAATTTACAATTCAATTTCGTTAACCACTTAATTGAGAGATACGTTAATGTATCGCCGCCTTCAAACTTACGGCGATCTTTTGTGACAATTCGTTAGAAATCAGATCTCGTATCAGCCTGCCCTGTGTTATTCTGCTAAATAATTCAAGGGCCGGCGTCTTTGTGGGGGGTTATTTTCCAAAATTGAATCTTGAAACAGTCACCACCGGAAAGACTATAAACGCCATGCTGGTCCTTTATATTATGTCAGAGGGTATTCTTCACTTTCTTAAAGATATGTTTAGATATTCTGAACCCCGCCGCGTAGCGAGCTCTGATCGTTGTGTCATTACATCTCGTTACCCGGCGGGTTATTAACACTTGTGTGCGAACATGTTGGGTTAACCTTATGAGCATTAATTCCTGGAAATTTTCTTATTTTCCAGAGCTGGGCTCCGGCGGACCAATACAGACCCGGCAGTAGTTTTCCCCACCAGTCTCTGTCATGGCTACCTTGGCCCCAGTTTTTGCTTTATGCGTTACCCCTACCTGTGCCAGTATCCCTATTTTTGCGCACACTCTTTGCATCAAGTGTGTTAAATGTCTAGACCGTTCAAGGGGTCTGTGGGTGATGCGCAACTGTTCCTTTTGCTCCCAATTAAGTGTCAAGGTCCTCCGCGACAATGATAAGACCGCAGTGGTCGCCTTACGAGAGGTGAGGCAACAGATGTCAGCATATACTACGATTGCGGCTCATAAGTCACTGCAATGTGACAACGTCCCTCTTTGGGATAGGCTGCTTTTCGAACACCCTCCCCCTAAACGTTCCTCTCGAGTAACTAGTCATAAGCCAGCGGAGACTGGTCAGGGTTCTGTGTCTTCTGCTGCTACTCCGAAACGTCCAAGAGAGCCTACACCCCCGGCGGCAGCCTCCTCGTCTCGGGAGAGATCTCGGTCTAGGTCACCTCTCAGACACCAGCCACCTAGTCTTGCCTCTTCACCATCGAGTAAGAAGAGTAAGACGGAAAGTTCCACCAGTGGTCACAGCGATAAATCCTACAAATCGAAGAGTAGTTCACGGTCACACCGCAGCCATAAATCTTCCAAAAAGGATTCCCATAATAGAAAGGCCTCCCTACATTCGCCAGTTTCTAGTGCTTCTCATCGTACCTCTACCCCAGACAGAGTTTGTGTTCGGTCTCAAGGGTCCAGTACAGTGCCTGTACCTAAAGATGATTTACCCATTAACATTTTAACCCTGGAATTGGAGAGTTCAGGGGATCAGTGATTGAGAGTGTTTCAGACTCCCAAGAGAGTGTAGGCCAAGGCCTCGGTGTTTGGCGATTTTCTCGGCCGGGGTCTGACCACCCACTTCCGGCTCAAACTAGTCACACAGTGGCTGACGTCCACAGGGACGCGGCGATCCCATCCTTTATTCCTGACTTATCTTGGCAACAAGGTACCCCAGCTTCGGCGGGATCTTCTCAGGAGGAACAGGAGGATAAAGACTAGGTTTCAATAATTTCGGATATGGAAGGGCAAGAGTCAGGTTCAGGCTTAGACGCCGCGCAGGATATTAATGATTCACCAGTGAGTACATCATCAAGTCAATTTTTCACTGCACAGGAAATTGATGGGCTACTTAGTAATGCTTTATCTAAAAATTTTGGCCAACAACAGGAAACTCCCACAGTGGACTTGGGAGCTCCCACGACAAGTTCTATGGTACGGCCTCTGATGACTTCTATTGCTTTAACTCAGATCCCTCACCCTCCCACTCTGTCACCATCAGTGGTTACTAGGCCTGCTACGGCGGCATTGACCACTTCGAATGTAAGGGTTATAACGGATGTCAATCCACCCCCTCTAGACAAGGCGCCTCTCAGAAACGTAGCTATGCCCTTGCTTTACGGACTAGATGAGTCATGGGTCCTTTTGACCCCCACTAAACCAGAGCTCGCCCAACCTACCTTATCAGGGGAACTCCCAGTACCGCGTGAGTGGGTCATCCAGGGCAATAAATCTAAGAAATTAAGGGCCTTGGATACTTTGGGAAATGTACTAGACGTTAATATAAAGGCTATACCTAGTTATTATCACCAGGACTATTTTGTTTATGCTACTAAGCCGGCTTTACCCCCTGCCTCAGCTTCAAGATTGTTTTCAGACTGGTCTAAGCTGGATGGGTTTAATGACATTAAGACTCTGTCAGCTCTCACTCCAGAACTTGATTTACAAACCGTCACAGACGAAGCAGCTAATCCAGTCTTGAAGGTGGGGCAGTTGGGTCCAGGACCTTGGGTGGAATGGGAGACAGAGGCTCAAAACTTTGCGACCACATTTACTTCCAAAACTTCCCACCAGATCCCTCAAGATACTCATTCTTGGTTCTCCATGCCAGTGTGTTCTGCCGGCGGAGTCCCTTCAGCTTTGTTTGCTTTCTTAGCTGCCCCTAAAATTAATCTTTGTGAGCTAAAAGACCCTTTCACTACCCCTACCCCAACTCATCTAGACCGAGAATTTAGGCTGAGGGGGAAAGCTTTTCGCCTGTTCTCTCAATACATAGTGTCTCAACAGGTAGCAAAGTCTTTGCTCCGGTCCACTCAGGCAATCGCAGACGCGGATGCCAGACGATCGGTTGAATTGTCCCGGCGACTGCTTCTTCAGTCGTTAATCCAATCTCTGGGTGACATCCGCACCGCCTTGCTTGAGGCGGTACGAGCGAGACAAGACCTCAGAATGTCTTTAGTCCGCAAACTGCCTGATCGCATTGCGAATCAGGTGGTCATGTCACCAGTGCTTACTCCCTCTTTAATGTCCCCTGACGTGTGGCGAACGGTGTTTAATATGGCGCAGGCCTTTAAACACAGTCCCACCCCTTCTAAGAAACCTGCCTTTAACTTCCCCAAACCCAGGCCAGCCGCTAAAGCTCAGCCGGGGGGATCTAAGCCCTTTCTTCCACCTAAGTCCTCCCCCTCCCCTCAAGGTCAGTACAGGCATAGACAGAGTAGGTTTTCAGGTCAGAGAGGACGCGGCCATAATAAGCCAGGTCAGGGCCCGTCTTCGGCCAACACCAGCCAGCCGGCGAAGCGTCCAGCACCACCAACCCCACCATCAAAAAACTAAAGTCTCTCTCACTCCCGGTGCCAATCTTAAGGCCGGCGGATCCGAGGGTAGTACAGCCGGCGAACCCTTGTCTGCTAACTGGGTCGTTCCGAACGTGTCACCAAGCATGGCCGTTAAACACTTGGGCACGGATGGTGGCACGCAAAGGCATCACTTGGCAGTGGCTCCGGCGACCTCGCTTACGTCAGCCGACAACGGCGAATTTTGTTTCTTTAGAGGTGGAGTCACTGGTCCAGGAAATGATTGCCAAGAATGTCATCATCCCGGTCCCCCCAAATTACCCTGTATTCACGTCCAAGCTATTTTTGGTTCCCAAAAGGGACAGTGTTCAGATGAGACCGGTCGTAGACCTGTCTTATCTGAACCTTCACATTCACAACGAGTCATTCCGAATGTTAACAGTACACCAAATCAGGCTAACACTTCCGCCGGGAGGTTGGATGTGTTCCCTAGACCTGACAGACGCCTATTGGCACGTATCGGTCAACAAAAGATTTCAAAGGTTTCTGGCCTTACGGATCAGGCACCAAAATTTTGTTTTTCAACGGATGCCATTCGGTTTGAACCTGGCACCTCGATTATTCACGAAATTAGTCCGGCAAGCCCTGATGCCGTTGTTAAAACAAGGAATCAGAGTGTTGTGGTACCTAGACGACTGGCTGGTGGTGGCAGAGACAGAACAATTATGCATCAAACATGTCAATATCATTTTAAATCATGTCAAAACTCTAGGGTTCAAGGTAAATCTGGTAAAGTCAAACCTTGTTCCCTCACGAGTAATTCAGTGGATAGGGCTGGTCTGGAACACGGCTGCTCTCACTCTGAGTCAGAGTGTGGACAATCGCAACAGGTTTCGCAGGAAACTGTTCATGTTTCTTCACAGTCTGACTACGACGCGGAGGGTCTGGGAGTCTCTGGTCGGCTCTCTCAACTGGATTCAACTAACTGTTATGTTGGGCCGGTTGAAAGTAAAACGTTTAATATTGGAAGGCAACAAATATTTCCCTCTCTTATCGGCGGGAAAATTATGGCCCATCCCGAAATTAATCCACACCTTACTAGCGGTCTGGGCGAAGAGGGAAACGTTGCACTCAATAATGTCATGGACCTCTCCTCCGCCAACGGTATGGGTAGACACGGATGCGTCAGGCACAATAGGTTGGGGATTTCAGTCAAATCAGGGGCAACAGGGTCAGGGGCTTTGGTCCCACTTAGAAATCTCCCACATCAATGTCAAAGAATTACTAGTCCCCTTGTATTTCCTTCAGGCTCACGGCCATGCTTTACGGGGCAAGTCGGTGGCCTTCAGAATGGACAATCTGAACGCAGTTCACTGTATTCAGAAACAGGGGTCAACGAGGTCAAGGAAGTTGCTAAACGTGTCGGAAGAGATTTTTACTCTAGCCAACAGACTAGACATTTATCTTCACGCATCTTATCTCCCAGGCGTAGCAAACGTCTGGGCAGACGCTCTGTCCTGGAGACAGAGCATGACAGTAGAATGGGAGCTCAAGCAACCCATTTTCAACCTAATGATTGCAGAGCTCTCCCATCCACAAGTGGATCTGTTTGCGTCCGAGGAGACTCACAAACTCCCTCTATACCTCGCCCGCCGGACGAAAACGCCGGCAGGGGGGCCAGACGCCCTAGTGACAGACTGGAACAGATGGAGCTCCATCTATCTGTTTCCGCCGCCAGACGCGTCACTAATGTGCCACGTAGTGAACAAACTACGAGATTATCGAGGCTTAGTCTCACTAGTCGCGCCCCTGTGGCCGGCGCAGTTGTGGTACCAGCAATTAAAGACGTGGTGCCCGCACCCGGTGTCGCTCCCGGTCGGGTATTTCCACTTAGACACGATTGGCAACCTAGCGACCTCCCTGACTTTTGCATTATGGACATTCAGGAGGCCAAGTGGCTAGCACCATACGGTAGAGATGTGACCAATAAATTATTAAATCAATATACTCAGTCTACGAAACGACAGTATCACTCACATTGGCAAGCCTTTACTTCTTGGATCATTAGAACAGAACAGACTGTGCCATCAGTAGCATTAGTTTTTAATTATTTAAATTATCTGTTTGAGCAGAAACATTTTTCTGTGGTAACGTAAAAAAATCACTTAACTGCAATTAGAGTGCCCTTTTTAGACCTTACAGGTCTCTCCATACCGGTGGCGGAGGAAACAGGTTTTATGAGGGCATGTTTTAAACTCCGCCCACCTCCCCGTCAGCTCATGCCTACTTGGTCTCTGGACAAGGCATTGTCTTTACTTCACTCTCGTCTGTACCAAAATACTGCAGATTTTGCATTACTCTTAAAAAAGGCTGTATTCCTTTTGGCTTTGGCCACCGGGAACAGAGTGTCTGAGCTGGCGGCGATGAGCAACACACCTAATTGCCTTAGGTTTGGTAGACTTAATGAATGTATTCACATTGCACCTTCCCCGGGATTTGTAGCCAAGAATGAGCACAGCGCACACATGTTTTCTGAGTTCACGGTGCCGGCGTTAAAAAGGGGAAAGGTGCATCATAATCTATGTTCAGTGCAAGCTCTAACCAAATATTTGAGAGTGGCTCCTCTAAACCCCCAAGGTGCTTTATGGGTAGCGAGTACGGGTAAACGCTTACTGAAACGGAGATTAGCTTCTCTTCTGGTTGAAGTCATTAAAGAGAGTAATCCCGGCGTTGTGGGTCGGGCCCACGATTTACGCAAATGGGCAGCCTCTTTACGTTTCCTGAAGAATTTTTCAGTAGAAGATATTTCGTCCACACAGTTGTGGGCGTCTAATCATACGTTTTTGACTAGATACTTGTCAGTTGCTCTAGACAAACCTTCCTTACCATGTATAGCTTTAAGGCAGAGGGTCTAGGTGGCCCTTCAGTCACTTTTGTTTACTTTCAAGAAAAGGGGGGGGGGGGGGGTGCAGTCAGTTAACATAGGACACCCTAGACCCCGCCGGAGTGTAAGAGCTGTGATACAATTTATACATTACAATGTGATATGAAAATTTCTCTGCGAGAAATTGTGCTAGTACAATGTTAGTACAAAACAAAGGGGTTGTTATAGTAGTTTAAGCTGCGAAAGCAATTTAATATTAAACAGTGAAGATCTTTTGCAAATTATCTCCACGATTATTTTGGGGTTTATTATGTGCACATGTAAACTTATAACTTGTTATTTTTGTCACCACTCGTTGAGTGGGGTGCCTTTGTAACTACAGATCTGTTCACAGAATCTTCAGAGTTACCCTTTTTGTCAAGCAGGCTTCTTTGAAGCACGCACCTGCCTGAACCCCTTTCTTGTATATATATGGGCTGCGCCGTCTTTAAATATATTTTCAAAGTAAGAATACTATGTGGTTGTTTTTATTATCTGCTTTTCTAGAGTTATGATATGATTACGAATGTCCCCCTCCAGTCTTAGAAATCAGGCATGTTCGTCAATGATGGAGGGGCCACTAATAATTATAGGTTTGACTCCTGTAAGGAGATAAAGAAAACCTAATATTTAGTAGTGGCCCCGTAATCATTGACGATTGGGGCCCTCCCGACCATCCCCTTCCCATTCGTTGATGTATTAAGGATTTTGGTTTACTTGATATGTCAGTGAAGGAAGAATGACGCCTGAATCAGCGTCTGGTCAAAGATCCACACAAGTACATCCACGATATGATGGAAAGCTTATTGGATAGTTATTCTTATTTTTTTTTGTTTTATTTTTTACGAAGTTTTTTCGTAGTGAAAACCCAATTCATAATGACTGAAGCCATGAGTGAGGTCGCGTGCGCTCATGATGAAGGCTCCTCAGATTTTAAATGCTCTGAGCGGTAGATTCAAACTACTGCCGATTAGTGTTTGAAGAGGATGCCTTATGCAATAGGCATGTTCGTCAATGATTACGGGGCCACTACTAAATATTAGGTTTTCTTTATCTCCTTACAGGAGTCAAACCTATAATATAGCTCATGTGAAGGGCGGCTGAGTCATGGTCCTGCAGGTAAAGATCGTGTGGAGGGTTCTTATATCGCTAGCACCGCAAGTAAAGATCAGGTTACATAGCTGAGATTATTGATGTCGGGGCAGAACTTGTGGGGAAGACTTGCTTATTTTCTGGACCCCCTTCTCCCTCATGCTTACCCATTTCCTTGTCAATATTTAGGCCTTACGTGCTATTTAGTTGTCGATTTTTTCCTGGCGAGCAATAGCGACCCTGTAATTTAGGAGGAACCGGCCTTTGGCCGGGACTTTTCTACCGAAAAAATGTACACATTTATCTCGAAAGGGGTTTTCGGTGTATTTTTAAAAGCTTGATGGTGGTCTTGTGAGTAAAGTACAAAAATAACATAATAAGTAAGTATATGAACAAATATATTATAATAAATACAAATCTCCCCTTAACTACACTATACTGTAAGAGATCTGAGGGTGTGTAGTTGGTTGTCAGGCAGATGTAGTTTTTGTCATACTTCAGTTTGGATAGACGACAAATGGGGAAGATTATATCTAACTGTGATTAAGGAGTTAATACTGTGTGTGTGGGGGGGGGGAGTCGGGGAGTGAGAAAGAGGCGAAATGTTAAACAATTTAGATCTATATCTATCTATCGATCGATCTATCTGTATATCTATCTATCTATTCATCTATCTCTCTATCTATCTATTCATCTATCTATCTGTCTATCTATCTATCTATCTATCTATCTGTCTGTCTGTCTCTCTGTCTGTCTGTCTATCTGTCTGTCAGTTTATATATTTGTTCATATATAAACTTATCTGTCAATTTAACTTTCAATAATGGTGAACTTATGAAGACCATTATTGTAGTATACCGTTTTTGTAGGCTATATAAGTATTTAGTTACTATATCCAGCCATTGGTTACGAAACCCATTACAGTATAAGAAGCTAATGTTGTCATACTATTCCGTGCAAGTAGATTCTAATATTGCAGAATAATGTATATTAGTGGTATTTTCATATACAGTCATTGCCGTAAAATAAAATGATATACATTAATACAATACACAATATAAGAAATTAAGACATTTCCTATTCAACACTCACATAGTTTATTATAATATTTACTTGCAACACCACATCTAATACTTATACACAAATCTCTATAACTACGATTGCGGCTCATAAGTCACTGCAATGTGACAACGTCCCTCTTTGGGATAGGCTGCTTTTCGAACACCCTCCCCCTAAACGTTCCTCTCGAGTAACTAGTCATAAGCCAGCGGAGACTGGTCAGGGTTCTGTGTCTTCTGCTGCTACTCCGAAACGTCCAAGAGAGCCTACACCCCCGGCGGCAGCCTCCTCGTCTCGGGAGAGATCTCGGTCTAGGTCACCTCTCAGACACCAGCCACCTAGTCTTGCCTCTTCACCATCGAGTAAGAAGAGTAAGACGGAAAGTTCCACCAGTGGTCACAGCGATAAATCCTACAAATCGAAGAGTAGTTCACGGTCACACCGCAGCCATAAATCTTCCAAAAAGGATTCCCATAATAGAAAGGCCTCCCTACATTCGCCAGTTTCTAGTGCTTCTCATCGTACCTCTACCCCAGACAGAGTTTGTGTTCGGTCTCAAGGGTCCAGTACAGTGCCTGTACCTAAAGATGATTTACCCATTAACATTTTAACCCTGGAATTGGAGAGTTCAGGGGGATCAGTGATTGAGAGTGTTTCAGACTCCCAAGAGAGTGTAGGCCAAGGCCTCGGTGTTTGGCGATTTTCTCGGCCGGGGTCTGACCACCCACTTCCGGCTCAAACTAGTCACACAGTGGCTGACGTCCACAGGGACGCGGCGATCCCATCCTTTATTCCTGACTTATCTTGGCAACAAGGTACCCCAGCTTCGGCGGGATCTTCTCAGGAGGAACAGGAGGATAAAGACTAGGTTTCAATAATTTCGGATATGGAAGGGCAAGAGTCAGGTTCAGGCTTAGACGCCGCGCAGGATATTAATGATTCACCAGTGAGTACATCATCAAGTCAATTTTTCACTGCACAGGAAATTGATGGGCTACTTAGTAATGCTTTATCTAAAAAATTTGGCCAACAACAGGAAACTCCCACAGTGGACTTGGGAGCTCCCACGACAAGTTCTATGGTACGGCCTCTGATGACTTCTATTGCTTTAACTCAGATCCCTCACCCTCCCACTCTGTCACCATCAGTGGTTACTAGGCCTGCTACGGCGGCATTGACCACTTCGAATGTAAGGGTTATAACGGATGTCAATCCACCCCCTCTAGACAAGGCGCCTCTCAGAAAGGTAGCTATGCCCTTGCTTTACGGACTAGATGAGTCATGGGTCCTTTTGACCCCCACTAAACCAGAGCTCGCCCAACCTACCTTATCAGGGGAACTCCCAGTACCGCGTGAGTGGGTCATCCAGGGCAATAAATCTAAGAAATTAAGGGCCTTGGATACTTTGGGAAATGTACTAGACGTTAATATAAAGGCTATACCTAGTTATTATCACCAGGACTATTTTGTTTATGCTACTAAGCCGGCTTTACCCCCTGCCTCAGCTTCAAGATTGTTTTCAGACTGGTCTAAGCTGGATGGGTTTAATGACATTAAGACTCTGTCAGCTCTCACTCCAGAACTTGATTTACAAACCGTCACAGACGAAGCAGCTAATCCAGTCTTGAAGGTGGGGCAGTTGGGTCCAGGACCTTGGGTGGAGTTGGAGACAGAGGCTCAAAACTTTGCGACCACATTTACTTCCAAAACTTCCCACCAGATCCCTCAAGATACTCATTCTTGGTTCTCCATGCCAGTGTGTTCTGCCGGCGGAGTCCCTTCAGCTTTGTTTGCTTTCTTAGCTGCCCCTAAAATTAATCTTTGTGAGCTAAAAGACCCTTTCACTACCCCTACCCCAACTCATCTAGACCGAGAATTTAGGCTGAGGGGGAAAGCTTTTCGCCTGTTCTCTCAATACATAGTGTCTCAACAGGTAGCAAAGTCTTTGCTCCGGTCCACTCAAGCAATCGCAGACGCGGATGCCAGACGATCGGTTGAACTGTCCCGGCGACTGCTTCTTCAGTCGTTAATCCAATCTCTGGGTGACATCCGCACCGCCTTGCTTGAGGCGGTACGAGCGAGACAAGACCTCAGAATGTCTTTAGTCCGCAAACTGCCTGATCGCATTGCGAATCAGGTGGTCATGTCACCAGTGCTTACTCCCTCTTTAATGTCCCCTGACGTGTGGCGAACGGTGTTTAATATGGCGCAGGCCTTTAAACACAGTCCCACCCCTTCTAAGAAACCTGCCTTTAACTTCCCCAAACCCAGGCCAGCCGCTAAAGCTCAGCCGGGGGGATCTAAGCCCTTTCTTCCACCTAAGTCCTCCCCCTCCCCTCAAGGTCAGTACAGGCATAGACAGAGTAGGTTTTCAGGTCAGAGAGGACGCGGCCATAATAAGCCAGGTCAGGGCCCGTCTTCGGCCAACACCAGCCAGCCGGCGAAGCGTCCAGCACCACCAACCCCACCATCAAAAAACTAAAGTCTCTCTCACTCCCGGTGCCAATCTTAAGGCCGGCGGATCCGAGGGTAGTACAGCCGGCGAACCCTTGTCTGCTAACTGGGTCGTTCCGAACGTGTCACCAAGCATGGCCGTTAAACACTTGGGCACGGATGGTGGCACGCAAAGGCATCACTTGGCAGTGGCTCCGGCGACCTCGCTTACGTCAGCCGACAACGGCGAATTTTGTTTCTTTAGAGGTGGAGTCACTGGTCCAGGAAATGATTGCCAAGAATGTCATCATCCCGGTCCCCCCAAATTACCCTGTATTCACGTCCAAGCTATTTTTGGTTCCCAAAAGGGACAGTGTTCAGATGAGACCGGTCGTAGACCTGTCTTATCTGAACCTTCACATTCACAACGAGTCATTCCGAATGTTAACAGTACACCAAATCAGGCTAACACTTCCGCCGGGAGGTTGGATGTGTTCCCTAGACCTGACAGACGCCTATTGGCACGTATCGGTCAACAAAAGATTTCAAAGGTTTCTGGCCTTACGGATCAGGCACCAAAATTTTGTTTTTCAACGGATGCCATTCGGTTTGAACCTGGCACCTCGATTATTCACGAAATTTGTCCGGCAAGCCCTGATGCCGTTGTTAAAACAAGGAATCAGAGTGTTGTGGTACCTAGACGACTGGCTGGTGGTGGCAGAGACAGAACAATTATGCATCAAACATGTCAACATCATTTTAAATCATGTCAAAACTCTAGGGTTCAAGGTAAATCTGGTAAAGTCAAACCTTGTTCCCTCACGAGTAATTCAGTGGATAGGGCTGGTCTGGAACACGGCTGCTCTCACTCTGAGTCAGAGTGTGGACAATCGCAACAGGTTTCGCAGGAAACTGTTCATGTTTCTTCACAATCTGACTACGACGCGGAGGGTCTGGGAGTCTCTGGTCGGCTCTCTCAACTGGATTCAACTAACTGTTATGTTGGGCCGGTTGAAAGTAAAACGTTTAATATTGGAAGGCAACAAATATTTCCCTCTCTTATCGGCGGGAAAATTATGGCCCATCCCGAAATTAATCCACACCTTACTAGCGGTCTGGGCGAAGAGGGAAACGTTGCACTCAATAATGTCATGGACCTCTCCTCCGCCAACGGTATGGGTAGACACGGATGCGTCAGGCACAATAGGTTGGGGATTTCAGTCAAATCAGGGGCACCAGGGTCAGGGGCTTTGGTCCCACTTAGAAATCTCCCACATCAATGTCAATGAATTACTAGTCCCCTTGTATTTCCTTCAGGCTCACGGCCATGCTTTACGGGGCAAGTCGGTGGCCTTCAGAATGGACAATCTGAACGCAGTTCACTGTATTCAGAAACAGGGGTCAACGAGGTCAAGGAAGTTGCTAAACGTGTCGGAAGAGATTTTTACTCTAGCCAACAGACTAGACATTTATCTTCACGCATCTTATCTCCCAGGCGTAGCAAACGTCTGGGCAGACGCTCTGTCCTGGAGACAGAGCACGACAGTAGAATGGGAGCTCAAGCAACCCATTTTCAACCTAATGATTGCAGGAGCTCTCCCATCCACAAGTGGATCTGTTTGCGTCCGAGGAGACTCACAAACTCCCTCTATACCTCGCCCGCCGGACGAAAACGCCGGCAGGGGGGCCAGACGCCCTAGTGACAGACTGGAACAGATGGAGCTCCATCTATCTGTTTCCGCCGCCAGACGCGTCACTAATGTGCCACGTAGTGAACAAACTACGAGATTATCGAGGCTTAGTCTCACTAGTCGCGCCCCTGTGGCCGGCGCAGTTGTGGTACCAGCAATTAAAGACGTGGTGCCCGCACCCGGTGTCGCTCCCGGTCGGGTATTTCCACTTAGACACGATTGGCAACCTAGCGACCTCGCTGACTTTTGCATTATGGACATTCAGGAGGCCAAGTGGCTAGCACCATACGGTAGAGATGTGACCAATAAATTATTAAATCAATATACTCAGTCTACGAAACGACAGTATCACTCACATTGGCAAGCCTTTACTTCTTGGATCATTAGAACAGAACAGACTGTGCCATCAGTAGCATTAGTTTTTAATTATTTAAATTATCTGTTTGAGCAGAAACATTTATCTGTGGTAACGTAAAAAAATCACTTAACTGCAATTAGAGTGCCCTTTTTAGACCTTACAGGTCTCTCCATACCGGTGGCGGAGGAAACAGGTTTTATGAGGGCATGTTTTAAACTCCGCCCACCTCCCCGTCAGCTCATGCCTACTTGGTCTCTGGACAAGGCATTGTCTTTACTTCACTCTCGTCTGTACCAAAATACTGCAGATTTTGCATTACTCTTAAAAAAGGCTGTATTCCTTTTGGCTTTGGCCACCGGGAACAGAGTGTCTGAGCTGGCGGCGATGAGCAACACACCTAATTGCCTTAGGTTTGGTAGACTTAATGAATGTATTCACATTGCACCTTCCCCGGGATTTGTAGCCAAGAATGAGCACAGCGCACACATGTTTTCTGAGTTCACGGTGCCGGCGTTAAAAAGGGGAAAGGTGCATCATAATCTATGTTCAGTGCAAGCTCTAACCAAATATTTGAGAGTGGCTCCTCTAAACCCCCAAGGTGCTTTATGGGTAGCGAGTACGGGTAAACGCTTACTGAAACGGAGATTAGCTTCTCTTCTGGTTGAAGTCATTAAAGAGAGTAATCCCGGCGTTGTGGGTCGGGCCCACGATTTACGCAAATGGGCAGCCTCTTTACGTTTCCTGAAGAATTTTTCAGTAGAAGATATTTCGTCCACACAGTTGTGGGCGTCTAATCATACGTTTTTGACTAGATACTTGTCAGTTGCTCTAGACAAACCTTCCTTACCATGTATAGCTTTAAGGCAGAGGGTCTAGGTGGCCCTTCAGTCACTTTTGTTTACTTTCAAGAAAAGGGGGGGGGGGGGGGTGCAGTCAGTTAACATAGGACACCCTAGACCCCGCCGGAGTGTAAGAGCTGTGATACAATTTATACATTACAATGTGATATGAAAATTTCTCTGCGAGAAATTGTGCTAGTACAATGTTAGTACAAAACAAAGGGGTTGTTATAGTAGTTTAAGCTGCGAAAGCAATTTAATATTAAACAGTGAAGATCTTTTGCAAATTATCTCCACGATTATTTTGGGGTTTATTATGTGCACATGTAAACTTATAACTTGTTATTTTTGTCACCACTCGTTGAGTGGGGTGCCTTTGTAACTACAGATCTGTTCACAGAATCTTCAGAGTTACCCTTTTTGTCAAGCAGGCTTCTTTGAAGCACGCACCTGCCTGAACCCCTTTCTTGTATATATATGGGCTGCGCCGTCTTTAAATATATTTTCAAAGTAAGAATACTATGTGGTTGTTTTTATTATCTGCTTTTCTAGAGTTATGATATGATTACGAATGTCCCCCTCCAGTCTTAGAAATCAGGCATGTTCGTCAATGATGGAGGGGCCACTAATAAATTATAGGTTTGACTCCTGTAAGGAGATAAAGAAAACCTAATATTTAGTAGTGGCCCCGTAATCATTGACGATTGGGGCCCTCCCGACCATCCCCTTCCCATTCGTTGATGTATTAAGGATTTTGGTTTACTTGATATGTCAGTGAAGGAAGAATGACGCCTGAATCAGCGTCTGGTCAAAGATCCACACAAGTACATCCACGATATGATGGAAAGCTTATTGGATAGTTATTCTTATTTTCTTTTTGTTTTTATTTTTTACGAAGTTTTTTCGTAGTGAGAACCCAATTCATAATGACTGAAGCCATGAGTGAGGTCGCGTGCGCTCATGATGAAGGCTCCTCAGATTTTAAATGCTCTGAGCGGTAGATTCAAACTACTGCCGATTAGTGTTTGAAGAGGATGCCTTATGCAATAGGCATGTTCGTCAATGATTACGGGGCCACTACTAAATATTAGGTTTTCTTTATCTCCTTACAGGAGTCAAACCTATAATATAGCTCATGTGAAGGGCGGCTGAGTCATGGTCCTGCAGGTAAAGATCGTGTGGAGGGTTCTTATATCGCTAGCACCGCAAGTAAAGATCAGGTTACATAGCTGAGATTATTGATGTCGGGGCAGAACTTGTGGGGAAGACTTGCTTATTTTCTGGACCCCCTTCTCCCTCATGCTTACCCATTTCCTTGTCAATATTTAGGCCTTACGTGCTATTTAGTTGTCGATTTTTTCCTGGCGAGCAATAGCGACCCTGTAATTTAGGAGGAACCGGCCTTTGGCCGGGACTTTTCTACCGAAAAAATGTACACATTTATCTCGAAAGGGGTTTTCGGTGTATTTTTAAAAGCTTGATGGTGGTCTTGTGAGTAAAGTAAAAATAATACATAAATAAGTAAGTATATGAACAAATATATTATAATAAATACAAATCTCCCCTTAACTACACTATACTGTAAGAGATCTGAGGGTGTGTAGTTGGTTGTCAGGCAGATGTAGTTTTTGTCATACTTCAGTTTGGATAGACGACAAATGGGGAAGATTATATCTAACTGTGATTAAGGAGTTAATACTGTGTGTGTGGGGGGGGGGAGTCGGGGAGTGAGAAAGAGGCGAAATGTTAAACAATTTAGATCTATATCTATCTATCGATCGATCTATCTGTATATCTATCTATCTATTCATCTATCTCTCTATCTATCTATTCATCTATCTATCTGTCTATCTATCTATCTATCTATCTATCTGTCTGTCTGTCTCTCTGTCTGTCTGTCTATCTGTCTGTCAGTTTATATATTTGTTCATATATAAACTTATCTGTCAATTTAACTTTCAATAATGGTGAACTTATGAAGACCATTATTGTAGTATACCGTTTTTGTAGGCTATATAAGTATTTAGTTACTATATCCAGCCATTGGTTACGAAACCCATTACAGTATAAGAAGCTAATGTTGTCATACTATTCCGTGCAAGTAGATTCTAATATTGCAGAATAATGTATATTAGTGGTATTTTCATATACAGTCATTGCCGTAAAATAAAATGATATACATTAATACAATACACAATATAAGAAATTAAGACATTTCCTATTCAACACTCACATAGTTTATTATAATATTTACTTGCAACACCACATCTAATACTTATACACAAATCTCTATAACTTTTCGTTCCTGGGCATTACAAATCCCCTGTAAATTTACCTGAAGTAATTTTCTCCTACTAGCACTGCCCGAGGGTGGTATTTATGGACCCAACCTGTTTCGCCCAAATATTTCGGCGAATTTGAGACGCTTCACTCCATTAATTTTGTAATTAGCAGACATTTTCGCTCTATTCAAGTATTGATCATCTTATTCTGGACAAGCGATGCGAATTTACGATTTAGAGAAACCCGACTTTTGGCAGGAACATTGTTAAAAAAAAAAAAAAAAAAAAAAATACCGGGCATAAACGAAAGGGGGTTATAAATTGCATGGAATCTGGGAAGGTGTTTTTTTTTTCGCAGTAGCTCAGCGACCTGCGATAGACACAGTAACTTTATTGGACAAAGTACTCACTGACGTCTAACATGATGCAGCCATCCTCAGCCTTGTTAGCCTTGCCAATATATTAATAATCGCACCACTGAAGGCTCCTAGACATATTATTAATAGCGAAATGAGAGTAGGGAAATTTAGTAGCCACAACAGGTCATGTCAGGTGGATGTTGTTGAAGTACACAAGGAAGGCGAGGCCGAGTGATGCTAATACGATTTATTGAGGTACTCATATAAGGGGACCGAGGTAAAATGGAGATGTGAGGCTTGTGGTTGGTCATTAAATATGAGACTAATACATGTTAGAATTATCGGTGGGCTGCCTATTGAAGTGATCCAAGTGACGGGTGAGCAGCAGTCAACATTTACTGTGGAGATAAGACACTTTCAGTTCAATGTAAGCCCTCTTCAGGTGTGATTGAAATTTCAGATCCTAAAGCATAACATTCCGCACTAGGAAGATACTTTAGTAAACTTGAGTCAATTTCGAGAGAGTATTAGGAATGGTTAGCAGCAGCAGTTTGACATCAGTCCACATGATCCAGGTATATGCTCATCTACTGGCATGGAGGGTTTACCTTGCTATCATAATCCTAAGCGAAAATTGAACCCATATCATTACATATTTACTCACTGAAATGGATGACGTGCCATAAGCAATCATTATATTCTTTTATAATTTCTTCCATTTTTCTGCACACAGTTTTAATAGGGCAGTAAGACTAAATGGACAACTTTGACACACCAATTTCAGAAATGGCCAAGTCATTCTCATTTGTTGTGTGCAAGTATATTACTTGGCAAATTAGATTGATATAACCATTTCAATTTAACAACTCTATATGATTTGAATTCGGATCACCAAATGAATCGTTCGTTTCCTTATGATATCGTTCAAGAAAATTAGAATAAATATAGTTAAGTTTCTTTACTAAGACAAATACGAATTATTATGTATATTTTACTTTAGTACAATATGTGACAAATTTATTCAGCATCAGAGTCAAAATAATACAAAATAGTGATATACCCCTCCACGTAACTCAATGACGCTTTCTTTTCAGTATTCTTTTCTTTGGGTAAAATATCTCTCCATAAAATAATGGAAACTTCATTGATCCTGGGCCGCCACCTCGACCCCTCGCCTCCCCAGCTACATATTGCCTGCCCCTCGCCTCCCCAGCTACATATTGCCTGCCCCTCACCTCCCCAGCTACATATTGCCTGCCCCACGCCTCCCCAGCTACATATTGCCTGCCCCTCACCTCCCACTTGACCCCGGACTGACACGGAGAGTTATACAGGGAAATTTAACTCGATAATTGTAAAAAGTGACCATGAAATGTTCCTATCCTAGTTTTATGAAGAAACGGGGAAAGCAAGTAGTTGATATCTGTTGAGTCAGTATTGTCAATACTATGTCATAATTATTATGCATCACGAATTTGGACATACAAAACGGAGATGCAACACTAGAAGGCCAAAAAAAAAAAAAAAAAAAAAAAAAAAAAAAAAAAAAAAAAAAATAATAATAATAATAATAATAAATAAAAAATAAAACCCGGACAGCAAGATATCCCTAATTTATGTTAAGATAGCCAAAACTCTCCCTTTGTATAAATAAGTTTGTGAACCGCAGTCCTTACTTGTTCACCCCTGCCTGCACCTCTTCCATTAGTTCAATTTGTTTACACCACTTCAACCCTTTCTATAGCTTTATTCTGGCTACTATTAGACGATTTTATTCATTTTAAAAAGGGTTTCCAGCAATTAACAGGCTTCGAACTATCTAACTTAACCATTTTTACTACCATAGAACCTCCATAAACTGTACACAATCGACTAAACATAGCTAGAATATAATTTCAAAGACTTCGCCGGTACAGAAGGGGTTAAACCTTTGCTTTCCCTGGCTGGCACTCCACCTCTTGCCTACAGCCCAACCATTACTTACACTATCATGCACAATAGCCTGTGTCTGCATGATTAATATCCGGCCAATGTTACGGCACTCTTGTAATTTAATCAATTCGTGGACATAGATAATGTTCTACCATACAGTAGTTCGGCATCTAGAGCGCACCAATACATGAATGCGATTGCTTGTATTGCGCATTACGATTGGCTGAGAAACATATACGTGTACCTCTATTGGAGCCTTCTGTATTTTCAAATCTGATTTCGATAATTTGCTGCCCTCGTGGTTCTGTGATGTGGCGTGCGATTTTGTATTGCCTTATCACTATAGTGATGGAGGACAGGTATTGGGTATTAACTCATGCCATTTTGGACTGGTATCAGTAAATGACCGCGGCACGACGACCCAACAAAGGCAACCCTTGAAAGCCTCGTGCCCAGAGATGAGAGAGAATGGCGGCTCATAAATGGAGAAAAGGGAGTAATACCTCAATTACTCTAGACAATGGCAGGGCGAGAGTTGATATGGTCTTGTGTGAGGAAAACAGTCAAAGGTATTCAAGTATCTAGGAGTTTTCTCAATGGGTCACTGTTGCCTTCCATGATTCCTTCTCCTTTGGCAGTTTCGTTCTGTAAATCTTCAAGACCAGTTTCACCTGAGGTTGATCTATATAACGGCTGCAAAGAGTTAATGGGCATTTACTTTAACGCTCCATGTTGCTATACACGTTGACTATTGCATTCGATGCTTTTGGGGTTATTAAATATCGACAACGCATTATTTCGATAAAACCAACTAAAATATCCTTAGTTTTCTACATCTTTCCTGAACTGCAATGACAAATACGAAATTAAAGATAAGAGAGGGATATGGTAATGCTTTTCCTTTACTTAACACCTGCGCCTGCGCCGTAAGGACCACAGTAACATTTGTTTTTGTATTTATCCTGTTAATGACAAACTTTCTTCGTCGAAACATCTTTTTGTGAAGCATATAAGGATATTCATATTATATATAATATTTTCCCAACATTTTATTTCGTTCACATAATTCTTCTTGTTAATTATTTCGCAATAAAAACTATATATTTTTAATAAAAACAAATATATAATTGTCTATCTGATGCGCACATTTAAGATGTATTACATACATCATACTTCTTCCAGATGTAAATTGGTTAAGATATTATTTTTTCAAGCTTTTTCGATTCGATAGATATTCACAATAGCTTTAAAAATGGAAGACAGTATCTTAAAAATATAAACTGGGAGTCGACCTCTGTCCTTCTTTATTATGGGGTAAGGTTATCTGTCCGCCCTGCAGATCCTTCACAGTGCAGAAATTGGTCGACTTTAAACCATGTAGAACCAAAAGAATATTATACAAAAAAAAAAAAAAAAAATGGAAGAGAAAAAAAAAAAATGGTGAAGAAAAAACGTTGCATACATTATGATAAAACTTCATTAATAACACGGACGATAATCATGCACATTTTCAGATTACCTTAATTGAAACTATACCGTTAATAAGCAACGTTCGATACACAGAAATATAGTTATATCTTAAGGGTGATCTCAAATGCTAGGACAAGACCACCGACCACAGTGTCTGTCACAGATCACAGACCAACACCAGACATCACCACCAACCACAGTGTCTGTCACAGATCATTGACCAACACCAGACATCACCACCAACCACAGTGTCTGTCACAGATCATTGACCAACACCAGACATCACCACCAACCACAGTGTCTGTCACAGATCATTGACCAACACCAGACATCACCACCAACCACAGTGTCTGTTACAGATCACAGACCAACACCAGACATCACCACCAACCACATTATCTGAATTATTAATCCTTAACATAATATAGATTGAACAACATTAAATCTTGAAGACAGTTTGTGAACTAATATAAATTATATCTTGGTGTACCGCTTCACAACCGTGATAACCTTTTAACACAACTTTTTCTTGTATTATATATTTTGTCATATAACAAAAACACCATTTGAATTTGAATTTGAAAAAATAGAGAAACCCAGAGATGAATCATAATTAATTCGATATGTAAAAGTTCTCGAACTGAGTGTAATAATATAAATAAATCTTTCATAATTGACAATGTTTATTAATTGAAAATAACAAAATATATACGTGTTCCCTGCCTCTGCTTAAACCTAAAGTTATGGTGTGTGCATGTTAAGGAGTTTTATGATCTGTGCCGGCGGCCGAGGGTCAATATACCAAGATAGAGATCAAAAGCTAGGAATATGTAATGTGTGCATATAGGTCTGGCCTAGACAGGTAATTTGGGGGTTTATGACGCCCCTTGGCCTCCGGTGAGACAGGGTACTAGACTCTTCAACTACCCACCCACCCGACCTTCTGCCCTCCAACCCATGCAGTTTTATTGTATGTTTTTCTTAATATGGTCACTATTTTCTCAAGATTTATTTTTGTTTATATTCTAGCTACTAATTTATGGGTATTGTTAACCCCTTCTGTACCGGCGACGTCTTTTTAATATTATTCTTGCTACTATTAGACGATCTTAGTCAGTTTAGAAATGGCCTCCAGCAATTGCCAGGTTCAAACCAACTCACTTAACCATTTTTACTAACACAGATCTTTCTTAAGTTGCACAAAATCGTCTAAATATACGCAAAATAGACGTCGTAGGTATGAATGGGGTTACATTTATGGATTGCATTATTTAGACCTTCAGGTTTTACTTTTTAAATTGCTATTCCTGAGTGTTTCACAATAAAACTTCAAACTTTTCAAAGTAGTCATAGGAGGTACAGTACAATCGGGGGTATTAAGTGTTGTCATAGATTCCAGTGGGTTTCGCTCAAAAAGTGTTTTTGGTATCTTTATAGTTACTGGGAAAAGTGCTTATCAAAATATTAGTCAATGTCCGAAACTTTGTGAAATATCTGACAACACTTATTAACCTCGACCGTACTCGTTTAATATTATCTTGTTTCTTGTAGGCGCGTTGCAATATGATCTGCTGGTATTGATATTATCTAATATAATTTCACTCATAATTCTTGATAGTCCAATTAATAAAGTTTGCAGAGCAATACCTGTGCATTCCTCTTTTCCTGGTGGGTTTTTGTTTGCTAATTTATTTGATTGGTTTGCCAAACGTGCTATGCCATATAATTCTTCATACAACTCCAATCACAAAAGTTACCTGTGGAAACTAATGACTGCGTACCCAAAATAATTAATAAATAAGACAAGCAATACAATGCAATGCAATCATATCTCCAATACCTTATAACTTGTCACTACAAGTTTAAAGATTCAACTATGTGTATCCTAATTATTGTTCACGACAGTACATTCTAGGACATAAATTGTGGCCTTAAGTATTTGAAGCTATCCCGAACAGAATCAAATCTACTCATGAATTATTTACCTAATGTTAACATTTAGGAGGTTCACTTCGTTGTTCGAAGATTTTATCTGGATGTGTGATTAATTGATTGATTGATTGATAGAAACATACAGGGTATTATTATTATTTTTTTTTTGTATGTAGGAGACACAACACAAATAGCCTGTAACGAGTGTCTCTCCGAATGCAAAAAGAGTGACCGAGCCAAATTTACTGGACGTTTATCAAAATGGGGTCAATGGCACCGTACACTTTAAGATATAATTCCTGGCCCCTATGAACCCCCGAACAGCACAAACGAACCTCCGAGATGTAAATATCAGTTAAGGACTTTATGATAAGATTCATATATATGTAACCTAATTATTGCTCAGTAGGTATGGATGTATGGATAGTAATATTGGTCGAAGGTAAATACATCATAGTCCTTCCTGGGGGACAAAACAATAAATAACATAATAATACATTGCTTGAAAAAGCAATATAAACAAATTGCCATAATAAACCAGAAAACGTCGGTTCAGATATTTTTAAAGATATTCCTCGGAGGTTAATTATGCAGCCCTGGTAAAATATGCATCGATCTATGTAAGTGAAGGATGACTTAGGGCGTCAAACTATGTAAGTGAAGGATGACTTAGGGCGTCAAACTTCTCCACTAAAGTGCCTTTATACAGAGAGTGGCGACATAGTGGGTCCCGTGAGTCGGAAATAATATGGCGTCCGGGGATTTAAGTGCTCTGATAGATATAGATTGATGGATAACGAAATATATACAAGTGTAAATAGAATAAGACAAAGTAATAAAGCTGAAATATTACCGTAAGTGTAACCATAGTGATGTGGTATGGGGCAAAACGTGAGGTAGACACAATGTGGAGTCCATAAGCAAAGTTCACACTACCCTTTCGTATGCAGGTGCACTTGGACGCCATAGTCTATAGCCCAATCATAAATATTCGTATACTTCACCTATTTCTAATTATTGAGCATACCTCTGGAAACGAATATATTAATACCATTTTCAATACATCAACTACAAACCGATATATCCTATTTATTGAAAAGCAATTTATATCCAGAAAACTGAATCCAGATAGTTATAATTGCATTAAGAAGAAGAACAAAAAAACATAGGGGGTCTACGAATTCTTATGAGTGGGTTAGCGAGTATGCCATCCGAGTGTATCCTATTCTTCTCCATCGTACCTTTTTGATGGAAGAGACGTGGACTTGGATGGATGAGGAAATAATGTGCACAATTTGTCACTTAGCGCTAAATCTGCTTATGACGTGAGGCTGTGAACATCCTATCCTCAGATACTGATTTGTTATGTTGTATTTGTATTTTGTATTTATTTATTTTATTTATATATTTATATATTTATTATTTTTATTATTATTATTATTATTAATATTATTTTGTTTTGTTTTGTTTTGTTTTTGTTTTTTTGTGTGTGTGTGTGTTTTTTTTTGGGGGGGGTTAGAAAGTGTGTGTGTGTGTGTGTTGGGGAGGTGGGGGTTATTATTATAGTGTGTTTAACTATTTTTGAAGAATTAGTTTGCATTTACCATTTTCGAACCACATATATTAGTTAGTCCTCTAACAAAAAAGCCTTTTTAGACTTCCTTCAAGAAGGAAAAAAAAAAAAAAAAAAAAACGCACCCAGACTAAAATCTCAGACTAGACTCAAGCTATAATTGTAAAAACAATTCGATAGTAAAATGACCAGGCCTAAGGTCGATTTCCTCTAAGTTACAGGCTTGCTATCGCTTCCCCAGATAAAAAACGACACCTGAATGGAGTGACGCGTCTTACTACCGTCAAACTAATGGAGTGAAAAGTCCTTAAATCTCCAAACTAATAGAGCGAAACAGACGAGGTGCAGAAAGACCCCCTCGTAACAAATGAATTATCACGAATTTAATATCACACAGCATATAATTCAACTATAATGATCAACATATGAGTTTCCTTGAAAGAAACATATGTGTTTAAGTTTCAAATAGATCTTACTCTACTCAATTGATTATCCTGGTAGTAACAAGCTATATAAATCATCAGTGATCTACATAATATTTCAAACGAAGTACTTAAATATTGTCATGCAGCATAGTGGATATATAATGTACATTTGTTTTCAAGACGATTTGGTTGATTGCTTGAAAACATGGCACCCCAACAACAAGGTCGTAATTATGGCACGTACAGTCGGCGAAATAAGAGATGTTGCGGCACCAAGTATATTTCGATCAATAATTGATATCAGCACTATTTAAGCTTGAATTCATTGTTTCGAGTGAGATATACAAACATGTTCCTATCTGTACACACCCTATTCAACCTCTGATAGACATTAATATAGCACAAAGCAATCAAAATGTAATGACAGCGGCGACACAACTTATTTAGCCAACCGTACAAGCTGATATATATGCAGAAAAACTAAAACCTAAACCTTTGATTATCTTGACATGTTTTGACAGTATATGTTGACTATTATTAAACGATGTTATACAGTTTAGGAATGAGCTGTGGGATATGAAAGGGTAAAGACTATCTCAAATAACTCTCTGATTTCCATGTACACTTCCAAATCTGAATGAAATTAATTTAATGATAGAAAAAAAAAAAAAAAACAGACAAGAAATGTGTAATCAGACCTTAAAAGGGGCAAACTTTAGAATGCATACCAAATATCAATGCAATATTCTAATGTATTAATTTCCCTCCCAGCATCAAACACCTCCCAATGAAGTTAATGAAATCATGTGATCCTTCCAAGATTCGAACCTGGGTTACCACATACAGGTCTTAAACACTCTAACCATAACACCATCAAGGCAGTTAAAGGTTACGTACATGAGTACGATTATATGTCCATTTATCGAATACTGGATATTAATCTAATCATGTACTCAAACCCATCTGCACACTGAATAGCCGAATGTTTAAGTGAAAGCAATGCAATGCCAGAGTACGATTATATGTCCATTTGTCGAATACTGGATATCAATCTAATTATGTACTCAAACCCAACTGCACACTGAATAGCCGAATGTTTAAGTGAAAGCAATGCGGTGCCAGCTTTCACGACGATTTGAAATTTCCTAGACAAGTACTATGAATATTGAAGCCCTGACACATCTTCACTATAGCTGTGTTACATTGAAGCCTCAAATATACTAAAACATAATCTTACAAATAATATTCATAAACTATTTATCTTACATGAACCTTGGATAATATATGTAAATCCAGCAAAGTTGAAAAATATCAGTTGGTAATTTTTGAGATGTAGATATACATTTTAAACATATATTCAGATACGGCTGTTAAGGAGTTTCAATAGAAAATTGGAAAATTAAAAATAAATTATTATCATCTTTCCAAAGAAAGCTTAATATAAAATTCAAGGAGTTTCTCTGTGAAGCATGCAATCAAAATCCTGGCACAAGATTTTAATGTCACACGTCCATGTTTATTGACTATATAATTTCCCTTCATAAAAGCATCATCATCGTCTTCACAAAAATGTCTTGCAATTTCATTCAACTTCTCATTATCCGTTCTCTCCTTATTTTGTCTGTCTCTCCACTAACGTTGACTATTTTAAACCAGTGAAAACTAAATATTTGTATTATACAGCGTGTTACTTTATTCCTTCTCAAAACTATATTCTGTCTAATTGTACCTCTGGGTAGACGTTTCAATTGCGTAATTATGTAAACATTCTCCAGGTACGTAATGTATTTACGTTCGTTTGTGTCAGTCTAAATTGAATAATTATATATATATATATATATATATGTTTCTAGTCTCTCAGTGGGGATCGAACCATCGACCATCAGGATGATAGCCGACGCTTTAATCAATTACACCACGGCAGTCTAAAAGACACTCAGCCTTCTATCCTATTTATGTTAGGGAGAAGGGAAACACACTAGGCGATCCCCACTGAGAGACTAGAAACATTTAGTGGCTCACGTGTATTTGTGATATATTCTCAATATTTGTAACTCTCATGCTTTGTGGGTTAGAATTAAATGAAATCAATTTCTACCCGAGTTGCGTCGGGACACTCAAAAATCCGTGTATGGTATTCTGGAAATATGGATCCTACAACTAGGTTTGAATTGAAATATATTCGCCTAGTGGGTTTCCCTTCTCCCTAACATAAATAGGATAGAAGGCTGAGTGTCTTTTAGACTGCCGTGGTGTAATTGATTAAAGCGTCGGCTATCATCCTGATGGTCGATGGTTCGATCCCCACTGAGAGACTAGAAACATTTAGTGGCTCACGTGTATTTGTGATATATTTTCAATATATATACATATATATATATATATATAGATAGATAGAGAGAGAGAGCGTGCGTGTGTGTGTGTATTGTGTGTGTGTGTGTGTATGTATTGCGTGTGTGTGTGTGTATGTGTGTATTGTGTGTAATATTATTTTTATTAATCTCACCACCACACCCCCAATGAAATTAATTAAAGTATATATGATCCACCGGGATTCGAACCCGGGTTATCACACACATATTTTTGCCACCTTAACCATTACACCACCAGGACGGTTAAAGGTTTATGCACACGCCTACGACTTATTATCCATTCTCGAATACTGGATATTAATCTAATCATGTTCATATTCCCAACCGCACTATGGTAGCCTACTGTTTAAGTGAGAGGAAAGAATATTCATGGGGCACAGATCATATAGACCGGCCTCTCGAAGAAATATCCCTAAACCTACTAATAATATTATTTTTATTAATCTCACCACCACACCCCCAATGAAATTAATTAAAGTATATATGTGTGTGTGTGTGTGTGTTTGTGTGTGTATGTGTGCGTGTGTGTGTTTGTGTGTTGTTGGGTATCAAGTGTTTAGTGATGATTCATGTGTACACAGATGGACAAGGACAATGGTCACCTTGGGTTACCGTGGAGGATGGACGACAGTGGTGGTGGTTGGGGGGGTGGCCAAGTTAACATCTTGGTCACACTTAACCGTAGTGATATGAGTAAAAAGGAAATGTTTATAGTGGAAGGACATAATTGTTTCAGTATGATTTTTTTAAATTTCAAAACTATGTAACACCATATACAATTACTGTACAGTCGCAGCCATTAATGTTGATAGCAAGGACTTTTCAGTCAAAGAGCAATTCCATTAAATAAAGCAAGAAATTACCGTAAAATCCTTCGAAGGAACCCGAGTAATGAAGGGAATAATGATAAATTATTTCACATCCCTAGCCTGAGTAAGAGTGAAGTAAGGGGATAGGCGAAGTGTGTGGGTGATGTCATGGATGTAAGGGTCAGGGGTGAGGGAGAGTCAGGGTCCCAGGCGTGATTAGAGAGAGGTCAGGGATGATGGCTGACTGGCTGTGACGAGCTGACTGCTGGTGGGGGCGGGGTAGATGGAGAAGGTCGTTTATAAGATTTCAGGAAAAATGGTGTATATAGAAGTGTAGTAATAAAGTAAATATTTTTGTAAAGTAGCATCTTTGTTTTTATGCGTTATTAGTTTTGACATGCGTCGTATTTTTTGGATCACCACGTAGTTCGTCTGTGTATCATAATTGTGTCTTCTAAAATTGTCCAAACTCTCCTGACCAAGACTATGCCCCTGATATAACATAGTATAAAGGAGTACAAAGGAAATAATGGATGAAAAGTCATTGGTGACAAGGACTCCTGAATAATGACCAGCTAGACTCTGCAACATTGAACTTGAGGGTGATGAAGTGGTTACCCTTGAACATGGATCACCTCTCCTTGGTTAGCTATTGCTTTAATAATCGTATGTAGGCCTACACACCTTAACACTATCTGTGATATCAAATTTAATCATTATTGGGGATATTGCTTGTTTTTGCTATTTCGAGAAAAGTATATTTGTTTGTCCCCGAGGCTAACAATCACGGCTTCCCAGATGTCCTCCAAACTAAATAATGCCCAACCAGATCCCTTTCAAACAATTTGTTTACACTTCTTGATAGAAACACTATAGAGGCACCTGAATGGGGTGAAGGGTCTTATTATCGCCAAATTAATGAGGTGAAAAGTCTTAAATTCTCTAAATTAATTCAGTGAAACAAGAAAGGAATTGCTATGCATGTTTGCGCTTTGATTGTGCATCCTTATGAATAATGTAAATACTGTACATCTCATATAGCAAGCGTATGAGCAGGTAGGGGTGACAAGGACGGCTGAACTCTGACCAGACCTTGCAACATTGAACTTGAGGGGTGACTGAGTGGTTACCCTTGAACACGGATTCCAAGGAGAGGAATCCTCTCACCTCTCCTTGGTTAGCATTTTTTTTTAATTATCTCATGTACACAACTGAACATTATCTCTGATATTTTATTTAAGGGGAGATGGGCCGTTTTTTTGGTCCCCCTTCTTCTTCATGTTTAGCTCCATTCGTTTTCAGATTTTATGACGTTCGGCCCATTAGTTTGACGAATTTAACACCTTTTACCCAATTTCGTTGTCAATATTAAGACCTTTCATGCCATTTAGGTGTCGATTTTATCCTGGCGAGCAATAGCGAGCCTCTAATTTTCCACCGAAACATTTGCAAATTAATCTTGAAGGGGATTTATTTTTATTTTTTTTATTTTTTTTTTTAAGCTTGATGGAAGTCTAGCGAGAAAACCAAAACATATATGAATATATATATAAATAAAGTAGACGTGCCGTTTTGACCAAAATCACAACGGCATACCCAACTCTGCGATGGGTTACCATCATCACTACTAATACCATCATCAATCACAATCAACATAATCACTACTACTGCCATCATCACTACAACTGCCATCATCACTACAACTGCCACAATCATCACGAGTACTGTCATCATCACCATTACTATGATCATCATCACTACTACAATTACAATTATCACTACTACTCTCACCATCATCACTGTCCATTGTCACTAGCATCTTAATCACTACTATCATCATTGATACTACAACTATCAACCATCATTACTAATATCATCACCACCATCTTACAATCATCATTACTACTGTTAACATGATCACTACTACTATAACCATCATCATTACTACTGTCACAAATATTACCATAATTTATTCTAGTCACCGTCATCACTACTACTGCCATCATCACCATTACTATGAACTTCATCATCACAACTATCGTCATCATCACTACAAATTTCACCATCCTCACTACTACTCACCATCATCACTAATACTCACACCATCGTCACTACCATCATCACTACTGTCATTATTATCACTACAACTATCATCATTTCTTGTCACCATCATCACTACTATTATGACCATCATTACTACTACTGTCACCATCATATCTACTACTGTCATCATCATCACTACTGTCATCATCATCAATACAACTACAACCATCATCACTACAATTATCACCATTATCACTACTATCACCATAAATCCAAATATTACTACCATCACTTCTAATGACCTGGGCATCACTCATTGCTGGGGGGTGGTTCCGGGAGGGTTTGGGGGGGGAAGGGGGGGCAAAACCATATTTTGGACCTAAAATCATAACTATTGCATAAATTCAAAAAATATTTTTTGACTGTCGTTTGCATTCACGCAACAAATGTTCGTGTGAAATTTGGTGAAAATCCGTCCAACGGTCTAGGAGGAGTTCCGAGACAGACGGACGACGACGACGACGACAACGACGACAGATTTTTTTTTTTTCGTGTGGTACCCACTGTACGGGGGTGGGGGGGGGGGGGGGGGAGATACCAAACTCTGCTTACGCAGAGTTGATAAAGGTGAAACGTTTACATTTATCTAAATTAATGGTGCTTTGATTATGCATCCTTATGAATAATGTACATCTCATACAATGCGACATACACTATGGGTGACAAGGACGACTGAACACACACCGACCAGACACTGCAACATTGAACTTGAGGGGTGACTGAGTGGTTAACATTGAACATGGATCCCAGGGGTATCCTCTCACCTCTCCTGGGCTTGCAGTTGGTATATTTTTCTTAAATACGCAACGGAACACTATCTGGTCCGAAGTCTTGTGGGTTACTTTGATAATTTGCTTAAGTATGCTTGCTTGCTTTTTGCCATTTTCGAGCAATGTATGTCCCCTTGGCTTCCCCTTGCCTTCCCAGACTTACTTCAAACTAGCTTCTCTGATTTTCTCGTGAATTACTGTAAACAGTGAAGTCCATGTGATTTATATGAATATATACATCATGCCCACTAACAAAATATACCATATACTGTATTTGATTATCTGAGTACCCTAAAGATGTGATAATGCACGAATGCACTTTGGTTCCTTGTGCTTCCCCCTTTCCATATGAACATTTGTGTGTGCTTGGATCACGTACTTTTGTATATACAGTATACATACTGTACATTATATATATATACCGGTACTGTATATATTAGTATTGATTCATACACACCTCATGGAAGGAGTAAATGTCTGGCAGTGACTGTTACAACGGCATATCGCTCACAGACATTGTTTGCATAATTATACAACCCTTTGTTCATGAACCTCTTGTCTTTAGGAACGCAAATACTAAACATTGAAGGCTTTACAGTTCAATACAATGGTACAAGACTCAGAATTGCCCACCCACTGAATTTTTAGGAAAATTATACAATTAGCCAAAATGTAAATATACAATCACAACGGATTATAGATCTCACCTATTTGTTTACTCAAACATACTGTAACTGCTTGTAACCTTTACACAGGCCAATTCATGAAATAATCACACTTGGACGCCAAGACTAATGAAATAATACAGACCATGACCAATTTGGCTTTAGGGAGATAAGGGTATTAATGAGGTACTAAACAGGTGCTTGTGTACAAGGAGTATCAGTGTACCTGTGGTTCTGTTGGTTTGGGCATGTGAAGAAGATGGACCACATTTATTTGAGCGTGAAGACAAGTGGGATCAGGTTCAATCTCTATCATAAATCCAGGATAAGTACGGCAAGCTAAATAGTGTTGACTGGAATGCTACCAATAGAACCTGACACTGAAACTACAGTTCATATGGGGTGTCAGTGTATTTTGTTCTGTGTATGAAGAATACAAAAGGCAAAGCTGCCTGTAACAAGTGCCTCCCCTAAAGTTGAAAGATTGATAGAGAGCCAAATTCAAGGTACGTTCGAGTCAAAATGCCTGGACACACAGAGCTTGAAGCAGTTTAGGATGAGGGAAGGACAGAGTGAGGGAGAGAGTTCCAAAGCTTACTTGTTTCAGTAGTAGAAAGACTGGGGAAATCGTATATGCGTGTTTATGTGTGAGTGTGTCAGAATAGAATTATGTAAGAAGTCTGCGAACCTAGCCGGAGAAAATGTAGGTGATGGAAGAACTGGGTGGAGATGGACAAGACGGGTCCAGATAAACATGGCAGATTAATTGGGGTGAGAGAGGTCAGGAACAACTATGTAGAGAGGGTGCAATATGCTTATCCCCTTCAGCACCATGATTTTATGCAGTTTAAGAAGGACCTATGGTAATAAGAGGGTTTATCGAGATCGTATTTACCCATTTGAGACGTATAGGTAGTGTACTAAACTAATATGATGAACGTTGCATAATGGTGGTGAAAGAGTTAAGGGGAGATGGGGAGATGGGTTTATGTATTTGTTTATTTATTTTTATTTTGTTTTAGTTTCCTCCCTAGACCTCCTTCAAGCTTTAAAAATACATTTCCAAAGATCCCGCTTCTAGATAATTTTGTAAAAGTTTCGTTAGAAAAATGTCCGGTTTCTCCTCAACTACAGGCTTGCTAACGCTCGCCAGGATAATCGACACCTAAAAGGCACGAAAAGTCAAAATATTGACAAAGAAATGAGGCGAAAGGTCTTAAAATCGCGATAGGTATGCGCTAAACGTCTTAGGATCTCAAAACTAATGGGGCTAAACACGAGGGAGAAGGGGGCCCAGCAAAAACAACCATCATCCCTTAATGTTAAAACAAATTTAGGGTTTAGAAAGTCTTTATGAGTCAAGTGAGCGGTATAGGGTTAAGCATAAACTGTTAAGATATTGCCAAATAACCAAAAAATATACAATTTTATCTAACATCTCACACCGAAATAGTATTGTTAGGTGACCATAATATATGATGTACAGGTGCCCACATAAGTTCTGATCCTCGTCGTGATCTTATGCATGCAAGTAAAATAACATGATTGAAATACGAGCGTAGGTTCTTATTCAGTGGTTAACTCATCTAACTAGTCACCTGATAATCATAAGAAGCCACACTCGCAAGTCTTTCATAGTCATTTTACTTTCATACATAAAATCACAACGACGAACAGACCATAGGTAGGGAACTGTACATTTGGATGGCGTTCCTTACCAGTTTTATGATACGTAGGAATAATCTCTAGTTACCTTTCTTACCGTATATCAATTGCTATGTGCTTCAAGCCCCTAAATGGTGTCATGGTGAAAGGTTGTACAGTACATCGCAACCTTAGAAACCACGATAATCAGGATGAATATTATCAGAAGACAAGAACAAAAATGATAACGTTTTCATTTTAATTCATTAATTAATTTATTTATATTTATTATTATTATTTGTGTTTGTGTTCTATGTGGGTTATAGAAGGCACAATACTTGTGGTAAAAGATGCCTAACGAAGTTTTGCATTCATTTCATTGGGAAGTGTTTGGTGTTGGGAGTTAAATTTGATTACTATAGATTGTTGGTGGTGCTCTGAAAGTACTGTAGGCGAAATGAGGACTTGCTTGCATATAACTAATACAGTTGAATCAATATTTGTCATCACATACTTCGTCGTATAATGTACATTATTTTTAACAATTGTATACATGATATAACAGATGCTACAACGATTGTTTTAGCTACTAAACATGATTTTCGAGTCACGAAATATATAAAATATCTACTTGCAAGGAGCATCATGAATGAATGATTGATTGATTGATAGAACACATGGCATCGCAACAATAAGGTCATATGGCACCGTAAAAGCTAAAATATATGCGGCAACTGAAAAACTTTCTCTCTCTCTCCCCGAAGATATATACGGAGAAGACAGCCGATGAATGAAATTGTCGGTTATCATGTATCTTGATCTGTTAATTGACCACTTGCGAGTTGCAGGCTATAAGGAACTTGGAAACGTAAGCTTCGCTAGTAAACACAAATACAATAATAATGTAGGTTATGATGAATAAGACTTATATTGAATTGAGTTGTATGTATTTTTAAATGGACTACATCCATATTTTAGGTGGGAAGTCTGTTAAATATTGATTTCTACAGCTCCAACTTCCTTATAGAACGAAACTCGAAAGTGGTCAATTGTTTCTATACGCCGGCTACTGCAGTCGTGGAGTCGTTGGTTTCCAGTAATTGCCCAATTATCTGGGTGTACTGTACAATGTTGGTATTTTGTATTTATTTTTCTATATTCCAACTACTCCCTCTTGGACTAGGCTGAGAGCCTGTATATTCTACCGTTTAACTCGTTTAACTCATTCCAGTCCAGGGAGTGAGACATGTGAAGCAATTAGAGCTCCAACCAGCTTTCGCCATCTTGCCTTCGCAGACGCACGACGCTTGGTTGCCCACTCACGGTTCGAAGCAGCCCCCTATTGAGCAATGAACTCGCTAGGCATTGCCCCCCTGTAGCATATTTTGAATATGGGAATATTCATACAGTACTATTTATTCAGGAAACAATGAGGGTATTTTGTTGGCGCTTCGGTGGGCTTTGTGGTAATGCACTGATACTAGGTACAGCACAAATTCCATCCCAATATCTTCCCATTGACATATCGGGATTCGAAACCGGGTCCACCGGATTAGCAGTCCAGTGGCAAGACCACTCCACCACACCTCCCCTTATACCTAGTTGAGTTGATGAGAAGATAATATTTGTGCGAGGTCAGAATAAGTAGTCTTGGTGGAATCTATGTTCGACAAGATATGAATAGGTATGAACTCTCTCTCTCTCTCTATCACACTCTGGTACATTATACTCAATTGCCTCGACGCATTAACCCTCTCCGACATATGACGCGATTTTGAGCCTATTGGGGATACTTTAAAACCTTTGTTACCATCAGGGGTATTTAGAAACCTTTAGTTTAGTTACTTCAACCTCTGTAGTTGTCTTTGAGTTAGCTGTGGGTAGAAAACTAATTTTGTAGAGGTAATTGTAAGCGTGAGAGAACTGTATTTTCTTATTGCTAATCTGGCAACCTCTGCGTCATATGTGCGTGAAAGGGTTAAGATAGTCAATTTATAAACTGGTCCAGAGTAATCTTAGTCTACTATCTCCTTGTCCATCAAAGTTAACAGCCCGTCAAGCACGGGCCTGACACTCAAACTATGTTCCCAGTCACTTTGATCAGATTTAGATGAAGGGGATACATGGGATGGCTAGTACTTAGATTTCAAAGATAATGGATAGACATCATATTAGGTTTAAGCACATTGGTCGTTAAGCGAAAGCTGTATAAGTTATTTTTTCGATTGATAACATTAACAGTATCCCCATACATAGCCATATTAAAGTTATTCATAAACATGATAAACTTGTAGTTTTTTGGTTGCTACCATATAAAACTTAAGTAGCACACGATTTTTAACACACACAAAATGAGATAATACATATTATCAAATAGAAGAATCTTAGTAGCTCACAGTATTATATCGATAACAGTTTTGCGAATAATTATGTTTCATTAAGGACACTGGAGTGATTACTTGTGATTATAAACGTCTATCAGACGAGTAGAGGAATTTTGCCAGATGTACAAACTGTTCATCTCTGTCGTATAAAAACACATCGCCATAGGGGGTCCAGATCCAAATGATTATAGCTACCTGTTGCTCCAGATAAATAACTCACTGGCTTTACGGGACAGGTAATTGTATTTATCTCTGCCTCACGTCAACCCAGTTTTATAAAGAGCGTTATATATTTATAATTTTATTACTAATAATGTTGTTTTTAGTTTCCTCTCGAGACCTCCATCAAGCTTAAAAAATCAACCCCCAGACCCCCCTTCAAGACAAATGTGTACATTTCTCAATAGAAAAATGTCCCGGCCGAAGGCCGGTTCCTCTTAAATTACAGACTCGCTATCGCTCGCCATGAAAACATCGACACCTAGATTGCATGAATGGTCTAAATATTGGCAAAACATCGGGCGAATTATCTTAAAATCGCCAAACTATTGAGGCAAACGTTATACAATCTGAACACTAATGGAGCTAAACATGAGGGAGAAGGAGGCCCCCAAAAATAGACCACTTTCCCTTTAGCTTTTACCCTGCAGCTCCTGTTCTTCCTGGATTATAATCAACATAAAATACAGTTTACGTCGAATTTATGGACAGTCAGAAGCATACCCAAAATAGGTTATCATCATTACCTGGGATGCCTAAATCTTCCTATTAACCCATTCAGTACCGGGGACGTCCTTTTCATCATACTCTGGCAACTATTAGACGATTTTATTCAGCTTAGGAAAGGCCTCTAGCAATGAAAAGACTTCAAATTATCTCAGCCAACCCCTTTAAATACCACATATCCTTCCTAAGCTGCATAATATCGTCTAAATATAGCTAGAATAGAATATACCACATGTCGCTGGTACTCAAAGAGTTAATAATAGCATTCACACTTTTACTCCCAGAACTGTCACTTTACCTCCATCTTGCTACCATTAACCCTTTGAATACCAATGGCGTGCATTATCTTTTATTCTAGCTATATTTAGACGATATTGTGCAGCTTAGGAAGAATCTGCGGTAGTTAAATGGGCTGGTTGAGACAGTTTGAAGCCTTATTATTGCTGGAGGTCCTTCCTAATCTGAATAAAATCGTCTAATAGTTGCCACACTATAATGAAATGGACGTCGCCGGTACTGTAAGGGTTAATTAAGATACTGAATATGGAACTTACATGAGCACATGAAATTATTGCAATAATCAAAGCCTGATAGTACTCACATGCAAAGCAACAACGGTACATCGACAGTTCATTTAGTCTTGAACATTAATTATTGTATTCAAAACTAAATACTTTCCAGAAATATGAATCTGTTTAACCCTTTGAAGATCTAAGACGCACTTCTTTCGCATTTTCTGGCTATTATTAGACGATTGTATTAAGATTAGGAAGGGTATAATGAAAGACAGGGGTTATGATGAGATAGTCTTTAGTAGCTTTTTAACTCCCACAGAACCTTCCTAAGCTGTATAAAATCGTCTAATGAGGGCCAGAATAAACTGTCAAAATGCGTCATGTTCCTCCAGGGGTTAAAATAATAGAGGTAATAATGTAATGTTGTGTGTGATTTTGTGATTTGTTTCGTTTTGTTGTTCTGATGTGTTGTGGTGTCCCTGTTCGGGTTCTGTCTCGAGTGCCCCCCCAAAAAAAACAAAAAAACAAAAAAACAAAACACACATAACAAATAAATAAATAAAAACTGGGTAAGGTGCCAGAGTATATACATACACATACATACAATAATGTACGAGGGCTTTCCAAAGGTTCCTCAGCCTCCATGCAGCTTGTTCACGTCAATATTAACTAATTACTGACACCCTCATTATAACGGCGCCGCAGACTAACACCTTAAGTCATACATTACTGTCAGTCAGTCATAATCCTTAAGAGGAGATGGTTCATTTTTCTGGACACCTTCTCCCTCTTACTTAGCCCCTTTAGTTTTCAGATTTTAAGACGTTCGGCCCATTAGTTTGGCGATTTTAAACCCTTTGCCCCTTTTCTTTGTCAATATTAAGATTGTTCTACCGGAAAATATACATCTTGAAAGGGGACCCTGTTATCATTATTTGTGTTTTAAAGTTTGATGGAGGTCTCGGGAGGAAACTAGAAAAATAATAAATAAATGGCAAAATATACCCCTAATTTATACATTACTGTCAGTCAGCCATAATCTTTAAATTAATGGACTTTAGGGTCAATTTTCACTATGACCCCATTTTGGATAATTATGCTTGAAGTGCAAAGGTTGGATTAGTGTTTGTGGTAAAAAAATATGCCTGTAGTTCAAAGTCTGCCACTATTGGATATTTAATCACTCAACATTTCAACAATCTGAACTATGCCATAAAATCTCTTCTCAGATTTAAGTTGTTTTACTCAAGACAGTAACTCTGAAAATAATAACACACGGTTTTTGTATGCTTACGAATATATACGAATAATTACGTTAAAAAAACATATAATACAAGTACAAAATAAGTGATGCGGCCGTTGACACCTTGATGGATTGGTCATCAGAATACTCCAAAATTCACGCCCTTTTTGGTGTGCTAAAAAGAAGCTTTGTGGTGATAGCAACCAACGTAAATGACCGGTGTTTACAGAATTAATCTTTGCTGACACATGGAGTAAAATATACTGAACAGAAAAATTAAACTTACCGCCAAACGTATGCAAAATCAATTCTTGAACAAAAGGTGAGCCAAAACTTTATTACAGGGATTAAAAACATTATTATTATTTTACACAGTATATAGCAAATTTAAAAAAAATATATATATAATTACATGCCAATATGCATAATTTCAGTCATCAAGCAATTCGAAGTAAAGTTATTAATAAGTTTTAGTTGCGGATAAATTTTGAATTACATTATGTTTCTAGAGCGCTGTTTATGTTGATTGGAAAGTCGCCTATAATATAGACCCTTTCAAATTCATGCCCATAGACCCTATGTTTTACGTAAAGGAGACCAAGATAAAGAATGCGAGTGCAATTATAGACAACTAGATAAATGATAAGGAAGTTGATGGATATAGAACTGCGTAATGTTACAGAAATAAACAATCACTAGTATTCTTATACAATTCTTTCCCTTCGCGGCGCCTGATACCGAACGAATACTGTGGATATGAATGTTGTTTGGAGAGAATAGATGGATTAGCATTTCCATTTATATAGGTAACGCCATTTATCAGGTTATTTCGTCCATTAACAGCGCTCCGAAGGGAAATAATGGTATAAGAATACCATCCAAATCACACTCCGATTAAAGGAACTCAACATTTCAGAGATCCTCGTCACCTCCCCCTAACAAAATTAATACTGTGCTGTAGAATCTGGGCGGCAAGGGAGAGTATTTATCGAAGAGTATAGCTTTATTTAAATAACAGATACATCATAATATTTATGTTATGTATCTATTTAAAGATCGCTTTTATATGTGTGATTGTTTCTTGCATTCCCTAACAAAAATATATAAATACATATACACAAAAAAGTGCATATGGTAAGCTTGTTTTACAGTATGAAGATCTATAATACACCTTAATTCACTTGTCCATAAGTATTTGCATAGTCAAATACAGAACAAAGCTTGAGTCGAATATACAATATAAGCTCTCACAGTTGTTGTAGGCAATATTGTTTCATCATAATTGTATACAGTTAATTTCATTGACTTCTTCATTCATTTTTGTCCATTACCTTATGAATCTTCATTACCGCAGCAGCTCCCTGGAGAGAGATTATAATACGGGTTCACTCTCTCTCTCTCTCTCACACACACACACACACACACACACCACACACACACACACACTCTCTCTCTCTCTGTGAGTGTGTGTGTTTTACTATACTCTGTTTCTTCTCAGCTGACGATACACTGAATCCCTTAGCAGCTAGTTTACCGATACTTAGTAGAAAATTATGAAACTAATATATCCTGCATCATAGTTTGACCACGTTTATATAATTAGCACCATATTTCTCTACAAAATCTTCAAAATAACGGAGAAATCTTGATGGGAATTTTGCAATTTACCGCCTGTTGAAAAGAAACAAGGTATAGTTTCTTGTATATCTTCCATCCAAGCCTGCCCTCCTCCTCCTCCTCCCCCCTCCCTCCCTCCCTCCCTCTGTTGACACTGGACCCCGGCCTTGGAATAACATTGACACATCTCACCAGGGGAAAGTTATGATTCAAGGCAGGTACCCCCCACTGTCATGTCTTCCTCATGACAGACAGATAGACAGACATGATAGAAAAAAAAAATATATCTACTCGCCACGATCATTCCCAAGACTTACTTTCAACAACATTCATATGTATCTATCCTTCTTACTCCGTATCCACGGGATCTTTCAATTATTTTCTTTGGCCGGACAATAATTCAACACTTGTTAAATCAGCTTGAATATCAATTAACACTCTTTGATCCGAGTATATATTTTTTGGATCTCCTCTGTTTCGCTCCATTAAGTTGGAGATCTTAAGATGCTTCACCCAGTTTGGCGATAAGATGCTTGGCCATATATCAATCGTTTATTATAAACACCTTTTGTGAAAAAAACTGTCTACTATGAGGGAACTATTTTTTATCAACGTATCTGTTGGACTTGGTCAACAGTAATGTGACAAATTAATTTTTACGTCAGTGGAATGAAACTGAACCAACGGATCATTCTATCCAAAGAAACTCATTTGGCTTCCAAGGATCGTTTGTCTAATCCATATCGAGCTATTCTTCACTATACGCAAAGACCTATGTTTGCATGCCCATTTATACCGTGTAGTGTTAGGACGCTTTTTCCACTTTATTCAGGCTATAGTAGGACAATTTTATTCAGTTTTGGAAGGCCGTTTACGATTCAAAGGGGTAAATTTTATATCAATTTACCCTCTGATCTCCAAATTTCCTTCTCAAACCCAATTAAATCGTCTACTAATAGCCAGAATAAACTGTCAAAACTCGTCCTACAATAATATTCATATTTTCAAAGTCTAGATTTTACAAGTCTACATATAACAATTGAACAGACACGGTGACTGGATCAGTGAGTTGATTTTTCGTTTTTTTCCCCAACAGTTTGGTATGACTCTCTCTTGACCTGAAAAATATGAGGGATGTGATTGGGAGGTTGATAACCATGAATGGTGGGATCAGTTGGCTTATCGAGTCTCGGAATATACGCTCATACTGCTTGGTGACTTACTGCCCTCACCTCTGACTGGTCGTGAGGCGACAAGATTTCAGGACAGATTGACCAAAGTCCACCGTGGTTTTATAAGTTTCATAAGTTTCATAAGTTGGTGATGTAGGGACGTTTCTTTCTTTGGTAAGTTGCATTGCCACAAATACATTTATGATGGAGTAACCAAGGCCTTGGCTTAGAATACTGAAGTGCCTGGCTCCGAATCCCAAGAGTGGTTTATAATATAATATCACAGGGGACCATTCTGTGTTTAAAGTTATTCCATACATGAAATCAACAAACACAGAAATAATGTATGTGCGTGATTGTGCAATATAAGTCAGAGTTCTCACATCTTGTCAGATTGTGTTCCTTTAATGTGGAACATTCCTACATCTCCACCTTGGTAAGAACAATGGTGGCCCAATTTATCTTATCCTGACCATCTAGAAGAAAATCATTCTTTTGGGTTTAGCTATTCTCTATTATTAAATTATGAGAGAGCACATAATTTCTGGTAACAATAAATCATTTGCCTCAGAGAAAGTAATCTCTGGTGAAATGGTACATTACATAATGGTACATTACATAATGGTACATTACATAATGGTACATTACATAATGGTACATTACATAATGGTACATTACATAATGGTACATTACATAATGGTACATCATAAACATAATGGTACATTACATAATGGTACATTACATAATGGTACATTACATAATGGTACATTACATAATGGCGTATTAATCTAATGATTTAAACCATTGTTTATATTTATGAATAAGGCAAGGTTATTGGTTAACTAATTAAATAGTATGAAAACATAATTATGTTAAATTTGTTTATTGTTAATACTCATATTTGCTAAAAGAGTTTTAACTTTAGTTAGCTTAGCCAAAAGTTATAACACCTAATGTTCATTACTATGTTCTTAAATAATGTTAAAGGTTTCCAAGCTTGTGTCCCTCTATAGCCCAAACCATTGGAACTATGGAGATGAGACTTGGATATAAATAGAGAGGATAGAGGATAGCGGATACCAGGGTTGGTCCTTAGGGATAACTAATATACTTTTCAGCAGCTGGTCCATGGTCTGGTTGTCTGAGGTGATTTAAGGTGGCTCTAAGATATATAAAGGACCCAGAAACCCTTGAATGTGAACGGTTCCTACTACAGAATTTGCCCTGTTAAAAAAAAAAAAATATATATATATATATATATATATATATATATTTATATATATATATATATATATATATATATATATATATATATATATATATATATATATATATATACAGTATATATATATATATATATATATATATATATATATATATATATATATCGTTCGCAATGATTGGTATACTGTAATTATATCTCACTACAACTTATACATATTAAGACATGTGATCAGGCAACATAATTTACGGTAATTAACCCCATATGTACTGGCGATGTACTTTTCATTCAATTCTAGCAACTATTAGACGATTTTGTACAGCTTATAAAAGACGTCTACTCATTCAAAGGCTACAGCTAATCTCAATTAATCCCTTTAGCTACCATATATCCTTCCTAAGCTTCATAAAATTGTCTAAATGTAGCTATAATAAAATAAAAAAGACGTCGCCGGTACTGTAAGGGTTAAGACATGTGATCAGACAGCATAAAAATTTACGTTAATGAATCAGCAATGTTAGACGTCAGAAACATTGCTTCTCCAAATGATCAATGTGCTGTTTGTTGCGAAGACTAGCTGAAGCTCATCAAAGGGTTGCCTTTGAAGTAAAGTCGCGCTAATAAGTGATGTCTCGGCACCAAGTATCTTTTGATCAATAATTGGTATCATCAATGTCTAAGCTTCATTTCTTCATATCGAGTGAAATATACAAACACGTTCCTACACTTACCCACCCTATTCAACATCTGACAGACATTAATACAACACAGAGCAAGCCAAACGTAATGACAGCTGGGACATGACTTATTAGCGCGACTGTACATCCCTGCCGCTGATTATCTGTCCACACTTGTATGATTAAGGGGGGTCACCTGCTTTTTTGTTATCTTTCTCTCCTTTTCTCTATTTCTCTGGCTTGTATCCATTCGGCCCTATTCAGCCAACTGTTTTAAGACGTTTATCCCCATCCATGTGTCGATTTCTTCCTTGCAAGCGATAGCGAGCCAGCATTGTATGGAGAAATCCGGCTTCGCCAGAAACATTTTTCTATCGAAAAATGTACAAGTCTAGCTTGCTGTCAAAACAAAAAATATGTATGTTGACTCGCTATTGCTCGCCAGGAAAATATTGACACCTGGATGGGGGTAAACCTCTTAAAACAGTAGGCTGAATTGGGCCGAATAGATACAACCCAGAGAGAGAGAGGGAGAGAGAAAAAAAAACGAGGTGGGCCCCCTTAAGTAGCCAGGGTCAAATACCGTCCGTACATCATGGTTAGAAATACACACACACACACACACACACACACACACACACACACACACACACACACACACACACATAATCTCCACCACTTATAATCACCTTACGTTATGCTAATTACTTTTTGACTATGCATATTATTTTTAGTATGACAATATATGTACACAACAGAATAGTTAATTTTAAGGCATACATGAGTGTGAAATGTTGCAATTTACAATGTGTAAAGCTGAACATGGGAATATTATTATAATCTTGTGTATGTGAATCGATGGGTGATTGGAGGTGTTGTGATAAATGGATAATCGTTCAAAACATTCTCACTCTTGAATACACACAAATAATAGAGCTTCATATAATCCCGGCCTACTTTTGATGTCAGTAGCCAGCCCTTACTCCCACAAGGGGTAGGGAGGATCAGCCAGAGTCTCGAAAAAGGACAAAGAGATGGATCACCGAGCCACAAATAATAGAGCTTCATATAATCCCGGGCTACTCTTGATGGCCATAGGGAAGGGCAGGGTCCAGAGAATATATTCTCTGGACCCTGGGGAAGGGTATAAACCATTAATTATAGTTATTGTGTTGGTGTTGTCAAACGGTGGCTGGTGCCCCGCCCTGAGATACCTTCCCCACTGTGACCACAAGCGGCCTCCATGACTGGCACGTACAAAATTGTCTGTCGGTAGAAAACCATAAAGTGCTTCACTGTGTTCGCCATGTTGCCGTCCTTGTATTTTAGACAGCTAACCATGTAACCTACTACCTTCAATCACCATTTTCTGAAACACTTTTATTCTGCATGATCTTTTGATATTCGTAAATACAATGCAGGTAAACATCAAAACACCATTGAAAGGAAGGCTAATCTACAGAGCGTGGTATACAAAATGGTGCCCATATTATACACGCCACCATAACTAATGACCATAACTAATGACCATAACTTTGGTTAAGAGGCTGGATTCACAAGGGATCAAACCGCTCATGTCGGTGGAATTATTTAGGTTTTACATTGGGCTTTGTAAGTCTCTAAAGGTGATTCGACAAAGCATTTTTTTTTTTTTTTTTTTTTTGCTAAGGGGTGGGCCGTGTAACTCACCCAATAATATCCAGCCAGTACAGCTGAACAGTAAATATTCGTGTTTCAAACAACAGATTTAAAGAATATTCAGCACATGTTGAGTTAATCCCCGTCTTTCCGCAAACCATGTGCATGATATCCGTTGCATTCACTCAAAGCTCTCTATTTTTTGTACGATGTGCCTCCTTATCTATACCCTGTTCATTATAGGGAGGCCAGAAATATTGGCTCTTAACTTCTGTAACTAGAAAAAAAACGACTGGAGGAACACTTTATTGACAACGTTTCGCATAAAGCTTTATCGATCAAACGGTATTAATAAAGTGTTCCTCCTCATATGGTGTTTATATTAATTTAATCAACTTTGTTTAGTCTATTTTTATCAGTAAACATATCTTTAACATTTCACATCAAATTACAACATAAAAAAAATCAAGTAAAATATAAATACATAAATAAAGACAGTAAATAAATGACATGACCAATTATGAAATCCCCAAGGCCATTGGATCAATACATCCTGATACGGAAATCTTCCATTCCCTGGCAATGGTAAAAATCCTTCCAATCTGCATGATAGATGATGTTGAACTCCCGTGTTAGCGAACCTTCTCGTGCACTGGTTGCCCTTGATCCTCCACTTTTTATAGAATTATATTCTATATATTATTAATTTCACCACAACACCAACCACCTCCAATGAAATTAATGAAAGCATATATGTGAACCACCGGGATTCGAACCTGGGTTATCACACACAGATTTTATATTTCCAGGAACAGTGGAGCTAATAAGTCATGTCTCAGCTGTCTTTACGTTTGGCTCCTCTGTGCTGTATTAATGTATGTCAGATGTTGAATAGGGTGGGTAAGTGTAGGAACATGCTTTTATATCTCACTCGAAACGAATAAATCAAGTTTTAGACATTGCTGATACCAATTATTGATCGAAATATACTTGGTGCAGAGACATGACTTATTTAATTCTTGAATAATAAATAATTTAGGAATAAATTATGGATAATAAACTTGCCTTATTAAACATTGTGATATATTTTCATAATATGCAATTTTAATACCCTGAAGAATATGCAATTTTTTCCTGTGCCTTTTTTTCCCAGTGCCTTTTTTTCTGGTGCCTTTTTTTCCGGTGCCTTTTTTTCCGGTGCCTTTTTTTCCGGTGCCTTTTTTTCCTACATTCGACTGTACATATTGTTGGAAAGTATTTTGATAATATGGTTACAAGGAAGAGTACGTGGAGGAGTGAAAAAGACATAGTGTTATTGTGCCAGTGATATATGGCTGGATATATAATTGGTAAAGGGGTAATGATTGTGATTTGCTCTATATAATATATTTATATAATATGTAGTATATTTTTAAATATCCTCGCTAGACCTCCATCAAGCTTTAAAAACACCCCCTAGACCCCTTTCAAGATACATTTTACATATTTCGGTAGAAAAATGTCCTGGCCGAAGGTCAATTCCTTCTAAAATTATAGGCTCGCTGAAAAAATCGACACCTAAATGGCACGAAAGGTCTTAATATTGACAACAAAATGGGGCGAAAGGTCTCAAAATCGTCAAACTAATGGAACGAACGTCTTAAAATATCAAAACTAATATGCTAAACATGAGGGTGAAGGGGATCCACAACAAGCGAATACCTCACCCTTATCACTCCTATCTCATACATTTGAATTACCTACGTATTTTTTACCTACAAAGAATAAACCACATATACAAATTTGGTTTGTGATAATAAAATCATGCGAGTGAAATGAGCACTGTTTTATATAATAGCTTGATACAAACTTTTAATACTATAGTCCATTCTTTATAAGCCGGCCAGATATCGTGACCCCTAACCTCTGTAACATATTCGGGCTAGAACAGCTGGGCTGTTGATGTTCACACCTATTCCCTGACTGACTCTTCCCAACTGGTAGAAATATTTGCTTGATTGCTCTAGTTTTGGGATTATAGTGGTCACAATTTCTAGCCTACTTATAACGAACAGGATATACGTATTAAACGTAGCAATATCTAAGTATCGTCAGCCAAAGTTATCAAGTATGACCTCGAAAGTCGCTTCAATGATGTACAAGATTTCGAAAGTGGAATGATGTGGTGCTTGATTATGTTTTTCAGTAGTATGAAAACTTGTATATTTTTTGTCAGCTTGCATTTAGAGGTTAAAACGATGTTAATATAAATAGTAACACATTAATTTGTTTGTTGTTGTATCTTGTTGTCATTTACTTGTCTTTTATGAAGCTATGTTAAGTCATCTTATTGTGAGTGTATCTTTATTATATAAACTGCATATGACGAATATATTAACACCATTGCTTTTACTATTAAAGAACTACATTGTATATTACGTCAATAGACTGCTGATAGATCAATTTAGGTGACAGAAATGTTTTAAATGTTTACCTCATAATTTGCCAGACCAGTGTTGAGTATAAATGATGAGGGAAAAAGCGCTCGTGTGATACCGGCTTTAGTGGCCGCCACCCTCGGGGTACATTATTGTCTAATCATAAATACTGATCCTATATATCAATGATTATCACTTGGTAGGTTTTTTCGGAGGTAAAAACTCGCCCCGTTTCCAGACCCACACAGTCATCCATTAGTAGAATAGCTTAACCCCTTCATTACCGGTGACGGCGTTTGTATTTATTCCAGCTGCATTTAGAAGATTTTATGAAGCTTAGGAAGAATATATAGCATCTAAATGTATGTATTGAGAGATTATGTAGCCTTCTAATCGGTAAACGTCATTCTTAAGTTGAATGAAATCGTCTAATAGTTGGCAAAATAGAATTAAAAGGATGCCACCGGTACTAAGGGTAAAACAAAAGACACTGAACAATCACAGCCATCCATTAGTAGCTTGTTGTACACAAATAAATAAGACACGGACCACAAACTATAATTACGGGGTGTCGTGAAAGTAGACCATTTTATTTTCCCGCGAGCTGACCTTTATGTATAAGATAAGATAGCATTAAGGCGGTGTCACACGAGCTCTTCTTCTGTAAATTTTTACGGGAAATTGTAGTCTGGCAGCTTCAAAATTCAAGTTATATCAGAAATCAGCCACCGAACAGAACCTACCTTCAGTCTAGTTTCTGATTCCAATGTGAAACAGACTCAAAACATTAGGAGAAAAAACTTGCTCATCGAAAATTGACGGAAAAACCGCTCGTTTGACACCGGCTTAAGAGATATGAACTAATAAGAAGGAGTACAAAGGAGTACAAAGGAGTACAAAGGAAATCAAGCAACAACATATCTAGTGACCCTTCTAGGCTGCTTGTCCTCCAAAACACTGAGGATCAAGTGTCCAAACAGTGGTTTAGAGTGGGTAAGGGAACATTGGAAAGGGAACTACTGGCCTGCCACTAACGTGGCAGGACTAGGAAGTTAGTAGGGGACATATGGGTTAGTAACTGAGGGGAGGATAAAATAAAGTTATTCATTTACAAACGCGGTCAGTCGCGGGTTTGATGCAAGATATTTGTCTAGGCGGAATTTAAATGAATCAACGGTGCTGCAGTCTATAACGTCTCGGGGAAGCCCATTCCACAAGTTGACAACTCGATTGAAGAAGAAATTCTTAGATTCGTGTGAGTTAAAAGATTTACCAATAATTTTGCAACCGTTTCCCCGCGTGTAATTAGATTGGTCGATAGTGAAGTACTTACTACAGTTCATATTGTCGATGCCTTTGATGATTTTGAACACTTGAATTAAGTCACCTCTTAATCTGCGCTGGGTTAAAGGAAATAGATTTAATTCTCTAAGACGCTCTTCGTATGGTTTGTTCTTTAGGCTAGGTATCATTTTGGTAACTCTACGTTGAACTCGTTCTAGCTTGTTTATGTCTTTTTGGTAATAAGGGCACCAGCATTGAACGCAGTATTCCAGAAGAGGGCGGACTAAGGAATTGTAAAGGGTTAGGATTACGTCTTTGGATTTATGCTCAAATGATCTGCCTATAAAGCCAATTATTTTGTTTGCCTTCTTAACAACTTCTGAACATTGTTGACTCGGTTTTAGGTTACTCGATATTGTTACTCCCAGATCGGTTTCTCTGTTTACATTCTTAAGCTGAGTGCCATTCATCGAATAGTTTGCTTTCTCATTTAGGTATCCGATATGTAGTAGTACTTTACATTTATCCGCATTGAAACTCATTTGCCAAATTTGGGCCCAATGTGACAATTTATCTAGATTATGTTGCATATCGTCAACTTGATCTTTTGAGAGTACGCTATTTGCAATTTTTGTATCGTCAGCAAATTTTGAGATTGTACAGGTGAGACCCTCATCTATGTCGTTGATGTAAATTAGAAAGAGAATTGGTCCTAGTACCGATCCCTGGGGTACCCCGCTACTTACATTGGTCCATTTAGATGCCTTACCGTTTATGACTACTCTTTGCTTTCTGTCGCTGAGCCAATTTTCTATCCATTTCAACACACCGTCTTGTATTCCATGCGCTTTTAGTTTTAGCAGTAAACGTTTGTGGGGAACTTTGTCAAAGGCCTTTTGACGGAGTCAAAGTCAATCAAGTCATCACTTGATGGAGTGATGGGTGTAAGGTGAAAGGGTTCGGAGCGCTTGTATGGAAAAATAGACGAAGGAGAGAGATTTACATATATACACTGACCACACAAACTTAAATCCGTCCGAGGCGGTTAGGACATATTTTAGAGGAGATAGCGAATTTAAAAAAAATAAAAAAAAATAAAATAAAAAATAAAATCTGATGTTCGCAACAGGCTCCACCTCCACCCTTTGTAATATCAATGGACTCAATACAGTTTGCCTTGTTGTACAGTCGGCCAAATAAGTGATGTCGCGGCACCAAGTATATTTCGATCAATAATTGGTATAAGCACCATCTTAGCTTTAATATATCATTTCGAGTGAGATATACCAACAGGTCCCTATCTTTAAACACCCTATTCAACATCTGACATAAATTGATACAGCACAGAGCGAGCCAAACGTAATGACAACGTAGACACACCTTATTTGGCCAACTGTACCTGTACTGGCACAGAGTAGGTTTGTTTTTTCTGGCCCCATTTCTCCCTCATGTTTAGTCCCATTAGTTTTCAGATTTTAAGAAGTTCGACCCATTAGTTTGGCGATTTTTAAAACCTATCACCCCATTTATTTGTAAACCTTTTGGAATTTTTGTGCCATTTAGATGTTGATTTTTTCCTGGCGAGCGATAGCGAGCCTGTAATTGTAGGAGGACTCGGTCTTCGGCCGGGAATGTGTTTTACCGAAAACATGTACACATTTATCTAGAAAGGGAGTCTAGGGGATGTTTTTGTTAAGCTTGATGGAGGTCTGTGGAGGAAACTAGGAAATACTAAAAATATAAATACATTAGCAAATAAATAGCCCATCCCCCCTTAATGCCCAAGGGAAGATATGTCTCCCTAAAGAAAGCATTGGTTGTGTGTATTCACCTTGGTAAAAAATTGTGTTTCTAGTACCTGAGCTACTTATTGTTATTTAATTAATTCACTTTTGTTATGCTTTTGTTCGTGTTTCTAGTAATTTAGCTACTTATTTATCTTCCAATTCATTCAGTGTACTTGCTATTTTTGTTTCGGTTATTTAATGTGTCCATGAAACGAATACAAACACTAACTTTTGACAACAAATATGCAGGCAGATGGTGTCTTCAAAACATAATTATCATACAATAATTACATGAACTTATAGCATAATAAACAACTTGCTGTGAAGCCTCTTTACGGTCTATGATTATTTGCTACTAAAGATTTAATATATTGTACATAGTAATATCCTCTTGTTCAATATATCTCTTGGGAAACTTTTAAACTTCCTTTATATCAGTTTATGTGTCTAGTCCAAAGAATTTAAATCTACTAAATGCTCTTAATGATTCTTGATCTTCCGTTATATCACTCACATCTTCCTTCATATCCAACATAATAGAGCTTCCCCATCAGTTGCTTAATATCATTACGGTGGTCATCAGTGTCTTGGGGTTTTAGTTTATGAGGGCAGTTGCATCTTCCTCGAACACACGCGCCTTTATCAAGTTTTCCTCTTCCATCTGTTCGCTTGACCGTTTCCTTTATTTGATTTGTTTTCTACCTTTGAATGAAAACACCATTTGAGGAGCAGCACTGTATTGGCAGCGTTTCGCAGATAGCTTCTTCAGTCCAGTGACCTAAAGGCGTTATCTGCGAAACGTTGCCAATAAAGTATTCTTCCTCAAAATGATGTTTTTATTCACTGTCGATATTTTGGAATTCATTTAAGGTGTCTATCTTTCCTCCATTTTAATTCGTTCTATATCTACCATATATTTCATATCAAGTGTTATTTTTCTTTGTGTTCGTTCCATTAAAGATATTCACATTACGAATTAATCTGATGTTCTCTTCCCATTATCCCATGTTGTTGATCTTTCTCTATCTGGGGTTTTGCTATCTCTTATGAAATTAAGTCCTAGCCACCTTAGATGGATTTAGGTTTGTGTGTTCAATGTATATATATTAATATGACCCTTTCGTCCATTTTTCCTTACAAGCCGTCCTAAGCCTTTCACCTTCCACCCCTTTCCTTATCTCTTTTTATTAGTTTCTGTCAATTATGATTTCCTATCTTATGTTCCCCTGTCATTATCCCTTGTATCCTCTCTCTCTCTCTCTCTCTTTCACACACACACACACACACACACACATACACGCACACACACACCGCTACCTCTTTTCTTATTAGTTGATATCAGTAATAATCTTGGGTGTGTTCATGTTCTCGCCCGAGATCACACCCGCCCAGCCGGCCCCAAAGTAACAGGCCCCGCTACTTAAGGAACGTAAACATCAAGAAATGCCCCATAATGCTCGCTCGGGTAGAACAAATAACCGAGGGAGAAAAAAACAAAAAAACAAAACATGGATGATGGTGCTGTCAGGTACAGTAAAAGGTACAGTAAAATATTAGGGTCAAACATAATATAAAGTTAAAGTAAGATAATTTTTCCTACGCTGACGGACAAACTAATAATCTCAGTAGTAATATAAATATCCGCTATGTCATTGCAAAGGTCAAGATATAACAAATAGGTGTCAATTACAGAACAACATTGATTAACTTAGCACAAATTTAATCATATATCACCAAATTTGCCAATATGTAAATTAACAGGGTTGATTATGCAGTTCGTTAACCAAAACGCAACAGAAAATGCAGTTCTACTTTATATATGTACCTTATTCTCGAGAGTACAGTAATAATTTGTAATATTATATAAATGGCTATATAGAACTTCTATACTTCTATTATCCACAAAATAGATATATTTCTACCTTACTTTTCGAAATATCGTGGTTATCGGAGACGTGTGAGTGATGGTCCGTGTTACCTCCCCCGGCCCAGATGACCCCACACTTAATACGGCAGCACCAGGGATTGTGGATATATACTACGATGTCTGCTTGTAATGTATGGTCCTTTCAATTGCAATTTTGCTTTTCTCACAAATTGTCACTTACTCTCATTAAGAGTTAATTGACCCACAGCTAAATTGAAATAACACAACTCAAACTTGTCTTAACATGATTTATCCTAACCTTACATCACCTCACAATACATAACCTTACTTTCATATATATTTTCCTAACCAAATAATTAACGAAACTTGACCGAATCCATCATAAGCTTACTTAAACTTAACCCGACCCATCATACTAATTATAGCTTAATTTAATCGGTGTGTGCCATTTTTGACGAATATTATATACGAAAAATTGACTTGTAGATGAAAGAATCGATGGACCTTCGCTGCAACCCCGTGACCCTCAAGTCGGCGGTAGGGGCGGAGAGATTAAGAAAGGTGACTGTGAAGTTGGCCATCCTACAATAACTTTCTTTTTATAGTTTTCCTAAAATACCTTCATTTATTAAATGAGTGATAGTAACACATAAGACCTGTAATTATTATATCCTACATCTCACGATTTTTGTTGTAGCTTGCAATAAATCCAAGATGCAAAGTATTTTCACTATTCTTGAGTACAAAATGTGTAATAATAATGTCTTATCTATTGAGTAAGATCACTATATGGTGTCTACCAGGCAGACAGACTCAACAGCTGGTCTTCCACATTCTGGGATAAAAGGGAACCGAACTGATATTTTGCATTAGTCATGGATAGTTGATCGGGCAACTTTAATATTACAGGCGCCCTAAAGGTTCTGTTCTGCATTATCCAATTATAGGATGATGCTGAGGAAAGACAGCTGCAGTGTTGCTTCTATCCTTTTCAATTCTTAATTATTGAATAGATTTTATTTTTGTATGACCAAAGCTGCATTAGTACGAGACTAGACGGTATTTACGAATATATATATTTTTTTTTTTTTTTTAGATGGATATTTATAACATTTATTGTCGAAATTTCTGAGTACAGAATTACGGAATTAATTTAGAATACCTATAAAAACAGTATTATGTATGTATGTATATTCTAAGGCATGTATCCCACAGCTGGGGGTGGCTTACTCGAGACAGAGCTAAAACAGGGACAACACAACAAATCAGTATTAAGAATAATATAATTGAGGATATGGAAAATATGTTATGCCGTATTATGACTGAACACAAAAATGACGGAAACATTTCGTTAGGCTATTTATCAGTAGTGAGATATGTTGTCTTATGTTAATTTTACTACACAACCAGAAACACAATATTAGTAAGTCGACAGAACAAAGCTCCAGGTATGAACATGACTTTTATGAAATTAAAAGGTTCATAATCTCTATACAAACATTACAATATTACCATTTCAAATTGATCAAGACACTAATATCCTCATGAATGTTAATATCGGCCACAATCAAGCAACCGCATAGTTTATGGCCTCATCAGGACTAGGGTACCTGTATAAGAAGGAAGTGTCAACTTGACTTATGGACACCATATTGTTTCTCACTCACGCTTTACCCCACAGCATATCATTATTTCTACACTTCATTTTTCAGCTTATGTACCTTATATTATATCATTTATACATCTTTTAATTTTCACAATTCACCAAACTATGTCTATCAGAGGAAATAAGTCCCTAGCTGCCATACTATTTCTGACTCTCGGGACCCCTAATGTTGCTACTCTCTATCTGAAGGTAATCTCATCAGGACTCCCGCGTAACCAACTCATAATCTTTAATGTATAAAGACAGCATTTCCTTACGAATGTTACTATCGGCCACAATCAAGCAAGCATGTAGTCTACGGCCTCACACACCGCCATATCCTCGTTAGTTGTCATCTCATCAGGGTCCCGCGTAACCAACTCAAAATCATTAATGTATAAAGACAGTATTTCCTAATAAATGTTACTATCGGCCACAATCAAGCAAGCATGTAGTGTACAGCCTCACACACCACCATATCTTCATTAGTTGTCATCTCATCAGGACTCCCGCGTGACCAACTCATAACCTCTACTATTCCCTCCATTGTAGTACCCGGGTTACTGCAACACTTAGCCCCACACACCGGGTCTATAGCACAGCGGGAAAGATCTGGGTTATGTTCTGGGTGTGGTGTCCCGAGTTTGAATCCCGGGAGGACCATATGCTTTCATTAGTTTATTCAAGTACAATGGGGTTTGTAATTGATGATTAGTGTTAAGAACGGGGTGTTACTTATGTTTACGGTTTGCGGTTTATCACACAACAGTAGATTCCCTCACAGTCACCTTCGTACACATTCAGAGCTGATTTGCCAATACTTAACTTAATCCAGCACCATCTGAATTAACATTACAACAAGTCTAAACTACCGGAAGGTAAACCAATCAAAGTCATAATATGAGAAATGCATCTTGATTTTGGGCGAACAGACTTATAGGCGATGAAACGTATAATAGATTGCTATGGGTATACTAAGTAGATAAAATGAGGCAGTACCTTGGTGGCGGTGATTGACAACACGCTCTTGTTATTAAGGGGGTACTACTCGCTTTTTATAGACCCCCTTCTCCCTCATGTTTAGCATATTAGTTATGAGGTTTTAAGACGTTCGTTGCATTAGTTTGTTGATTTTGAGACCTTTCGCCTCATTTTTTTGTCAATATTAAGAACTTTCGTGCTCTTTAGGTGTCGATTTTTTCCTGGCGAGCGATAGCGAGCCTCTAATATTAGAAGGAAAATGTACAAATTTACCTTGGATTGGGGTCTCAGGGTGTGTTTTTCTAAGCTTGATGGAAGTCTAGCGAGGAAACTCAAAAGTAAATTAATATATAAATATATAAACCAAAAACCAAGCACTGCCCCCTTAACACCTAGACACTGTAGCCATCATTAGGTTCCCTACAATTGCCATTAGATATTTAACAAGTTTCCGCACTAAGCAAATTTGAATTAGCCAATCAGTCAATCCATGTTAGTCGCTATTTTCTTTGATATTCTTTCGTGGTAAATTATTTGATAAAGTGCTATGTTTTTAGGAAGATGTCGTTTTCAGTGTTTGAGTTTGCATAGTGAAATATTTGTTTCTTTTTCAATAATACTGTCCTGGTCTTGTAGCTGTTTTCTTTCTTGTTTCAGGTCTGGCATGCTGTTGGTATACATATATATATTTTCATGCAGACTGCCTGCAATGACATAACAAAATTTATTCTGTTAATAATAATCTTTTGGCATAATTTACCATCCCTGATAAGCATGCACATATATACATAAATCAGTATAACTATGTCATAATAACTTATTTCAAAGTCATTATCTGATATCAGATAAAAGTCGAATCAGGCAATATTGCTTCATACGATTTTTATCTGCAACCGCTGGCAGCGACAGCCTTGAATTATGATTTAATAATAATATAATTTCTAGAACAGAAACATTTATATCGCGTGCCCTGCTAGGTATTATAATGGGTAGCGGATTCTAACCACCGTAGCAAAATCGCTAATTGCACCGGCATTTACAATCGAGAACACGGCAGGCGATAATAAAATGAAGGAATTAGCAACAAGCAAAAAGTCGACCAACAACATCGCCGCTAAAGTATGATAAACAATTAGTGGAAGCCAGCCGGTAGTAATTGTTAAGAACCAGGAGGAACACTAAGGTTATTTGGGTATGATAACTTTAGAGAACAGTGACTTATTGTTGGCCAGAGGTTCTCGGTGGTGCTTGAAATACGTTGACTAAACATGAAGGTCAGGTACCACTACTTGGGTGGTTCTTAGGGTGGTTCTTGGGTGGTTCTTAGGCGGTTCTTGGGTGGTTCTTAGGGGGGTCTCAGGGTGGTTCTTGGGTTGTTCTAAAGCTGTTTTTATGGGGGTTCTTGGGTGTTTCTTTGAGCGGTTAATTGTTGGTTCTTGGGGTGGTTCATGGGTGATTCTTAAGGTGGTTCTTTAGGTGGTTCTTTGGGTGGTTCTTAGACGTTTCTTAGGTGGTTCGTTTAGCGGTTCTTGGGTGGTTCTTAGGGTGGTTATTGGGTGGTTCTTAAGGTAGTTCTTAGGGTGGTTCTTGGCTGGCTCTTAGGGTGGTTCTTGGGTGGTTCATTGGGTGGCTCTTAGGGTGGTTCTTTGGGTGGTTTTAAGGGTGGTTCTTAAAGTGGTTCTTGGAAGGTTCTTAGGCTGTTTTATGGGTGGTTCTTAGGATGGTTCTTAAGTGTTTTTGGGTGGTTCTTAGGGTGGTTCCTAGGATGGTTCTCAGGTGGCTTTTAGGTGGTTCTTGGGTGTTTTTAGGGTGGTTCTTAGGGTCGTTCACAGGGTGGTTCGTAGGGTGGTTCTTGGGTGGTTCATAGGATGATTCTGGGGCCGCTCTTAGGATGGTTCTTGGGTGATTCTCAGGATGTTTTTTAGGATAGTTCTTGGGGTGTTCTTTGTTATGTTGGTATTACTAATCACCATTTATCAATAGTTCTATCGACCTCGGGCCAAAACATCTAGCCAGTGTTATTTATGTTATCCCATACCCATAACTAATACAATATAACAGAGAATCTGATTATATTAATTTAACTCCAAACACAAAACACATCCCAAATAATTTAATGAAAGCATGTGATCGTCCCGGGATTCCAACCTGGGTTACCACATACAGATCTTAAACACTACAACCATTACACCATCAATACAGTCATAAGTACAGTTCATGACTAGGATTACTATCCATTTATCGAATACTGGGTATTAATCTAATCATGTACTGCACTCAATTGCACTATGAATAACCTAATGATTAAGCCAAAGGAAAGAACATTTTATGGGGAACACATCACAGTAAAGATTGGGGTTTATAGGCACCATCTAACATTGTTAGCAATTATCGTAGCTGATGTAATAGTTTTCGATTACTTGTGCAATTTAATTATTTCAAAAATTTCACTAGTTGATATACAAAAATTCTACAAGAAAATTCTGTAGTGATTTACATATACTCTATTTTGATTGTCTACAGCTATTTTAAAAGTTAAGATAGTAAAGCCAACTTTCAATTACTATAATTTGTCGCTTCCTATATATTTACACTCGTAATGGCTGGTTACTTTGTATTTATTAAATGAGAACAAAATTGGAAAACCCAATTAGAATCGGTAGCAAATATTTAATAATAATAATTGTAGGAGAGAAGTGTACGTGTGTAATCAAATGGACGAAAGAAAAAAGTCAGAATGCTAGTTTCATAAATTGCTACCACCAAACCCTTATTGTTTTGATTCGTATCGCTTTAATTGGAATTGTAAGGGCAATTTTTACTTTAGCTACAGCTGATTATAGTAAATTGCATTTGATAAACAGAATCATATTGTATTATGTAGACAATTGTAAAGTATTAATTCAATTACTCTGTCAAAATGTGTTCACATATTCAGTACATGTAGATATAGCTATACACTTCCTAACTATAAGCGATGCAATAGTATAAACCTAATGATGTATGTATTGTAAACAAATTCCATCGGGTTTAAAATGACTGGAAAGTGACAATTTTTCATAAATTCTATGATTTATCCTCATCAATATGGGAACATAAATTATTAGCTCAGTACATTTTAGGATAAGAACATAAGACAAATACAAATCAGCAGAATACCTATTAGCCCAGTAGAGGCAGACCCCTTCTTCCCTACTAGTTCTCTCCCTATACTAAGAATATTTCTCACTACAACCTATATCCCCTACACCTCATGATACACAGAGAAGAGTTTGATATCTTGTATTAACCCCTATTATACCGGTGACATCCTTTTAACTTCATTCTGACTACTGTTAGACGATTTTATTCAGTTTATGAAGGGCCTGCAACAATTAACATTCTCAGAAACATTCTCTGAAATTATGCTATATTGAGTGATCAGCTTTACGTAATCTGGTCAATATATTACTTGATCGGATTTGGTAATGGGAATACAGATACGTGTGCTTGTACAGTTGCCCACATAAATTTTGTTCCTCTCCGTGATATTACACATATTAATATATTGTGCATAATGATATTACGATTGTAGGTTATTATGCAGTGGTTGACTCTTCTGTTAAGTCAACTCATAATTAAGGGTAACCACAATCGCAATTCATTCATACTCTTTTATTTTCATACCTAAGATCATGACGAGGAACAGAACTTATGTGGGCAACTGTACATACACACATAAGTACAAACGTGTAGTAGACATTACTGTTTTTACAAGAATAGTTACAATTCAGACATATTATTTTGGAAGATGGTACGCTTTTACCTTTCACGATAATTATCATAGCAATCAAACGTAAATACAAACTAATTGCATATCAGTTTGAAGGTAAGTCATGAATAATTATGATAAATGGTGCGACAACTTTCAACTTACTGAACTTTACGGAACAGTTAAGTCTTGTGTATTGTTTTCAAGGTTAAGGCTATTCTTTACACAAACTATAAAACAGTATTTGACGATATTCAACAACTGCACTGGCAATTTAGAAATATAGTCAGTCAGTCAGTAGCCAGCCCTTGCTCCACAAGGGGTAGGGAGAACCAGCAAGAGAAACAAGAAAGGAGAAAGAGGTGACAGGAGAAGAACACATATAAAAGTTGGCCCACAAAAAAGCAAGCACACAAGCATTCAGAAGCACCAATCACTCATCAGCCCCCGAAATCAATGACTTCACCTCAGATGTAAAAATATAGTACTTCTACTAATATTCATAGATAAAAATATGAACAAAATAAATAAATAAATTTGTTTTCCATTAGGACCACGAATATCTGGTGCTCAAAAGGATACCTCATCCTTCTCGCTACCTCTGTGTTTCTGTCTGAAGGCAATGGTGCATTACTACCTTATCTCAAGTGATGGGGCGCTTTTCCTTCTTTTATAAAGTCTTTGAGTAGTTGTTGCTTTTTTGCTTTTTTTCAATACTGCCATTTTCTTTGATTTTGAATATTTTTGCTAAATTCTAAATATCAGTAAGCAAATAATAATATATCATTTGCGATTCAATTTTATAAATAAATACATGTTGTAATTGGATATTTATTAGCACAAAGGTAACACAACCATATCCCTCTGGTCATTCCTCCTTAATCCTTTCGGTAACGGTGACTTCCTGACTATTCTGACAACTATTAGACGATATTATTCATCTTCGGAAGGATGTCTACCAATTAAAAGGCTACAGACTATCTCAATTAATTCTTTTAGCTCCCAAATATCCATCTTAAGCTTCCTAAAATCTTCTAAATGTAGCTAGTTATAAATTAAAAAGACGCCGCCGGTAAAGAAGGGGTTAACACTATTCTCCCACGACCCTTCTCACCTTTCCTTAAAGAAAGACTATGTTTGCAGCATTTTCCTGTCCTTTCTTTTCTCTTAGCGTCTCATCCACGTCTGTATTGACTCTGAGTGTGTGTGTATGTGTGTGTGTAACTGTCATGTGTACACCGTCTCAATGTCTGCATGCATAGCTCAGTAATAACTGTTTATGTACAAAGTGTCTGTGCGTGTCTGTGTAAACGTCGTGTTTAATATTTGTTGTCTGTTTTCCGTCTTGAACACTCGCACGCTCCCACAATTTCAGGTAAATATTATCATCATATATTTGTTAAAACTCTGCCCCAGCATACTCTTAATTTATAGTAATTATGTTTTCCTCATTCTTGTTATGTTTTTTGTCAATATAGTTGTAGTTCATAACGTAAATCATATTGGTTTGAATACTTTCAGTCCTGGGTCTCCATTATCGACGCATAATTCATCAGAGTAGTCAAAAGCTTCCTTCCACGTTAGACTTTGTTAATAGGTTTATGCTGCTTTAGGAGTGCCCACCAGATGTTGCGAAAGCCGATATCACGCGAGCACTTTTTCCTCAACATTTATTCTTAAGACTGGTCTGGCAGCTTATGAGGTAAACAGCTTACCTATTTCTGCTACCTAAAGTGGCTCGCTGGTGTAGTGACTAGCGTCTTGGACATCCACCCAGAAAGCCCAGGATCGCACCCACGCTCGGCGCATTAAAGATTTTTCACAAGCACTGAGTCATTACCGTCCCTCATGATCAAGGGGAGGGGTAGTAGTACAGGAATCCAATGGAAATACGCCTAATCGGCCTTATTGGGCTATCCTTAGCTGGCTTAGCATGCGCTAGGTTTAAGAACTATTGTTATTATTATTATTATTAGTATTAGTCTAATTTCCGATACCAGTGCAAAATAATCCAGAAATGTGGTCAGACAAATGTTGATCATCGAAAGTTGACTATAAAATTTCTCGTGTGATATCAGCTTAACGAACTCTCTGGTCCTCAGAGAAGAAAGAACATTGACTGTCACATACTGTATATAGTTATGGATATTCACGCTGAATGCTAATCTTCGGTGTTAAAGTGACTTTTTAAGTAAATGACACACTAAGGAGCAAATTGCGGTAAGCTAAAAGCATAACAAATATACGCAAGCTCCTATTTAAGTTTAGTTATTCATAAAAGTAGACCAACAACAAATAAATTCTGCTGTCAGATGGAGTAAAAGGTAGTCAATTTTAGTCGTTTTCAGATTAACACAACCTTGTAGCTATAATAACGACACTTAAGTTTTTTGTTTGAGGCTTTACTTTATTAGGGGAGGTGTGGCAGAGTGGTCTTGCCACTGGACTGGTAATCCAATGGACCCGGGTTTGAATCCCAATATGTCAATGGGAAGATATTATTGGGATGGAATCTGTGCTGTACCTAGTTTCAGTGCATTACCACAGCACACCGAAATGCCAAAACAAAATACCCTCATTGTTCTCTGATTAAATAGCACTGTATGAATATTCCCATATTCAAAATATGCTACAGGGGGGCAATGCCTAGTGAGTTAATTGCTCAATAGGTGGCGTTCTGAGAGTGAGGGTCCGAGCCTGGGGAGTGGGACTGTGAGGCGCAGAGGTGAAGCAGCTTCAGAGATGGAGTTGGGTTCGAGCTGTGAATGGGTGCTTCGCATGTATCACTCCCTAGACTGGAACAAGACCTCACGGGCCTCACCGTGTTCAGCGGTAGAGTGTAAAGGCTATCAGCCTATGCCCGAGAGGGAGTAGTTGGAATATAGAAAAAACAAAACAAAATATTCAATATAATTACTGTCTATAAATTATATTGGTCAACGATTATCAGATTTAAGACGACACCTAAGACTGTTCGTAATGTAACCAGAACAAATATGACGGTTTATCATCTAAAAAGAGGTGAATATCTTATATTTTAACTAATAGGTATAGGGCGTATTATCCTCTATGATAATGGTTGCTTAAATAATAAAACATCATGTTTATGCTTTCAGAATGACATTTGAAATTCCTTTAATATATACATAAAACAAAAGAGAGAGATTAAGAGACAAAGACAGAGGGAAAGAGAGAGAGACTGTGTGTGTGTGTGTGTACTCACCTAATTGTACTCACCTAATTGTAGTATACAGGATTTGAGTTTTTAAGCTCGTATTGTCCCGCCTCCAAAGATTCTGTTATCTAATTTGGCTTTAAAAATGTAGATATTCCCCGCACCCACCACTTCATCATCCAACTGATTCCACATATTAATACTTCTATATGGAAAGCTGAATTTCCTCACATCTCCTTTACATCTGCCTTTCTTTAACTTGCAACTATGTCCTCTAGTCCTCCCTTTATTTCCCTCGATAAAGTCCTCCTTGTCTATCCTTTCCAATCCCCTAACACATTTATACATCATAATCATATCCCCTCTTTCTCTTCTCTCACTTAGAGTTGGCAAATTCAATCTCTCTAATCTCTCTTCATATGTCAGTTCTCTTAGTTCTGGAATCATCTTCGTTGCAGCTCTCTGTACTTTCTCCAACTTAATTATGTGTTTTTTAAGATGGGGTGACCACACCACTGCCGCATATTCCAATTTAGGTCTCACCATTGATTTTATTATATTTACTAGCATCTCTTCATTCAAATAGTTGAATGCTATTTTACATTATTCAACAGGCCATAAGCTTCTCCCACAATTTTTTTAATATGGCTCTCGGATGAAAGATCTCCCTGTATTATAATGCCCAAGTCCTTTTCTTTCTCTGAGGGGTTAATCATGCTTTCTCCTAGTTTATATTCCCAATGAGGTCTTCTTTTACTCACACCCCTTCCATCACATGACATTTATCTTTGTTAAAATCTAATTTCCATATCTTGCTCCATCGGTCTATCTTATCCAGATCACTCTGTAGCTCTCTACAACTGTTTTCGTCCACTATATGTTTCATAATTTTTGCATCGTCAGCAAACATATTCATGTATACATTTATTTCCTCTGGCATGTCATTTATATAGACCAGAAACATAATTGGGGCCAACACTGATCCCTGTGGAACTCCGCTTGTAACATCCCTCCATGTTGATAAGCTGTCTCTTATCATGGTTCTCATCTGTCTTCCCGAGAGATAGTCCTCCATCCACTTCAACAAATTACCCTGAACCCCTCCAAACTTCTTCAACTTCCATCTAAGTCTACTATGAGGAACTCTGTCAAAGGCCTTCTTTATATCAAGATACACACAGTCCGCCCATCCTTCTCTCTCTTGTAGTATATCTATCATCCTATCATAAAAGCTCAGCAGATTAGTAACACATGATTCTCCCTCTCTGAATCCAAATTGTCTTACAGTAAGTAAATTATTTTCTTCCAAGTACTTTATCCATCTTTTCTTAATAATCTTCTCACACATTTTACAAACAACACTTGTCAGTGGCACTGGTCTATAGTTTAGCGGCTGCTCCCTACTCCCACCTTTGTAAATTGATACTACATTAGCCCTTTTCCAGTCTAGTGGTAATTTTCCAACTTCAAATAGAGTACTTAATTATTTCATATATAGGTTTTACCAATTCCTCAGCACATTCTTTTAGAGTCCATCCTGCTATATTGTCTGGGCCCATAGATTTTCTCACATCTAGTCCCTTCATAAGTTCTAGTAGTTCCTCTGGTTGAAAGATAATATCCCCCAATTTTTCATCATTTTGGTATATAATCTCTGGTTCTAAAAAAATGTCATCCATAGCATAAACTGAATGTAATGTATTATTCATAACCTCACATCTCATCACCCTCATAAATATTGTCTCCTTCCCTCAGCTTCATTATTTTGTCCTTAACCTTCATTTTGCTATTTACATACCTGTAGAACAATTTGGGATCACTTACACATTTTTCCACAATGTTTTTTTCATAATTTCTTGCTTCCCGTTTCCTAATTCTGACATATATACTCGTTCCTTAGCTTCCTATATGTATTCCAGGTCTGTTCATTTCTCCTTCTTCTGGCTATGTTCCATGCCTTATTTCTCTTATCCCTAGCTATTCTACATTTATCATTAAACCAGTCTTTTATCTTTTCAGTCTTATTTCCTTGTCTTGGCACATACCTGTTTACAATATCATCATAAATGTTTTTAAACACACAGTATTTATCATTAACATTTTTTTCTGTTCAATTTCACTCCAGTCTGCATCCCTGAAACAACTATTTAATAGCTTAAAATCTGCTTTCCCATAGTTCAATCTCCTTTCTTTATGTTCTTCTCTCTCTAGCATTGTTGGATAACCCATCAGGATTTCCATTTCAATTACCACATGATCACTATTTCCTAGCGGAGGTAGGTATTTAGTATTTGTAATCATATCTGGATCTCTTGTAAACACAAAGTATAATCTAGACGATTCATCTTTACCCCTTCTTCTTGTGTTTTCCTTAATATTCTGAATTAACAGGTTTTCTGTAACCAAGTCTAGTAGTACATTCCCCCAAGAGCTCATATTACTATCTGCGTCTCCCTCCTCCCAATTAACCTCTCTACAATTAAAATCCACTACCAATATTAACTCGTTGTTTCTGCGAAATAAGTGTTCCATAATTTTGATCATCTCCTTTTTTAATCCTTGGTATTCTTCCTCTTTCCAGGCCCTCGTATATGGTGGCATATATGCTACCGCAATATCAGTTTTTTAATTATTTTAATTAATTACCTCCACTGCTATAATTTCTGCTATATTGTTTTGTAAATCTATCATTTTAACTTTTAATTTATTGTGTGTAATGATTAATACTCCTCCACCCATCTTGCCCTTCCTATCCCTTCTCCACAAATTATAGTTATCCCATCCCATCACTTCCAGACTCATATCTTTATTTAATTTTGTTTCACATAAACACATTATCATGGGCTTTTCTTGTTTTATGAGGTCACCAATCTCCAATTCTTTGGATATTAAACCATCCACATTGCTATACACCAGTTTACAGTTGCTACTTTTATATTTTGTACTATGTTTTCTTTTCCTCGTTTTTAATCCCTCTTCTTCGCCAACTCCCCCTCCTAATTCTCCCCCCTCCCCTCCCCTTTCCCTTTCCTCCCTCTCGTCCCCTCCCCTCCTCTCTCTCGTCCCCCCCCCCTCCTCCTTCTCCTTCTCGTCCTCCTCCTCCTTCGTTCCCCTCCTCTTCATGTACCATTTTTTCACTTTCCCGTCGATATTTCGGTAGCATTTTTTTATTTTATCTACCTCTGACCTATTATCGTTCTATTCTCTCACTTCCTTTGTTATTTCTCTCATATTATCGCGCTCTTCTGCATTCAAGTCTTTCCTTAATATAACCTTGGTGTATTTCCCTTCCTGACTCAGTTTCCAGCTGTTCCTCAATACCTCTTCTGCTGCTTTCGTTGACTTAAATCTAATTTTAATAGGCCTCCTCTCCCCCTTCTTATACTTTCCCAACCTCCAACTATCTTCCACCTCCTTCTTCCAACCTTCCTTTCCTACTCTGTCCAACACCTCTAACATGTCATCAACCTTCTTCATTTCTGCAACTTTCCTGTCATTTCTGTCCATTATTTCCTCCTCCACTTCTCCAAACATTATCACACATCTCTTCTTTTCCACTATATCAGTTACCTGTCTCTCATTTTGCCTTATGGCCTTCACTACTTTCTTTCCTAGATTATTACCCTGCCACTCCGTTTGTTCATCCATAATAGTTTTAAGACTAACCTCTGTTTCCTCTACTTTATTACCCCAAGCATTTTTAATTTCATTAATTTCTACTTCCACTTTTTCTGTCCTATCGTGATTCCTTTCCAATCCTTTCCTTAGTCTTTCATTCTCCTCTTTAAGTTGTTCTATCTCCCTTTCCGCCTTTTCTCTATATTCTTTATTTTCTCTTTCCAGTCTTTCAATTACCGCCTCTCTTTCTTCTCCCTTTCTATCCCTAATCACCACATTCTCCATTTTCTCCTCCAAAGCCTTCAGTCTCATAATAACCTTTCCTAACATTCCACCTACCTCTCCTCCTTGGGATCCTTCACATTCTTCACTCTCTTCCCCATCTATATCCTTCCTACTTCTCAATTTCCTTCCTTCTGTCGCGGCCATATTGCCGGCCTTTGTTTACCCTCAGCTACCACCTTTACGCGGGAATATCCAACGCCAATGAAGAATAATGCTTCATTCCTTTGTTTTAACTATTCTTACTATTACCATATTTACAATATTTATTTTCAATAATCCGGGACAATACTGCCGAAAATACAATTTGTAATACTTAATTTAGGTGAGTAATGTAGATATTTTTCTATGCGAAGCACCGAATAAATTCTCGAATCCTCAATTCACACATCGAGAGATCCCAAAAACACATCCGCCCTCTTCCACACTCTGCACAAGACTGTGTGTACTTACTCTAGTTGTACTTACTCTAGTTGTATTGCGGGAGTGAGTGGATGTGTGTGTAGTCTGTAGTTTTAGTGTGTGTGTGTGTGTGTTTTTTTGTGTGTGTGTGTGTTTGTGTGTGTGCTGCCTCTGTTCATTAACTCTACAGTTGTTAATGATTTTGGACACCTCCGAGTAGCCTGCTAATGAAGAGAATGTGGTGGTGGGTGGGAAATAGAGTGCCTTTACATAGAGAGTGGCGACATAGTGGGTCGCTGGAGTCAGAAACAATATGGCGCCCGGGGGCTAAAGTGCCCTGATGGATATAAATTGATGGCTTGCAAAATAGGAGGTATAAACAGAATAACATAAGGTATAATATAAGCTGGAAATTGAAGTATTCAAATAATTGTATGCTATGGGATAAAGCGTGAGGTAGAAACAATATGGCGTCCATAAGTCAAGTTGACACTACCCTCTTATACAGGTACCCGAGTGAGAGGAAAAGCAGCAATATTGTAAACACTTTACAATGTCAAAATGATGGCCAACTCCTTTTGATAATATCCCTATATTTAAGATATGGGAATATTATCTAAACTCCTTTTTCCTGTGCTATCTGCACAGCGTCTAGTCAAATCCCTGGTGAGATTGTGCCTCAATTGTTCCTTTCCAATAGCATAATATGTAAAGTCCTGTGTAATACAGTCATTGAGGCGTACATCTAGTAACTATGATATAGTTTCCGTTATATACAATACCAAGTCCTTCGACAGCATCCTGTACAATAAACTTGAGGAACGGAAATAAGGAAATAGTATATAGTTTGCTTCATAAACACAATATAAATGTATTTGTACTAATATATTTTTTACGGAAAGTAGTATGATATTGAATCTTGCCAAGGCAGTCTGCTCTACCACTGGTTCCCAAGACAAGGTTCTAAAACTCTCCCTATCAGCAACACAAACACACCATTACCATCACCACCACTCGTCTTTATAATTTGTTTTAATTTAATTCCTTCATATTCCTCACCATTACTGTCTCCTCCATCTGCAGTTCCATGTTCAGTAAATTATATTTCATTTATCATTCCTTAATATGTTTACACCACCATTAATGTCTCTGCCTTCTCACGCAAATCATTGGTGTAAATTAAGTCCACCATCTCTCTTCCAAAGCCTTCTATAAATACATTATATTAGGCATCAAAAGTGTTGATAATGACTCGTGTAGATATCCTATCTGTATAATGTTTTATATATACATTTTGTTTGTTCTCTGTTTATGAATTAACATTTATATTCGGCATATGAAGGCCGTCGGTGAACCAGAGAGTAAATTAATAGAGCATTAACCCATTATATTTCCATAGGTTATTCCATATGTGTATATACTATAAATGTCAAATGATTAAAAAAAAAAAAAAAAAAAGGAAAAAAAAAGAAAAACAAAAGGAACAAATATGTCATCATAGTGAAAGGGCTAAAAAAAAGGTTATATACTTAAATAGTATTTGGGCCAACACACAACTAAACAAATCATAAATTCATGTTTCTCTACCATGACTAAAACACAAAAGGTCATCACCTCTTGTTGTTTTATGACCTCCTTGTGGCCAGTGTGGGTGACGGTGTTATTTCCTGACCGCCACCTGCTGCCCAGACATCTCTAGACCAGCTGCCCACCTCACACAACACACCACACACACACATCTTCTAGTTTTATGACCTCGGTATGGGTGTTGGTGTTATTTCCTGAGTACCACCTGCTGCTCTGCCATATAGATCAGCTGGCCATCTTCCACCTCACAGCACACACGCATATCACACACACACATCACACCACATACATATATTCTAGTTTTATAAACTCCTTGTGGGCAGTCCATCGGTGTTGGTGTTATTTTCCGACCACCACCTGTTGGTCTGCCCTGTAGACCAGCTGCCCACCGGCCACATCTCACCACACTTATTTAATATTAATTAATTAGATTATTACTATTATAATTTACTGTTTCGTTCCCCTTACTGTCAGACACTTGCTGGTTGAGTATCCCAGTCTGGGCGAATTACGTCAGAGGTTGCTATTGTGGGGTGATAGAGTGGAAAACGAGAAATGCATTGAGATGGTACAGTCATGTTCAGATAATGGATGAAAGCAGAATGCCAAGAAAGATTCATGAGAGTCAGGTGAATGGTGCAACTGGTAGCAGTAGACCACCTATGGTATGGCAGAAGAAAGTGGAAAAGTATATTGAAGAAAAACTCCCATGTAGTGGAAGGGGCATTGTGGCGCGGGCGAAGGAAGCTTGTCTTTACAAAGTAGCCTGGAGGCGTTTCTTCCATGGCCATCCTCTAGTGGGGGCTTCCCAGGGGGGAGCAAGGCGTCGGAGATGATGATGATGATGATGATGGGTTCTTAGTTCACGAACCTTCATTCTAATAGATTTCTTAATTGACCAGAGTTACGAATGAATTATTATTACATATCAAAATAAAGTAGCAAGAGAAAAATTTCATGTATAGTTATTTTTATAATGTACAGTATGTATAGCGAAACATAATATACAAGGTAAACATACGATTCTTCGTCACCATTCGTATTTACTGAATACGAAATAGGTAGGTTAGTAAATATTATATTGGACTTCTTATATAAGATGTCAATACAAACTAACATGTGATCAAACAATCAAATGTGCAAATTACGTTGAAAAAAAAAAAGAATATCACTTTTACCGAACCCAAACCTGACCATAATGCCAGTGAATGATATGATGTTAATACGTTAAGGGGAGGTTTTTAGTTTCTTCCCTAGACCTTCATGAAGCCTTAAGAAATACCCCAAAGAACCCACTTCGAGATAAGTTTGTAAATTTCTTGGTAAATTAATGTCCCGGCCGAAGGCCGATTGCTCCTAACATTACAAGCTCCTGATGTGGCGGCGTCTACGCCGTGGGGCCACCTCCCGAAGCTGCCAACCGCGGATGGCTGCCGACCCTCCACGGCCGAAGACAAAATCAACGACCAGTGGAGGACAACCGGATGCCGGCCGCTGGGACCAGTTTTCGGGAGCCAAACCGTCACAACCATCCCCTGCCCCCTCCCTGGGGGCACGGGGCCTTGGAGCGGCTTCGGTCGCGCGCCGGGAATTTCCACACCTCTCCCACCACTTTTTTTTTTTTTTTTTTTTTTTTTTTTTTTTTTTTTTTTTAAATACAAAAAATAGAAGGTCCCACCCCTTTCCCATTCTTAAGTAAGCCATTTTAGATTTACAGAAGAGTGACCATTACTTGCATTACTGCATGTCCACAAACATTTCAATAATGTAAGCATGTTTCCTTCTTGGGTTCGACCTGGAAGTTATTCCTTCTATTTTATTTTATTTATTTTTTTTTTTTACACAGTTTTTCCTACACCGAGAAATGACTCCGGCTGTCATTTCTCGAAGACTTCTAGCCGGAGACATTGAGAGCAACCCAGGACCCACCTACACATACATATTATGTCCAACTTGTTTATCAAAACCCATCACTTCGAGTCGCCACACTAAGGGTTCAGTTCTCTGCAATTCATGCAGGAACTTGACCCACTTTCCCTGCACAACACTTGCCTCCAAGAAACAATACACAAACACCTGGACCTGTTCCTCATGTCCCTCCCTCTCCCAGTCAAATCCCTCACCTAAAACCCGTCCACCTCTCCTCCCCAACCCACCTAACCTTCCTATATCATCCACTCCCCCCCCCCCCCCTAAAACCCGTCCACCTCTCCTCCCTAACCCACCTAACCTTCCCATACCATCCACATCCTCAACCCAACCCAACACACCACACCCCATCCTAATCCATTCCAACCCCCATCTCCTGCACCCCAATCCCCTCCCCCACCTCACTCATCCCAACCCTTACCCCCACCCCATCCTCGTGCAGCAGCACCCAACATATATCGTGCACATAACATTAACATTCCCCAATTGAACATAGATGGCATCAACACAAAGAAACACAAACTCTCACACTTCATCAAACAACACAACATACACATTGCCATCTTACAAGAAACAAAACTCCCACAACACAAAAAACACCTACATTTCATGATTTCACCACCCTCAGACAAGACCGGGCCGTCGGAGGCGGCGGTGGACTCATCACCCTGGTACACAAAGAAATATCATACATAGTTACCAGTGTACAAACCAAATCCCTCCTCCCCCCAAATGATAACACAACAGAAATACAATCAATTAAAGTATGCACTGGCAACAACTCCAACATAACCCATAAACACATACATCCCTCCCCAAACATCCCCTACAGTACCAAATGAATACAGACCACACTTACAACACATCACAAACACTCCACACATTATCCTGGGTGGTGACTTAAACGCCAAGACGTCGGCCTGGTTTGTCGACAACCCTGACACAGACAGAGGGCTGGTACTACAAAATCAAACTGATAACCTCATCATCTTTAACGACAACCATCAACATACCCATATTCCCCACCAAGCCCTCTATAACCCATGATCTCCAGACATCACCTTTTGCTCCCCAGAACTCGCCCCCACAACATCCTGGAGGGTGGTAAGAACCTTAGGCTCTGACCACCTCCCAATCATTATCACCACCAAAACCAGACTCACCCCAGCTAGCCACAAACACACATACACCAATTATAAAAGAGCTAACTGGGAAGCATTCACAAATGAGACAGAAGAACACTTCACAACTCTAAACAGTACACCCATCACCAACATCAACAATGCTGTACACATACTCAATAAAACTATCCAAAACGCTGACAAGAAACACATTCCAAGAGGAAACAGAAAAAGACACAACCCCAACTTCACACCAGAAATTCAAAACCTAATCAGACAATGCGACATACTGAAACACTCCCCAGCACCCCACACACAGGACATCACACAACAAATCCAAGCACTAAACACCCAGACTAACAACAAAATACAAGAATAACAAAAACTAAATTGGAATAACTTCCTACAAACACTTGATCACAAAACAAACCCCAAAAAACTCTACAAAGCACTAAACAGCATCACACTTTCCAACAGCAACACAACACAATCACATGCTGCAATCACAACAACAGACTCTACGGGGGCGGGTGCCCGACCCCGAAAGGGGTTGAAATAGGGGAGCAATCCCCCCGCCAAAGGCGGCTTTCTAGGGCCTTTCCTAGCTGATGCTGAGAGGATTGGGTTCTAGTCATGTGGTGATGGGCTGGTCTATCAGAGTGAGAACTGAGCGATCTCTGCCATACCCATAGCTTACTCTGACTGTTCCTATAACTTATATATTTTCTAGATCTCAAGTGACGGCGTCTTTTCCGTGGATTGACCTCCCAATCTACCAGATTGGAAGCCAAAGCGTCACATTTTTCCCTTGCCCCTCAACTTTCTCTTCATAATTGCTGAGGGGCACAGGGCCCTGGGTGGGGCTTTGGTTTCCCGGGCGTTTCTGCACCCTCCTCAGCTCCCCGCCATGGAGTGGCTTCGGTCACCCAGGCTTTATTGTGGTCGGCAGGGAGGGTTCTGTGGGGGCGCTCGGTTATGGCCTTGGAATTGCTCGGGGCCTTGGGGCTGTTCGGCCAGGCAGCTTGGGGAACAACAACAACAACAACAACAGACTCTACTCCATCATGTAAACAACAAGCAAACACTCTCATCAATCACTTCTCACATTTCAGCCACCTGAAACCTTACAAAGACGACCGATGTGTCATCCGACGTAAGAGACAATTCCCCACAGACCCTGACTATACACCCTTCACCAATCACCAGACAAAGCATTTGCCCAAGCTTTGTTGGAAACAATATTTTCGATTCTGGGCGAATGACTGGGCGAAAATGAAATCTACGACCATGTTTAGAAGCAGATCGGCGAGAAAAAATGAATGGCACCAGTTAGAATTCTCTAGGACTTATAGTTTGGGCTACAGAGGACTTTTAAAGTCCAAAAAACGGTCCCCTGGGCCCTCCAAGAAGGCCACTCAAAATCGAAATCCTAAACTAATGGTCCGATTTTAATTCTGTTTGCGCCATTCGATTCAGCTTGCTAAAGTGTACTACTGGTATAAATTTAAACAAAATCAGTGCATAAATAAATCGTCTATGGAGTTTTTAAACTTTAAAATAGACCTATTGGGCCTAAAAATTGGTCAAAATTAAAAAAATAATTATACCGTTGAAACCGCAACGGCGAGACGAATCCAAATATGTAATAATATTGACAAGTCAACTTTCGACCAAAATCAAGGACCCAAGGTTTTTTGGAAAATTGGTCAAAATTAAAAACAAAAATTATACCGTTGAAACCGCAACGGCGAGACGAATCTAAATATGTAATAATATTGACAAGTCAACTTTCGACCAAAATCCCAGATTTGCCTGGGCTTAACCCTTAACCCGGGAACTGCGGGAGACTCTTAAGAGTTCCCCAACTTTTTACATCGAATTTTTTTTTTTTTTTTGGCCCTGGGCCATGCAAAATCTCAGTCCTCTACCTCCCCTCCTTCCCCACTTTCCTCCTCTCCTTCAGTTATCACCTATTTTCCCTGTTATTCCCTTATTCTGAGGTATATTTTCGTGCTAACATTAGCGAGTTGCAAGCAGGGTGTTGTCATCACTGATGGCAAGCGAGTGCAAGAGAGAGAGAGAGAGTATCGATCGACTGTGTCTCAGTGGCCTTGGGGGAAATTGGCGGGAAAGCAGCTTGCCTCACCCATACATTATACAACTCGCGGGCTATATCTCCGATTTTGACCATCCAAACGCTGTTTTCACTCGTTTTATTGTTGTTTCAGGTTAATACCTTTATAATCAACCCATAATAGGCGCATATGGATAAGTATTAATGCTATTAATGGCACAATGAATATTTTAGTGACGGAAACACCTCAAATACGTCAGCACAGGGGGACGTTTCCAATTACCCCCATGCGCACTTGTTAGGTTAACCAACGGCGCACGACATCTGTCGAGTTAAATAAATTTGGACTATGTGGCGGTGCACGACAGCTGTCGAGTGACATTTTCAGCACGTAATGTTGCTGAGAGAGAGAGCTGAGCAGTGGGACGAGCGTAGTATCATTATGACTGCTCCCCACGACCACCGTGGACGTACTGAACTGTATTCTACCCTCCTCCTCCCTCTCTCACTTGCTACACAGGGAATTATGTACGTAAATTACCTTATTTTAGGTTTTTTGCAATCGTGTTGCACGATCGTTGCAAGAGAACCAGTTGTCGTACAAGGATGGTTCGGGTGTCATTGGAAAGCTCTGTTTACGCCCTTTCAGGGATAGATACTTGTTTTACGCTCTGAGTCTTGTTTATGCATGAAAATTAGCATGGAAACAACCCTATTTAAGGTAAAAAAAACAAAAACGCTGGGCGGCACAGTGTAAAATACTCTACCACCCGCTGTTTGTGTGTTAAGGAAGACATGCAATTGAATGGAGAGAACAAATGTATATAATATATTACTGAAGACATGCAAGTGAAAGAAGAGAAAACTATTATATAAATTTTAACTGAAGCTATGTAGGTGAAATGACAGAACATTTATATATTTTTTTACTGAAGACATGCAATTAAATAGAGATACAAATATTTATTAATTTTTACTGATAACAAGCATGTTGTAAAGAGAAACATATATATAATTTTGTACTGAAGACATGCAGGTTAAAGGACAGAGAATATATATATTTTTTTTTTACTGAAGACATTCAATTTAAGGAGAAAAAAGATGTATATACTTTTTTACTGAAGACGTGCAGTTTAACCCCTCCACCCCGGAAGGGCTCTTGAACGCCCATAACAAACTCGGCCCGCGCAACCCGGAAGGGCTCTTGAACGCCCATTGCTTGCGTGAGTGCTTTCGAATGCCGCGCGTATATTTTTGGTGTCGTGGGAGGGTAGGTGGCGCCACCAGGCGTAAACTACGCCACAGCAACAGTATCTACCCCGACGCCATCATGGACAGTACGCCAAATAGTGATTCCGCTGTGTCCGATACCGTGCTTCCTACGACGCCCTTGCTAGTTCGTCGCGCCTTACCCCGACGCCATCGCCTAAATGTGTTATCTCCCGGAGGTATTGAGACGACATTGAGACTATATGAGCGTGCTGATGCCAAGTATATTGTTGATGATATAGTCAGTGACGACTCCAGTAATTATAAGTCGAGTGATTATGGCCATGAGTGAGAACGAAGAGCAATTCCTGGGATTTGCGAGAGAACATGACAGTGATGAGAGTGATGAAGGTGATGTACCAGTTGTTGAGGAAGCTGGTTTACCTAAAGACAGTGAACTTGAGAGAGTGAGTGAGTGAGTGGGAGAGTTCAAGGTCACTCACCAAATTTCGCATAAGTGACACGACGCCAAGCCCTTCCCCAGGTAAATCGCCTTTCAAGCTACATTTGTATAAGCAGAAAATACTTGAGAAGGCGGCCGCGGCAGCTAGGGAACAAGCAAAAATACTTGGTGAGGATGAGGCTGTGAGTGAGGGTCAGCGTGGTGACCCCTCTCGTCCGCCATTGTCTCCCTTATCTACCCACGCCACCCAAGATGACCCGGATGCCCCGCATTCTTCCCCACCACCCCCACCACTGCCAAGGGGTGAGGACCCCCCACTTTCGGCCTATTTGCCTCCTAGGTCCCCCGACAGGAGACATACTGCTGCCGAAAAGGGGAAAGGCAGGAAATATACCAAAAAAATTAAGAAAAGTAAGAGAGTTTTGTTCGAGGCTCCCGCGGCGCCCACCCCTGCCGGCCCCAGCCATACATACCCGCAACTTTCCCCATGGTCCTCCCCACCTCTCCCGCCTACAACATGTCTTCCTGAAGAAGTCTCTGAGCTCGCATCACCAATACCTGGGCCTAGTGACAGTGAAACATTGCTTTCTGTCACTCGTCGCAGGCCAAGGAGCCCAGGACCTCGGGGGGACACAGCCTCACCTGCCACTCCTTCCCCACCTCGCCCACCCGCACGCCGCCCACGCATCACTGGTTCACCGCCAGATTATGTGGGGGCCACTGATGATGAAGGGCACCTCTCTGAAGACTCTGGCCATGATTACATAGGTCCACCGTCAGGGCAAGATGACCACTCTGACGATGACTATATGGACATCGACGACCCTCGACCCATCCGCTTGGCCCGGCGTCGTGCTGCCCGTCGTGCTGGCCGCCGCCCTGACCGCCCTAGGGCGCGCGCCTCCCGAGTTGGCCGTGGGCGTGCTGGGCCACCAGCTGGAGCTCCTCGTCAGAGTAGACAAGACCCATTCTACGTTTTTCAGTGGCAAGACGTAGTTGATGGGGATGGATACAACCCTGATTTGCTAGCTTTTGATGAGGTACTGGAGGGTTCAGGCATTACCCCCAATTTTCCTGCAGGCCCCAATGCTCCACCACACAAACTATTTGAGGCCTTCTTTGATGAGGAGGTGGTAGGCTATGTTGTTAAAGAGACAAATAAGCAGCACCAATTTCAGGTCCACTTTTTGGGCAAGGTGACCAAGGGCCACATGAGGCAGTGGACCCCAGTGACTCATAAAGAGTTCATGGTGTTCCTGGCACTCACCATGCTAATGCCTCATGTCAAGAAGCATAGGTTGCCTGACTATTGGATCACCAATGATCTGATATCCACCCCTGCCTTCGGGAAATATATGTCTCGCGACCGGTACCTTGATATCCTCGCAGCGCTCCATCTTGTCACCAACACCGACGTCCACCTCGGTGACAAGCTGTGGAAGATTAGGACGTTGTACGAGATGATGCGAGAACGCTTCACCTCCTACTTCAAGCCCTTCCGCAAGGTCGTCATTGACGAGTCTCTTGTGCTGTTCCGGGAAAAACTCAGCTTCAGGCAGTACATCCCCTCAAAAAGACATCGCTTTGGCATAAAATTCTTTGTGCTGTGCGACTGCCAAACTGGCTATGTCCTGGACTTCCTGGTCTACAGCGGGAAGGAAGGGGACTTGCTTGTGGACCCCCTCATTGGCTTTGGCGGAGCAGTGGTGCAAGCCATGATGGACCGCTACTTTCATAAGAATCACGTCCTCTACACGGACAATTATTACACGTCCCCCACTCTCTCACAGTACCTGCATGAGCGCAAGACGGGGACTGTAGGCACAGTACGAGGGAAAAGGAAGGGCATGCCACCTTTCCCTCCAAAGACCAAAAAAGGTGATGTGTTCAAGAAGAAGTCGGGGCCCATTCTGGCTATCCACTGGCACGACCAGCGGAAGGTCAACCTCCTGACCACCATCCACAAGGGGGAAATGGTGGAGACTGGCAAGGTGGATCGCCGCACCCAGGCCAGGGTTACCAAGCCCGATGCTGTCCTGGACTACAACATCAACATGAGGCTGGTGGACAAGTCCGACATGCAGATAGGCTTCATTGACTGCCTGCGTACCTCGTGCAGATGGTACAAAAAGTTCTTTCTGCATATGGTGGACATGTCAGTTCTGAATGCCTACAATATATACAAGCTTCGGAATGTGAACACACCCATGAAGTTCAATAGCCTGCGGAGGTTCCAAAAGCAGGTGTTGACGGAGCTCCTGGAGAAGTATGCTACGCCACAGAGGGCAGTGGCACATCCTGGGCCCGCCATTATTGACCGCTTGCAGTGTGCTCAATACTTGATTAGGCACAGGCTTGGTTCCCTGCCTCAGAATGAATCAGGAAGAACGCAGCAGAAGCGGTGCCATGTCTGCTACAACAGCAGGGTGAGGCCGAGGTCAGGTAAAAAGTCAACCATGGAGTGTGTGGAGTGCAAGGTGGCACTCTGTGCTTTAGAGTGCTTCTTTGATTACCACTCCAAGCTGGAGTTCTAATAATCATACTGAAATTGCCAAATAAAATGACAATATGTACACTATAATTATATATAGGCATAAAGTGGAAGAAAACCAATTTATTGTAATACAAAATCATGTATTATGATAAAATTGATACAAATACAATTACACCATAATAATATGTGAAAGTGACACATATGTATATACCAAGTGACATTCATATGATTAGAACCTATAGAAATATATAAATCAGTGAAAAAAGACACAATAAATTGTATATAAAACGTTTACAAATCATATAACTAAGTGAAAGTGACACAAGACCTAATATTTGATGGCCAAAGTATAATAAACACCTGTGATAACGAATAATCAGTGCCTAATACAACAATAACCTACCTCAATTACTAATAAAATGTACGGTATCGAGTGAAAATGAGCATTATCAGTGACAGTGACACTCTCTAAAGCATATTTGTCAAAGTGAAAGTGACACAAGACCTAATATTTGATGGCCAAAGTATAATAAGCACCTGTGATAACGAATAATCAGTGCCTAATACAACAATAACCTACCTCAATTACTAATAAAATGTACGGTAGCGAGTGAAAATGAGCATTATCAGTGACAGTGACACTCTCTAAAGCATATTTGTCAAAGTGAAAGTGACACAAGACCTAATATTTGATGGCCAAAGTATAATAAACACCTGTGATAACGAATAATCAGTGCCTAATACAACAATAACCTACCTCAATTACTAATAAAATGTACGGTATCGAGTGAAAATGAGCATTATCAGTGACAGTGACACTCTCTAAAGCATATTTGTCAAAGTGAAAGTGACACAAGATCTAATATTTGATGGCCAAAGTATAATAAACACCTGTGATAACGAATAATAAGTGCCTAATACAACAATAACCTACCTCAATTACTAATAAAATGTACGGTATCGAGTGAAAATTAGCAATATCAGTGACAGTGATACCCTAATAAACATATTTTATATAATTGGCCTCAAAATAACTATAAACATATAAAATAAACATCACATTCTCAATATCAAACACTAAAATCGTCTAAGGGAGATAATACTTTGGCGCGACGAGCGGCTAGGTGCGTCGTAGCCATGGCCGGGGCGACGTGTCCGAACGCGGGAAGAATTTGCCGCCGAAAAGCACTCGTCTTCCCGCGCTCACCATTATGCAACCAGAGGGGCTAGAGACCTCTACTCAACGCCATTCGACAGAGGAAGGTTTGTGGAACATTATTCTTTTTTATTCACAACATTACATGCCATATTCATTGACTTACAGAGTAGTTAACATAGCCCAAAGATCGTCAAAACACCCGGTATCGCAACACAGTGGCGAGCTATAGCCCCTGGGGCTAGAGGGTTACCGGTGAGAAATTATATATATACTTTTTTACTGAATACATACAATTGAATGGAGAGAAAGTATTTATATAATTTTTTACTGAAGCTATGGAGGTGAATGACAGATAATCTATAAAATTTTTTACTGAAGACATGTAATTTAATTAACAGAAACATATATATTTCTTTACTGAAAACATGCAATTCAGTGCGGACAAAACATATATATAATTTATTACTGAAGATATGCAAGTGAGCGGAGAGAAAACAATTATATATTTTTGTTCTGAAGACATGGAATTTAATGGAGATAAATTATATATTTTTTTTTTTACTGAAGACATGCAATTGAATGGAGAGAAAACATTTATATTATTTTTTACTGAAGTAATGCAGGTGAATGTACAGATTTTTTTTTGTTTTTTTTTTACTGAAGACAAGCAAGTTAATAGAGAAAGAAAATTCTTATATACTTTTTAATGAAGATATGCAATTGAATGGAGACAAAACATTTATATAATTTGTTACTGAAGACATGCAATTAAAATGAGAGAAATTATATTTAGACTTTTTACTGAAGACGTGCTAGTTAAATGACAAAGAACATTTATATAATCTTTTACTGAAGCCATGGAGGTGAAGGCCAGATAATTTTTTTTTTTTTTTTTAGAGATGCAATTAAAAAGGGACTAAATAATTATATAATTTATTACTGAAGAATTGCAAGTGAAAAGAGAGAGATAATTATTATATACTTTTTTACTGAAACGATGCAAATAAATGAGAGAGAATATTTATATATGTTTTCACTGAAGACATGCAATTAAATAAATTAGAATTATATATATTTTGTTCTCTTAATTTACTTGCACATCTTCAGTAAAGAAGTATAAACATAATTTATCTTCATAAATTGCATGTCTTCAGCAAAAAATATATAAAAGTTCTCTCTATTCCCTAGCATGTCTTCAGTAATAAATTATATAAATATTTCGTCCCTATTAAATTGCATGTCTTCAGTAAGAAATTATATAAATGTTTTCTCTCCGTTAACTTGCATGTCTTCAGTAAAAAGTATAAATGTTTTCTCTATTTGATTGCATTTGTTCAGTAAAAATATATATTAAAGTTCTCTGTATAATCCATTGCATGTCCAGTAAAAAAGTATAAATATAATTCCTCTCCATTAAATTGCATGTCTTCAATAACAAAATATATAAATGTTCTCTCTCCATTGAATTGTATATCTGCAGTAAAAAAGATATAAATATATTCTCTCCATTCTCTTGCAAGTCTTCAGTAATAAAATATAAATATTTTGTCCCCAATTAATTGCATATCTTCAGTAAAAAACTATATACATGTTTTCTCTCCATTTAATTATATGTCTTCAGTAAAAAAAAATATATAAATATTCTCTTATCTTTCGCCTGCATGACATGCAAGAAGCAATGGCAAAGAGTCTGCAACAGAACAACTTGCCCCCATACCAACCCCTAGAATATACCAAAGAAGAATCTAGAAAAATACTCCAACTATTCGGAACCTGGACACCCCCAAACCTCAACACACAAACCACAACAATGAACCCAGAAACTAGCCAACTCCCCCATAATACAACAAAAGAGGAAGAAAACACTCCCGACCAGCAAGATAATGAGGAAGAGACAGACACAGAATCAAGCAGTGATGAAGAAACACACGATGTAGAACTACCCATTCTTGAGGAACATGAAACAGGCCACTCTTACAAAATAATGATACACACTGATGAACAATTCAAAACCTAAAGAACAGCCAACTATGGGATAAACTAAGGAAAACTCTCCCCCTCAAAAAGGTTATAGTTGAGGACTTAGACGGTACCCAATGGCCACCAAATGAAGCTATTAACTATTTTCACAAATGCTACACAGACAACACCCTAAATGAAGCATTCTACACAAAAGGAAAACTACTCGTTAACTCCAATCGACCCCAAACCAAAACAAAAACAAGATCATCTATCAAACAAAATTCATGAACACACTAAAAATACTACAACACAACGTCCTACACTGGAGTAATAGAAGACACACTTTAAGCAACATATATAGCACTATAAAACCACACATAATACTCATTAACAGCCACGGTGTCCCTAATAGCGAATCACTAAAAATACAAGGCTAAAAAAAAAAAAAAAAAACATAACTGACAGTCCCATGGACGGTACAGCTATAGCAGTACTAGAAACTATCACACATAAAATACATGATGATTTTATATCTGACCTCCTAGCTATAGAAATAATGACTGACACTGGCCCAATAATAATAGCCACAGTCTATTTACCTCCCAGAAGACCATACTTACCCACCCCAGACTTCTACAGACTATTCAGAAACAACATACCAGTATACCTAATAGGTGACCTAAACGCGAAACACCACACACTGAATAATAGGACCCAAAACACTGTGGGAAGACAATTAGGCACATTAATCACTAACGGTCTAATAAGACACATAGGCCCCCAATTCCCAACCTTCCACGCCCCACACTCATCAACTAACCCCGACATAGCACTATCCAACAATAAAACCTACCACAACATACACTTCACCCCCGGACCACTCACCACTAGCGATCACATCCCCATCATAACCACAATATCCACCCTACCAATAATAATACCTGCCCCTCCAAGACCCAAATTCCAAGCAGCGAACTGGACTTATTCAAAACCGACATTGATCTAAAACTACAACTAAACACTGACCTAAACAACGGAAAAAAGGAAAACATAGACACCAAAATAAATGAATGGCACACCATAATTGAAGATAATGTGAAAAAACATATCCCCACAACACACCATAAAACTCTAAATAGTCCTAAAATGAGCCAACAAACTAAAATGATACTGAACCAATACAACAGAATTAGACGACATGCACACAATCATGGATGGACATATAACCACTACAGACAATACAAACAGATGCAAGACAGCCTCAAGACAAATATGATACAAGAATACAACGAAATGTGGAGACAACAGTTAACAGAAACAGCCAACTCATACACTGACCCAGAAACGTTCTGGAAAAAAATACGAATGATGCAAGGACATGACACACCTACAACAAACTACACAATAGACCCTCAGGGGAACAAAATATATGACATCAAAGAACAGGCAAAGATACATAAAGAATATTGGGAAAGTATACTCAATGATGGGGGCAACGATCTACCAAGACATGACTACATTAAAGACTTCATTCAGTTAAACAGACACAGAACCATCCCATATGAGGACATAGACATTAACAGACTTGACATTAACAACCCACTGACCAGACCAATAAACACAGAAGACATAAAAACAATCATAACAAAGCTCAAAAAGACATGCCCAGGACAAAGTGGATTAAACAAAACAATCCTTAAAAACCTACCTGACTCAGCCCTAAACACATTAAAAAGTATCCTAAATGCAGCACTTTCCATAGGATATTTCCCCGACAAATGGAAAGAAGCAACAATAAAACTCATCCCCAAACAAAATAAAAACCCACACCATAAAAAAACCAAAGACCAATATCACTACTAGAAGTGCCAGGGAATATATTCGAGAGAATCATAAACAAATGACTAAGAACATATCTAACTACACATAACCTATACAACACCGCACAATATGGTTTCAGGGAAAGAAGAGGCACCACACACGCCCTAGCTCTGGCAACAGAAACAATAGCACACAACATGAGCAACAAAGGACAATGCCATGTCATCCTGAGAGACATATCAAAAGCATTTGACAAGGTATGGCACTTAGGGTTGCAATATAAGATACTAAACCTAAATCTCCCAATAATAATAGAAAAGCTACTGAATAATTTCCTAGTAAACCGCTCAGCCCGAATTAAAATAAAGACAACCCTAAGTGACAAAATCAGCATAAGTTGTGGTGTCCCTCAGGGATCAGTACTATCACCAACACTATTCACCATCTACACAAGCGACACCCCTCCCTCACAAACAGGCACAAACATCGCATATGCAGATGATATAACACAGATCGTAGGATACGGAGGGCCATCCAGAGCCATCATGGCTAGAAAGACCCAAAGAGAAGCAGAGATAATAAACAACTATGAGGAAAACTGGAAAATTAAAACAAACGTCAATAAATTCACAGTCATCCAACTAGGAGTAAAAAAGAAAACCCAAATACATATAAATAATAACCAAATAGAAGAAAAAAATAATGGAAGACTCCTTGGCCTAACAATTAGCACAAATGGCTACACCAAAAATGTAACAGAGAGGAAAAACCTAGCACAAATAGCCTTGAACAAACTATACCGCTTCTCAGCTCTTAACACCAACATAAAAACACACCTAGTAAAAACACTCATATTACCAATCCTAGACTATCCCCCCGTACCTACACATACATTGAGTAAAACACAACTCAGAAAACTACAAATAATACAAAATAAAGCACTAAGATTTGCCACTAACCAACGTTACCCATATACGATGACAACTATCCAGATACACGAACACACAAACACTCTACCACTTAATATACGCATCCACAAACAGGCAACGAAAATATGGAGCAGACTAGAACACCTACAAGACCCGATATTCGTAAATATAAAAAATAACCATGAATTACAACAAGACCTCAGACAACACACCTGGTTCAAAAGTAGTCTAAAGATAATACATGAAATAGAGGAACCAGATCCAATATATTAATAACAAAAAATACTAAAAAAAAAAAAAAAAAAAAAAAAAAAATTCAAACCAAAAAGAAAAATAATGAACTCAACTATACACAAACAGTAATAATAATAAAAATAATGATAATAATAACAATCACACTTTCGTCCTTAGCTAGCTACCAAACAAACCTGCATGTCTCCACTAAAAAAAAATATATTTGTTCTTTCTTACCAACTTGCATGTCATCTGTAAAAAAGTATAAATGTTTTCTCTTTATTAAATTACATGTCTTCAGTAAAAAGATATATAAATTAAAATATATAAATAAAACATAAAGGAATATTTTTCCAAAAGCCTTGGTTTATCCAAAGTTTTTGGAAATAAATATTCTCGATTCTGGCCGAATGGCTGGGTGAAAATGAAATCTACGACCATGTCTAGAAGCAGCTTGACAAGAGAAAACGAATGGCACCGGTTAGAATTATCTAGAAATTATAGTTTAGGCTACATTGGACTTATAAAGTCCAAAAAACGGTCCCCTGGGCCCTCCAGGAAGGCTAAGTCAAAATCGAAATCCTAAACTAATGGTCCGATTTTAATTATGTTTGCGCCATTCGATTCAGCTTGCCAAAGTGTACTTATGTTATAAATTTAAACAAAATCCGTACATAAATAACACGTCTATGGAGTTTTTAAACTTTAAAATAGGCCTAGGGGGCCTAAAAATTGGTCAAAATTAAAAAAATAATTATACCGTTGAAACCGCAACGGCGAGACGAATCCAAATATGTAATATTATTGACAAGTCAACTTTCGACCAATATCAAGGATTTGCCTGGACCCAAGGTTTGTTGGAAAAAATATTTTCGATTCTGGGTGAAAATTAAATCTACGACCATGTTTAGAAGCAGATCGGCAAGAAAAAACGAATGGCACCAGTTATAATTATCTAGGATTTATAGTTTGGGCTACAGAGCACTTTTAAAGTCCAAAAAATGGTCCCCTGGGCCCTCCAGGAAGGCCACTCAAAATCGAAATCCTAAACTAATGGTCCGATTTTAATTATGTTTGCGCCATTCGATTCAGGTTGCCAAACTGTATTACTGGTATACATTTAAACAAAATCCGTATATAAATAACTCGTCTATGGATTTTTTAATCTTTAAAATATGCCTATTGGGCCTAAAAATTAGTCAAAATTAAAAAATAATTATACCGTTGAAACTGCAACGGCGAGACGAATCCAAATATGTAATAATATTGACAAGTCAACTTTCGACCAAAATCAAGGATTTGCCTAGTTTCCCAAGGTTTGTTGGAAAAAATATTTTCGATTCTGGGCGAATAACTGAGCGAAAATGAAATCTACGACCATGTTTAGAAGCAGATCGGCGAGAAAAAACGAATGGCACCAGTTAGAATTCTCTAGGACTTATAGTTCGGGCTACAGAGGACTTTTAAAGTCCAAAAAACAGTCCCCCCTGGGCCCTCCAAGAAGGCCACTCAAAATCGAAATCCTACTAATGGTCCGATTTTCATTCTGTTTGCGCCATTCGATTCAGCTTGCCGAAGTGTACTACTGGTATAAATTTAAACAAAATCCGTCCATAAATAAATAGTCTATGGAGTTTTTAAACTTTAAAATAGACCTATTGGGCCAAACAATTGGTCAAAATTAAAAAATAATTATTCCGTTGAAACCGCAATGGCGAGACGAATCCAAATGTGTAATAATATTGACAAGTCAACTTTCGACCAAAATCAAGGACCCAAGGTTTTTTGGAAAAAATATTTTCGATTCTGGGCGAAAATGAAATCTACGACCATGTCTAGAAGCAGAACGGCGATAAAAAAAACGGATGGCACCAGTTAGAATTCTCTAGGACTTATAGTTTGGGCTACAGAGGACTTTTAAAGTCCAAAAAACGGTCCCCTGGGCCCTCCAGGAAGGCCACTCAAAATCGAAATTCTAAACTAATAGTCCGATTTTAATTCTGTTTGCACTATTCGATTCACCTTGCCAAATTTACTACTGGTATAAATTTAAACAAAATCCGTACATAAATAACTTGTCTATGGATTTGTTAAACTTTAAAATAGGCCTATTGGGCCTAAAATTGGTCAAAATTAAAAAAATAATTATACCGTTGAGACGGCAACGGCGAGACGAATCCAAATATGTAATAATATTGACCAGTCAAAATTCGACCAAAATCAAGGATTTGCCTTGAACATAAGAACATAAGAAAATGGGAGTCTGCAGAAACCCGATTGGCCCACACAAGGCAGATCCCTGTCACACCCAACCATAATTATAAGCCCAGCTTAAAAACACCATTAGGACTTACCTCACCGAAACGGTCAGAGGTCAGAAAAACGGGGATCTGCAGATCCCCACACCTGACAGATCACCCTCACACCCAACCCAGCTCGTCCATATGCCTATCTAATTGTATCTTAAAGCTCCCTATCGTTCTTGATCCCACTATAGCACTTGGTAGCCTATTCCACCTATCTACAACTCTGTTACCAAACCAATATTTGCCTATATCTTTCTTGAAACGAAATTTATCTAATTTGAAACCATTTGTACGAGTTCTTTCGCTATCACTGAGCTTTAGTACATTTTTCATGTCCCCTTTATTAATCCCACTAACCCACTTGAATACCTCTATCATGTCCCCTCTAACTCTGCGTCTCTCTAACGAATGTAAGCCTAATTTCTTAAACCTTTCTTTATACGGAAGATTTCTAATATTATGGATCATTTTTGTCATTCTACGTTGTACTCTCTCCAATGAATCTATGTCCATTCTGTAATAAGGACACCAAAATTGAACAGCATTATACATATGGGGTCTCACTAATGACAAGTAAAGTTTTAAGATAACATCAGCAGTTCTGTTACTCACACTCCTAGAGATTAACCCGAGAATCCTGTTTGCCTTGTTTCGAACGCTTATACACTGTTTTCTAGGCTTCAAATCATTGCTAACAAACACACCTAGATCTTTCTCACAATTCGAGTTTTCAAATTCCATATTAGCTAGTTTATATTTAACATTTGTATGCATCTTCCCTATCTTTAATACCTTGCATTTGTCAATGTTAAACTCATCTGCCAATTTACTGACCATTCGTGTAAGGTATCTAGATCCCTTTGGAGGCACTCTATATCTCTATCTGAATCAATTGTTCTCCCCATTTTGGTATCGTCTGCAAATTTACTTATCCTACTAGTTATACCTAAATCAAGGTCATTTATGTATATAACAAACAACGGAGGACCTAATACAGATCCCTGGAGATCTTGGAAAAAATATTTTCGATTCTGGGCGACTGACTGGGCGAAAATTAAATCTACGACCATGTTTAGAAGCAGATCGGCGAGAAAAAACGAATGGCACCTGTTAGAATTCTCTAGGACTTATAGTTTGGGCTACAGAGAACTTTTAAAGTCCAAAAAACAGTCCCCTGGGCCCTCCAGGAAAGCCACTCAAAATCGAAATCCTAAACTAATATTCCGATTTTAATTATGTTTGCGCCATTCGATTCAGCTTGCCAAAGTGTACTACTGGTATAAATTGAAACAAAATCCGTACATAAATAAATCGTCTATAGAGTTTTTAAACTTTAAAATAGGCCTATTGGGCCTAAAAAAATGGTCAAAATTAAAAAAATAATTATACCGTTGAAACCGCAACGGCGAGACGAATCCAAATATGTATAATATTGACAAGTCAACTTTCGACCAAAATCAAGGATATTGGGCCTGTGGGCCCAAAGGTTTGTTGGAAAAAATATTTTCGATTCTGGGCGAATGACTGGGCGAAAATGAAATCTACCACCATGTTTAGAAGCAGATCGGCGAGAAAAAATGAATGGCACCAGTTAGAATTCTCTAGGACTTATAGTTTGGGCTACAGAGGACTTTTAGCATCCAAAAAAACGGTCCCCTGGGCCCTCCAGGAAGGCCACTCAAAATTGAAATCCTAAACTAATGGTCCGATTTTAATTCTGTTTGCGCCATTCGATTCAGCTTGCCAAAGTGTAATTATGGTATAAATTTAAACAAAATGCGTACATAAATAAATCGTCTATGGATTTTTTAAACTTCAAAATAGACCTATTGGGCCTAAAAATTGGTCAAAATTAAAAAAATAATTATACCGTTGAAGCCGCAACGGCGAGACGAATCCAAATATGTAATAATATTGACAAGTCAACTTCCGACCAAAATAAAGGATTTGCCTGGTTTATTGCCAAAGTTTTTTGGAAAATATATTTACGATTCTGGGCGAATGGCTCGGCGAAAATGAAATCTACGACCATGCCTAGAAGCAAATCGGCGAGAAAAAACGAATGGCACCAATTATAATTCTCTAGGACTTATAGTTTGGGCTACAAAGGACTTTCAAAGTCCAACAAACGGTCCCCTGGGCCCTCCAGGAAGGCCGCTCAAAATCGAAATCCTAAACCAATGGTCCGATTTAATTCTGTTTGCGCCATTCGATTCAGCTTGCCAAAGTGTACTACTGGTATAAATTTAAACAAAATCAGTACTTAAATGAATTGTCTATGGAGTTTTTAAACTTTAAAATAGGCCTTTTGGGCCTAAAAATTGGTCAAAATTAAAAAAATAATTATACCGTTGAAACCGCAACGGCGAGACGAATCCAAATATGTAATAATATTGACCAGTCAAAATTCGACCAAAATCAAGGATTTGCCTTGAACATAAGAACATAAGAAAATGGGAGTCTGCAGAAACCCGATTGGCCCACACAAGGCAGATCCCTGTCACACCCAACCATAATTATAAGCCCAGCTTAAAAACACCATTAGGACTTACCTCACCGAAACGGTCAGAGGTCAGAAAAACGGGGATCTGCAGATCCCCACACCTGACAGATCACCCTCACCCAACCCAGCTCGTCCATATGCCTATCTAATTGTATCTTAAAGCTCCCTATCGTTCTTGATCCCACTATAGCACTTGGTAGCCTATTCCACCTATCTACAACTCTGTTACCAAACCAATATTTGCCTATATCTTTCTTGAAACGAAATTTATCTAATTTGAAACCATTTGTACGAGTTCTTTCGCTATCACTGAGCTTTAGTACATTTTTCATGTCCCTTTATTAATCCCACTAACCCACTTGAATACCTCTATCATGTCCCCTCTAACTCTGCGTCTCTCTAACGAATGTAAGCCTAATTTCTTAAACCTTTCTTTATACGGAAGATTTCTAATATTATGGATCATTTTTGTCATTCTACGTTGTACTCTCTCCAATGAATCTATGTCCATTCTGTAATAAGGACACCAAAATTGAACAGCATTATACATATGGGGTCTCACTAATGACAAGTAAAGTTTTAAGATAACATCAGCAGTTCTGTTACTCACACTCCTAGAGATTAACCCGAGAATCCTGTTTGCCTTGTTTCGAACGCTTATACACTGTTTTCTAGGCTTCAAATCATTGCTAACAAACACACCTAGATCTTTCTCACAATTCGAGTTTTCAAATTCCATATTAGCTAGTTTATATTTAACATTTGTATGCATCTTCCCTATCTTTAATACCTTGCATTTGTCAATGTTAAACTTCATCTGCCAATTTACTGACCATTCGTGTAAGGTATCTAGATCCCTTTGGAGGCACTCTATATCTCTATCTGAATCAATTGTTCTCCCCATTTTGGTATCGTCTGCAAATTTACTTATCCTACTAGTTATACCTAAATCAAGGTCATTTATGTATATAACAAACAACGGAGGACCTAATACAGATCCCTGGAGATCTTGGAAAAAATATTTTCGATTCTGGGCGACTGACTGGGCGAAAATTAAATCTACGACCATGTTTAGAAGCAGATCGGCGAGAAAAAACGAATGGCACCTGTTAGAATTCTCTAGGACTTATAGTTTGGGCTACAGAGAACTTTTAAAGTCCAAAAAACAGTCCCCTGGGCCCTCCAGGAAAGCCACTCAAAATCGAAATCCTAAACTAATATTCCGATTTTAATTATGTTTGCGCCATTCGATTCAGCTTGCCAAAGTGTACTACTGGTATAAATTGAAACAAAATCCGTACATAAATAAATCGTCTATAGAGTTTTTAAACTTTAAAATAGGCCTATTGGGCCTAAAAAAATGGTCAAAATTAAAAAAATAATTATACCGTTGAAACCGCAACGGCGAGACGAATCCAAATATGTAATAATATTGACAAGTCAACTTTCGACCAAAATCAAGGATATTGGGCCTGTGGGCCCAAAGGTTTGTTGGAAAAAATATTTTCGATTCTGGGCGAATGACTGGGCGAAAATGAAATCTACCACCATGTTTAGAAGCAGATCGGCGAGAAAAAATGAATGGCACCAGTTAGAATTCTCTAGGACTTATAGTTTGGGCTACAGAGGACTTTTAGCATCCAAAAAAACGGTCCCCTGGGCCCTCCAGGAAGGCCACTCAAAATTGAAATCCTAAACTAATGGTCCGATTTTAATTCTGTTTGCGCCATTCGATTCAGCTTGCCAAAGTGTAATTATGGTATAAATTTAAACAAAATGCGTACATAAATAAATCGTCTATGGATTTTTTAAACTTCAAAATAGACCTATTGGGCCTAAAAATTGGTCAAAATTAAAAAAATAATTATACCGTTGAAGCCGCAACGGCGAGACGAATCCAAATATGTAATAATATTGACAAGTCAACTTCCGACCAAAATCAAGGATTTGCCTGGTTTATTGCCAAAGTTTTTTGGAAAATATATTTACGATTCTGGGCGAATGGCTCGGCGAAAATGAAATCTACGACCATGCCTAGAAGCAAATCGGCGAGAAAAAACGAATGGCACCAATTATAATTCTCTAGGACTTATAGTTTGGGCTACAAAGGACTTTCAAAGTCCAACAAACGGTCCCCTGGGCCCTCCAGGAAGGCCGCTCAAAATCGAAATCCTAAACCAATGGTCCGATTTAATTCTGTTTGCGCCATTCGATTCAGCTTGCCAAAGTGTACTACTGGTATAAATTTAAACAAAATCAGTACTTAAATTAATTGTCTATGGAGTTTTTAAACTTTAAAATAGGCCTTTTGGGCCTAAAAATTGGTCAAAATTAAAAAAATAATTATACCGTTGAAACCGCAACGGCGAGACGAATCCAAATATGTAATAATATTGACCAGTCAAAATTCGACCAAAATCAAGGATTTGCCTTGAACATAAGAACATAAGAAAATGGGAGTCTGCAGAAACCCGATTGGCCCACACAAGGCAGATCCCTGTCACACCCAACCATAATTATAAGCCCAGCTTAAAAACACCATTAGGACTTACCTCACCGAAACGGTCAGAGGTCAGAAAAACGGGGATCTGCAGATCCCCACACCTGACAGATCACCCTCACACCCAACCCAGCTCGTCCATATGCCTATCTAATTGTATCTTAAAGCTCCCTATCGTTCTTGATCCCACTATAGCACTTGGTAGCCTATTCCACCTATCTACAACTCTGTTACCAAACCAATATTTGCCTATATCTTTCTTGAAACGAAATTTATCTAATTTGAAACCATTTGTACGAGTTCTTTCGCTATCACTGAGCTTTAGTACATTTTTCATGTCCCCTTTATTAATCCCACTAACCCACTTGAATACCTCTATCATGTCCCCTCTAACTCTGCGTCTCTCTAACGAATGTAAGCCTAATTTCTTCAACCATTCTTTATACGGAAGATTTCTAATATTATGGATCATTTTTGTCATTCTACGTTGTACTCTCTCCAATGAATCTATGTCCATTCTGTAATAAGGACACCAAAATTGAACAGCATTATACATATGGGGTCTCACTAATGACAAGTAAAGTTTTAAGATAACATCAGCAGTTCTGTTACTCACACTCCTAGAGATTAACCCGAGAATCCTGTTTGCCTTGTTTCGAACGCTTATACACTGTTTTCTAGGCTTCAAATCATTGCTAACAAACACACCTAGATCTTTCTCACAATTCGAGTTTTCAAATTCCATATTAGCTAGTTTATATTTAACATTTGTATGCATCTTCCCTATCTTTAATACCTTGCATTTGTCAATGTTAAACTTCATCTGCCAATTTACTGACCATTCGTGTAAGGTATCTAGATCCCTTTGGAGGCACTCTATATCTCTATCTGAATCAATTGTTCTCCCCATTTTGGTATCGTCTGCAAATTTACTTATCCTACTAGTTATACCTAAATCAAGGTCATTTATGTATATAACAAACAACGGAGGACCTAATACAGATCCCTGGAGATCTTGGAAAAAATATTTTCGATTCTGGGCGACTGACTGGGCGAAAATTAAATCTACGACCATGTTTAGAAGCAGATCGGCGAGAAAAAACGAATGGCACCTGTTAGAATTCTCTAGGACTTATAGTTTGGGCAACAGAGAACTTTTAAAGTCCAAAAAACGGTCCCCTGGGCCCTCCAGGAAAGCCACTCAAAATCGAAATCCTAAACTAATGGTCCGATTTTAATTATGTTTGCGCCATTCGATTCAGCTTGCCAAAGTGTACTACTGGTATAAATTGAAACAAAATCCGTACATAAATAAATCGTCTATAGAGTTTTTAAACTTTAAAATAGGCCTATTGGGCCTAAAAAAATTGTCAAAATTAAAAAAATAATTATACCGTTGAAACCGCAACGGCGAGACGAATCCAAATATGTAATAATATTGACAAGTCAACTTTCGACCAAAATCAAGGATATTGGGCCTGGGCCCAAAGGTTTGTTGGAAAAAATATTTTCGATTCTGGGCGAATGACTGGGCGAAAATGAAATCTACGACCATGTTTAGAAGCAGATCGGCGAGAAAAAACGAATGGCACCTGTTAGAATTCTCTAGGACTTATAGTTTGGGCTACAGAGAACTTTTAAAGTCCAAAAAACAGTCCCCTGGGCCCTCCAGGAAAGCCACTCAAAATCGAAATCCTAAACTAATATTCCGATTTTAATTATGTTTGCGCCATTCGATTCAGCTTGCCAAAGTGTACTACTGGTATAAATTGAAACAAAATCCGTACATAAATAAATCGTCTATAGAGTTTTTAAACTTTAAAATAGGCCTATTGGGCCTAAAAAAATGGTCAAAATTAAAAAAATAATTATACCGTTGAAACCGCAACGGCGAGACGAATCCAAATATGTAATAATATTGACAAGTCAACTTTCGACCAAAATCAAGGATTTGCCTGGGCCCCAAGGTTTTTTGGAAAAAATATTTTCGATTCTGGGCGAATGACTGGGCGAAAATGAAATCTACCACCATGTTTAGAAGCAGATCGGCGAGAAAAAATGAATGGCACCAGTTAGAATTCTCTAGGACTTATAGTTTGGGCTACAGAGGACTTTTAGCATCCAAAAAAAACGGTCCCCTGGGCCGTCCAGGAAGGCCACTCAAAATTGAAATCCTAAACTAATGGTCCGATTTTAATTCTGTTTGCGCCATTCGATTCAGCTTGCCAAAGTGTAATTATGGTATAAATTTAAACAAAATGCGTACATAAATAAATCGTCTATGGATTTTTTAAACTTCAAAATAGACCTATTGGGCCTAAAAATTGGTCAAAATTAAAAAAATAATTATACCGTTGAAGCCGCAACGGCGAGACGAATCCAAATATGTAATAATATTGACAAGTCAACTTCCGACCAAAATCAAGGATTTGCCTGGTTTATTGCCAAAGTTTTTTGGAAAATATTTTACGATTCTGGGCGAATGGCTCGGCGAAAATGAAATCTACGACCATGCCTAGAAGCAAATCGGCGAGAAAAAACGAATGGCACCAATTATAATTCTCTAGGACTTATAGTTTGGGCTACAAAGGACTTTCAAAGTCCAACAAACGGTCCCCTGGGCCCTCCAGGAAGGCCGCTCAAAATCGAAATCCTAAACCAATGGTCCGATTTAATTCTGTTTGCGCCATTCGATTCAGCTTGCCAAAGTGTACTACTGGTATAAATTTAAACAAAATCAGTACTTAAATGAATTGTCTATGGAGTTTTTAAACTTTAAAATAGGCCTTTTGGGCCTAAAAATTGGTCAAAATTAAAAAAATAATTATACCGTTGAAACCGCAACGGCGAGACGAATCCAAATATGTAATAATATTGACCAGTCAAAATTCGACCAAAATCAAGGATTTGCCTTGAAATAAGAACATAAGAAAATGGGAGTCTGCAGAAACCCGATTGGCCCACACAAGGCAGATCCATGTCACACCCAACCATAATTATAAGCCCAGCTTAACATTAGGACTTACCTCACCGAAACGGTCAGAGGTCAGAAAAACGGGGATCTGCAGATCCCCACACCTGACAGATCACCCTCACACCCAACCCAGCTCGTCCATATGCCTATCTAATTGTAACTTAAAGCTCCTATCGTTCTTGATCCCACTATAGCACTTGGTAGCCTATTCCACCTATCTACAACTCTGTTACCAAACAATATTTGCCTATATCTTTCTTGAAACGAAATTTATCAATTTGAAACCATTTGTACGAGTTCTTTCGCTATCACTGAGCTTTAGTACATTTTTCATGTCCCCTTTATTAATCCCACTAACCCACTTGAATACCTCTATCATGTCCCCTCTAACTCTGCGTCTCTCTAACGAATGTAAGCCTAATTTCTTCAACCATTCTTTATACGGAAGATTTCTAATATTATGGATCATTTTTGTCATTCTACGTTGTACTCTCTCCAATGAATCTATGTCCATTCTGTAATAAGGACACCAAAATTGAACAGCATTATACATATGGGGTCTCACTAATGACAAGTAAAGTTTTAAGATAACATCAGCAGTTCTGTTACTCACACTCCTAGAGATTAACCCGAGAATCCTGTTTGCCTTGTTTCGAACGCTTATACACTGTTTTCTAGGCTTCAAATCATTGCTAACAAACACACCTAGATCTTTCTCACAATTCGAGTTTTCAAATTCCATATTAGCTAGTTTATATTTAACATTTGTATGCATCTTCCTATCTTTAATACCTTGCATTTGTCAATGTTAAACTTCATCTGCCAATTTACTGACCATTCGTGTAAGGTATCTAGATCCCTTTGGAGGCACTCTATATCTCTATCTGAATCAATTGGTTCCCCATTTTGGTATCGTCTGCAATTTACTTATCCTACTAGTTATACCTAAATCAAGGTCATTTATGTATATAACAAACAACGGAGGACCTAATACAGATCCCTGGAGATCTTGGAAAAAATATTTTCGATTCTGGGCGACTGACGGGCGAAAATTAAATCTACGACCATGTTTAGAAGCAGATCGGCGAGAAAAAACGAATGGCACCTGTTAGAATTCTCTAGGACTTATAGTTTGGGCAACAGAGAACTTTTAAAGTCCAAAAAACGGTCCCCTGGGCCCTCCAGGAAAGCCACTCAAAATCGAAATCCTAAACTAATGGTCCGATTTTAATTATGTTTGCGCCATTCGATTCAGCTTGCCAAAGTGTACTACTGGTATAAATTGAAACAAAATCCGTACATAAATAAATCGTCTATAGAGTTTTTAAACTTTAAAATAGGCCTATTGGGCCTAAAAATTGGTCAAAATTAAAAAAATAATTATACCGTTGAAACCGCAACGGCGAGACGAATCCAAATATGTAATAATATTGACAAGTCAACTTTCGACCAAAATCAAGGATTTGCCTGGTTTATTGCCAAGGTTTTTTGGAAATTATATTTACGAATCTGGGCGAATGGCTCGGCGAAAATGAAATCTACGACCATGCCTAGAAGCAAATCGGCGAGAAAAAACGAATGGCACCTATTATAATTCTCTAGGACTTATAGTTTGGGCTACAAAGGACTTTTAAAGTCCAACAAACGGTCCCCTGGGCCCTCCAGGAAGGCCGCTCAAAATCGAAATCCTAAACCAATGGTCCGATTTAATTCTGTTTGCGCCATTCGATTCAGCTTGCCAAAGTGTACTACTGGTATAAATTTAAACAAAATCAGTACTTAAATGAATTGTCTATGGAGTTTTTAAACTTTAAAATAGACCTATTGGGCCTAAAAATTGGTCAAAATTAAAAAAATAATTATACCGTTGAAACCGCAACGGCGAGACGAATCCAAATGTGTAATAATATTGACCAGTCAAAATTCGACCAAAATCACGGATTTGCCTTGAACATAAGAACTAGAAAATGGGAGTCTGCAGAAACCCGATTGGCCCACACAAGGCAGATCCCTGTCACACCCAACCATAATTATAAGCCCAGCTTAAAAACACCATTAGGACATACCTCACCGAAACGGTCAGAGGTCAGAAAAACGGGGATCTGCAGATCCCCACACCTGACAGATCACCCTCACACCCAACCCAGCTCGTCCATATGCCTATCTAATTGTATCTTAAAGCTCCATATCGTTCTTGATCCCACTATAGCACTTGGTAGCCTATTCCACCTATCTACAACTCTGTTACCAACCAATATTTGCCTATATCTTTCTTGAAACGAATTTTATCTAATTTGAAACCATTTGTACGAGTTCTTTCGCTATCACTGAGCTTTAGTACATTTTTCATGTCCCCTTTATTAATCCCACTAACCCACTTGAATACCTCTATCATGTCCCCTCTAACTCTGCGTCTCTCTAACGAATGTAAGCCTAATTTCTTCAACCTTTCTTTATACGGAAGATTTCTAATATTATGGATCATTTTTGTCATTCTACGTTGTACTCTCTCCAATGAATCTATGTCCATTCTGTAATAAGGACACCAAAATTGAACAGCATTATACATATGGGGTCTCACTAATGACAAGTAAAGTTTTAAGATAACATCAGCAGTTCTGTTACTCACACTCCTAGAGATTAACCCGAGAATCCTGTTTGCCTTGTTTCGAACGCTTATACACTGTTTTCTAGGCTTCAAATCATTGCTAACAAACACACCTAGATCTTCTCACAATTCGAGTTTTCAAATTCCATATTAGCTAGTTTATATTTAACATTTGTATGCATCTTCCCTATCTTTAATACCTTGCATTTGTCAATGTTAAACTTCATCTGCCAATTTACTGACCATTCGTGTAAGGTATCTAGATCCCTTTGGAGGCACTCTATATCTCTATCTGAATCAATTGTTCTCCCCATTTTGGTATCGTCTGCAAATTTACTTATCCTACTTGTTATACCTAAATCAAGGTCATTTATGTATATAACAAACAACGGAGGACCTAATACAGATCCCTGGAGATCTTGGAAAAAATATTTTCGATTCTGGGCGACTGACTGGGCGAAAATTAAATCTACGACCATGTTTAGAAGCAGATCGGCGAGAAAAAACGAATGGCACCTGTTAGAATTCTCTAGGACTTATAGTTTGGGCTACAGAGAACTTTTAAAGTCCAAAAAACGGTCCCCTGGGCCCTCCAGGAAAGCCACTCAAAATCGAAATCCTAAACTAATGGTCCGATTTTAATTATGTTTGCGCCATTCGATTCAGCTTGCCAAAGTGTACTACTGGTATAAATTGAAACAAAATCCGTACATAAATAAATCGTCTATAGAGTTTTTAAACTTTAAAATAGGCCTATTGGGCCTAAAAAAATTGTCAAAATTAAAAAATAATTACACCATTGAAACCGCAACGGCGAGACGAATCCAAATATGTAATAATATTGACAAGTCAACTTTCGACCAAAATCAAGGATATTGGGCCTGGGCCCAAAGGTTTGTTGGAAAAAATATTTTCGATTCTGGGCGAATGACTGGGCGAAAATGAAATCTACCACCATGTTTAGAAGCAGATCAGCGAGAAAAATGAATGGCACCAGTTAGAATTCTCTAGGACTTATAGTTTGGGCTACAGAGGACTTTTAACATCCAAAAAAACGGTCCCCTGGGCCCTCCAGGAAGGCCACTCAAAATTGAAATCCTAAACTAATGGTCCGATTTTAATTATGTTTGCGCCATTCGATTCAGCTTGCCAGAGTGTAATTATGGTATAAATTTAAACAAAATGCGTACATAAATAAATCGTCTATGGATTTTATAAACTTTAAAATAGACCTATTGGGCCTAAAAATTGGTCAAAATTAAAAAAATAATTATACCGTTGAAACCGCAACGGCGAGACGAATCCAAATATGTAATAATATTGACAAGTCAACTTTCGACCAAAATCAAGGATTTGCCTGGTTTTATTGCCAAAGTTTTTAGGAAAATATATTTACGATTCTGGGCGAATGGCTCGGCGAAAATGAAATCTACGACCATGCCTAGAAGCAAATCGGCGAGAAAAAACGAATGGCACCAATTATAATTCTCTAGGACTTATAGTTTGGGCTACAAAGGACTTTCAAAGTCCAACAAACGGTCCCCTGGGCCCTCCAGGAAGGCCGCTCAAAATCGAAATCCTAAACCAATGGTCCGATTTAATTCTGTTTGCGCCATTCGATTCAGCTTGCCAAAGTGTACTACTGGTATAAATTTAAACAAAATCAGTACTTAAATGAATTGTCTATGGAGTGTTTAAACTTTAAAATAGACCTATTGGGCTTAAAAATTGGTCAAAATTAAAAAAATAATTATACCGTTGAAACCGCAACGGCGAGACGAATCCAAATATGTAATAATATTGACAAGTCGAAATTTGACCAAAATCAAGGATTTGCCTTGGAATAAAAATCGATTATGGGCGAATGGCTGGGCGAAAATGAAATCTACGACCATGTCTAGAAGCAGATCGGCGAGAAAAAACGAATAACACCAGTTAGAATTCTCTAGGATTTATAGTTTGGGCTACAGAGGACTTTTAAAGTCCAAAAAAACGGTCCCCTGTGCCCTTAATGGTTAATGGTTAATGGTTACTAACCCCTCTGTCCCCTACTAACTTCTTAATCCTGCCACGGACATTAGTTCCAGAGCAGTAGTTCCCTTTCCAATGTTCCCTTACCCACTCTAAGCCAGTGTTTGGACACTTGATCCTCAGGCTGTTGTAGAACAAGCAGACTAGAAGGATAACTAGATATGTTGTTGCTTGATTTCCTTTGTACTCCTTTGTAAATTAAATTAAAACGAATTGCGGAAGAAAATCAATAATATCGTATCACACTTCACCCACACATGCTTGATACATTAGCTAGCAATTAAATGCATCATACGTAAACATTCAGTAATGTCTTATAACTTGTATAATTCGTAATAATATTGCCAATATTTCAATAATTGGATAGATCATAGAGGTAGATGTGCTGGAAAGTGTGAAAAGGAACACCTTGAGATGGTTCGGCCATATGGAACGTATGAGAAGCGAGAGAATGACTGAAAGGGTGTATGAGAGCGAGGTGGAAGGACAGAGAGAGAGAAGTAAACCGAAAGAGAGGTGGAAGGATGGAGTGAAGAAGTTTATGGATGAAGGCGGTGCTGGTTGGGAGGAGGGGCGTCGACTGACTGGGGACAGAGGTGCATGGGGGCGTTTCGTTCGTGGCCATCCCTTCAGGGATCACGGCATCAGGCAATAAATAGATAGATAGATAACAAAATAGGTTGGGAAGAAGAAAGGGTACCCAAGACGTTCTCCTGCCGTAAATCTTGGCCCCACTATGACTATTTCTACTCCAGCCAGCAAATAATTCACCAACAATAAACTGTCCTGGTGATCGTGCATGTTGTAGAGGGGAGACCCTATAGTAACAGAGATCGGTCAACCTCCGCCATCTTGGTGCCACTGATGATGTTTTCCTCTCTTTGCACTCAAATATCCCCATACCCATAAGACACATTCGGGAATACCGGTAAAGGATATATAATCAAGTGACGTGTATGTATAAGGTGTCGTCATCTAGTGTGGTAGAAAGGAAGCAACCAACACCTTGAAGCTCCACTGGGACCATCTAGTGTGACACATATGAAGCACCCAACATCTCGAAGTTTCAATTGATAATCTCAGGGCCTCGTAAGAGTTACAGGCTACTGAACAGCCTAGTGTCCCGAGGTTGAGATATAGGGAAAATATTTTGGCCTGTGAACATATAATTTTTATAATCAACAATAAAGTAAAAACTCTGTCTTTGATATCTGAGGCACCAACATGGCTTACAAAGACAATTATACCAAATCATTTTAGAAAATAAGAGTAGGAACCGTATTTAACAACATTCTGGTAGATGGAATGTGACACTCAGGATCTTAATGAGTCCTTTCTTATATTGCACGTGTATTCTTTATATGTGTGCATTTCTTACCGATTCCTATTCATTTAAAATAAATCATTAATATCGCTGAAGATGACGACAACACGTTTTCTATTGGTACACGACTTTGTAACTTTGTCAGATGCATTAATCTGTTAGCATATATTATCAAGATAATATTATTTTTGTTAAAGTAGACTAGCACGTAAATACAAGCTGAAAATGTGAAATATTAAATGAATAACAAAATTAAGACAATTTATACACTCAGGAACATACTGTAACCCTTGGCCTAAAGTTTGCAAAGTTATCCCGAACGGAATTGAAGCTTCTCATTAATTGTATACCTAGTATATGCATTTCGTGGGTTCATTTAAGCAGCTAGAGGATTCAATAAGCGCATTGACTTAGGTATCTATGCGTTTACAGTGATTACGTGTGACAGTCAAAATCTCAACCTTTGGCTCTCCATTTATCTTGTGACCTCTCACGATCCTTGATGTTTTTGCGTATGTCATGTTATGCCTTCCTAAACTGTTGTATGGGACTTATACGGTAAAGAGGATTGAGCTTTATACTTCCGGTGTAGAACAAAGAAGGTCAGCGGAAGTGATTAAAATAGATATAAACAATATAATGTTCTGGATAGTTAACATGAATAGCTACCAATGCTTAGAGAGAAAATATATAACTGCCTAATTGCTTAACCCCTTCAGACTCATATGACGCAGAGGTTGCCAGATTAGCAATAAGAAATAGAGTTCTCTCACTCTTATAATTACCTCTCCAAAATTAGTTTTCTGCCCACAGCTAACTCAAAGACAACTGCAGAGGTTGAAGTAAATAAACTAAAGGTTTCTAAATACCCCTGATGGTAAAATAGGCTTTAAAGTATCCCTAATCGGATCAAAATCGCGTCATATGTCGGAGAGGGTTAATAAATTTAATGGTGTCACAACAACTGATTTTGACATTGCCAATACTTTTTTTTTTTATCTGAAGTAAATACATACATTAGATTTCTTAATTCTTACAACGGAATGAGATTAATGCAATTGCCAACCGTTAGCCGGAAAAACTTTGAAGTACCTAATAGAATCGGAAACTGATATTGCCTAGTACTTGCAATATGTTTCCTTAAATATATTTTTCGTCACTCTTTACGGCCAGTCGGAGAGGCATTATTTATCTCGTAATATTGAACGCATAGACATATTCAATTAATTGTTTGTTTAGCATTTATTCCAGTGAATAGAAACACCATATAAGGAGGAGCACTTTCGTCAGAGCAGCTATTAATAATATTCGGGAGCCCCTCACAACTTTCCCCGTGCCCTTGGTGGTCCCCTTGGTGACAATTACCAGGCTGGTGTTTCCTATAATAACCCGCGACCCTGGCCACCCTCACCTCCGACCCTTGACGCTAAAGACCTTCCATAGCTAATGATTCGGCTCCTTAGCTCATTATTTGCGAAATATTGCATGCGATTTCTAGTCCTATTCGTCGTTTCCAATATCACTTTATATGGCATAAGAAACGTGGTACGATATATAACATGCATAAAACGCTTAACATATACGGAAATACATAGGAAGTTACAACAAAAAATCAACAATATAATGAGCATAACAAAATAGTTGACACTTTTTCTAGCTATAGAGTATTAAATTTTGCAGTCGTATTCATTAAGGGCGTCTATTAATATTCGAAGCAATCTTAATTGCATCTCCTTGTTTTTGCTGTACCTGATATTAGAATTTCGGAGGTTCGTTTAATCATTTCGAGGGCTCATAATGTATCATTCGAGTTTATGACCGCATGTGTACTTCCCTTACCCTTTCTTTAACCATGACTTACCTGGCGATCCGGGGATCACAGGTGTTTCCTCTCACCTGTACGGAGTGGATGAGGAGGTCACCCTACCTACAAACTTACCCCAAACTAGGTATACTCCCCTCCCATATTGATCAGGTACAGTATTTTGAAATGTGTGTGTGGGTGTTTGTGTAAATTGAATACACCAAATGTGCACAGACCCAAACAAGTTAAAACAACTATTTGATTACTATGAGCTTTTTATAACGAAGATGAACAAACCAAATGTGTTTAAACCAATACGAGTCTGCCTCCAGAGAATAGAAAAAGCTAATTAATATCAATATACACTTTAGAAACCCTAGAGACTACCATTGAGTATTAAGTAGTAGTAGGAAGAGAGTTGTTGGGAATAATCTAATGAGGAATAGTTAGAAACAGTGTTTGTTTCTTTATATCTAACTAACATATGTTAAAAAGGGAGACGAGGGTATGGCACTATACACTTAAATGAAAAGGGAGATGACTGAGTCTGAACAATGCGTTCAGAACGTAAGCCACCATGGTATCCACTGATTGGCTCTGACCTCTGATCCCAGGACTCGATGCGGCGACCCCATTCAGCCCTAAGGGTGCTATGATTTGTTTTTCTTTTTCTGGGCAATTGTGGGTTTGGAAGAGAAAGACTTTGTTATAACGTAACTAAATATAACCTAAGTTATCCTAAACACTCTTAATTACTCTCAGCTACTTATAGATATGAGTAATAGAAGTGTTTGGATAGAGACAGGGGTTAAGCAATATGAGAAGTGGTTGATATATTTTTATGATCTTGACCAGTAGCGGTTACTTAATAATTTGAAACATTATGTATTTATCTGTTCAAATTTAGAACTCCAAGTATCATAATTATTCTCGAAAATATATGTGATTATAATAAAAAAATAAAAAATAAAAGTGGGGATTGGGCCTGAGTATATAGATATATATATATATAGATAGATAGATAGATAGATAGATATTACGAGTGTGTAAGGTGCCCCCATCCAGTGTGAGAAAAATCATCCCAATACGTGATCGAGGTTACTACAGAGGACAAAGGTCACCAACGTACGCTGTATGATGTAGGAAGCATTATTATTCTCCTATTTTAAATATTGCATTGTTAAATAGCTTGATGAGCTGTCCGTATGCCTTCTAAGGATTTTATATATATATATATATATATATATATATATATATATATATATATATATATATATATATATATATATATATGATCTCCTTAACTGTACCTTAATTCCCATCAATTCATATTCAGACGACTCAACCTTACACTACTCCATTACTTTTTCAGAACGCCCCAGCCAGCAATCCCTCAACGACAAACGTAATGAAGCCATACAACTCTTAAATTCTGATCTAAATACTATTTCCAATTGGGGCAGAGAAAACCTTGTTAACTTTAATGCTTCCAAAACCCAATTTCTCCATCTATCTATCCGTCAGGATCTCCCAGCGAACTATCCCTTATTCTTCAACAATACAAAAATCAACCCTTCATCTTCTCTCAATATTCTTGGTGTCTCTTTTTCTTCTGCTCTCATTTGGAAGGACCATATTACCAGTCTTGCTAAGGCAGCCTCCCAGAAGCTGGGTGTGCTCAACCGCCTTAGGGGGTTCTTTTCCCCTGCACAGCTTCTTGCTCTGTACAGGGGCATAGTGCGCCCTTGTATTGAGTATTGTTCACATGTGGGGAGGTTCCTCTCACACCACTCTCCTAGACAAGGTTGAAAGGAAGGCCTTTCGTATCATTAACTCCCGTCCATTCACCAACTCTCTGCAATCTCTCTCTCTCCGCCGCAATGTTGCATCTCTCTCGCTATTCTATCGCTACTATAATAATCAGTGTTCCTCAGAGCTATCCCAGTGCATACCACCTCCTTTACGTAGGGCACGTGGTACCCGTCTTGCAACTCAATCCCACCCCTACTCTGTGCAACTCTCCAACCCAAGAGTGAAACGTTACTCTCAAACTTTCTTCTACTCAACAGCTGAGCTCTGGAACTCTCTCCCAGAATCAGTTTTTCCCACTTCCTATGACTTAAATTGCTTCAATCTCCGTGTGTCCAGGCGTTTTGGCTCGAACGTCCCTTGATTTTGGCCCTGTCACTCTTTCAACTATGGGGGAGGCACTCGCTATAGGCAGTTATGCCGTTTGCCTCCCTCAATCACATAGATTTTTTTTTTTTTTTTTTTTTTTTACACCTTGATAACCAATACTGCAGAGCTTGCATTTAGGTCAGTCTGCTGGTTGGAGTGTAGAATAAAATAACATTACGTTTGATATTAACGTCATTCTCCCTATGGAAGGTCTTGGACAGTTAGGTTGTTCGCTTCTCTCCTTGTGACACCACAGAGAGAGACAGAGAGAGAGAGAGAGAGAGATATATATATATATATATATATATATATATATATATATATATATATATGTACATATATATATATATATATATATATATATATTATATATATATATATATATATATATATATATATATATATAGAGAGAGAGAGAGAGAGGGGAGGGGGGGTAACCTTTAATATTATCTGGTGTGAAACAGGCGGTGTAGGTGGGAAGCCAGTAATGCCAGTAGTTGAGAGGGTTAAGATAACCATTTATTAACGCGTTAAAGTCATATACATCAATTAGCTATTCGTATTATCACCAACCCACCAATTAACTTGCAAATAAACCGAATTAATGAAATCAATTAAACTAATGAATACATTTGGTACTCCAAGGATTCGAACCTAGGATATTCACACCGAAATTCCACGTACTAACCTTTACGCTATCAAGGTTTTAGGAAATGTTACACGATACGCTGTGCATGAAATAATTGCTAAAAGGACGACGGTGGATGTTTAAAGCCTAGTTCCCAGAAGCACCAATTTGCTTTGTCATAAGAAGGGTAAGCCTTAAATGAATAGTGATAGGAACCATTCTAATACGATATCAGGAAAACTCTCCCATGTTGTCGTTATATTGCATACAGACCAATGTTCATGTTTCATAATGGCTTTGTTTTTGTTTTTCTATTCAAGCTAATCTGTTTAGTACAATATTCGTAAAGTTCTAGTACTAGCATCACTATACTCTGTTTTCGAACTAAAACGCCTCTGGTTATTGCAAAAGAGCATTTAAGTTATTAATTATGTTATAATTGACTGTGTGCAATTTAAATGGATAATGCATTGTTAATCTTCGGCAGCGGACGCGAAGCTGCTATTAAATTAAATCGAACCCCTAGGGTCTAGAACTTTAGATGTATATGAATAATACGGTCTAGGATTTATGACGGAAATAGGAGTAGTTAGTTAAAATATGACTTCAGTTCAGAGGCTATCAACCCTTCTGGATTACTAAGCCAGCACACTGTAAGTCAAAAATAGCGTCAGGGCTGGAGCCCATTTTCGGGAACCCCAGTCCCTTGTTACTCACGTGTTCTTAGGTGTCCTTATTTAGTCTACCAACACGATCATTGACGGTGTGAGTGTGGTCATCGTGAACATTAAACAGTGATTCAACTCCATACAAGTGAGATTATACAACTGACCTTGTTCTGGGGTCAGGGGAGTCGGTGCTAAGGTCAGGGTCAAACAGAGGTGGATCATAGAAATCTTAGAGCGTTCACTTTTCGTCTAAAGTTACGCTTTAAAACGTTTTCCCTGTCAGCTTCATACCGGTATTCTTTAAAAAAAAAAAAAAAAAAATATATATATATATATATATATATATATATATATATATATATATATATATATGAAAAATAGAGTGTATCAAGTATGTGATATGATAGTGGTGATAAAATTAAATCACAACAACAAATCACGCTAAGAGGGTTGCTTAATTGCTTATTATGATACATTGAATTATGAATAATTTTACTTAAAAGAACTTTTATAATTAATCTCATATACGGAGACCAGAAACAAAATGAATTGCACGTTGTAATTGTAATACACAAATCCATGTATATATATATATATATATATATATATATATATATATATATATATATATATATATATATATATATATACATACACACAAATTATTTCAAACATTTAATAATTATGATGTCGGAATTTAAAATGCATATAATTTGAGAGTTATACGAATATTCCTTTTACTTTATTTTTCTCTGTATTATCTGACAAGGAAATGGCCTCGTCATCCGCCCATACCCTGACCTAAATCATCTCGCCCCGATATTCTCCTGAATCAAGGAAGAAGGGAAAGCTGATGGATATGTTGAATTATCTGTGTATATGAGAACGTTTTTCATATTTGATATCGTCAGACTTCAAAACATATTATGAAATATTCTCTCATGACTCTCAAATGAATTTTTTTGAGTTGCATCCCTGTCAGGAAATAATTGTTTATACAATACAAATAACAATACAAACAAAAGGGAAACACATCTCAGTTTACAGTATTATATTTAACCTCGTACACAGAAATATTGATGTTTTACTATTAATATGAAGCTCCCATTTTTTAGGTAGTTGCTAGGTGCCAAAACTTGTCATGAATATGGTGTGCAAATATCACATTGATCACCATCAAATTTTAATTTAAATGTACGATGAACATCCAAGAATATTAATATTATTGAAAGTTTAACCCTTTGAGTACCAGCGACGGGTGTTATACTTTATTCTAGCTATATTTAGACGATATTATGCAGCTTAGGAAGGATCTGTTGTAGTTAAAAGGGTTGGCTGAGATAGTTTGAAGCCTTATTATTGCTAGAGGTCCTTCCTAAACTTAATAACATTTATTTATAGTCTCCAAAATTAAATGTAAAATACGTCACCGGTACAGAAGGGGTTAATAGTGTTCTGCCAGGATACACATATAAAACTCCCATCTTACATACTTCATTTCAAGAAAACAATAATACCTCAGCTTTTTCATAAGTTTATATTATAAATGTTTAATATATTGATTGTTTATTTTACATACCACTGGAGGAATATTATCACAATAATTTGTTTGTGAAAATAATATTCTTACTTGAAAAAATACACAAACGCAGCATAAAGACTCCACAAATATTGTGAAGGCCTTGCACATAAAAGTCAAGATGCAATGACTTAAGTGGGTATCGCACAAGCGTATTTTCCCTCAATATTTATCGTCAAAGCCTAGCTGGCAGCATTAGAGGCAAAGGTTTGAACAATGTTGTCACCTAAAATACTCTATTTTCTGTTTAGTTTGCGTTACCAGTGCATTAAATCACATAAAGTTTGCCGAAAATGTGCGATAACAGCTCTTGTGTGATCCCCCGTGAAGACAATTACCTCCTCCTCTCCCCCTACTGGTCTAGGGCAGGTACTTAGTGACCCGCGGCCAAGGGTAACAACTTACACACCTCCCTCACAAGTTCACTGTCATGGTGTTAAGCTGAGAGAACACATACAATTAAAAGCTTGTCAAGGTTGGAATGAGAACCTTGGATAGGTTAGCCAACGTACAGGAAATAAAACAGTGGACAGGAGGAATATCACCAGCATAAAGATGTGATTAGAACTATTATCATAAACTTTCTATGGTCGACTTTGTTCTGGTCAAATTTAAGGGATCATCTGCACTGCTATCGGAAACTAATTTGTATATATATTGACTTAGGTGACACATGTATTTAAACAGTTGACATCATAAGCCGTAAATAATTCCATTCCTTCATATCCCCATTTCTCACCCTTCTCTATCCACCATTTTTAGTAATTTTCCTCTCTATTTCACCTTTCCCAGCCAATCACCCCTAGGTCACGGCACTGTATCTTATCATCCAGCCTATCACCCTATGCAATTTGACTTTCCCCTACCTGATCTTCAACCCCACAATCTTCGAACTGCTGAACCCTTTTCTGCCCTTTTACCCTCCAGCTCTCTTCTTTGTCCTCGCTTTCTATCCAGTAAAACCAACACACTTGACCCTTGGAGGACTTAATTCAGTACATAGGCCTTGATTTATTTACTTGTTATTTTAGTTATAAGGACATCTTGTAATGCCAACTGTCTTAATATAATAATAGACCAGGATGAAATTATTACTCCGCAAAGCGACATAATAATTGTGTTCAGTGTAAAGTTATGATATATAATTATACTCTCTCTCTCTCTCTCTCTCTCTCTCTCTCTCTCTCTCTCTCTCTCTCTCTCATATATATATATATATATATATATATATATATATATACTGTATATGAAGAGAGAGAGAGAGTTTTACTACATAATTTGATCACACGTACTCGTGATTTAACCTTTCTCTCTCTCTCTCTCTCTCTCTCTCTCTCTCTCTATATATATATATATATATATATATATATATATATATATATATATATATATATACAGGGTGTTTTAAAACAACACTGCCAGAGTATGACGACTACATTGATCAAAATATATAATACACATATTTCTATTCTATTTTTACCAAAAATATATTGTAACGGAGATAAATGGTTATTTAGAAATGTAGCAAAACAGGGTTCTGAGCTCAGCACAAAACATGTGATACAAAATATGAATGATTATCAAGTAAAAAAGGTAAAGAGGAGATATCTAATGACCTAATCACATATGAATAATTACAAAATCAAAGTAACATAAAATTGGTAATGATATTTTGCAATTAGAAGAAAACTGCTAAGTATTATAATCCAAGTAGCGTAAAAAGAGATGCACCATTTGTAACGATGACCAAGAGGTAAAATAATGAATCTTAAGTCTGGGTCAGGTATCCGAACACTGCTATAGGTAATTTAATCGTTCGTGAAACTGTTTGAATGGGAAAAAATTGTTCCTGCGCAATTTACTGTTTCAATACAAATACCTCATTACGTTACTATTATCACAGAGTACTAACGAAATATGTCTATCAGTTTTATGGTTGAAGTTTGACGATTTTACGTAGCTGTAGACATACAAGTATACAGTGTTCACTAATGAATATTTAAAATCATCTAATGGTACCCAAAACAAACAATTTACGTCACTTGGACTTAACGAGTATAAAATAACAAAGGCAGAGACACACCTAAATAACGACAATCCATATTTATGTGATATTATAAGGTAAATAAAATCACTATGACAGAAGAAGATAGCACCATGGCCAAGCAGATGATTAAACACATGAGGAGATTCGTTATGACTCCAAAGCTTCGAAGAAAAACTCGAACTGGGATGGGAGGCAAGAGGTAGGCTATTTGGGGGGAAGGGGGGACACTAGCCCGTGTTCGGATTATAGCTCATACCTGGGTGTCACTAATTATTTTACTCTATGCGGTTTAAATCATTAATGGTATATTATTTTGCATTTTGTCCTTAGATAATCTTCTTCGTTATTGTATTTACTAATTAGCAGATGAGGTCTGGCAGTGTTGTTTTAAAACACCCTGTATATACATATATATATATATAACACAAGTCTGATGCCCCATGTGTACAAACCAAAAATATATTTAACCAGTAGCTAATTATTTTACTAACTGTTCTGGCACCCTAGTTATTAATTAATATTACCCTAGCCGGTCCTGCTAAAATTATATAAAATAGTCGAATGATATTACAACATATATACTTAATGTTAATAGTTCATCCCATCACCTTCCAGTTGTGAGCTTAACCTCACCTCGTCTGTGACCTTACCTCTCCCTCCCCCTGACTCCTATAACCCCTGACCCTCTCCTCCCTCACCCTGACCTCTGGCACTACCTACGAGGCTCAATCCTTGCTTCACTCCTCCGTATTCTCTATTGTGTTGCCAGTATACCCAAGCTTCTGATTTTTTGAGTACATATACAGTACATGTACTGTATATCGGTGGATATAACTGATGTAACATTTTCCAACATCCAATCTGTATTTCTCACTTACTTTTCTTTACTATTATTGTCTAACCTTTCATATTCTTCTTCTTCACTTTTCATTATTATTTGTTCAGTGAATATTAAATAGACTCTTAAAACATGCGAAAGTTGAGAAACACTAAAAGTATATACCATTACATGAACATAAACACATTTTCCCAATGTTCTGTATTCGCCTTCCGTTTTCTGCAACCCTCGTATTCCAGACACTTTCCTTTCCCATTTCATTCATTCTACGTTTCACCTCCAATGTTTCCCTTCCACATTCCCCCGGGGTTAAAGGTGACCTGTGTTCTACCCCGGTGGGTGACCTTCTGGCCCCCAGCCACGACCCCCCACCCTGACACACTCACGCACACCCCACACTCATTATAATATTACGCACATAAAACACATACATATACACACAAGCGAGCACATTCACATACAGACATACTCATCCACACAACATACTCACAATAATGTTATTCACATCACACACACACACACACACACACACACACACACACACACATAACCAAACACATACACACACACACACACACACACACACACACACACACAAACACACATACACGAGCACATTCATATACAGACACTCATCCACACAACATACTCACCATAAAATTATTCACATCACATCACATACACATGTAAACAGATACACACGAACACATTCATATACATACACACTCATCCCCACAACATACTCACCACTAAATTATTCACATCACATCACACACACACATAAACACACGCACGCGAGCACATTCATACACATACACACTCATCCAAACCAAGGTCCAAACAGCATACTCACACACACACATAAACACACACACGCGAGCACACTCATACACATACACACGTCAATACACAGTCACGCACACACACACTCCACATCAAGCCCTTGAGGATCATGACGTGTTTTGACAGATTACTCAAACAGCTTAAGAAGGATATGAGGGAATTAAAAGTGTAATAACTGTTTCAATTAACCCTCTGACTTCCATATACCCTTCCCAATCTAAATCAAATCGTCAAATATTAGCAAAAATATACTGTCAAGTGGTTAATGATTTAATGTGTGTGCCTGGACCCCATAAAGCAGTCACAATATGACGGCAAGGATCCTTTATTACCCTTGAGATGGAAACTGAAACAAACAAACGTTCTTTTCCTGCTTCAAAAAGACTAAAACATTTTTGGCAATGGCTAAATTTAACACCAAAGAGTTATAAGTCTTAGACACAATAAATATTTTCCGCAAGTAGTGAAAATGTTTGAAGTGATAGTATATGCCCATTATTTATTGTATACCTAACTTATCAGACGTAGCATAAAGTCTTGTGTATATACTGTATATCTATGCATGAAAGCGCAAACAAGTGGCATGGGAAGTGATCAAGGAGATGCGAAGATGTACACTTCAAGATGGGAGTCGATAATGCTGATGGAGGTTATTTTTCTCTCGTAGGGTTTTGACTCTGTCTCGAGTCGGCTACCCCTAGCTTAAAAAAAAGGGGGTATGTGTCTGAGTATATAGATAGATAAAAAAAAAAAAATAGTGTATTTTGTTCAATGCTGACCTCGGTATTGTATGACTCTTTAACTCCTGCTGGTACCCATGTATAGTCGGATCCATAAGTTCCTTGAAGGAATGTAGGATGTGGTGACAGGCCTCTGACAACATTATCTTGGCATCTTATGTACACTCGTGCTCATGAATACTTGAACATCTCCTAATGATGCAAAACTAAACGACTTTGAGCGTTAACTAGTGAATCCCAGTAATTTGTATTGTATGGTTCATGTACTTTCACAAAATATTTCGCTAGTGCATCATATTTGCTCATCCAAAAAAAATCCAGAAACTATTGACCACGACTGCACCTCCGACAGGTTGGCAACTGATAACGATCACCAGGCTTCTTTCTCTCTTGGCCATTATTTAAAAAAAATAACTTTCCACTAAAAATGGTCCATTAAACCCGGCATTTTTGCGTCGTTTTTAACCCAAATGTTCTGCTAGGGATAAGGAATAACATAGGGATAAGGAAAACACTGTAATATATTTTGTATTAATTTCACCACACCACTGAACACCTCCAATGAAATGAATGAAAGCATATATGTGATCCACCGCGATTCGAACCTGGGTTATCACGCACAGATTTTTAGACACCTTAATTAACCATTACATCACCATGACGGTAAAGCAGATGATGAAGTTTGGTATTATTACATCAAAGTGACTCTAGTACATAACATGCATTACATGTATACACGTATTGCAGCGTATTGACTACTAACTAAAATCATCATGATTAAATGTTGTCGTACTGTAGAGATGTTTGCTTGTGTTACCTATGGCATCTGTTGATTACAGTATTGCATCTCTTTCTATACTCCTGCTTGTCTGACTATTAATGTGTTATACCTCACATTTCTTCTCATTTATTATTGAGTTACTTTGTGTCTTATTTAAGGGCATATTTTCATTTAAGATGCTTTTTTCTGGACCCCTTTCTCCTACGTGTTTAGCCCGATTAGTTTTGAGATTTTAAGTTAAGATGTTAGCCCCATTAGTTTGGTGATTTTAAGACTTTTCTCTCCGTTTCTGTCAATTTTAAGACCTTTTGTGGCATTTAGGTGTCGATTATTTCTGGCGAGCAAAAGTGAGCTTGTTGTTGTTGTTGTTGTTCCCTAAGCTGCCTGGCCGAACAGCCCCGAATCCCTGAGGAAGGCCATGGCCATGATCGGGCTTTCCCACAGAGCTCTCATTGAGTGTAGATTGTGTTGTTGGCGTAAGTGGTTGTGTGAAATGCAGTCTTCGATGATGTGTTTAATGGTATTGGGTGTTGTGTTACATCCCGGGAAGATGTCGACGACGGAGTCATCCAGTCTCTTCTGATAGCTCAGGAGAGCTGGATGGTGTTCGCATCTCAGCCTGGCCAGGTGGACTCTGTCCTCGCGAGGAAGGGAGGATTCGGAAGGTCGTGCTTGCAGCTGCGTGTTGTCTGTGAGTGAGTGGATGGATCGGCGAGAGATGTGAGTATGGATCTGCTTCTGGAAGTTGGTTCGGGGTGGACAGGGAGGGAGAGAGGATAGTAATTGTGTGTGATACCGTGTGCTGGGTGTTGTTTTAATATTTCTTGGTGTCTGTGGGTGTGTTGCCATGTAGTTTTGTGGGTGGTCCTGGTTCGTGGAGGCTGCTGCCAGGAATTGAGTGCCTCTCATGTCCAGATGGTCTTTGACTTTGAGGATTTTGGTTTCTTGATGTAGGTGATCTGTGGGTGCAGTAGCTGTGCAGCCTGTAATGATCTTTAGGGCTTTGTTTTGAATAGTCTGTAAGGTCTTATGATGTGTTTCAGCTAGGTTAGAAGCCCAGGCTGGGCTTGCGTATTCCATCACTGATCTTATGTATTGTTTATATACTGTGGAGGTGGTTTCTTTGTTGTGTCCAAATTTTGTGAGAGCAAGTGACCTGAGGGCGTTAAGTGTGGGTGTCAGTTTCTTTTTAATGTTTGTGGTGTGCTGTTTGAATGTCATATGAGTATCATATGAGTATCATATGTTACTCCTAGGATTTTGGGTGTGTGTGTATGTGTTAGGGGTGTGTTGTTTATGGTGAGTTGAGGGATGTATTCGTGTTCTCTTGTCCAGCTTGTGAGCAGGGTTGCGGTGGATTTGGCTGGAGCTAGATTAAGTCTGTTTGTAGTGCACCAGCCTTGTAGTGTGTTATCCCCTGTTCTGGTCGGTTATTAAACAGTCAAGCCACTCTTAACAGCGTAGAGGGAGCTGCTTGTATTACAGGGGGAAGACAGAGGAACAGGGAATTATAGAAGGTTATAGTTATCTTTTTTATTAAATTTGAAGTGTTGAAATTCCACAAGATGTTATATGTTTCAAGCAGAATTATGTTGAGTACAAAAGTAGTGCGAAAATGATATTTGAACGCAAAACAAAATAACTGACAACGGAGGAAAAGGTATAAATCAGTGATATGTACATGGGTCAACTATAGTAGTTAATCCTAGTAGAAAAAGTTCAAAGATTAACCAGATGTTACTCCATTCCATTTATTTTATTGAGACAACTTATAAGGTTGTGAGATACTCTGAAGGTTAACTTCTCGACCGTATTAGAATCTAGATAGTAATGGACCATCGTACAAATATATCCCCCCCCCCCCCACACCTCTCTCTCTCTCTCTCTCTCTCTCTCTGTCCATCAACGGTACTATTGGTGAGGCCGTGGACGCTAGTGCGTCCACGGTCAGTGAAGTGAATCAGTTCCCTTTATTTTCAGTGTTTTCTACCTGAGGTGAAGCCATTGAGTTCGCGGGCTAATGAGTGATCGGTGCTTCTGATTGCTTGTGTGCTTGCTTTTTTATGGGCGAACTGTTATTTGTTATTCTCCTGTCAACTCTTTTTCCTTTCTCAGTTCTCTTGCATATCCTCCCTACCCCTTGTGGGAGTAAGGGCTGGCTACTGACTGACTGACTGACTTTCTACCTGCAGATGTTGAGCAGATGTATTTGTGTTTAACTTGAGATAATATACTTGAATAATTGCTTTAGGCTACATTGTGTTAGAAACAAAGTTCACAACATATGTAAATATGCAAGAGGTAGCCTTGGTTGGATATAAGTAGCGATGATCACCTATGCAAAAATAATGAATGCTGCAAACCGAAAAATAATATGCATGGAAATCAATAACAACATGCACTGGGAGCCCAATCTTTAAATCAATGTAATATACTATAGCCTTGTATTTATGCGTTTATTATTCACAAGGCAACAACAACACCTTCAGCGCCGCCCAGAGTTATTAGCCAGACACACCGACACTTTACGATACAGAGATATGGCTCCAGATACTCAAAACACTTACTGTGCCTTATCTTCCTATGACAGTCATATTCTAAATGCGGACATAGTTAATCTTGCGCCATTAATACCCCAAGGCAAGTCATAAGTGGGTATTATAACATCATATAATAGTCTAGTTTCCTTATTATGAAGAAGCTATGACGTCGTGGAAAAAAACGATTAATCCGTTGGGTTGCTATGCCTTTCACCAAGCCTTAATTTATGGCATTTAATGGATACAAATTTAGTATGAATGTTTTGAACAATTATATCTGCCTATTTGTTCATGTCTCAAATATGTTGTTCTATCTGCGCTTTCCTTTATAGCTTTATAATTAGCTAGTTTTACAGGTGGCAAAACTCACCAACTAATTAATTAGTAATTTAAAATCCAGTTACATTCTAAAGGTATCCCAGAACCTTACGAATCACTATATTTCATTCATTATAAGTAGGCCAGATATTCTGACTCCTAACCTCTGCAATTTAATAATGGCTAGAACAAACAGTCTGTGTTTTTCCACAACTATACCCGGGTTGATTCTTCATAAATGGTAGAAACATTAGCTCCATTACTCTAGTTGTGCATGAATTATAAAGGATAGTTAAGATTTTTGGCTAATTATAATAATTAGACTTTAGTAATGATTTCACACCTAATGTTTAAGCTACTGTACATGAAAATACTCGGTCTTAGATCACAACTAACATTCTTTGAACTTTTATTTTGTTAGGGGTTGAAGGGCCATAGGATCCGAAGACCCCTTTTCACCCTGCCGCGTAACCTATTTTACTGTCAGGCGAAACAGAGGCAAGGGGTGTGAAGAGATTGCCCAAACGATCTCCACCAGCCGAGAATCGAACTCGGTCCTCCCGGTTAGAAACCGAGCGCTCTACCAATGTCGCTACTGGTCACCCCCTCTTTGAACTTTATTATTACGAGTCATAGTTATAACATAGGTGTTATACCTGCTCAAGTGAATGCCTGAGTATTTGAAGCACTCTGTGACTAATTGTATATTATTGACCAAAATAAGGCATACACCCCAAGCAAATCCTCCTATTCGTTCAGTGATTCATGTTTGTATACTGAAGGACCTCCGGCTCTAGCCAGACTCTTCAGCCTCACTCGGCGAGTCCGCCATCTCCCTCTACTATCTTCCGTGATTAACATACCGACCCGGAGACTCATAGCGGAGGGATGCTGGTGGTGGTGGTGGTGGTTGGGAGTGTGGGGGGGGGGGGGGGGGAGAGGGGTCAAAGGTCGGTAGGTCATCCGGGAGGTCTCTACAGGGGTCACGATAAAGACGGCTGAGATAATAGGTATTATTATAAGTTTCATAGAGCCACTGACACTTTTATATCCTAAGTCTGCGTGCAAAAATGTATTTGGAAATTTTACATATCCCAAGGAAAATGTATCAATTCTCGTAATAAATAACTACAGAACCAATCTACCCTAGATGGTTCAATTCGGCTTGGCTTCACTGTCACATAGGAGGCGTTCTGAGGGACGTTGCCTCCTTTTTATGATTACTTCAAACTCTCTCTCTCCTCCTCCTCCTCCACTACCACCACCTCCTCCCAACATTGACCTTCCCTGACCTCCATTGACCAACCTCCAGTATAGCGGGGGTCGTGGGAGAGGCTGCAGGGTTGCGGGGACACTGATGGACCTCCTCACTTCACACAACAATCATTATTCTACCTTCTTGGATAATATTTACCTTGATAGCGTAATGCATAAGTGCGCGGAACTTCGGTGTAAGTGTCCTAGGTTCGAGTCCTTGGAGTGACATATGTATTTGTTGATTTCATTAATTGAGTTTAGAAGTAAAGTTGGTTGGTGAAACAATATGAATGGATAGTTTTTCTCACATCGTCCTTCTAATTACTTAAACACCGGAGAATATCGATGATATCGTGCTTTTACGTAAGTTTACGGTTTGCTGGTGTAATTTTGCGACAAATTGTATTTTTCCAAGACTGTTTTTCTAATTTTCATGCCCACCCAGACCCCTTTCTAGCTACATTTCTAAATTTTCGGATTGATTTATGTGCCGGTCGAAGGCTGATTTTTTCTAAGTCACAGGCTCGCTATCGTTCGCCCAGAAAACATTGACATCTAAATGGAATGAAACGTCATATAGCCAAACAGATGAGGTGAAACGTTTTAAGATCGCCAAGCTAATGGACAAAACAGGGGCGTTCCAAAAGAACCCCTCGGAACAAATAGGGTTCATACCACCCACATACATAATCCAACATATCTATATTGTACTGAGCCAGACAGGTCAAACAGAGAGAATGGCTCATGTAAGAGTCCTACTTGTTAAGGGGATAGGGTTTATATTTTTGGTCGGTTTATTTATTGTTTTATTGTTTTATTAGTTTCCTCGCTAGACCTCCATCAAGCTTAAACAATATCACCTAGAGCCCCCTTCAAGACAATATCACCTAGAGCCCTCTTCAAGACAATATCACCTAGAGCCCCCTTCAAGACAAATTTGTACATTTTTCTGTAGACAAATGTCCCAGCCAAAGGCCGGTTTCTCCTAATCGCTCATTATCGCTCGCCAGGAATTACATTGACACCTAAATGACACGAAAGGTCCTAATATTGACAAAAAGAGAGTGAAAGGTCTTAGAATCGCCAAACTAATAGGGCGAACGTCTTAAAATCTTAAAACCAATTTATTTATGAGGGAGAAGGGGATCTAGAAAAGCGATCCATCTCCCCTTAAGGACGTGACCAGTGAGCTGGGTCACAGGGAGGTCAAGAGGTCACTGTGATCAAGTTTTACGGCTTGGGTCATGAGGAATTATAGCTTCCACCCGTAATGACCACCTATTGGCAAGGGGAAGGTGAGGGTGGGTGGTGTGTGTGTGTGTGTGTATTTACCTAATTGTATTTACATAATTGTAGTATACATGAGTTTACCTTTTTAGGCTCGTATTGTCCCGCTTCCTGAGTTACAATGATCTAACTTTGCTTTAAAAATATGAATATTTTTTGTACACACCACTTCATCTTCTGTGTGTGTGTGTGTTTTTTTTTTTTTTTTTCTTCTATATTCCAACTACTCCCTCTCGGGCATAGGCTGAGAGCCTGTACATTCCACCGCTCAACACGGTGAAGCCCGTGAGGTCTTGCTCCAGTCTGGGGAGTGAGACATGTGAAGCATCCATCATGGCTCGAAGCAGCTCCATCTCTGAAGCGGCCGGTTACTTCGCTCAAATGCTTCACCGTCTCACCCTCCAGACTCAGACCCTCACTCTCAGAACGCCACCTATTGAGCAGTGAACTCACTAGGCATTGTCCCCCTGAACATATTTTGAATATGGGAATATTCATACAGTGTTATTTAATTAGGGAACAATGAGGGTATTTGTTTGGCATTTCGGTGGGCTTTGTGGTAATGCACTGATACTAGGTACAGCACAAATTCAATCCCAATAATATCTTCCCATTGACATATCGGGATTTGAACCCGGGTCCATTGGATGTGTGTGTGTGTGTGTGTGTGTGTGTGTGTTGGGGACTGTAAAGATGGCACAGTGAGTACACAGTATGTTTTGGAAACTCTCTCTCTGTCTATCTATTTCAGCTGTCTATTTATCCATCTATTTATCCATTAAACTGTCTGTCAATCACACACATGTACACTTATTTCCTTTCGTTTCTCTCTCTCTCTCTCTCTCTCATAAACACACATTCAATAAAATGCGTTACCATTATATTGTCTATACGATACCCTGACAGATATACGACTTTGGATTAAATAATTAATAGCTCGAATTAATAGTATATTAACTCTGTGATGTACTATTTCTCATTTAGTTTTAATTGTTATTAATGATGTAGTTGAATGCCGAGTGATAAATATAGCGTGGCCAACCGATTTATTGATAGCTTTGGGGGACTTAGTAAATCTTGCGACTTTTTTCAGTATTATGAATCATGATGGTAAATTGTGGGCGTGTTCTCCCTCATAAGTCATGCAATAATTATTTATATTTTTTTAATGACAAATCTAGCATCTTTTGCTTAATTATATTTACTTATATATTATATTAATTCTTTATTTTTATTATATTCAAAATAATTTGTATTTAGTTTTTTTTTCATTATCACATTATTATTATTTGTATTATTATTATTATTATCATAATTATATATATATATATACAGTATATACCGTACTATATATATACTGTATACCCGGTATATATATATATATATATATATATATATATATATATATATATATATATATATATATATATATATATATATATATATATATATATATATATATACTGTATATAATTATATTATATGTATTTCTCTATATAATATTATTTATAATATTATTGGTTTTCATATTTATTATTATGTAGTTATTTTTCATAATAAAATGAAACTATGAGAGTATCTGAAATATACTGTATAAACTATATCAACATCTGTTGTCTATAGTTATTTAAGGTAATCTCGCATGTAGCACCTCAAATGGAATTAATACAGTTTATTGGATGTGTCAGAATTTAATATGCAAATCTCTATACGAGTAGTACAAGTACAAGGAGGTGATGTCTAACTATATAGATGGACTTGTAAATGTGCTTCATTAGTGATGGTTAGAGATCTTGTAGTACGAGAGAGTGGAAATCGTTCTCTTTGGACTCCATTTTGGTGCCCTAAGTATCAAACAATATGATTTTAGTTTAGCTTTGATCATGTACAGTGTATATCGAGAGACTATACTGAATATTATGTACCAGTATTAAGCAACACCCCGTTCTTAACATTAATCATCAACTACAAACCCCAATGCACTTGAATAAACTAATGAAAGCATATGGTCCTCCCGGGATTCGAACTCGGGACACCACACCCAGAACATAAGCATCTAAACCATTACACCACCAACACTCAGTATTCCCAAATGTTTAGTATGGGGATGGGGATATTTGAGTCTAAAGAGAGAATATTTTCACCAGTGGCACTAAGATGGCAGAGGTTTGCCGATCTCTGTTAGTATATGATATCAAGTGAGGATTGGTCTTCTGATCGGTGGGCCATCATCACATTAAATACAAGAGCTATGGAGATATGCAAACGAACCTTGTTAAGGCACCAGATGGTTCGAGCTAACAGTGTTCATAATCGCTCAATTGTTCGATGTGATAAATAACACAACAATATAATAAATAAACTAATTAGATTTATTATATTTTGTTGACATACTGTACTATATGTGTTTTTTATCGATATATAAAATATTATTAGCGTAAATCAGAACTTATTTAATAATTTCAATACCTTTCACTAACTATCAAATACAAAATATTTATCATCCATTGCACTCAACTTTATATACATATTACACTATTGTGAGCCAATATATTGACATTCCGATTTCAATGATAAGCGTGAATAATGTACCTAGCAATATAGCAACATGCAACTGGTATTCAATTCTGTTTAAGAGTAAAATTGCTTATACAACTGCTTCTTTGTTACTCCCACTTTGCTTGATCAAGATTGAATGTAGATAATTTTCAATGAAGTAAATTACATATGATAAAGACCCACTGCGTATTTAGTTTGTCAAAGGTATTAAATTTTAATATACCTTAGTTAATTATCGATACAATGCACCATAATCACAGGAGCCAGTAGGGGGGAAAACTGAGTATTTATTCATGAACATGATGATTATTGACTCAAAAGGACGAATGAACTGAACATTTGACTGGTGATTATGTGCAATATTAGTTCTGTCTACGATGTATGACTATTTGACCATTTTGTGGTCATATTGTTAGATATTTCTAGCAACTCTAATGCCTGCAAATAATGTACTTTTTTATATATACAATTTGAAATTACATGACATGCTGTAGATAATTACCGCAATAATCAATTCCATGCATAATATCAATCAATTGCCATTGTCAGAATAGGGAATGGTGTCAAAACATTTAATTTTTATCCTAAAAAGAGAACAAGAAAACAAAACAAATCAATGCTGTCAAAACTGTGAAAGAGCCGACATAACTCTATCTCTCTCTCACTCACTCACTCACTCACACTCTCACAAAAAAAAAAAAAAAACAAAAAAAAAAAAAAAAAAAAAAAGTACAAGGTCCTCCCCGCTACAGAGGACAAGAGTGAGAGACTTGGACGTTGAAATGGTCGTGGCGGAGGGACGAATTGGGGAACAACTAGGTTGATTGTAGGGAGGTACTGGTACAATAAGATAAACTACAATGTAACTAGAATAAGATAGATTGTACACCACTTTGTAACTGTCACCTTAATAAAAACAAAAAAACACACACACACTCTCTCTCTCTCTCTCTCTCTCTCTCTCTCTCTCTCTCTCTCTCTCTCTCTCTCTCTCTCTCTCTCTCTCTCTCTCTCTCTCGCACACAGGTTTCCCTCATACACCCTTTCTCTTCCCTTAACCTCGCCCTCACCTCTCCCTTGTAGTTTTCCTCTTGTCTTTTGCCTCGGGTGTGAATCAGGCTACAAGGGTCGGAGATCACCAACCTGTTGCCAGTGCAGGGGAACTATTGTGCTGAATTTCTTAAGGTGGGATTTTCCCTCACCTTCTTTCTTCGGGTTTCCATGACCCTTTAAACTCTATGAGATAATTAGAACTGCTTTGACAAATATTAAGCAAAAAATGCCTGTTATCTCCACTTATAGCATTTCATTTTCTTATGACAAAATTTACCTAACTGTGAGGGTTAACCAAAACCACAACTGAAACCACGTCAGTTTGAGAGATGGATTGATTGATAAGTAAGCATGGCGCCGCAACAAGGTCATGTGGCACCATATAAGCTAAAATGTATGCGCTAAAACTAAGCACTCGATACGTTAGGATGAATACCAAATAACAATGCAAAACATAATAGGCAGAGGAATAAGATAATGTGAATGATGCTCTAGCCTCCATACAAATAAATAAATAAATAAATAAATAAATAAATACCCCCCCTTCCGATGGTCGCCCAAACTGGAACACTCAACTAACAAGTGCCTGATAGTAAGGGGAATTAGACAATCATCACAGATCGGTAGCACATCTCCACACATAAGGAACTCATGTGTGAGCCTGGTATGTTCAATGCAGAGGCCAGCCAAAGCAGTTTCATACCTGTACACAACAAAACTATACAGAGGTATTTTATGAAAACTTGGCATAAGTATTCGTTTTACCAAAAAGCAAACCTGAGCTGATCACGATGTGTATAGTCATAAACAAGTGTCTCAGATAATGTTTCGATTTTATCCAGGTTAGGGGAGACATGCCAGGGTTAAGGGCTTAAAGGTCCCCACCAGCCAATAGCCATCACCATAGACCATCACTACGGTTGTTCACTAACACAACTACCAACCACCCAATGTCATAAATGTTTCCCACAAACTCTGGTCTTTAAATTTGCTGTACTCTGACCTGCCCATAAAATGTATCCTTTCCTTCCTGGTCCAAACACGGCCATGGCAACATTTATGAAAAGGTTTGTGGTCATCATAGTGCAACAAGGAGGCCAATTTTGTTATGGTGATTCTACGGGAGTGTAAAAGGTACACAAGATGGTTGTTTTTTTAAGTATTATCTAAGGAAGAAGAATGGATAAAATTTATTGTTTCGTTTAGTAGATTAGCTATTGATCACGTAAATAGATGTTTAACTTTTAATAACTGTTCCTTGTGCTATAGACAACTTAAAAAGGTATGTGAGGTCAATAAGAATTTCCTCTTGATATTTATTTTTGAAACATAAACAAAATAATATACGGTATATACATGTGTGTGTTTTGTGTGTGCATATATACAGTATACATGTGACTGTATGTGTATATGTCAGAGGTAGATAGATAGATAGATAGATAGATAGAGAAAGCGAACCCTCATTCGAATGTGTTTGTATTTTAAGTTCCCTCCATTACTCCTACCTGGCCGTACTTTTTAACCTGTCCTGAGAAAGGTGAGTTTTTACAACGTGCGGGTCATATTTATGTTGATCGTTGCGTCATAAGTGTCTCAGTGGATAACGGTGCCTTACCCAAGTCCCACAAGACCATCATTACCCAAATATGTTCCCTTATCTGTTAGTGGATCCTTACCCGGTGAGATTATGGGACAGGGGTCGGTGGGAAGAGTGAGACAGGCATTTGGTATCGGCATAAATTACAGGTATTTCTAGCGAGGGAAAAACTACATTAATTAATTAATTGTGCGCAGGAGAGTTGACATAAAATATTTACTTCTAGTCATTAATATCGTATGTATTTATTTAATTAACATACGACCATACTTATTATAACAAATACATATTCAGAGATTCGTTAGCAAAGATAATTGGGAGGTGTATATACAGTGCATCCCAATAATCCAAGTGCTGTAAATAGAAGGCAGATGCCATGTAAGTAATCAGTTGCAGTATATTACACTATCCTACGTATTTATTACACTATGCACGTGGGGGGAGTTGCACGAAGGGGTAGAACTAGAAAGACGTGGGATCAGGTACTTCGCTCCGATTTCAACATGAAGAACTTGACGACTGAGGCAGCCCAAAACAGGGTCACCTGGAATGCCGCCATTTAGGATGTACGGTAAGACTGAAACCATACTCTCTGTGGATAAAGCAGTCTTTAAAGTTGCATGTATTTATGTATGTTATTTCCAACACCGGTTACAACGGTAGAAATAAAAATCCTATTGTCATATATGCTGTGTAATTTCATATCATTAACTCTCGTCCACTCACCAACTCTCTGCAATCTCTCTCTCTCTTCGCCGCAATGTTGCATATCTCTCGCTATTCTATCGCTACTACAATAATCAGTGTTCCTCAGAGCTCTCCCAGTGTATACCACCTCCTCTACGTAGTGTACGTACTCTTAGTACCCGTCTTGCAACACAATCCCACCCCTACTCTGTGAAACTCTCCAACCCAAGAGTGAAACGTTATTCTCAGTCTTTCTTCTATTCTACAGCTGAGCTCTGGAACTCTCTCCCAGAATCAGTCTTTTCCTCTTCCTTTGACATGGCTTCAAACTCTCTGTGTCCAGGCATTTTAGCTCGAACATCCCTTGATTTTGGCCCTGTCACTCTTTTAACTTTGGGGGAGGCACTCGCTACAGGCAGTTCTGCCTTTTGTCTCTCTCACTCACATAGAAAGAAAACAAACATGTTTGATTGGACACCTAAATTGACACCATACTCCAGTAGTTCTGCTTTAATGTTAGTCATTGCTGAAAGTGCTTTACCTGTTATGCCCGAAGCAAAGGTAATTTTGTCAAGTTTCCAGTTAAATAGTGACTGTCTAGGAGGTGGTGAAAAGATCAGTTGGAGAAGGTGCGACAGAGATTCGAGTGGACTCCTCAATGTTTATAACAAGAAGCAATGTAATTTTGTAATATTTTTCTTACGTCTACTAAAAAAAAAAAAACCATAAAATAAATAACTAAAGTTCATGTTTTTGGTGTTAAAATAAAATTGTTTTCCAATTACAAACAACAAAGATATCACAAAAATCTTGCTGAAATCAGAGACATTTGTAAGCAACAAACATTATTTACTTGCATGCTTTGTCGTATATCCTATTAGAAAAAAGTAAATAAAGAAATATCCATATACAATACTCGGCACGATAATCGGTTATCAAGAATCATGAACGTGTCAAGGTGTTGGAGTAAACAAGAAAACACATTGGACAGCAATAAAAATATTTAGTACCTATGAAATCTTTTGCAGTTTTCCACAGCAGGGTTCTGAGGATGTTTTGTAATATCCTACCAGGTTCATTCTCACTTCCCGTTAAAGTGACTGGCGTTATTGTTGTGGTTATTGTCCGGTGTGACCGGGGTCAGCCGATGCCAATGGTTGAGGTTAGGGGGCACTACACACTCAGGTTTGCTTGGGATTAAGAGAGGTGTCGCCGTAGGTCGGATGTTGACCTATCTGTCGTGTGGTCGGCGATTAAACTGGGAAGCCTACTTTTGACAACCCTCGGGTGGCACATTGAAAACATGTGTAGGGGGAGCCTAAACCCCAACAAAACGAAATACAAAACATGTTTAAATGCACAACGTTTGTACAGAACACATGTATGTAATTCAAGGCAGGAGTAAGTGCAGCTCACTTACTCACTTAAGTGCCCTGATATGGCAGTAAATTAAAAAAATAAGAATCATGAAAAACAATGCTTACCATCGCAAGAAGTTGGTGGATAAGCCAGGGTATTATCACTGTGAATAAAACCTGGTCATAAAAATGGAATACGAAACTCCTTAGTCAAACGAACCCTTTGTTAACAAGAGGTCTGATTTTCCCCAGAAGACAGAGCAACCTTTAGGCGTTTTCTTTATGCTCATCCTCTTGGGAACTGATAATAGATAGGTCTATAGACAAAGTTATTTAGGAACCAAACACTGCATACACAACATTGAGAGATCCATGCCAGGCAGTAATGATTAATAATATAATTTATTTTCTTATTTTAATATTATATCTACCCAATAATCTATCTATGTATCTATATATCTATCTATCTATAATTCTATATATCTATATCTATCTATCTATCTATCTATAAGAGAACATTTATTATATCTATCTATTGCCTGACGCCGTGATCCCCGAAGGGGTGGCCACGAACGAACCGCCCCCATGCACCTCTGTCCCCAGTCAGTCGATGCCTCTCCTCCCAACCAGCACCGCCTTCATTCATATACTTCCTCACTCCATCCTTCCACCTCTCCCTCGGTGCACCTCTCCCTCTCTGTCCTTCCACCTCACTCTCGTACACCCTCTTAGTCAATCTCTCGCTTTCCATACGTTCCATATGGCCGAACCATCTCAAGTTGCTCCTTTTCACACTTTCCAGCACATCTACCTCCACACCACACCTCCTTCTTACTTCCTCATTCGTCTGTCTATCCCTCCATGTAACTCCGCACGCACTTTTCAAGTAACTCATTTCCACCGCTCTCACTCTTGGTCTGAGTCTCTTCCCGAACGTCCATGCTTCGCTGCTTCCGTAAGTTAGTGTCGGGATTACCACACTGTCATGCAAGGACTTCTTCACTTCCATACATACTGACCACTCTATTTCTTGTTACTGCTTTCAACGTTCCTACAACCCTCTTCCCCTGTTGCACCCTCTCCTGTACTTCTTCATCCATAGTCCCATCTTTACTCAACACACTGCCCAGATACTTAAAAGAGCTGACAATCATTTGTTACATATTACAAATATCTTATATTGTATGCCTATATGATGTAGAAAAGATAATCCTCAATTATTATGGTTGCAATAACTTGTTAATGAATTATATCAATGATATCAGATAAAGAATAGTTAATGTACATAACACAGAACCAAGTATGCGTTAAGGAATTTGAATTTCACGTTCATTACTTCAATAATTTTTGTAAACAGTGTATATATAACTTTTTATGAAATAAAACTATGACTGACTAAAAAAAAATATATAGCATATATATATATATATATATATATATACCTTACTTAACTGATGAAAAGCTCCACCCGCCAGTAATCATTTAAGAATGAGTAATACGGTTGCCTGGCCAGCTGAAGCCTCGTTTGATAGTGGTCAGTTAACCCTTGACCTCTCCTTGGTCACTTACTTCATCAGCTGATACCAAGTCTTAGGGCGAAATCTCATGAACAAATTTATCGGCTACATCTTTCGGAGGGTGGAATTCGCTTTAAGTTATCATATTATTTTGATGTATGTTTGTTGTTCATGCTTATTGATAGGACTGTACAAAATTAGTAGCTCTGTGATTGAAAATCCACAAAAAAATAGATAAATATGGTAATACCATAAATAAACAAATACAAATATTAATATATAAAGTACAACAACTACTACTACTACTACTAATACTACTAATAATAATAATATTAATACAAATAATAATAATAATATCATAATTCATTTAGTAGACCCGATTATAACATTACCTTGGCTCCATGTCTGTGACTCCTATACATCCGGCTTTTTCTAAACAGGACCCCTCTACAAATATAATGAATACTGTTTCAAGTTGCCATAGAAAGTTTCACGCAGTCTTACTCCTAAAGCCATCCTACAATCGTGGAAGGGAAACTACCTAGAAAGAGAAAATGTTGTTGATATTATTGCAGTTAACCCTTAGAAGAACCGATGACCATTTTCTTTACCTCATTTCTGGTTTTTATTAGACGACTTTATTTAGATTAGGAAGGGCATATGGAAGTCAAAGGGTTAATTGAGATAGCACTTACCCCTACAAATCCCATAGATCCTTCCTAAGTTGTACATGAGCGTCTAATGATAGCCAGATTAAGCTTTCAAAATGCGTCACAATCTTCAAAGGGTTAACATAAAAAATCGGCTTGATAAACACAATCATGTATGAAAATCCCATAGTCACCCAATCAACTATACTCATATACTGTATATGCACTAAGAATGCATCTATTCGTAAACTCACAAATTCATACATACAGTACATGCTTGCATATCCGACACGTGCATTCTCTCTCTCGCTCTCGCTCTCTCTCTCTCTCTCCCTCTCCTCCACCTTCCAGTGTTGTCCTTAGTAATACATTAAGGTTTTTTATAGCCACCTTTTATCATACAAACATTGTAGCGGCAAAAGTTGACTTGGACCGCTGCCACACACACACACACACACACACACACACACACACACACACACACACACACACCTCCCCGTGGCGTAACTGATAGCGCGTCTGGCTCACAACCAGAAGGTCCCGGGTTCGAGACCCGGGCGGGGAAGAGACATTTAGGCAAGTCTCCTAACGGTGTAACCTCTGTTCACCTAGCAGTATAAATAGGAACCTGGTATAAGTGGACGAAGTTGTGACGTCCCATCTGGGGTTGGTGGTCGGTTACAAGGTGAGATGGGTATCGTACTGGTCAACCTAAGCTACTGGTCAACCTAAGCCTTCGGGTGAGACTGGTACCGTAGTGAGAATGGTACCGTACAGATTAACCCTAAGCCTTCGTTTCCAGATGTCGCCAATTGGCTAAAATACAGACTACACACACATCCACAGCCATTCCAACGATACAAGCATTTCACGCAATACATTCCCAGTTAAGGAGGCGCGATAATAATGAGCTTAGCTCGCATTGCGTGGATTCCCCTTGACGAACAAGCAAATGAATACATCTCGCGATTCTACTTTTCTCGGAAATTTGCTTCTTAGTGGTCCGTATTAACATTTCATTCTCAGAATCTAGATTTATCAATATGCTAAGTTACCAAGTTTAGAACTTGCTTTATCCATAGCATTCAAACTACCTACTTGATTCTCTTCCTAATATATTTTAATCAGTCAATTTATTTCACTTGCCATATTATTGTACATGCGTACATATGTACGCTTTTAGTTTATCTTTTTAACGTTATTGAATATATCCTGAACATAAGTAATTTCTTTAACTGGGCATATAATTGTACATTCTTTATGAAAGATATTTGAGGGCCCACTCATTTTTTCCACTTTAATGTTCCCCTCCAATATAATGTAATCTTGGTTTTCTTTCATGTTTTCCTCACTCAATGTAACTTTTCACTCTCTCTCGCTGCTTCTGCTTTCCTCATTTTCTGCATGAGTGACTGCAGTAGAACCTCCGCCCCTGCTTCCTCCATCACGTTTTCTCCTATATCAAATTTCTACGTTCTTTGACATTCTCATTACTTCATAACGGTACAAGTCAATTGCAGGTGCGAAGCAAAATATGCTGGGCAATTATATACAGTATATATATAGTATATATATATATATTTTGTGTCCTTCTATATTCCAACTACTCCCTCTCGGGCATTAGTATGCTAGCCAACCTAGTGAACCTAGAAATGTTGAGTACTGTAAAGTTTTAGGGTAGAAATGTAATATATGGGTCTTAAGGACTCAGAAACTGCCGGCTGCTATTTTGTATTTGTGTAGCATTTTGCATAATTGACCTAATTAGCATTTTAATTAGGTATACTAACTAAATACGGAATATATTTATAGAAACGCTACATGTAGACTTCAAAATAATATCCAGCCCTGTTTTCGACTCCAATGAATCCAAATAACATGGTTTTAATTTCCTAAAATCCCTCCAACTATCCAGAATCCAATATAACCACCATGGATAACTAAAGAAATCCTTAAATCACTCAAACTCAGACATTGTTGAAGATACAGATTTTATTTTGATGAGCACCTACACAAAAACTGCTACTGCAACTGTGAAACACAAAGAAATGGGGAAAAGAGGCGATAGTTGGACAAACAAGATCGACAGAAGATCCTAGACAAACATCAAAAGTACTCTCATGACTTCGAGTTCATCCTTGCTCGCTGACATCCATACACGCGGCATAAATGTATTTTTCCTGGTTTCGATTAACTCACTTACAGATGGGTCTCATAAAACTGATAAATCATACAAGAGTTCTTCCTTCCAAATTCTCTTCTACATGACAAAGAAAATAGTATCATGACTAGTGATACTTAGTAATGAATAAGCAGCTAAATATTGAAATGTAAAGCGATTAGTTTCCATTCAATTTTTGAAAATTATACGAAGTTTTAATTAACTTTTGTCTAGTATCTAGTTAAACGATCACTATTATTAATAAAATAGCAAACCATATTGATAAATAAGAAAAGACGCTTGCAGGTAATCTACTGAAGGAAGGAATAACTAATAAAGGAACTGACTGATTCTTGCTACCTGTACACCACTTACGTATTAATAAGAAAGAATACTTTAGAATAAATGAATGAAAGTGCATGTAGACAACCGAAAAGCAGCAGTCAGGCTCTCCAAGTAACTATTTAATATGAGGGTCATTACTTCTGGCTATTTAATCACCTGGTTGAAATCAAATATAAGAGGCTTGTTACTGCACTTAGTCAGAAATTATCTTGTGACTGTCCTCCTAAGCTCGCTAGGTGGAAGTTCTCAAAACTTTCCATTAAGTCAAAATGGGGATGCCAAACGATACTGAACTAATCTGGGAGTCACAATATCATATTAACCCTTTGAGTACCAGCGACGTGTGTTTTATTCTATTCTAGCTATATTTAGACGATCTTATGCACTTTAAGAAGGATCTGTGGTAGTTAAAAGGGTAGTTTGAGATAGTTTGAGTCCTTATTATTGCAAGAGGTCCTTCCTAAGCTGAATAAAATCGTCTAATAGTTGCCAGAATATGATGACAAGGACATCCCTGGTACTGCACGGGTTAACTGAGACAAGATGCATAAGAGTAATGTTTTTTTCATTCGATACAACAATGTCGAATTAAGCATTGTGTAAGAATATTTCATTAGAGATGAACTATCTATCCTACAACCATTTATAGTTTCTTCCACTTCAATCTCCCCATCTATACTCTACACTAATCCCTGCCTATATAACTAGTAACACTATATGGAAATAAATTGTGTACCAGTAGTTATTATTTGAAGATAAACTGAGCAGTGTGGTCTGTATAAACCTATTCAATTTCTCATTTCCAAATATTACTTTTTTATTCTTTCTCTCCTAGATATGACAAATAGGAAACTATTTGTCATATCCAATAATTTCATCTACTCGTCTTTACTATCTGTATGTATCTTATATTCTTGACTTTAAAGAGTTATATGGCTCTACTACCCGTCATTCTTTCTACAACTCCCAACCTTCTCGCTCAACCAGTTTTTGCCCCCGTGTTTCACCGCCTTCCCTCTCGACACTAGGCGGGGGTGATGTTAGGGCGCCAATTTGCATATTTATCGCCCGGGCAATTAATCCCAAAAGGTGGTGATGGATGTAGATATAAAGATGGGTGGTGGGAGGGAAGACTGGATGAATGGGGTATTAGGTGGTGATGGATGTAGATATAAAGATGGGTGGTGGAACAAAGTCTGGATGAAAGGGGTATTAGGTATTGGTGGGCAGGATTCCTATGCAGATAGCCATGTAAAGAGTTACGGGAAGAGGTAAAAGGCAATTGGGTATTAGTATTTGGTGGAGGTTTATGCATGTCGTCTTGTGGATAGTTGTATGGGTGGCGATCGAAATTTAAAGATCACATTGCGGACCTTTAAGCAGAAGGTTACGTGGAGATACGGTCGAAACAAGGGGCAAAGGAACGCTGTAATAATAAAGCTGTTAATTGATCACACACATTTTCTACTGCATTACCATTAAAACTGCTAATACAATCATACTACTTTTTTTCCATACATAAAATCCCTGAGTGGATACAAATTCATGTGGCCATCTGTACATGCAACACTTGTCACGAAGAAAAACAAATATTGCCTTCAAGTGGCGGTGCACGTACAGTATGGTAGGACTACAGTCATTTGCAATCAGCGTGGACAAATCGCCGGTGGTTGGTCAGGTGTTGCAGATGAGACTGTGCTTGTTGCAGATGGTTGATAAGATAAGATCATTGTTGAGAGCTGCCTGGGTAAAGTGGGGTCGTCACGTCTGGGAAGGAGGGGGTCCAAGCCGCTCCTTCCCTGTCGCAACTCATCCTACTTGGTATTCAGGAGGCAAGTTCATGGCTCCTCAATCCTCATTTGTCCCACCACTAGCTATTCAAGATTAGATGTACGAGATCTCTCGTATCTAAATGGTTGACTCTCAGACTTAGTTTATTGGTATCCATCTTACGGTTCAAATTCATTATCACAGTAGCTACACGACAGAGGCGATTAAAGTGAAGACTGAAGAGCATGACCTTTGACATTATACTGCATGTAGTTTTTGTTGTTGTTGCTGTTCCCAAGGCTGTCTGGCCGAGAAGCCCCAAGGTCCCGAGCAAGGCCAAGGCCATAACCGAGCGCCCACCACAAAATCCTCCCTGCTTACCACTAATAAAGTCCAGGTGACCGAAGCCACTCCAAGGCGGGGAGCTGAGGAGGGTGCGGAAAAGCCCGGGAAACCAAAGCCTCACCCAAGGCTCTGTGCCCCTCAGCAATTATGAAGGGAAAGTTGAGGGGCAAAGGGAAAATGTGACGCTTTGGCTCCCAATCTGCCAACCTCTATGTTGGCAGTAGGGAGGTCAATCCACGGAAGAGACGCTGTCACTTGAGATCTAGAAAATACTGTATATAAGTAAAAGGAATAGTCAGAGTAAGCTATGGGTATGGCAGAGATAGCTCAGCTCTCACTCTGATAGACCAGCCATTATCACATGACTAGAACCCAATCTTCTCAACATCAGCTAGGAAAGGCCCTAGAAAGCTGCCTTTGACTGGGGGATAGCTCCCCTAGTTCAACTCCTTTCGGGGTTGGGCACCCGCCCACTGCATGTAGTTAAAGGGGCTTCATATTAGAACACACAAATAAATAGTCAGATATCATTTCATGAGCTAAGCAGAGAGTGAGCTGCGGTAAGATGTACGACATATGATATTGTAGAGCCTATTGCTTTGACTTACGACTCTATTAGTCATTTACTTATATTCGTTCAGTAGATTAAATCAATAGCAATAGTGCCCTACCAGTCCATCACAATGCACCTTTTATACCACACAAAGCGGGTGGAAAGAACCCCCCCCCCCCTCTTCTTCAACCCCCTTTCCCCAATAAGGGTTGCAAAATGCCGTCAGCCGAGTCCAGAGACTTTTGGTCAGAACTTTAGGCAGAATTTTGCGCGGTCATCTCGTTGTTTTGCCTTCACTTACTCCGACCAGACTACACTCATCACGCCCCCCCCCCCCCCCCAGGTGTGTGTGTTCTGCCCCAGTCCACATTATGGAGCTTTCCCTAATATCCAAACACGTTTAGTAGCAGGGGTGTTTGAACCTTTAGTTGGAACAGTGATTGTGTGCTCTGATTATCTATATATAAAATGGGGCCGAAATAGTTGCAATTATATGGTCAAGAACGAGTAAATTGAAAGAAAATGGAGAGCAGACTAAGGTTGAACTTAGCACCATAATGAGGAGGAGCATTTTATTGACTAAATTTTGAGTAGAACTTCATTGACCTTATTAATAATGTGATCCTCCTCCTTTTGAGAGAGAGAGAGACGCGTGAAAATTATGTAGTCGATTCCATTACGTTCACTAACAATATCGAGCAATACACATGGGTACTGCTACCTACATTTTATATCTTGTTTTCAATATATAATACATTCTAGAAAACGGTGTCCTTGATATTTTGTTGTATCATAATCATAAGATTTAGTGATGTTTTTTGTTTTTATCTGCTAATACATTTTTCTAGAATAATAATGTTTTTAAATATAGTATGTTGGCATAAACAAACCTACCGTGTTAAACAGGGATGCACACATATAGATAACTTCGGTTCTTTTATTACCTATTTACTGAATAGTCTCTAGAGACTCTAGACTATATCCATCACGAATACGTTCATTAACATAACTATGTTACTGCATTATTTAGATTTTTGTATAACCAAGCTGTAATATAGGTCTACAATTTGTAGCAATAAACGTGCACTATAGTCACCAAATTTATGATAATATTGCTTCTTTCCCAATATAATAATTTCCAGATAATATGAAAGTATTGTTCAGTATTACGCGGCCAGGGTAGCTATCAATATATTATGTACTTGCTATGCAACATTTCTGCCATCCTTCATATACCTTGTTTAACAAAACATATGCATACACGTATTCATATTCTATTGCCAATGTATAGATATGCAGATTTAATGTAAACAAAAAACACAAACACAACTAAACAACTTTCTGATACACGACCAATTGATAACATGAAAGCAACATGATATGGGCTGGGCGTGAATGGGAGCTGCCTCTTATGTTCTTATGTAACAGGTAGTATTGGAGGTTTTGGTGGTAGCTGAACGTGTATGACAACTCCCTAATACAAATGGAATAACAATGAAATAAAAAGCTTTACGAAAATACACGGCCCACTAAATACTGTAGTCGTTTATGTTCTTTGTCTCTTTTCATGTAGAACAAACGATTAGCTTTTTGCACCAGAGTATGAGGTGAATTTCTGCCTCTAAGGAAACTGGACTGTACAAATGTAAACACTTAATTGTAACCAAATTGGTTCTAATAAACAGTGTTCTTCAGTTTATCTATTCAAAGTCGAACACAACCAAATAGAACCCTGATTATGTGTAAAGATTGTTTTTGTTTTACAAATAAGTGTTCATTTATACAGTGTACAGTTGATCATCCCTCTCTCTCTCTCTCTCTCTCTCTCTCTCTCTCTCTCTCTCTCTCTCTCTCTATTCATGTAGAACTAACGGCTAGCTTTTTGCGACTGAGTGTGAGGCGAGTTTTTTGTTTTGCCTCCGCGGAAACTGGACTGGGTTCGAACCTGTAATATATGGGGTCGGTGTTGATGATTAGACGATAATGCCGCCCGAGAGAGGCAACCACTCGACCATACCCGGCTGCTACACCCTATTATAATTATCTAACTCGACCTCTCTCATCTTGTAGATTATGATATTTATTTATTAATTATCATGGAGGATTGTGCTTGAGCATTGTATTTTAGAGTGCCCCTTAGGCTATAAAATGCGTCTTACCAGACTTCTGTCTCTCTCTCAACAAAAAAAATGCCTACCCAGACCCCCTTCAAGCAAAGTTTATATATTTTCGACATATAAATATACTGGCCTAAGTCTGCGTTCTTCAAAGATACAGGTTTGCTGTCGCTCGCCCCCAACATATCTACACCCGAATGGGGTGAAGCAAAATGTTTGAAAGCAAATCGCAAATAAGAAGTGCTTAGATTTACATATGCGTGTTATTTCTCATAACAAACCATCACTGACATGATGTCCTTATGATCTATGTATTATAAGCTATAAGTGCTAGGAACAAAAATATCCCTTTTCCTATTTGAACACGAATTAAACATATGTCATACTCATACAAAGGAAATTAATCCCTCACTATTGCACTTAATTAATCACTGGTGACATTTTGGTGCTGATACATGAAACCATTATTTATTGGAATGTTTCACACTTGTACTTGAAGTTTGGCGTAATAATAAATTAATTGATGCCGATGAGAAAACGTGAATCGTTAATCCGGTTTCACATGAGCATTTGTTTTGTGTTTACCCCTTCTGTACCGGCGATGTCTTTATCATTATATTCTGACAACTATTAGGCGATTTTATTCAGCTTAGGAAGGACGTATGCGCATTCAAAGGCTACAGACTATCTTAATTATACCTTTTGGCTACCATATATTCTTCCAAAGCTTAATAAAATCATCTAATTGTAGCTGAAATCATATACAAAAGACGCCCCCAATACAGAAGGAGTTAAGGGTTAATTACTTAATTGTGTAAGATTTGCTATTATTTTCATTAGACTGCAAGATTATGAGCTACCCCAATCGAACATCCATCTAAATGCAGGTGAAATTCAACAGAGGACTGGTACAAAATAGTACGTTCACTGAAATTCGAAAACTATTGATATTTATATATATAACCCACCGCTAGAATAGTCCACGTGACACTTCCCGTTTTTTTTTCACATTTTCCCTAGAGAGAGGAAGTTCTGGTCCTCTAAAATAACATGATTGCTGGTGTGTTGTGGTGGTGGTCTGGTGGATGTGTGTGTGTGTGTGTGTGTGTGTGTGTGTGTGTGTGTGTGTGTGTGTGTGTGTGTGTGTGTGTGTGTGTGTGTGTGTGTGTGTGTGTGTGTGTGTGTGTGTGTGTGTGTGTGTGTGTGTGTGTGTGTGTGTGTGGTGGATATGTGTATGTGTGTGTGAGTGTGTGTGTGTGTGTGTGTGTGTGTGTGAGTGTGGTGGTCTGGTGAAAGTGTGTGTGTGTGTGTGTGTTGTGGTGGCGGTATGGTGGAAGTGTAGGTGTACAAAGGAGTACAAAGGAAATCAAGCAACAACATATCTAGTGACCCTTCTAGGCTGCTTGTCCTCCAAAACACTGAGGATCAAGTGTCCAAACAGTGGTTTAGAGTGGGTAAGGGAACATTGGAAAGGGAACTACTGCCCTGCCCTGCCACTAACGTGGCAGGACTAGGAAGTTAGTAGGGGACATATGGGTTAGTAACTGAGGGGAGGATAAAGTTATTCATTTACAAACGCAGTCAGTCGCGGGTTTGATGCGAGATATTTGTCTAGGCGCAATTTAAATGAATCAACGGTGCTGCAGTCTATAACGTCTCGGGGAAGCCCATTCCACAAGTTGACAACTCGATTGAAGAAGACATTCTTAGATTCGTGCGAGTTAAAAGATTTACCAATAATTTTGCAACCGTTTCCCCGCGTGTAATTAGATTGGTCGAAAGTGAAGTACTTACTACAGTTCATATTGTCGATGCCTTTGATGATTTTGAACACTTGAATTAAGTCGCCTCTTAATCTGCGCTGGGTTAAAGGAAATAGATTTAATTCTCTAAGACGCTCTTCGTATGGTTTGTTCTTTAGGCTAGGTATCATTTTGGTAACTCTACGTTGAACTCGTTCTAGCTTGTTATATCTTTTTGGTAATAAGGGCACCAGGATTGAACGCAGTATTCCAGAAGAGGGCGGACCAAGGAATTGTAAAGGGTTAGGATAACTTCTTTGGATTTATGCTCAAATGACCTGCCTATAAAGCCAATTATTTTGTTTGCCTTCTTAACAACTTCTGAACATTGTTGACTCGGTTTTAGGTTACTCGATATTGTTACTCCCAGATCAGTTTCTCTGTTTACATTCTTAAGCTGAGTGCCATTCATTGAATAGTTTGCTTTCTCATTTAGGTATCCGACATGTAGTACTTTACATTTATCCGCATTGAAACTCATTTGCCAAATTTGGGCCCAACATGACAATTTATCTAGATTGTGTTGCATATCGTCAACTTGTTCTTTTGAGAGTACGCTATTTGCAATTTTTGTATCGTCAGCAAATTTTGAGATTGTACAGGTGAGACCCTCATCTATGTCGTTGATGTAAATTAGAAAGAGAATTGGTCCTAGTACCGATCCCTGGGGTACCCCGCTACTTACATTGGTCCACTTAGATGCCTTACCGTTTATGACTACCCTTTGCTTTCTGTTGCTGAGCCAATTTTCTATCCATTTCAACACACCGTCTTGTATTCCATGCGCTTTTAGTTTTAGCAGTAAACGTTTGTGGGGAACTTTGTCAAAGGCCTTTTGAAAATCAAGGTATATAATATCTACAGCTTTACTCTCATCGTAGAGGTTGAGGATATCGTGGAAGAAGTCCAAGAGGTTTGTTAAACAGGAACGTTTTTTACGAAAGCCGTGTTGAGTATCTTTAAGTATGTTATTTTCCTCTAAGTGATTTACGAGTCTGTCTCGTATGACCGTTTCTAGCATTTTACATACAACTGAGGTTAAGCTAATTGGACGATAGTTACTGGGTAGGGATTTGCTGCCTTTTTTGAAAATTGGTGTTACGTTGGCTAGCTTCCACTGATCAGGCATAGTTCCAGACTGCAAGGATTTATTGAATAGTAATGTCAGTGGTTTGGAGAGCTCATTCTTAGCTTCCTTTAGAACTCTAGGCGAGATTGTATCAGGTCCTGGCGTTTTATTTACCTTGAGTTTATCTAAACAATTCAATATTTCTCTCTCTGTAACGGTGATATTGCTTAGAACATCTGAATTATCAATCTGAATCGGCGATGGTGTAGGGATATCACTGAGGTCTTCTGTTGTAAAAACTGATGCAAAGAAGGTATTGAGGGCATTACTCATTTGCACTTCGTCTTTGGTGTATTCTCCATTTTCATCGACTAACGGTCCAACAGTTGAAGTAACTACTTTTTTAAGTAGTGTGTGTGTGTGTGTGTGTGTGTGTGTGTGTGTGTGTGTGTGTGTGTGTGTGTGTGTGTGTGTGTATGTAGTGGTGTAAGTGTAACCCGGAGGTGAGATTGAACCAGTCGTTTGTGTGTGTGGGGGTGGGGGGGGGGGGTAAATAAAAAACAAAATTGTGACGTCTCATGTTACATAAATGTTACTCTGGCGTTATTGGTTATTAGACGCGCGTGTTGGGGTTACCTGCTCATCACCCACACCCACCACAAACATATACACGCATGCACACAGACAGACACACACATAGGATGGAGTGAGTTACATATAATTATATAGATACACAGAATACACAGACTTTGCAGTCTCTACTAGACACTCCGGCCTTAAATCTGGAAATTATAATATAGGCTATGTTAGAGCTTGAGAGAGATAAATTTACAGATATTTACATATATACACTGGCCACACAGACCTTACAATCCAAACGAGGTGGTCAGGACTTAATTCCAGTAGAGATGGCATATCCAATAGAAAAGGAAAGTTGAAGGAAAGGATAGAAAAGAAGAAGGCTCTCTCAAAGAGAGAGAGAGAGAGAGAGAGAGAGAGAGAGAGAGAGAGAGAGAGAGAGAGAGAGAGAGAGAGAGAGAGAGACAGACAGAGAGAGAGAGACAGAGAGAGAAAATAAATAAATGGATACATTTACAACAAATCTGGCATTCTTGATTGGTACCCACGTGATATTCATGTTGAGCCATACCTGACTTTCCTCTATATAGTTTTTTTGCCATGGTGGTATTATTGTGTCAGGTTGTGATGGCCGGATGTGTCTGAGGTCACCAGTTGACCCCACCCGTGCCGACTGACCCCGGGGTCAACAAAACACATTGTACTGTCATATTCAGTAGTGAGGCGACATCTTGAAGGTCAGGTAAATGTGACATATCAATACTTTTCCGTAACAGTTCTAATTTGTTTGTATATAGGTAAACCATAACTCATTAATTCCTAGCCTTTATAACTAAAATATGGCTAGAATAATCGAACAAATACTTCTACCATTTCGGAAGAGTCAGCCACGGATTATGTGTGGACATTTACAGCCCATTTGATTTAGCCCTTTCTAGAGTTACAGAAGTTAGAGGTTATTATTTCTGGCCTACTTATTATTAACTTATTATTATTAGCTCGATTAATCCATATTCTTTTAGTTATAGAGATTTATGGTGAAGATATCTGGCCCAATTATAATGAATAGGTTATTGAGACAAATGTGATGGTAAACATAAGTACATAAACTAGGATATTATATGTTAATTTACGAAGAATATATTTCAAGCAGTATTTTAACCCTTCCTACCCGGGCAGCCTTTCTTAAGGACGGAGGCTGTATCCGGGCGATCTGGCTGAAAACACAACAAAAGTAAACTAAGGCTAATCTCGCTTAATATACTACCTACATTAATCAAACATATGTCAAAATGGGCGCCTTACCTTGCCGCGTAGAATGGCGTTGAGTAGAGCTTTCTAGCTCAAGTAGTTCCGGAGTTATGGTGATGGAAGTGGAGGTAACTTTTGCCGCGTATTTACCTCGCCGCGTCCGAACGCTCAACCGCGGCCCAGGCTACGACGAACGTTTTGACTCGTCGCTCTACCTTGAATTATGGCGGGAAGTGATTTTTAGTGTTTTATTGTTTATTATGCCATATATTATTGTTATTATGATATTTTCACTCAATAAATATATTTTTCTGAAGTAATTTGTGTCTCTGTCACTTATACTTAGTTTTATTGTTATTATTATAGTAGTTATGATTATTTATACTGGACTATGGTAATTGATAGTGTCATTTTCACTTCTTTATTGTTAGGAATATATATTTTAGTGTCACTTTCACTTGTTCATATTGTTCTGAAGGCACTTATTATTACTCATGTGTGTCTCTTTCACTTAGACTTAGTTTTATAGTCATTATTATAGTAGTTATGATTATTTATACTGGACTATGGTAATTGATAGTGTAATTTTCACTTCTTTATTGTTAGGAATATATATTTTAGTGTCACTTTCACTTGTTCATATTGTTCTGAAGGCACTTATTATTACTTATGTGTCTCTTTAACTTATACTTAGTTATATTATTATTATTATTATTGAGTGTCACTATCACTGTCACTTACACTTCAATAGTTTGCCAGAGTGTGGAAATCATTGAAGCAGGTGCCAGCACACAGTCCCACCTGACACTCGAGGCATTGCCAAGTGGTTTTTGTGGGTTTGCTTGGTCGTCGAGTTGTGCGGGTGCACACATAGCACCTCTTATGCATCCTTATTCGGTTGTTAGGACCCTGGAAAGGAAGGGCGACGAGCTGGTGCTTTCTCAAGAACTCGGCACACCCTATTCTGTCCATCATGCCTGGTCCTTGTAGTGGCCTCCCTGGTGTACCCGCATGTTTTACCAGGAGCTCATGTATCAGCTGCTTTTGGAAGGTCCGCAGGCTCTTGTACTTGATGACTGGACTCCTCAAATGGTAGATGTTGTACGCGTTGAGGACAGACATATCTACTGTATGCAGGACAAACTTCTTGTACCACCTGCAAGATGTTCGCAGGCAGTCTATGAAGCCCATCTGCATGTCGGACTTGTCGACGAGGCGCATGTTCAGGTTATAGTCCAGAACAGCAGCTGGTTTTGTGATAGGGTTCTTCGTTTTTTGGTCCACCTTCCCTGTGGGGACCATCTCTGCTTTGTGGCATGTGGTGAGGAGGTTGGCCTTGCGCTGGTCATGCCAGTGGATGGAGAGGATGGGGCCACTCTTCTTATGGAAGATGTCCGTCTTCTTAGTTTTGGTTGGGTAGGCTGGCATGCCCTTCCTCTTCCCCTTCACTGTGCCGACAGTTCCTGTCTTGCGGTCATGGAGGTACTTGGCGAGGATAGGCGACGTGTAATAATTGTCGGTATAGAGGACGTGGTTGTCATGGAAGTACCTCTCCATCATCCTCTTTACCACAGCGCCGCCAAAACCAATGAGGGGGTCAATCTGCACCTCACCACCCTTGCCGCTGTAGACTATAAAGTCGAGCACTTATCCCGTCTTGCAGTCGCAGAGGACGAAGAGCTTGATGCCGAAGCAGTGTCTCTTTGACGGGATATACTGTCGGAAGTGCAGCCTACCACGGAACAGGACCAGAGACTCGTCGATGCACAGCTTCTGAAATGGAATCAGGTAGGTGGAAAACCGATGACGTATCATGTCATACAGTTGCCTGATCTTCCAGAGTGTGTCGGGCTCGTGGACATGCATGTTATTTGTCAGGTGGAAATATGAGAGGATGTCGAAGCACCTATCCCTTGACATGAATTTGCCAAATGCTGGAGTCGTTGTGAGGTCGCCAGTTATCCAGTAGTCGGCCAGAACGTGCTTCTTTATGTGTGTCATCAGCATTGTGAGTGCCAAGAACACATATAATTCTGCCACAGTGAGAGCTCTCCATGCCACCATCTTGGCACTGGTCTTCCTGCCAAGAAAGTTTGAACAGATAGCCTGGTGGTTATTTGTCTCTTTGACAAGGTATTCCATGACTTCATTGTCGTAGAAGCCACAGAAAAGTTCACTGGGGGTGGCATTTGGGCCACAGGGATATGCTGGTGACACCCCTGTTGTACCTCGTCAAAGGCAGGAAAATCTGGCACAAAATCCGCCCCATCTGACCACACAAACATTTCAGCAGCTCGAGGACGAGGACGTGGAGCTGCAGCAGGCACACGCCCTGGACGCCCTGGCACACGCCCTTGGCCACACGGATGCCCAAGCGGACGCCCTGCACGCCCACGCCCAGGCCCAGGCCCAGGGGCAGCGGCGTCGGCAGGCTGACCACGTCCACGACCTCGAGGTCCTTTGACTCTTCTTGTCGGGACTCCCTCTTCCTCTTCCTCTTCCTCTTCGTTTTCCTCTTCCTCAAGTGACGTCAGGTCATCTGGGGCAATGTTCGGGTCGTCAGCATCCTCTTCAGGAGACAACTCTGGTTAAGAATAGACCGGGCGTCGGCGGCGTGGGGCTGCGGGAGGTTGAGCAATGGGAGCCTCGGCCTCGGGAGTTGGGCTCCTTTTGCGGCTAGCCGTGGACTTTTCCGCAGGAAATAAGGACCTACGATGTGGGGCCTGTGGTGACACACTGTGGGAGGCCAATGGCGCACTTGTAGAGGCCCTTTGGTCATCCTGAGGGACAGATGAAGCCGAGGGTTGTGGGTGGCCCTCCCGGCGTCCCGGGTCAAGGCGTCGGGACAAAGGAATGCGGGTGGTTGCTAGGCCTGGGTCGGCGTCACTTACACTATCTATGCCTTCCCTCACTTTTTCTGCCTCCCTGCATGCTTTCTTGGCTGCACTTTTCACTAAAGACTGTTTATATAAGTATTTACCCACTTTCAAGGGCGTACGGGCAGGCAAAGGGGAAGGTCCTGGCGTAGGGCTAGGGCTAGGGCTAGGCCTAGGCCTACCCTGACCTACGAAACTAGGCGAAGGGGTTGGCTCTAGCACACTTGGTACTTCAATAGCACCTTCCTCCACCACTTCCACATCAGGATCATCACTACTATCACCCCCCTCAAATAAATCAACATTGTCATCAGCACCAAATCCCACAAAATCGTCAATTTCGCTCCCACTTCTACTCTGAATATAGAGGTTTTTGTCCACAGAGCTTTCACCACTGCTCAAATCCTGGTTGAAAAGTTCACGTTGTATTGCACTATCACTTAGCAAACGTTTCACTTTCCTTAGTTTCTTTTTCTTCTCAGTTGGCAGAGGCGTAGATGTTGCAAGCAGGGTAGCACTGGGACGCACGGGAGATTGCACAGTATCGGACGCGTCGGAATTCATTTTTTTGCTGTAGCTCGCAATGGCGGCAACGTAGGAACTGATAAGCGTGGTAGTTGAGGCTTGGTGGCGCTACGATCGCCCCCGCAAAGTAAAATTTGCCCGCGCGAAATTTAAAGCACGCTTTCAAGCAAATGCCTTAGGTAAGGCATACCAGGTAGCGGCCCCTTCAGCCGCGCTGTCCTTACCTAAGGCAGCCCGGGTAGGAATGGTTAACCCCTGATGGTAACAAATATATATTATGGATTTAAAAGGATTAAAGAAAAGTGTATATACCTTTTTTTCGTGACTGTACGAACTGTATCATATTAGTGGAATACAAAAAAAAAAAAAAAAAAAAAATCCACCTGGAATATTATAACACTTTGCGCAACCTTTCTGACCCCACCAAAATTATATATATAATAGAAGTGCATAAATGTCTGCACCCGAGAAGCTCATTAACTGTGTATTTCAGCTATTAGTATTTTTTAGTATATACAGTATTTATTTTTATTTACTAGGGAAAAAGTTAAGCGCGTTGCCTGTTATTATTTTGTTTTTGTCTGTACGCCTTTACAAGAATTTTCTTCAGAATTCTGTGCATGGCAAAAATATAATTTGGTAGAGTCCATGGTTCTTCTTTCAAAGTTCGTTCAATGTTGGTGTTATTCGTACTATAACTGGAATTTATCTATAATGTAATGATTATGTATATGTATTATATACTATTAGATTTTAAGTAATACAAATTTTCAGCTAAATTACACACCGAAGCAAAGGTATGCCCATGCACAAGCCTAGACTCATATATTATAATAACACACATCCACAACATAAATGTATGTAACATTTCTAAACACATGCACACTTACACTGACTTTAGCCATGATCAAATATTTGAATTTCTTAATAGAATATTAATAAGTTTCAAGAAAGGATTCAATGTTTACACCTAATTTTCCATTGTGTGTTATAGTTGACTGATAAGCACCGCAGTACAATCCTCTACCTTATAAATATACTGTGTAATAAAAGGATGTCGGCTAAAATCATCACAATCGACACATGTTACCTCGTTATTTTACCAAACATTTAAACATTATGTGACACGACGTCTTGTGAGTTATTATGTTATTTTGTATATTATTGAGGATTCTATTTTTGTTCTTTGATATTTTCTAGCAATGCATTATAGTTTGTGTCCTAGGCTAGAAAAAACGCCTTCCCAGTGTTCCTTAAAAAAAGAAAGAAAAAAAAGTCCCCTTTCAAGCTATATTTGTAAACAAAATCCATACCAAACTGTCTCGACCGAAAGGCCTGAAGTGTCTTGAAATCTTCAAACCATTGGAGCGAAACAGGGAAGACTCAAAATGACCCCCCTCGGACCAAATAGGGTTCAATACCATCAGTACCACTGTATGTATGTATGTGTGTATGTATGTACTCAGGCCCATTCTCCATTTTTTTTTTGGGGGGGGGGGGGAGATTTCGAGACAGAGCCCGAATAGGGATAACACAACAAAATAGAAAACAATGAACACACAACAAAAAAACACAAATTCACACACATCTAGGTCAGTACCATACACCAGAGAAATTTCCCAAGTAAATCTCTAACAGGAAGACAACTGCAGGAACCGCAAATACCGACCGCTAACGTAAATGAATCGACAGACCACAAACTGCCGCAGCCTCACTCAGGGCCACCGCAGATCTCCTGCGGCAGCACAGTTGGGAAGCCGCAGATGGTGTGGGGTAGTCACCTTTCAGTCAGCAGAGTCTAGACAACCTCCGGAATATTTGTTGCTTATCAATGCAAACCAATATTAACCACTTGAGGATTATGACGCCTTTTGACGGTATACAGTATTTTGGCTTTAATTATACGGTTTTAAGCAATTTAGGAAGGATGTATAGGAATCAAATGGGTACATGGTATCTCAATTTACCTTCTAACTCCTACAGATCCTTCTTAAGCTGACTAAAGTCCTCTAACGATGGTCAAAATATACTGCTAAAGCGTGCAATAGTCATCAAGGGGTTAACATTGAATTACTGATAATCGTACAGTCATAACCATTCCACTACTGACGATATGCAATAGATCGTAGATTCAGACATCAAAGCAGCATATACAAAGCATATTAAATAATATGCAAAACGATGGAAATTCTAAAATGGTGCCTAGTTCAAAATTAGTGAGTGCTTAGAACTGGCGTAGAACGAATGACATGCAAAAGGCTATTGCAGATAAGGTATTCATGATTCTCTAGAGCAACATCCCAGAGACAAGATCCACAAACCACACGTTACGCCTCCTCCATGGGCAGCGGTCAGGCTTGACTTTTAGCCAATTACCACGGATACATCCAACAACCGCAGTTCCCATAATGCGCTAAAGGTTTTGGCAAGCTCCCCACCTTTAGCCTTTTGGTGGCTTCTCTCTCTCTCTCTCTCTCTCTCTCTCTCTCTCTCTCTCTCTCTCTCTCTCTCTCCGTCCGTAATCCTCTTTCTGATCACACCCCTTCCGGTCTTTGCGATCCGTTAGGGTTCAGAGAGAGGACAACTTTTCATTACATTTTGTGGAAGCAATTATAAAGCACACAGTCTATATAATTTGTATAATAATAATAATCATCGATACAATATACTTATGCAATTTATAATGACTTGAACATTAATCTGTAGTAATATTGATCTGAATAGTGCTCATTCTGCATCCATAAATGTATACACTATTTAGCCAATACCTAAGAACGATATCCGTAGATTAACGTCGTTAGACCCTAAAGAAAGAGCAGGATTGATTGATAAAGAACATGGCACCGCAACTACAAAGTCATATTGCACCGAATAAGATAAAACAAATATATGCTAACCAACTAAAACTTTAAAACTTTATGACGAATATCAGACATCAATATATAAATAATGCAATCACATAAAGTGAAAGAGGCCAGCTTCCTTCAAAAATAAGAAACCATCCTCCTCAGGGATACCAGGCTCCCCACAAAACACTGGAGGTCTCAAAATCACCAAACTAACGGAACGAACGTCTCAAAACCTCAAAACTAATATGCTAAACATGAGGGAGAAGGGGGTCCAGAAAAAGCGAGTAGTACCCCCTTAATGGATGTTGACATCCGGGGAACAAGTTCCGGTGTGTATGTACAGTCGTGGTCTTTAATACAGACATATAATATATAATAAAAACTGTCTCGAGATTAATTGAATCTCCTTATTAGTTCTCTACTATATATTTGCATTTCGGAGTTTCATTAATCAGTTCGAGGCTTCAAACTGTACCATCATTAATTACCACGACTGTACATTCGAGGTCATTAAGGGGGACACCGGCTTTTTATTACCTTTCTCTCCTTTTCTCTCTTTCCCTGGCTTGTATCCATTCGGCCCCATTCAGCCAACTGTTTTAAGACGTTTATCCCTAACCAGATGTTGATTTCTTCCTGGCGAGTGATAGCGAGCCAGGCATTGTATGGAGAAATCCGGCTTCGCCGGAGACATTTATCTATCGAAAAATGTACAAATTTAGCTTGCTGTCAAAACAAAAATATATATATGCTGGCTCGCTACCCCTCACCAGGAAAATATTGACACCTGGATGGGGATAAACGTCTTAAAACAGTAGGCTGAATGGGGCCGAATGGATACAAGCCAAAGAGAGAGGGAGAGAAAGATAAAAAAGCGAGGTGGGCTCCATTAATGCTAATACATACATTTTCGAAACTGTTATGGGTTGAAGTTAAACTATATTTTTTTTCCTGATATTTATAATTCGAATGTTCGCTTAATCAGCTTCGAAAATGTATCGACAGCATTTATGACAGCTGTGCACGCTAAGATAAAAATAGTGGTCATTGCTGAAACGTCGAACTGCTACAGGGGAAAATTTTATATATTAATTAATGTTTAAGTTTCTTCCCTAGACCACCATCAAATTAGAGAGAAAAAAAACCCACACACCTTTTAAATAACTCTGGCCAAAGGATGCTTCCTTCTAAATTGCAGGCTCGCTTTTGTTCGCCAGGAAATGTAATCAACACCTAAATTACATAAAAGGTCTTAAAACTTACAAAGAAATGGAACCAAATGTTTTAAAATCACCAAACTCATGGGGTGGACATCTTAAAATAAAATCACAAAGTTTATGGAACAAAACATGAGGGTGAAGAAGTCCTGAACAAAAAAAAAATCAGTGAATTTTCGAAATATATATTTTAAGTCAAGTATCAATGAGAAGTTTCGGTAGCCCCTACTTTAACACTAGGTTAGGTTAAGTATGTTTGGATGAGTTAGGTTAGGCTAACTTTGAAGATAAAAAATAAAAACAAATAAAAACATGATATATTTAATAGCTTGCAGCAACATCCTGAAAGGCTGCTACACTTCATCTAGAGCTCTAACAACTTGCCACTTAAATACTTGTTATATAAGAATTTCCTCGAAACTTTTCTTTGAAGCTTCCTGTGTGACATTGTAATCCATTGAACATTTGTTTTCATTGTATGACATTTACTCATTTTCTATCTATCTATATACTCAGGCCCAATCCTCACTGTTCCTATTTTTGTGTTCAATCACAACAATAAAATCAGGTGAAAAAATAACAAAACAAATCCCTGAGCAATTAAACCTTTTACTCTGACCTTCCAAACATAAATGACACACCAATTGTTTTGATATAGGGTACCGTCGCGCGAATAAGTCATGTCCCAGCTGTCATTACGGTTGGCTTGTTATGTGCTTTATTAATGTCTGTCAGATGTTGAATAGGGTGGGTAAGTGTAGGAACATGTTTGTATATCTCACTCGATATGAAGAAATGAAACTTAGTCATTGTTGGTACAAATTATTGATCAAAACATACTTGGTGCCGAGACATCACTTATTAGCGCAACTATACCTGTAGAGGAGGGTGGCATCAACTATACCTGTAGAGGAGGGTGGCATCAACTATACCTGTAGAGGAGGGTGGCATCAACTATACCTGTAGAGGAGGGTGGCATCAACTATACCTGTAGAGGAGGGTGGCATCAACTATACCTGTAGAGGAGGGTGGCATCAACTATACCTGTAGAGGAGGGTGGCATCAACTATACCTGTAGAGGAGGGTGGCATCAACTATACCTGTAGAGGAGGGTGGCATCAACTATACCTGTAGAGGAGGGTGGCATCAACTATACCTGTAGAGGAGGGTGGCATCAACTATACCTGTAGAGGAGGGTGGCATCAACTATACCTGTAGAGGAGGGTGGCATCAACTATACCTGTAGAGGAGGGTGGCATCAACTATACCTGTAGAGGAGGGTGGCATCAACTATACCTGTAGAGGAGGGTGGCATCAACTACACCTGTAGAGGAGGGTGGCATCAACTATACCTGTAGAGGAGGGTGGCATCAACTATACCTGTAGAGGAGGGTGGCATCAACTATACCTGTAGAGGAGGGTGGCATCAACTTGGCTTGTGAACACCATATTGTTTCTACCGTACACTTTACCCATTACCAAACCAATATTTGTATACTTAATTTGTTCAGCTTATATGTATTTCATTAAGCTATTTACATATCTTTCTACTGTGCAATCCATCAATATAAATCTAGCAACGATTCACAGATAGCTTCTTTAAGCCACTAACCTGAAAAAGCTATCTTCGAAACATTGTGAATAAAGTGCTCCTCCTCAAATGGTGTTTTTATTTAAGGGGTTATATGTCAGAAATGAAAGCATATGTAAGGCAGCTTTAACCCCTTCAGACTCATATGACACAGAGGTTGCCCGATTAGCAATAAGAAATAGAGTTCTCCCACTCTTATAATTACCTCTCCAAAATTAGTTTTCTGCCCACAGCTAACTCAAAGACAACTGCAGAGGTTGAAGTAACTAAACTAAAGGTTTGTAAATACCCCTGATGGTAATAAAGGCTTTAAAGTATCCCTAATAGGCTCAAAATTGCGTCATATGTTGGAGAGGGTTAAGTAGCGCCAGCGAACTTGACAATAATATTGACCTCTTAACTTCTTATAACTAAACAAAATAATAATGAAAGCAATCGGGTTGACGTTTCTATCATTTGGGAAGAGTCCACCAGGAAATAGGTGTGGATATTTACAGCTGGTTTGCTCTAGGGTCTTTTGAGTTAAAAAGAGGCCAGGGATCAAGATTATTGCCAAGTTCGTTGGCGCTACCTATACCTATATAAGAAAAAGAACAAATGTCAATGCAAATCAAGGACGTTAAACAATACTGATTTTTACGGACAATCAAAGAGAAGAAACCCAAGCATACAGACAGACATTCAGAAAACAATAAACAACTGGATTGAGTTGTAAACTGACATGCTGATATGATGATATGATCGACTCTTTGCGCCCACCTCCTTATATATATCTGTCTATCTATTTATCTATTTATCTATCTATCTATCTATCTATCGGTGTGTGTGTGAAGCTTTAAGCTAATGATATATTAAGCTTAATTTACGTGCATTACAATTTTGTATTACTAAAATGATGATTATTCAGGACTATGTGATCAACTGCATTACCTTTCATGTAAAGATCTTGTATATAGTATCATTGTGTGAGTGAGTGTGTGTGAGGTGTGTGTGTGTGTGTGTGTGTGTGTGTGTGTGTGTGTGTGTGTGTGTGTGTGTGTGTGTGTGTGTGTGTGTGTGTGTGTGTGTGTGTGTGTGTATGTGACCTGCCCAGTACCCTATTGCCAGGATGGAGTCAGCAGCTCAACAGGTGTACACCCAGACAGACACAGGGGCGGGTCTCTCAATATGCTAATAACTCCAGCTGAAGCGTCTCCCTTACACGATATACGTCAAGTTGCTGAGACATTATCACCGAGTGAATAAAAATTAAGAATAATTATCTATGACCTGGTCTAAAGGTTGACTTGCTCTGCTCTTCCTCCCCGCTGGCTGCTAATTATTCAAGATCACCTGACAGTGTTCAGATCCATATCAATGTGTTGGGGCGAGGGAGAGTGTCAGGGAAAATATGAATACCTGGCAGCAAGGAGTTACATTAAGGGGGTGGTGCTTGGTTTTTGGGTTATATATTTATATATTTAATTATTTTTGAGTTTCCTCGCTAGACCTCCATCAAGCTTAGACAAATACATATAGAAAATTACTCACGAATCTCAAATTAAAATGTAAAACTTGCAAACTAAACAAACCAAAATTGGGACAAGGACAATATAAAGTCAAATTAAATTACCAAATCGCTATGTGGAAACAACGCTTACTAAAATGAAAATTATTAAATAAAAGAACACAATCCACCACATAGGGTGTACATTACTACATGAGCAAGTTAATCTGTTTCCTAAGCTAGGAAGAAAACTGCAAATTTAATACTTACTTTGCACGACTAATCAGAAAGTAGCTTTGTTATCAGAGTTAGATACGTAATTAGGGAAGACTGAAATGTATGTGTGAACATAGATGTAGAGACAGATATAACAAGTAATGAACATGAACAGGGTTTCAAGGAGTTCTCGTGTAAGATAACATACCAGGAATATCTCATCCTATTTCGCACGAAGCCTTCAACACGCTTTCAACGGAACCGTGGGAATAAGGTAACATGCTATTGACCATAGACCTGTATAGCTGCATAAAAAACTATAACTTCTCACGTCCACCTCTCGACCTTTCCCTCTGACGCCCTAGGGATATGAAACTTTCCTCCTCAATCATATCCTCTTCCAACTCTCTTTCCTTCCTTCTTCCTACCCTTACTTCTTTCTCTCTCTCTCTCTCTCTCTCTCTCTCTCTCTCTCTCTCTCTCTCTCTCTCTCTCTCTCTCTCTCTCTCTCTGTCTCTCTCTCTCTCTCTCTTGGGGAAAATCTGTGCGTGTTGGAATTTGACGCTAGTTTGGTATCATTGCATTTTTGTAAATTGATGCTCGTAATACTGTACAACGATCACCGGTAGTGCGTGATGTTTGGGGAATGGGGTGTGCTGCTCGTGACTGATTGGGGAGTGGGATGTTGTTGTTGTTGTTGTTGTTCCCCAAGCTGCCTGGCCGAACAGCCCCAAGGCCCCGAGCATGGCCAAGGCCATAACCGAGCGCCCCCACAGAACCCTCCCTGCCGACCACAATAAAGCCTGGGTGACCGAAGCCACTCCATGGCGGGGAGCTGAGGAGGGTGCGGAAACGCCCGGGAAACCAAAGACCCACCCAGGGCCCTGTACCCCTCAGCAATTATGAAGAGAAAGTTGAGGGGCAAAGGAAAAATGTGACGCTTTGGCTTCCAATCTTGGTAGATTGGGAGGTTAATCCACGGAAGAGACGCCGTCACTTGAGATCTAGAAAATATATAAGTAAAAGGAACAGTCAGAGTAAGCTATGGGTATGGCAGAGATCGCTCAGTTCTCACTCTGATAGACCAGCCTATCACCACATGACTAGAACCCAATCCTCTCAGCATCAGCTAGGAAAGGCCCTAGAGAGCCGCCTTTGGCGGGGGGATAGCTCCCCTATTTCAACCCCTTTCGGGGTTGGGCACCCGCCGGAGAGGGATGTAAAGATGGGTGGTGTTGGAATAGGGTGAGAAGGAAGAGGGTGTGATGGCGTTGATGGGTGGTGTTGGAATGAGGGGAGAAGGAAGAGGGTGTGATGGCGTTGATGGGTGCTGTTGGAATGAGGGGAGACGGGAGAGGGTGTGATGGTGTTAATTGGTGTGAGAGAGGGATGTGCTGCTGGTGATTGATTGGATAGAGGGGTGTAAAGGTGGTGGTGGATGTTGTTGGGTTGATTGATTGATTGATATATAACATAGTACCACAACAACAAGGTCATATGGAGCCGGACAAGCTAAACTATATGCGGACAAACTAATAACACAAAACTTCAGAACGAATACCAGACATCAATATAAAAGCAATGCAGAAATACAAAGTGAAAGAGGCCAGGCTCGTTGGAATGGGGTGAGATGGGAGAGGGTGTGTTGGTGGTGATTGGTGTACAAGAAAGGTGCGATGGTGGTGATTGGTGTACGAGTAGGGTGTGATGGTGGTGATTGGTGTACAAGAAAGGTGCGATGGTGGTGATTGGTGTACGAGTAGGGTGTGATGCTGGTAATTGGTGTAAGAGTAGGGTGTGATGGTGGTGATTGGTGTACAAGTAGGATGTGACGGTGGTGATTGGTGTACGAGTAGGGTGTGATGGTGGTGATTGGTGTACAAGTAGGATGTGACGGTGGTGATTGGTGTACGAGTAGGGTGTGATGGTGGTGATTGGTGTACAACTAGAGTGTGATGGTGGTGATTGGTGTACTAGTAGGGTGTGATGGTGGTGATTGGTGTACGAGTAGGGTGTGATGGTGGTGATTGGTGTACGAGTAGGGTGTGATGGTGGTGATTGGTATACGAGTAGGGTGTGATGGTGGTGATTGGTGTAAGAGTAGGATGTGATGGTGGTGATTGGTGTACGAGTAGGGTGTGATGGTGGTGATTGGTGTACGAGTAGGATGTGATGGTGGTGATTGGTGTACGAGTAGGATGTGATGGTGGTGATTGGTGTACGAGTAGGATGTGATGGTGGTGATTGGTGTACGAGTAGGATGTTATGGTGGTAATTGGTGTACGAGTATGATGTGATGATGATGATTGTGATGTGGTAGTGGTGGAGGGTGGTCAGAGGTGATTGGTGAAAGTTTCCCTGGCCGGAAGTCACCAACCCCGTGCTTACTCCTTTCTCCTGGACATTCACACGCAACTTAACCCTTTCATGATCCAACCACGCATTTCTTTTCTGTTTTCTGGCAATTTATAGATGATTTAATTCAGATTAGGAAGGGTATATGGAAGTCATAGGGGTAACTGAGATAATCTTTGCCACTGTAATTCCCAAAAATCCTTCATAAGCTGTATACTATCGTCTAAATCCTTCCTAAGCTGTATACTATCGTCTAAATCCTTCCTAAGCTGTATACTATCGTCTAAATCCTTCCTAAGCTGTATACTATCGTCTAAAGATAGCCAGAACAAAATGTCAAAATACAACATAATCTTCAAAGGGTTTAGAAACTGCTCTCTTTCTCTCTCTCTCTCTCTCTCACACAGACACACATACACGCACACACACACACACACACACACACACACATATATATAGATATACAGTACAGTATATACATATATATATATAAACCCACACACACTAAGAGCCACTATTGCATAAGATCACCGCATATCTATGATTCACCTTCCCTCCCTCCCTCCCTCCTTCCCTCTCTCCTGATCTCCTCCCTTCCCTCTCTCTTGACCTCCGTTGACTTATGTTGATGATGTGCTCGACCGTCTTGGATTATGTCCTTGTACAAACACTCCGACCCTCGTCAAAACATCCATGTAAGGAAGGATTTGATGGATAAATATTATTCCCGTCGGCAACAACCATCCACTCGTTGGTTACACGTGTTATTCCTGCATATTGTCCAGATTCAAGGGAAAATACGCGGGATCATCACCGAGAACCAAACAAGGAAGGCTTTGGCATAAAATTGGGCAACATTTACGTATACTGCAACGGCAATACTTTGTGTACACAGAATGATGCTGAACATGCCATGTTTATGCATCTGAGATAAGGAAAATGTAATATTAAATTTGTATTTACATATAATCAGTTAAGTTAGATATATACTTGGTCAGGATTAATGGAACGCATCTTAAGGGTGGAAGTGTCATGACACCTGAGAGGTATCCGCGCATGGAGGTATTTTCTAAGTAAATACTCAATGAGGTGAAGAAGCAGATACCTGGAGGTTATCCCTTTAAAGGTAAGCTGAAGCGGCTTAGTGTTGGTGATCACATATTCAAGTGATTAAGAGAGTTGAGGCTGCGAGAGAATAACATAAACATGGTGACCTAGCTTTAACTTGAAGCTAATTGGTTTCACGAAGAAACAAAGAAGACAATGCTGTTTTTTAATGAAGAGTGACCAGTATGATAAATAATGGCATTATGATGATCCTCTAATACAACTGTATATAATTTGATACAGGTATTTTGGCTCGAACGTCCCTTGATTTTGGCCCCGTCACTCTTTCAACTCTGAGGGAGGCACTCGAAACAGGCAGTTCTGCCCTTTGTCTCCCTCACTCACATAGAAAGAAAATAAATACAGTACGAAGCAAAATAATAAATAGTCTTTCATCAGGCATTCCGTTTTATAAATTTGCTAATGCTTCACAGAGAACCTACAAGCATAATGATATTAGATGGGAGTTTCAGCCTCAATGTAGTACGCTATGTTTGCTTTCCTTCACATTTCCATTCGCATAATGTAAAGTCAAGCCACATTACCGGGGAACAATTCAATGACTTGTGTTTTTCTTCACATACAATGAAATACACACATACACACACACACAGGAATACAAAGGAAAACAAGCAAGAACAGTCCTAGTGACCCCTCTAGGCTGCTTGTCCTCCAAAACACTGTGGATCAAGTGTCCAAACAGTGGTTTAGAGTGGGTAAGGGAAAATTGGAATGGGAACTACTGCCCTGGAGCTAATGTCCGTGGCAGGATAAGGAAGTTAGTAGGGGACGGAAGTTAGCGTATTCCATTATTACCACCACACAGGATCGGTCAGGAAGAAGGAAGCTGGTTATTTTCCCGGTAATATGGGTTGACCTTCACCCCTATGATCGGTGGTCAACGGAAGGGTGTGGGGAGCTGCTGATAGACTCACCCTTTGATTAACTCTATGGGTGGTGGTGGGTGTGTGGGTGTGTAGGTGTGTGTGGGTGGTGTGTGTAGATGTGTGTGTGGGCAGTGGGTGTAGTATATATCTCAATGGTGGGTGTGTGGGCTGCGGTGGGTGTATGTTTGGTGGCCATGTGGGTGTGTGAACAGTGGGTGTTGGTGCAGTGGATAATACTAGGTTTACAAGTAAGTACTGGTCAAAACAGATGACATAGATTTTTAATAATTCTTCTTAATACTTCCCATCCATTGAATTAGTGTTGAAATGGAGACAATACTCATCCAGTCATTCTTCGTTTTTCTTAATGAAAATTCGATACAGTGCAGATCAATATCCCAGGCACAAATAAGGTGATATTGAATATTTTCATAAATATATGAATACATCAATATATAATATTATTTATATAAATAAATTAACAAACTATGTATACAGTATAATGCATACATTATATATATATATATATATATATATATATCGGTATATATATATATACTGTATATATATATATATATATATATATATATATATATATATATATATATATATATATATATATATATATATATATATATATATATAATGTTTAGTGACAGAAAAAACGCTCAGACGAAAAGGACCCCGAGGATAAGACTGAAGACATCTCGGCAACAATAAACTTCACCTCTCCTTCGTGACTCGACCTACTGATATTTTCACCAAAGAACTCTGGCTGAGACCTGCAGACCCTTGCGACCTAGAGACCTTATAGTAATGAGATTAGCCAACCTCCGCCATATTGGTGCCATTGGTGATATTTTCCTCTTTTTACACTCACATAATTATCGCCATACCCTTAAGGGGAGATGGATCGTTTTTCCGGTCCCCCTTCTCCTCGTGTTTAGCTCCATTAGCTTTCAAATGTTAAGATGTTTGACCCATTAGTTTGGCGATATTAATACTTTTTGTCCCATTTGTTTGTCAATATTGAGACTTTTCGTGTAATTTAGGTGTCGATTTTGTTTCTGGCGAGCGATAGCGAGCCTGTAATTTAAGGGCAACCGGCCTTTTGCTCGGTAATTTTTCTATCGAAAAATGTACACATTTTTCTTGAAGGAGGGTCTTGGGAGGTATTTTTTTTAAAGCTTGATGGAGGTTTAGGGAGGAAACTAAAACGAATGATAAAAATGACATAAATACAACCATCCCCCCTTAAGTATACATTTGAGAATATAGGTAGTGTACAGGATATATAGTTTAGTCTTTGGATATACATTCCACATGATTACAAATATAGTAAAGCCTCTCTGTCCGATATTTGAGAGACCAAAATGGCGTCGGAAGAAAAGGATGGCCACTTTCTCTCGCACCAGGACCTCTATCTCGACCCCGGCCGCCTTTGTGTCAGGGAGACGGTAATGTACACGGAACGATAACAAGAAAAAGACAGAATCAAAAGGATGAAAATACTAGATAGTAAATCTTATACGTTTTCACCACAAGAGTATTTCCTGGACGTTTTTGGTTCTCTTTGCATGTCCTGCGTTTCCCTGTTTTCCTTTGTTATTACATTAATCTAACTTTGTTTATTGAAAGAGAAAGCTTATTGGGAAGTCGCTATAAAATGTATATATTTATATCAAAGGTGTTAATGCATTTAATCTGTTTTTATTAGCGATTCCTGATGAAATCTGTTAAACGGATATATTTCCCTAGCTTTTATCTAACATCTTTGCAATCACAAGTATCCCTTGGATTTGTTAATTGTTATTTGCATGCATGCATTACACATACCCATATCTATTAATTTTATGCACTGTATCTACGGCATACAATTATATATGGCAGACACAAGGGTAGTGTTCCTATAGTGTAGTGAGTGGGCTTTTATGGTCTATACATTTAATTTTAAGTTACTCGCCTTCATATTATTTCGTTTTCCATAAATTCCGTTCCTGTAAAACATCCTGGTATAACTTGACCCTGGCCTCAAAAGCTCAAACGGAAAACCATTCAAGCATATAGCGTTATTGAACATTGTAAGAGTATTTCTCAATACTTCCTCTTCGACTCTGCGACCTTAGAGAATCCATCCCACATAAGTTCTCTTTAGAATACGTCAGTGATTAAGCTATTGCATCTATTTTATTTTTCACTCCCAAAAGGGATAAGGTAATGATTAAGATTGCGTTATATTATTTGAAAAGGTGTTTGATCCCTAATAATGATTATATAATTGTTGGAATCTCGTGATTCAAATGACTAATTAATGGATCTACTGGATTCTGTGGTTGAATTGATTGAGGAAACGAATGCAACAATAAGAAAATAATATGTTGAGCGTAGTTGTGGAATACTTGTAAATAATGTATAGATGGGTATTTATTATGATTATTATTATTATTATTATTATTATTATTATTAATATTATTTCTATCATTATTATTATTATTATTATTATTACAGTATTTTCACATAATGACAAAATATAATGATAATCTTTCAAAATAATCACATCAGCATTCTGTGGAAATAAATATATCAAAGAGTGAAGATAGGCAAACCCACCACAAAGCGGAAATACAATTATAGACATGTATTTTAAGGGGAGTTTTGTTTGGACCCCCTTCTCCCTCATGCTTAGCACCATTAGTTTTGAGATGTTATAACATTCGCCCCAATAGTTTGCCGATATTAAACAAAAAATCCCCATTGCTTTGACAATGTTAGGATCTTTCGTGCAGGCACATTTAGGTGTCGATTTTTTAACATCAAGGTCTTATGTAAGTTGAATATCATTATTAACTGGTAGGTAAACTGCAACATTAAACGTAAATGTAGAGTACATGCATTACTTAACATATATTTTTCCTTTATGATTATACTAATAACCCGAGTAGATTATATTAACAAGCCAATGGGTAGGTAAAGCCTGTATATTATGTTGCCACTACATTGCTTGAATTATTGCTATCATAATTACAAATAAAACTAGGCCAGTACAAAATCTAGCCGGGTGTGCAGCTGACGGGAGGCTACTTGTAACGATCGTGTGTCTGGTTCTTATCTCACTAAAACGACAAGTAAAGATCAGGTAACATCCCTGAGATTATTGATGTCGCGGCCGAGCCCACTATGTTATCCTGTTGGTGGCCGAGGGGGCGTGTAGCTGGTTATCAGGTGGTGGTGGTTTGGGTAATACCTCAGTCTGGATGGGCGACTCATGGGGAAGATTATATGTTACGATGATGGAGTTAAACCATTGTGTGTGTGTGTGTGTGTGTGTGTGTGTGAACCTTAGCTGACTTGTGTGCTCTCTCTCTCTCCCTCTTTCAGATACATATGTACTGTATATGATACTGTATTTTTTGTGTTTTTTTCTATGTGATTGAGGGAGGCAAAAGGGAGAACTGCCTATAGCGAGTGCCTCCCCCATAGTTGAAAGAGTGACAGGGCCAAAATCAAAGGAATGTTCGAGCCAAAATGCCAAAATGCCTGTATGTACTGCAGTATTTACATATACCCTCTGAAGTTTCAGCCCGTTAAACATATTGGGCATAATTCGCATTAAATTGTTACATGGTTTCTTTGCTGAGCCTCTGGTATTATTATCCTTTGCTTATCATAAGAATTAGGTTACTAACGTGTGTTATAAAACACATTTATGGGTTATATTAGTAAAACATACGAATGACAGGCGGTGGAACTCCTGGCAACACTGTTTTCGACGTTGATGGCATTGCAGTAAATCACATTGCTATACTTCGGCGATTATTTTGGTTTCGTAGTGGCTTGAAGATGCGGTCAAAGGTACAGTCACGCATACAAATTCGTGGAACTCACCTACTTCAAACTATGTAAGCATATACCTGGAAACGAGTCTATGCTCATAATGTTCTATGCATCAACTACAAAGCTATATACAGTATACAATTTAATGACAATCAAGTTCCATCCAAAATCAATCCAAATACTCATCATTCCATAAAGAAAACTAAAGGGTGTTTACGAATGTTTATAAGTGCCTGTAAGTTGGCATCATAGCTGGAGTCAGAATGCTTGGTGGCTGGTAAAGTAGCTAATGACTCACAGCATGTTGTACCTGTGACAACAAGTCCGGCTGGAAACATAGAGGTGCTGGCGGGTAACACAGCAGTGCTAGTTGGTGCCACAACAGAAGCCTCGCTATCTGTGAGACCTTGTCTGGCTGGCATCATGTAAGTGCTGGAGGGTTACATAGCTGTGCTGGCTATAGTCGGTTTATTTCCAGGTGATGCGAACTTGAAGCCCTTAGCAGATGAGATATGAAACTACTATGTCTCTGCATCATCGTATTGCCAAGTTTTCACAATAAGCAACGCATTTCGCTACACCATTTTCGTAATAGCCAATTAATCAAGATAAATATGTGGCAATTTACCATCAGCTGGAAAAAAATGGACCTATAGCATCTGAGGGCTCTAATAGCTTGGCGATTGGTTTATTTTTTTCAATAAGCTTGGAACGCGGGTATGGCTATCCTGGCTATTATATATTTATTTAATTATATATTTATTTATGTATTTACTTATTTATATATTTATTTATTTACTCAAGGGGGAGGGGCAGTTTGGGGAGGGGGGACCAAGGTTCTATGTGTGTGTGCTTTTTTTTCCTATGTGGATGAGGGAGACAGAAGGCAAAACTGTCTGTGACGAGTGCCTCCCCCAGAGTTCAAAGAGTGTGAGGGCCAAAATCAAGGTAAAGGTAAAATTTGAAAGACGAAAAAGCGTGGTAGAGGAAAATATGTAAGTTGGTCTACCTTTTAATGTGTTTGGGGGTTTTGTCTGCAAGTGTGTATTTCTTAATATTGTGTGCGTGTGTGCGTGTAATTCACTCATTTGTTCGTCAAGGGGAATCCACGCAATGCGAGCTAAGCTAATTATTATCGCGCCTCCTTAACTGGGAATGTATTGCGTGAAATGCATGTTAAGTGTTTATGTATCGTTGGAATGGCTGTGGATGTGTGTGTAGTCTGTATTTTAGCCAATTGGCGACATCTGGAAACGAAGGCTTAGGGTTAATCTGTACGATACCATTCTCACTACGGTACCAGTCTCACCCGAAGGCTTAGGTTGACCAGTAGCTTAGGTTGACCAGTACGATACCCATCTCACCTTGTAACCGATCACCAACCCCAGATGGGACGTCACAACTTCGCCCACTTACACCAGGTTCCTATTTATACTGCTAGGTGAACAGAGGCTACACCGTTAGGAGACTTGCCCAAATGTCACTTCCCCGCCCGGGTCTCGTATTTATTAATACCAATGTTTTCATAGAAATTTAAATTTGTTTATGTTTTTATGTTATGTTATGTTATGTGTGTGTGTGTCTGTCTGTCTGTCTGTGTGTGTGTGTGTGTGTGTGTGTGTTCTACCCAGCTATTTGTTAATATATTTCTTAATACTATTTCAACTCTCCTTCACTTTTATTTCTTAAATATAATACATTGGTTCGTGTCGGATGTCTTGAATGGGTTTGATGGAACTTAGGAACCATGAACTGTATTTTCTTTCTCCACCTATCTATCTATCTATTTCCGGGCGCTTTACTCCCCTTAATGATGGTGGCCATGCGCAGAATGCCCCCAAGCGGACCTATTCCCTGTAAGAGGGACACCCCGAGCCAGTTTACTGAAGGACTTACAGGATTGACCACTCAATTTAGGATCTGTCCGACTCCGAGGCCCTCTGTGTATCTTGTTAGCACTATTTTTCTACAGTGGTGTTTGGCTAATCCATCCACTAACCTGCCACCCTTAGGTAAGCAGTCCGGATTTGTATCAGCTTTACTCCCCTAGACAGGTTACCGACCAAGGCTGACGAGTCCCATCCACCCGGATTTTTATAAGATTGTCTCCCCTAGATGGGTTGCTGACCAAGGATAACGAGCCTCATCCACCTGGTTTCTTTCTCCATGATATTCTGTTTTATCAATTTATTTTTTTATTTTTTTAGTATTAGACATTCAATTTTTCAACTGCCAAATATAAATGGTGTTATTTGTACTCGGTAGTTCAGCAGCCTGTGAAAGTTAACTACAGCTGACAAATTACCCACTGACTTCTAACATGATACAACCATCCTCCCCCTCTTTAGCCTCGCCAAGCTCTGAATTATCACATCACTGAAGGCTAATAGACATATAATTAATAGCAGGAGTGAAGGAGGGTAATTTAGAAGCCACAATAGATCATGTCAGGAGGGCATTATTGAGGTACACAAGTGGGGCGAGGCCGCTTGACGCTAATACGATTTATTGAGGTACTCTGATAAGGGAACATGAGTAGAATGGAGGTGATTTTTTTTTTTTCGATATATAGACTAGGTGATTACGAGGCTGGGTCAAGGAATGCGATTATTATTACTAAACTTTAAAATATGTGAGATGAATGTACTGGGTCGACCATATAATGGGGATCAAAACCCTGTATGAGCAAAGGGACTGGACTTCTCGAAAAGGGGCTCCAGTCCTGACGTTATTCTTGACTTACAGTGTGCTGGCTTAATATTCCAGAAGGGTTGATAGCTTCTGAAGTCCTATTTTAACTAACTAACAATCACACAATTACAGCCATTGTAAGTTATAGTTGGTCCCCTCTGCCGGTGGTCTGGGGGTTGAGTAAATGTTAAGGTTGAGGACTGTGGTTCGCTTGGCTGGTGTTGCCGTCATGCATAACACTTCACATACTGTATAAAGGCTAAACCAACCTTACATTAGACACGGAGGTTCACGTGTTAAAGAGAGATTGCTCGTTTTTCTGGCCCCCCTTCTCCCTCACGTTTAACCCCATTACTTTTCAGAGTTTATGATGTTCGTTCCATTACTTTGGCGATTTTGAGACATTCCACCCCAATTTGTCGTCAATATTAAGACCTTTCGTGCCATTTAGGTGTCAACATTATCCTGGCGAGCGATTGCGAGCCCATAGTTTTAGGAGGAACTGGCCTTTGGCCGGGACATTTTCTACCGAAAAATGTATAAATAGATCTAGAAAGGGGATCTATGGCGTTTTTTTTAATAGCTTGATGGAGGTCTAGCTAGAAAACTAAACAAATAGATATATATACTGTATATACATATAAACCAAAAACTAACCACTACCAATTTAAGGGTGAGGAATCTACGGTACGGTTGGTTGGTGTTGCCGTCATGCATAACACTCCAAATAATATAAAGGCTAAACTAACCTTACATTAGACACGGAGGTTCACGTGTTAACGGTGGACGGAACTGAGACCACCGTGATATGAAGAGTCTTACACGTTTTCAAATCATACAGGTGCATTTGGTTGTCGTGTTTATGCTTAAGGTGAGATGTGTCGCTTTTCTAGGCACCCTTCTCCATCATATTTAGCCCCATTAGTTTTCAGATTTCAAGACGTTCGGCCTATTAGTTTGGCGATAATAAGACCTTTCGCCCCATTTCTTTATCGATATCAAGACCTTTCGTGCCATTTAGGTGTCGATATTTTCCTGGCAAGCGAAAGTGAGCCTATAATTTTGAGAGGAACTGGTCTCCGGCCGGGACATTTTGCTATCGAAAGATGTACAAATATATCTTGAAGGGGGGTCTAGGGGGCGGCTTTTAAAGCTTAATGGAGGTCTAGGGAGGAAACTAAAACAAATATAGAAAGATAAATAAAAACACAATTAAATGCGAACATCCTCCCTTAGTTGTATAATTACTACGAATAATGAAACCTCTCTCAATAGGCAAACAAGTTATCATAGATTGTATACGTTCACTCATTTGATATAATATGACCATCATAGCCATAAATTACTCGCAAATATTCTACTTACAGCCAAGTAATCACTTCAATCCATATGATTCTTCAAATAAATATGAACGGGTATTATACAAGTTATGGATACGATTCCGACAATAAGACGTCCATGAACTGCACAATACACCGTGCATTTATACAATACTATAACCACCCCGAGACATTAGGGAGATTTGTGTTCTATAGATCTCGGTGATAAGAGGGTCAGAGTTCACGGGTCCTCCCTAGTAACTCAAGACGGGGGTACCTGTATAAAAGGGTAGTGTCAACTTGGTTTATGGACGCCATATTGTTTCTACCTCACACTTTATCCTATAGCACACCATTATTTTTACAATAATTGTTCAGCTTTTCTACCTCCCATTATTTTACTTAAATCCTCTTTCGCTATCCACCAATCTATATGTATATCAGGGCACATAAATATCCTGGCGCCATATTGTTTCTGACCCCTGGGATCCACTATGTCGACACTATCTATATATAGACACTCTACTCGAGGCTGCTCAGCTCGGGAGACACCACAACAATACCCAAAGTGTCTGCCAACCTTCACATGCAAAGCGATGACTACAATGGTTACGAATTTCAAGGCGAGACATTGTTAAGGAGAGGAAGTGCATCATCGCCTAAGGAAGACAAAAATATAAATATATAAATAGAAAGTGAATAAATATAACAAATACTTTATATCTTGACACTAAGTATTTTTATCCCCAGGCAAACAAAACAAATATAAAAGCGGCGAAAAATGACCTATCATAAAAATATAATTGTATTAACATTATCTGGTCCGACATCTTATGGGTTAGTATGATTTTGTATTTAATTATTATAGAGGACTTTTTTCGCCATTTACGAAAAATGTATTTTAGTATTCCCCTAAGCTAACAATAACGCATTCCCAAATAACATTAAGATGCACAAGTAGAGCCTGATTCTCTTGTCAGTTGGATTGCAGACACGGTTGTAATAACAAAGCTCGATTAACCTCCAACTGTCAAAGTCGACGAGAAGCACCACCGAAAAGAATAGTAATGCAATCAGGCAATTGATTTTGTTTCGAGTTTAATGGACCTTATCGAACTATTTTGTTTTCACCAGCAAAGCTTAACTGATGTGTAAAGTGCACAGTCTTCAATAATCATGTTGGAATAACTCCAAATTCGTTTAAAAGGGATACTAGTGAAAAAATACTGACCAGTGCCTTGGGAGAATCACATATATTCTAGCGACTAGAGATTCTTCAAACTGTATACAGGAACAGTTTTCCATGAGTCTATATTGGGGGTGCACATACATCAAATTATACAACCTGAATACTTGCACCTGATCAGAATAATCGAGCTATTACACTGGTTACATACAACACTCAGAACCAAGGTCACTCTAACTGTAAAGTAACATTCAACATGCACTAATACATTGCACACCACAATGAGGACCGTTGAACAATGTATTAACTTCCGATGTTCACCTGATCCTATATTTACTTGATCTGATCTGAACAAAAAATAAAACAAATATATGTATATACTTAATAGAGCATGTCAATGTATTTCATCTGAATAATATTTCTGTCTTTCATATTTGATTTCGAATACTCTTTAATTGAATTCCTATGTATTTAAATATTTAGGTTTGTATACTTATTTCTAAAATTAATCACATAAAATCGGCAGTTTTTAAGACGTTGCTCTATGACAGGTGTGTCATTTCTTTCGTAATCCTTAATTAAGATAAAAACAAGGTGTCACATTACAGAAAGGTTTACGTGAATCATATAAAGAGATAACACGATAAGTAATCCGCCAGAGAAAGTTGAATAAAATGTATCTATATCTATCTTGGCCACGACCCCTCTAATACTCGCTAGCTTCTCTTACACCTTCAGAAGTCCTGCAGGAAGTTCATGACCTTGTCCTGCACGACTAACTCAATGAATCTCTGGTCCAGGCAGCAGGAGTGGAAAGTACCTTATCACTATCTGATTCGACCTATTGTAGGTTAATATATTTTGGTAATTTAGTATTGAAGATTTTGCTTGTTTGATGTCATTTTCGAGCAATGTATTTTGGTGTGTCCTCTAGGATAAGTAAAACGCCTTCCTAGACTTCTTCAAATTAAAAAATGTCCACCCAGACCCCTTTCAAATAAATTTTGCAAATTTTTCGATAGGCTATTGGCCCGGCCAAAGGCTGCTATCGCTATCGCACATGAAGCGTTATTTGGCCGACTGTACTACACACCGTGTCTACCTTCACACAGTGACAAATGTTAATCATTATCAATGACAATATTCCTCTTAGACCACATACTCAGCTGCTGGCGTGAAGTGGATCCTCTTATGTCCCTGTCCAGAGCGGTAATGGAACCCATGATAATTTAGTTATCATCATAATAATTGAGATAACCAATGTGCTAAAATCCTACTTTGTACGGTAACTATTTTTCGTTGCTGCATGCATTTTTCGGATAGAATAGTTGGACAAATAAAAGCAAGATAATACTAATAAATCTTACTGCAGATATGCCGAAGCAATACAAATTGAAAATAAATAAAACTCAACGTATTCAATAAAAATGTCTTTGGTTTACTCATTTAAAATTGACAACTCTTTAATCCTATAGTATTGATCATCACACCAGTATTTTCCCAAAGTTGGAGTTCATTGAATAACATGTTAAGATACTTTGTTTCAGCTTTAAAAGGATTACTTGGAGTCAAAAGGGTAAAACCCATTGTGATAATATCCTCCACTTCACTCGGAGACGCTTTTGTTCCGTGTGTTCTTTTCTTCGGGTTTAGGGTAAAAGTTTTCTCCACAAAATGTTACGACTTGTATAGATCCTGGGCCGCCCACCTCGACCCCTCGCCTCCAGGGTTACCAAATCAAATCCGCTAGATAGTAAATTATGGCTGAAAATCGCTAGAATCATGCCACAATCTCTATAATAGGGCTAGAATAATGTCACAATCTCTCAAATATCGCTCTAACATGGCCCAAATCACCAGAGTATCGCTAGAATTCATTTCGCTAGATGTAAACATTTGCCTCTAGATCGAAATAAATACCTCTAGATCTAGCAGAAACGTAACTAAATTGGCAAAACTGCTCGCCTCCCCAGCTATATATTGCCTGCCCCTCACCTCCCACTTGACCCCGGACTGACACTCGGGATCGAGGGTAAGGGGAGCTAGGACAATGTAGTTACAGTTGCTGCCATGTTGTATACTAAGTGTAGTAGATTATAACGTAAAATAGAGGAAATATTGGCTAAGTGTTAAACTTATCGCATCTGTGGTAAGGATCGTGTGTTATTTTAATTTCTATGTGAGTGAAGGAGACAAAAGGCAAAGCTGTCTGTAACAAGCGTCTCCCTCAAAGTTGAAAGAGTGACAGAGAACCAAATTCAAGGTTGTTTACAGTCAAAATGTCTGGACACGCGGATATTGAAGCAGTTTAAGTCATAGTATGAGTGAAGGACAGATTGAGAGAGAGAGTTCCAAAGCTTAAGTTAATTACATATCAATAGCTATGCATTATGGCGCCAATATAACCAAAGAGGGCGAACATTCTCCCTTTACAATCCCCTGTTCTTACGTGTTCACCCCTGCCTGCACCTCATCTATTACTTAACTCTGTTTACAATTTAAGCTATTGCTCTCCCTGGCTGGCACACCACCCCTTGCCTGCAACCCGATCATTACTTACACTTGCATGCACAACAGCTTGTTGCTGAATCACTAGTAAATAATATGCGCTCAATTATTAACAATTATTGTTTCCACCACTATGTATTGTCAATGATGCAAATAATGCTGAGTGGACACATATCGTACCACCCAACACAGGGCATTATGTTTTATCCAAGTCTCACCTGATTGACTCTCTACACGCACACTTTACAATCACAATGTTTTTGTGTGTGATTTCTTCAGTTAAATCAAGATTAAAGGTGTACTACTCGCTTTTTCTGGACCCCCTTCTCCCTCATGTTTAGCATATTAGGTTTTAAGTCGTTCGTTCCGTTAGTTTGGCGATTTTGAGACCTTTCGCCTATTTTTTGTGTCAATATTAAATCCTTTCGTGCCTATTTTTTTCCTGGCGAGCGATAACGAACCTCTAATTTTAGAAGAAACAGGCCTTCGACCTGGACATTTTTCTCCCGAAAATTGTACAAATTGATCTTGAAAGGTGGTCTAGCGGGTGTTTATAAGCTTAATGGAGATCTAGCAATGAAACTAAAAAATAAATAAATAAATGTATACAGTATATACCTGTAGACCAAAAACCAAGCACTACCCCCTTAAGTTAAAACGAATAAATGCATAGCCTAGGTAAGGGTGCGTGCGCAGGGCTGAAAATTACCATAAGTTTTGTTTGATGTGGGAGACGAATCTTATGCTCAATTAAACACATATTATCATACAAATCAGCCAATGTTAATTGGTAAGGATGAGTGTAAACCAATTATGCCGCATCTCAGGATTACTCAACCATGGACCGCCGTGGATGGAATGTTTAGATGGAATATTCAGAAGAAAAAACAAAACATCCCCAGAAAACTGGTAAATGAAAATTCTGATATGAAAAAGATAATTGCGAATGGATTAATTAGGGAAACACAAGAAAGAGCTTGAATTTTCGATATGTCTTTCCTGTGTTTTCATCCACTTGTCATAACGGATCAGCCACATAATTGCGAATATGGTGTAAGCCCATTAAAACCCGATACCAAATTACGGCTATTGACAAACGACGAAAAGTTGTATTGCAAATAATTATGAACATGTCATCAACTATTTTGACTAGCAATGCGACATTCGTTCATTGTATTTTCATTTTGATATACTGCTCGATAGAGGTTACGAAAACGTGCCTACACTTTCTTGCGCAATTTTGAATGCGGATATACATACATCTTCTACTTACTCTCAGCCAGTAGTTTATAGTATCTTGACATTTATACCTTAACATCTGCAGTCATCCTGAATGCTTCAATTGTATGGCAGATAAATCCATGGGTTATGCGAAAGAGTATACCGTAAAGAAAATGTATTGGTTTCTTTACACCTACAGTGCATTCATTCGACATATATCGACAGGCCCCGCCCGCTTCCCCAACAGTTATCATACGGCTGGCATGACTGTGCGAGGTAGGGGTGTCCAACAGGGTTACCAAATCAGCACAAAAATATTATTTAATCTGTTTGCAGAAGTAACTAGAAGAATACAAACTAGTAAATGCCTACCTAATATTGCTAGAATATTACTCCAATATTGATAACATGTGCTAAAAGATTCGGAGTATAGCCAGCATTCTTATTGCTAGGTGTAAAATATTACCGCTAGATCAAATCAATATTTATTTATCAATTTATATTATTAAAAATGGCCTACAAAGCCATCTACCTTTCTACATCAACGAGTGAGAAAGAAATGTTAAGACTGGAGCCTGTCTTTAACAGCTCCATTCCCTTGTTCAAGTAAATACTTTTAGATCTAGCGGTAAGGTAGCTACATTGGCAACGCCGGTGTCTTCTCTCTCAACTGTCAATGCGCTGTCATTCAAACGTCAGTTCAGTTCCCTCCCGTCTTCTGAAGGGGGAAGATGGCGTCTCCTGCCCATACCCCTGGCAGACCTGCTGGTTGTCCCCGACTTGTCAGTCAAGCCAGGAATATTGTATTAAATGTATTCAAGTATTTTGATAAGGAGAAAACTGAGCCAGTTGATGTGGTGGTGCTCCTCGTGGTACACCCTGGAAACTTCATTATTGGCGGCTAAATGAATCACAAAATTATGATCTACACAAGTTGACTGATCAGTCAAAATTGAATTACTTCACAATATGAGAGAGAGAGAGAAAGGGAGGGAGACTGAGGCACACAGACAAGGAAGGGGGAGGCATTACGGTACCCTATACAACTAAAAGCAGTCGCTCGCTAGGCCTAGCTTAATAATTGTCTACTTCTGCTCTGCCCAAGTAGACGAGGTAAAACAATGGTAATGGAGTTTACTTTTCTGTACATTGGTATATGGTAATATTGTATAGTAAAGAGTAACTGCAAATATGCATGTATTAAAGCGCTCTTACATCGTATAATTAATTTTACTTGGAGCTCTTATTAGCTCCGTGGTAAGGTGACAAGTGACTTGTCCGAGATTGCGGTATGATAAGCTCTACTTCGTCTACGGCGCTGGTGGAAGCAGGCGGGGCCTGTCGATATAAGTCGAATGAATGCACTGTATGTGTGTGTGTGTGTGTGAATATTAATTTATATTTTATTGTGTTGCTGCTATTCAAGCTCTTTCTCAAATCGGCCGCCCCCAGCTATGGTGTATGTGCCTGGGCATTATACATACATACATACATACATACATACAAACATACATACTGTACATACATACTGCAAAACAAGAAAAATAATGAGAATACCAAAAAAAAAAAAAAAAAAAAGAAAAAAAAAAACAACTATGCACTGTCACATTATTGACATTTCAAGTATATGGTCCCCAGTAAAAATAAGCTAGTAAGCAAAGCACCATCCAGTTAACATGGCATTTGTTAACATAAGCATAACAAAGAGTGTACCTACCTCCATTTTAACTTTCTTTCCATTTTCTCCTTTTGTGCAATATCCCTCTCCTTACAAGTGACCTCAGCTGACCCAAGGCCGAAGTTGAGACGCATCAGCCGCCCACAACTCATTAATTATGACCTGTTGTATATCTCCTGAAGGGAAGGTTTGGCTCACGTCTTTGAGGCATTGTCTGGTCCGGGTTCGAACACGACGATTTTTGAAAATGTAAGAAAGTGAAACTATTTTGCATGTCAATATTTTCAGTTACACAATAAGCGGTTAATCTTGTCTTTAGCTTATGAAAACTGCTCTGCAGCTTGGTATGGTGGTATGGTTGTGTCCGTTAGTTATACAGGAATATGACGTACAGTTCATGATATGAAGACGTGCTATTTTTGTTCTAAGTTCGGGCAGGGTGAAAAGCATATGAGCATATTTAGGTTAACAACACAAATAGTTGGTGACTCTCCAGTATGCAAGTGAAGAACAGCAATCTGTTGTAATTTAATGGTCTCTTATTAATCAACAAACATTTAAAACATGAATATTAGTTTATTCAAATATATATTTGACATAGGCATATATTCAAACTTATATTTTCACCAAAGTTTAACACGAATAATATAGTAGAGTCATTTTCAGAGCTTCCGTGACCGTGTTTAGGATACCAAAGTTTCTCAGTGAATTTAACAAGGGCAACTGATACTAAAAAAAATAAGCCCCCATACACCTCACCAAAATGACGGGAAAGTTCTTATTTTAGACGTTTTTCAAAATGGCCGCCGCCGTCATCTTAACAAATTTATAAAGTTCTATTTCTTGAAGTGAATGGCCAAATATGACAATTTTGGTGTCTATTCCCACTAATTTTGGTGTCAGAAAACCAATGGGATGGCATAATTAAAAAATAATTAATAACTAATTACCAAATAATTAAGAAAATAAGAAAATAATTAAGAAAATCAATGGGATGGCATAATTCATGATTTAGAGTCCCATTAACCTCAACATCTAAGACAATTATGATGTTGTTAAATCCACTGAGAAACTTTGGTATCCTAAACACGGTCACGGATCCTCTGAAACTTACTCAAATAATATAATATATAATTTAAAATGTAAACCAAGAATGCTGACTGATCAATTCCTTCTTTTTCAGGTTTGTTGCATCGAATTTGGCGTGAAGAATCATAAGCATGGAACGTAGAGGAGTTAGTGATGTGCCTGACCCAGGACCTGGATTAAAATGCATATTATGTCAACATCCCTGTATAGCTGATGATAGTACGGACAAGACATCTGATACAAAGTGGGAGAATCTAAGGAGCAAGTGTTTTCGGTGGAAGGAACTTGATAAATTTCAGCATGCCTATGCAGCAGTGGAGTGGGACAAGGGGCCTAAAGGCCTGTATATGCATAGTAAATGTTACACCCAGATCAGTAGTAATCGCTATATTCAGCAAGCACAGAATCGTAAACGGAAATCTGAACAGGAAGAAGTTCAAGCATCAACTTCAAGTCAACAACTCCCAGGAAATGTGCCTAAAAAGCTTCGTTCTAGTACTGGAGTGGTTCATGATAAGAATCTCTGTGTGTGGTGTATGAAAGGACCACAAAAAACCAAGTCCAAACTTTTGCTGCTGTCAACAGTAGACGCATGGAACCGGTTCAAGTTGCATACAGTTTGTCTGTCAGATGAGCCTATAAGAGAAAGATTGAAAACCCTACTTGCATCTATCCCAGACAGTCGAACGGCGTTTGGATTGGAAATTCGTTATCATCGTGAATGTTGGCGCAATTATGTCAGCAACCCTCTGAAGGAGTCTTTTCCTGATGAAAAAACAGAGCATCTGCAACATGTTAATCTTCGAGAGGCCCAAAATATCTTCTTTCATCATGTCCGTCAAGTTATCTTTGAAGATCATGAAATCCGTACACTGCAAGGTCTTGTAAAGGATTACAAAGGCATTACTTCAAATTATGGTTACTATTCCACAGCAAAGTCCAGTTTCTAGCAGAATTCTGGATTTCATTCTTGGAGATGGTAGAGATACTGACTCAAAATATACATGCTATAAGGACAAGAAACTGGATCGAGTTCAAGTCTTCACTGAAGTTGATGCTTCCTTGGATGCATATTTATGACAACGATAGATATGGGCGCCATCTTCCAGATTTCATAGCAGTCCTAGAAAGTCTTCCCCATATCCAAGCACAATTCATGGAGAGTGGCATGTTTGCACAGTCAATGACCGGTAAACCCTACTCATGTGTTGCCCTTGACATATGGATAGAGTCAACGATGAATAAAGGATCCAAGCTTAAGTGTGGATGGTTGGCTATTCTAAAGAATGAGAAGCAACTCCTGTCAAACACGCGGAATGTTAACAACGTCAACCGGATAAGAGGCTGTGTTCATCGTCACGCAAATCACAAGAGAAGAGGTTCAAGAAAGCATGCAGATTGTACCCCAAGTAAGATGAAGATAGATGAACAATCTGTGCAGGATAGCAGTGCATGTCTCACCGAGTTCCATTGTGATCCATTTGACCAATCAGATCTGACACTAAGATCCCTACAATCTGGAATTCAAGCCTCTCCAGCTCTCTTTGCTGATCTGAAGTCTGCAAAGGCCGATGGAGAAAGAAAAGTGGAGGAATTTGTAAATGAAAGAGTCTATTCCAAAACAAAGTCCCTCAATGCTCGAATACCACGTAGTAAAAGAGGCAATTTTGCAACTCAAGAAATCGAGAAGACAGCAAGTGAAAACCTGAAACAGACAACTGAAGAAATGGAGAGTAAGGCATTTACCTCTGTCATCAAACTTGTTGAGGCAAGTGACGGCTTAAAGATGGAAGACTTAATGCAGCATCGAGTAACAGATGAGTGCCTTTCAATTTTCAATGCAAATGGTACTATGCGCAAAACGCAGAAGAGTAAGCTACAGGAAAAACTGACAATGACATCCATACCGTACCCTGATATTTACACATCAATAGTAGACATGGGACTAATCTGGCGTCTAACAACGCCTACTACTGAAGACAGAGAAAAAGCAGATGGAACCAAGTTAACGTGGGGAGACTATGGTGAGAAACTTGTGAACTTTGTCCTGAATAGACATTCGAATGCAGAATGTGGTATCTTGGTTAATGACTCGTACGAGCAAGACTTCTCCATCAAAGATAGTGAACGACAACACCGTCAAAAAAATCAGTCCATTTGCAATGTGTTTATGAAGTCAGAGGACAAATTTCCTTCTAATAGAGACTTTCATGCTCTTCTTGGTAAGCCAGAGAATAAAGTTCGCCTTCAAGCATTTATCAAGGCTGCTTTCAAAAGAAAGGCATCTACAACCACTATTCAGCTCATACACTGTGTTGTTGGCAAACCAGCAAGGAATCTCACCACAGATGAAGTTTTGCAAAATCTCACATACGCCCATGCAGAAGCAGACACAGCTCTGTTCACTCTTTATGGTAAGCTGCGGTCAGAAGGGTATACAGAAGCAGTTGTCATAGACACTGAAGATACTGATAACTACGTTCAGGCAGCCTATGTGGCTCGGCAAATATCAGGACTCTTGGGCTTGAAACGCAAATCTCAGCTGATAAATGCTCGGTGTTTGTGTAGTGAGGCAATGGCGGAGTCTTTGATCCCACTTTATGTTCTTACCGGATGCGACCATAACTCCGGCTTTTATGGAATAGGCAAGAAAACTATTTTTGACCGTGTAGAAAAATCATCAGAAGTTCGCAACCTCCTTAAAAGTTGTGGCACAATCATCCCAGTCACACAGGAAATCATCAATGACTTACAGAAATTTGATATCCGGTACATCTATTGTGACACCAAACACAAGACCCTAGCAGAGGTGAGAGCAGCAAAGTGGTCAGTACTCAAGAAAAAGAAGATCATCAGACTGGTACCTGATTCTGACAGTCTACGACCACACTTAGAGCGCACCAATTACCTCACATATCTGCAGAAGAATTTCCAGCTTCAGAATCATCCATCACCAATTGGCCATGGATGGCACCTTGTAAATGGCTTATGCCTCCCAGTACGCTATACCCAACCTGCACTTCCATCATTCCTGGATCTTCTAAAAACTCCAAGTCATCCACAAATGGAGAGCAGCGATGATGACAGCGGAAGTGATTCTGACAGTTGTGCATCATATTTGTCCTGCAGTGATAGTGCATCTTAATGCATTATCTCATGTTTTATTAATTTAGGATACCAAAGTTTCTCAGTGGATTTAACAACATCATATTTGTCTTAGATGTTGAGGTTAATGGGACTCTAAATCATGAATTATGCCATCCCATTGATTTTCTTAATTATTTTCTTATTTAGTTAATTATTTGGTAATTATTTATTAATTATTTTTTAATTGTGCCATGCCATTGATCTTCTGACACCAACATTAGTGGGAATAGACACCAAAATTGTCATTTTTGGCCATTCACTTCAAGAAATAGAACTTCATCAATTTTTTAAGATGACGGCGGCGGCCATTTTGAAAAACGTCTAAAATAAGAACTTTCCCGTCATTTTGGTGAGGTGTATGGGGGCTTATTTTTTTTAGTATCAGTTACCCTTGTTAAATTCACTGAGAAACTTTGGTATCCTAAACACGGTCACGGAAGCTCTGAAAATGACTACTAATAATGATACCATAAGCGTAGAAGGATGAAAGGCTCGCAACTTCCATGATGATAAACTATACAAAAATAAAAAAAAATAAAAAAAATACTGCTATCATGTTGGTGTTGATTGCAACCTTCACCTTCAATAAATAATACGTTTTCATGGATATCAGCAGCCATCAGTCACACATTTTCCACTCAAAAGACTCTCACCAACAAGCCCCAGGTAGTTCGTAAGCTAACTCTTCCGTGTAGAAATGTACTCTATAAATATTTATCCACTCTAAATTATCCAGCCATTTCACTCTTAGATCAATAGAATTTCTCACCTATCTGCCCTAGTTCACTTTATATATCATTGATAAACTTCACGTTTTTTTTTTTCATTTTAACTGACCAGTGTTACCTAGAGTGGTTTAGGTTTCCTTGCATATAAACCGCAGTTGTGTTCATACTTTATGGATATACAGTATATTTCCACTAGGTGTCCGTCTTTAATTAAGGTTGCCTACTTGAATCGTGCCTGTGTGTTCATACACCCAGAGACATATTTACATTTGTGCATGTGTTTAATCTAAGATGGAGTAGGACATTTCATTGCGTTGATGGTCACGCACCCAACCACCCACTGAGTATACAGGATTCAAACTTTGTTTCTAATTTCCCTTCGCTATTCATCTACTGCTTGAATTTGTTCGCCGTGAATATATAATCCCGGGAGGACCATATGCTTTCATTAGTTTATTTAAATACATTGTGGTTTGTAATTGATGATTAATGTTAAGAACGGGGTGTTACTTATATGTATGAGTATGCTTAGTATGTTCAGTATGCATAGGCCTTATCTGTATAGCATAATTGACATCGAAAATCTATGACAAGAAATTGTATTTATGTTTTGCCTCTTGCCATTTTGGGTTGGTGTCGGTAAATGACCGCGGCACGACGATCCAACAAAGGCAACCCTTGAAAGCCTTGTGCCCTGAGATGGGAGAGCATGGCGGCTCATAACTGGAGATAAGGGAGTAATGCCTCAATTTCTTTAACAATGGCAGGGTGATGGTCGATATTGTCTTGTGTGAGGAAGACAGTCAAAGTTCTTTATGCGTGATCTAAAGTGATAAGCATTTTTTGTTCATTCCGGGTACAGTGTTGTCTCATAGTTTCACACCAATACAGGTGTGTGTCATTATAATATTATTTTTAACATCCCCAAATAAAGTTAACGAAAACATGTGATTCTCCCAGGATTCTAACCTAGGATATCTAATACAGAACTTACACGCTCTAACCATTACACGATCAAGACAGTTCAGGGCCTAATTCACCAGAGTTAGTTCTAGCCTGGGACTGGGGATTGTTTTTGGCAAAGAGTATTTTGTTTTTATACTCACAAACTATACTCTGTTATATTTTTGTTTCAGCTGGCGATAAATTGAATCCCTTAACAGCTGATTTCTCGATACTTAATGTAAAATATGAAACTATTATATCTCTGCATCTTATAAATTCCAATAGTATGTAATAAACACCACAACTCACTATAAAATCTTCAAACTAACAGAAACCTCTTGGTGGAAAAATTGCAGTATACTGTCAGCTGAGATGAAACAGACTATAGTACCGTATTTAACATCACCAGATGCATCTCTCTAGGAATCAAACTACAGACACCAATACACCAATATGGCACACTTCAATTGGTACCATTTGTGATGTTATCGAACCTTTCGAAAGCTTGATAAAACATTATTTAAACAAGAAAAAGACTAATGCAGCCCTTTCATTAATATGGTACGTGGAATGGTCATATATTATTTCTAAATATTATGAAGTACTTACTGGGTTCTTTGATACTATATTACAGTGGACATTAATATAATATGAATACAAAAGGTAATATAAAAAATAATCCATCAAATAGCACCATTGCTTGTGCCTCATGCATCGCATTAATTGTTGCGTATCCATTATAAAAAAATCAATTATTTCACCATAAAACAATGTTTGTGGGCAAAGGCAAACAAATCAGAGGACGTGAGCGTAGTTCTGTTATTTGATAACCGTAGTCAGCATAGCGTCGGTGGCTGATCAAAGGGTTGGCGGAACGAGCCCGCACTGTCAAAATGTTATTGGTAGATGTCAAGCCCGGGCATTGCCACCCTCTCTCAGGAATTACGGCGTCAGTCTAAAAAAAAAAAAAAAAAAAAAGTACTGACCTTGAAACAATAGCTGCTATTTTGTAGTAGTGACATATGACCGAAACAATTATCCCCCAGCAAAAAATATGAATCTCTGTTTACTGAAGTATGTTTCTTCATAAAAATCGTGCTCAGATGTTGACAGTGTTATCGTCACTGTCGTCTGCCAAATATCATCTATTGAAATTAAGAGACAATGGTAGGTTTCTCCGGACCAGATATATTAACATACAATACAGCTAAACATCCCTGCATAAACAATCCTCTGATTGGCCTGGTTGATTTGACCTGCGCGGCTCCTCTTTATCACTTGGTGGTGAAAGGTAGAGTGCCTTTATATAGAGAGTGGCGACATAGGGGATCCAGGTGGACAGAGACAATATGGTGTCCTGGCCTAAATAACATAGTATATTATATAAGCTGAAAAATTAAGTGTAAATTAATGGTGTATTATGGTGTAAAGCGTGGAGTAGAAACAAAATGGCATCCATAAGTCAGGTTGACACTACCCTCTTATATAGGCACCCTAGTAAACAGGGAGTCTCGAGATGACTACCAGAGTACAATATTACACGTTGGTTGAACCGGTTTTACTGAACACAATATACAAATAAATAATATAAAAATGAAAAGTAATCCAACATTTACTTTCTTATGATATGATTTGTGAAGCCTTTACTTACCTATCAAACTGTATATATTTTGTCATCAACTAATATAACAAGATTTGTTAACTACTTACTGACTAAAACACAATATAGCTTGAAACATACTTCAGCCATGTTGACAGATGCTGATAACACTCCTATTATTGGGGTCGGAGTATGTGACAGTGTGCGGATCACAGAGGTCAGAACGCTGTACAGTATCTGACATTTGTATGGTGGTCATCTTGATGTGGAGAAAGTTGGAGACGGATGTGTGACCCCGAAGTGTATTGTGAGTCCGGTACTGTGAAAGGTCAGCCATCATAGTCCATCAATATAACATTTCAACTCTGATATTTTAGTGCGAAAATGAATGGGGTATGATTGCTAATGAAGTTTCAGTGTTTCAGTGTTCAGTTATCCGTACCAGGGACGTCCTTTTAACTTTATTCTGGCTACTATTAGACGATTTGATTCAATTTGATGAGGGTCTCCAGCAATTATAACAGGCTTCGAACTAACACCTTTGCCCTTTACACTACCGCAGATCGTCGTCCATCGTCCATCAATATATCATTTTCACACTGAGATTTTAGTGTGAAAGTGAGAAGGATGTGAGTTTGAAGATTGATTGATTGATTCATTGATTGATTGAAAGGAAACATGGTACAGGAACAACAGGGTTAAATGGCACCGTACAAGCTAAAATATATATGGAGAAAACAAAACTTACTTTAGGACGAATTTTCGAAGAACTTGTTTGGTAAGTAAAGTACAATGATGCCTATAATTTGTTTCTTTTCAAATGACGGTAAATTGCACAGTTGCCATCAAGCTTTCTCAGTTATTTTTGAAGATTTTGTAGTGCAATATGGGGCTAAATACATATAATGCAGAGACATAATGGTTTCCAACTTTCCCATTAAGAAATTAGCTGCTAAGGGATGCAATTTGTTTGTCAGCTGAAAAGAACCAGAGTATAGTCAAATTTTTCCAAATATATATATAGTAAAACAAGAGCACTGTGTGCATTGAGTGCTAGATTGGAGTATGAAAAGCAACAACGATTATAAGAAGCATGAAAGCGGTCACTTTTAAGAAGTGTGAATGAAAGTTCTTGTCCCCCCAAAAAAATGTGATCCAGATATTTTGTTTTCATAATTGAAAATAGACTCATGTCAGGTGTTTCATGATTGGGCGAAAAGTGAGTGCATATATACTGAGATGTAAGATACTATAGATACACTGACTACAAGGACCTCACGATCCAAGTAAGGTGGTCAGGTCTTAATTCTAGCAGAGATAGTCGTACCCAAAATAAAGAATAGTGTTAACAAATTGTCACATCCCCTTCTGGCATCTTAAACCTCATATATCGTATACCTAATAATAGTGAACAGTAATTCATATATCTTTACAATGATGCAGTAAATATCTCTATCGTGGGTGAATCAAGGGATGATGCAACTGATAAGGGTGATGTAATGAAGGAAGGGGTGAGGGGTGAAGGGTGAGGGTGAAGGATAGTCAGGGTCCCAGGCATGTTGAGGGAGAGGTCAGGGATAAGGTTGTGGGTAGTGTTGCCAATTTAGCTTATTTCCAGCTAGATCTAGGGGTATTTTTTCGATCGATATTTATGCTTTACATCCAACAACATGTATTCGAGCGATATTCTGGAGATTTTAGCATTTTTGTTAGTGATACTGTGGAGATTGTGGCATTATTCTTGCAACATGCTGGAGATGTGAGCCATTTTTGAGTGATATTTTGAACATTGTGGCATTATTCTAGCAGTTTTCGGCTTTAATTTACTATCTAGCGGACTTAATTTGGTAACCCTGGTTGGGGGTGTGTGTTGTGTAGTATCGTTCACTTGTATGTTTTCTTCTTCTTTCTCTTCTCTTGTGTTATATATATGTCACTTCTACAATACATGAATGAGGATTGAACATATTTATCATTATTTATTTCATAAAGTAAATGTTTGTTTTATTTGTTTGCCTCCTAAACTCAGTTATTAAAACAACTTAACAAAATTAATAGTCCTATTATTATATCTTATTCACAAATAATGTACTCAACTTACCATTATTATTGTCCTATTATTTGATCTTACACACAAATTATTTACTCTTGCTCACTTAATATACTTAACGAACAAGGTACGTCTTTGTCTAAGCTAATTAAAATAGTGAGGCGACATATATAAAACATGTTTCGATGAATAGGGTAAATTGAAACCAGTAGCATTTAATCTTTTGACACCTGTCACTCGTTCAACTTTGGGAGAGACAATTCTTACGGGCAGCTTTGCCTATCGTCTCCTACAAAAGAAAAAAAGAAAAGAAAAGAGAGAGAGAGAGAGAGAGAGAGAGAGAGAGAGAGAGAGAGAGAGAGAGAGAGAGAGAGAGAGAGAGAGAGAGAGAGAGAGAGAGAGAGAGAGAGAGAGAGAGACTCCATTGGATGGAAAGGCATATATCACTATAACTCTGCATAGCTTCTCGCTAGCATTACATCTATGCTGAATCATTTGCACTACACTAAACAAGCACACATCCCTTATTTCCAATACACTAGGAAAAATGTAATAACATAACGTTTATATTAGCAACTATCACTCTTTCAACTTTGTGGGACACACTTGTTACAGGCAGCTTTGTATTTTGTCTCATTCATGTACATATAAGAAATAATAAAAAATATAACTAGTATGACCTGAGTAATAGAAGGCACGAGTGACAAGGCCAACTAAACACTGACCAAACCCTGTGACATTGAATATGTGTACAATGGAGTGGTTACCCTTGAGCATGGATCATTGGGAACCTTCACGCCTCTCTTGGGTAGGTATAACTTTATTATTATTGTATACATAACTTTTGTCCTCTATTTACGTCAAGTTCAACATTCAGATATTCTTATTCGTATTTATAATTAGTAGCAGTATAGAATAGTTTATGGAAATTATGTGTTCATATCCTTGTTATAGTTAATAAAGCGATAGTTAACAACTGGGGAATGGAAATATAAATATGTTGTCCTAATCAGAATATTAACTTTATGCTAATAAAATAGTATTTGTGCGCATGCTCATTTGGCAAGAAAGAAACACTTATTATACATGTTCTTTATGTAAAGAAAAGACTGAATTCATTATTGATCAAGAACAAACACTCATATAACTTATACTTGGAACTTAAGCTAATGTTATGGATTGATGTTGCTTTGATACCCTCTTTATTTATTATCTCTCCTGGACAATATGGACTTGAATCACTATTTAATCCTATTTGGTCCGTCTGAGGAGGATCATTTTGGATCTCTCCTGATTTGATAGCGAGCCTTTAATATTGTTTTTATTTTATTTTAGCTTGAAGCTAAAAAGTCTGAAAACAGTTTGGCAAGGAGTTTTGTGTTAGTCAAAGGGACAAACTAGAATGCAATGCTCGAGAATGGCAAAAGCAAGCACAATCCTAAATATTAATAAAACAAAATATCACAATAAACCATACAAAAAACCCGGACCAGATAGTGCTAACTTCTCCTTGCGTGACTCTCAAACAGGTTTTCTCTCCCGGCCAATATAGACCTGAATCACTCTTTATCCCACACGTTGGCCACACGCGTCACATCATCAAGCCTCATCTGTGGCCTCCATATACGATACCTTATGACCCATGACCAAGGTGGCTTTAGTGACGTGGTGGAAGTACATGGCCTAATAGGATGAGGTGTTGGTGAACTAAGGGGCTGATTATCCCATCTGTGCCATTTACATCCCTGTCATTGTCTTCTGGTAACTATTTCATTCAGCTTAGGAATGATGACTACCAATTAAAATGCTGTAGACTATCTCAACTAATTCTTTTTGCAACCATATATCCTTCCTAAGCTTCATAAAATCGTCTAAATGTAGCTAGAATACAATTGAAAAGACGTCGCCGGTACAGAAGGCGTAATAGGTGCTATTGAATGTCCTATAGGCTGTACATTTTCAGCTGACTGTAAATTACTCGGTCCTAACCTTGATCCTCAGTTATTGCGAACATTGTGAAGAGAAATATGTTGTTAATGATGAAAGTTTGGTATTTAGAAGAGGGAGAGGCATAGTACATTCATATTTTTCCATTGAATATCGATAAATTAGCTGCTCAGGGAATCAATTTACCGTCCGCTGGGAATAAACCCGCTCCGACTCGTGGTCACGTAGCTTGATGCCATACATACGTACACCTCACACACAAACACTAGCAACTAATTACCATATAGTGTAGGATACTTGTCATCTGAAGCACATTGAAGGCCTCACTGAATTGATAACCATTAACCGAACAATTTCACATTCCGATGAGGAACGAACAGGCGTACGTAATATTGGTTGGGAAATTTTTCAATCGAAAAAACAAAAATTAAAACTAGCTTGAATTGTGTGATTTGATTTAATTTGAAAACAATCTGACAAGGCACTTTTGCTAGCCTAGGAGACAAACTAAAATTAATTGCTCGATAACTACAAACGCAAGCAAAATCCTCAATAACAATTAACAAATATCATAATAATAACCAACAAGCCATTGGGCCAGATAGTGTTAAGAGAGGTCAACCCGTACAGAACCTGATGAACACTTGGCCCGAACACAAGGAATTGCATGTACTATAATATATGAACAAGAGACTCGGCAGCATAACATTATGAAGGAAGGTATCGAATATGGACATAGAAAGTGGCTATGAGATATGACCTGGGAGGAGATGGACACGGTGGTTCCAGATAAGCCTGACAGATAAACTGAGGTCACAGAGATGAGGAACTGAGCTCAACCCAAGAATTACCAAATTGTCTTAGTCTTTCTTCTACTCAACAAGTGAACTCTGGAACTTTCTCCCCCAATCAATCTTTTCTTCATCCTGTGACTTAGACTGTTTTAATCTTCGTGTGTCCAGGCATATACAGCAGGGCTAAGGGACTATACTCACTGGCCCCTGCTATACAATATACTCACTGGCCCCTGCTATACAATATACTCACTGGCCCCTGCTATACAATATACTCACTGGCCCCTGCTATACAATATACTCACTGGCCCCTGCTATACAATATACTCACTGGCCCCTGCTATACAATATACTCACTGGCCCCTGCTATACAATATACTCACTGGCCCCTGCTATACAATATACTCACTGGCCCCTGCTATACAATATACTCACTGGCCCCTGCTATACAATATACTCACTGGCCCCTGCTATACAATATACTCACTGGCCCCTGCTATACAATATACTCACTGGCCCCTGCTATACAATATACTCACTGGCCCCTGCTATACAATATACTCACTGGCCCCTGCTATACAATATACTCACTGGCCCCTGCTATACAATATACTCACTGGCCCCTGCTATACAATATACTCACTGGCCCCTGCTATACAATATACTCACTGGCCCCTGCTATACAATATACTCACTGGCCCCTGCTATACAATATACTCACTGGCCCCTGCTATACAATATACTCACTGGCCCCTGCTATACAATATACTCACTGGCCCCTGCTATACAATATACTCACTGGCCCCTGCTATACAATATACTCACTGGCCCCTGCTATACAATATACTCACTGGCCCCTGCTATACAATATACTCACTGGCCCCTGCTATACAATATACTCACTGGCCCCTGCTATACAATATATACATTATTTTGAAGCCACCGGCGAGGACCAAACCACAGTCAATCAGGATGATAATGCACATTTTTATCCACTTGTCCACGGCGTGTGGGTACACGGTATATGCCGTGGCATATGTAGTGTAGAGGAAAAGCATGTCATCAAAATTCATCGTGGTTTGATCCAGACCCGGGCTATAACATTTAATCCTATAACTCACTTATATATATATATAATTATGTACTGTATATATATATTATTTTGTATTTATTTGTTATTTTTTGCGTGGATTACCACGGATAGTAATCAACCCACAATCCATGCCATTATGTCCATGGAGTTTGTGTTCATTACCTTTGCTTACGTTCATCTTATGTTTTTATATGGTACCAAAAACCTAAAATAATATAATAATGAAAATAGTACTAACAAAACCGTTTGTTGACTTTCGATATACTGTAATAACTAACATTGACTAAAAAGAAAACGTAGGTTCAGAAATTCTGTCCTCAACACTTGATAGTTGTCGGCCAGTTGCGAAACTAAAATTAAGAAATAAGAATGGCATCAGAATTAAATTAATATAAATTCTAGAAAGAGTGGAAAGAGAGAGCAAAATCAATAAGGCAATGTCACACGAACACTACTTTGAGCAATTTCTTCGAGCAATTAGAGAACGGCACTTTCAAAAATTATATATTACTTGCTTTAAGTCATCTACCTTCAATCTATTTTCCAAAACTAATGCGAAAGCGCCCCGAAATATTGAGGGGATAAACTTGCTAATCGAAAATCGCTGGATACAATGTTTGGTGTGAGACCTCTTCTGTAGTATATGGCCCTCCCAGCCCTCTCTGTGACCTCGGTGCCAACCATTCTCACGACAACACCAACTTTGACCAGTCCTTACATTAATAAGGAAGAATAACTGTCATGTTCTTAAATGCTAAACTTTTGGTAAACAGTATATCTAAGCAAGACACCATTGATTTATGAAATGCATTTAATTAGTCAAGAAAACATGAATTTCACATTATGAGTTATTATTTATTAATTATCGATAGAAGGAAACCTTATAATAAGTTCACAAATAATTAGTGATTTACACGTTCAAGGGATATTCATATAAATATTGATATACAAAAACAGATGCTAGAGTTCTATCAATATATTTGTAGGGATTATGTTGTATAATATCACCCACTTAAATCTTTCCATACCGGTGGCTACTATTAAACGATTATATTCAGCTTGAAAAGGGCCTCCAGCAATTAATAGGCTTCGAACTATCTCACTAAGTCATCATTATTGCAACAGATCTCTCTTAAACTGCACAACATTATCTAACAATAGTGACAATATAATAAAATAATAACGTTGCCGGTACATGATAACATAGGTACATGTACATAAACAATAACTGGAAAATATTGATAACTTTCTCTTCAAATTCCATGGCGGGACCACGGATAATGCTAAAGAGATATGGTAAGTTACAATATCTTCCTGTATGTATGCATTTACTCAGGCACATATCCCGTAGCTGGAGGTTGCCGACTCGATACAGAATCCGAACAGAAACAACATTTGAATTTCCAATTCTTAGGGTCCGTGACCACTTTCGCGTTTCCTCACCCCTTTCTCTGTCTCGTGTAGTAGTTGAATTTCAAAAGTTGGGGGGTGGGGGTATTCTTAGCCACCTGCACCCATGAAAAAAGAAAAGTAGATCAGGAAAAGAGACAGAAAGACATGGCTAAGGTTGGGTAGAGGATGCCAAACTTCTCTCTTGATAGGACCAGCTCTCACCCAATATTTTCTTAGCTTACAATATTATGCTGCACTAATTCTTTTACTTACAGACTACGTTTTCATCATATACATAGATTCAGCAATAGGAATTCGTTATAAAGGTCTTCTCATCTATTTAACTACTAACTCTCTAACAGGCATAGTTCCCTTTGTGTGTGTGTGTGTGTGTGTCTCTATCTGTATATCTATCTATCTATCTATCTATCTATCTCTACATATACAGTAGGTCATAATTTGGACATCTATTTTAAGATAAATTAAATTGGTTTCCGCTAAGCAGAACAACAATAACTAAAGAATGTTGAAAATAAAATATTATCTTTTCCCTAACTCATGAATGCGAATACAAAATTTGATTTTAAGACTATTATCTCAATCATAGGAGCAATTAATTTGTCTTTATTATAATCGAATATTCAAATCTGATCAGAAAATAGTTATCTAGTAATAGTTATTTTTGAACGATGTATAGGGCATACGGGGCAACCAGTAATTGTGCATGAAGTTTAGTTTGCGTTATTATATATATATATATATATATATATATATATATATATATATATATATCTCGATTTTGCATTATAAAATTGAAAACATACTGCATTTATTCGTTCCGGTTAATTCAATATTCAGTTAAATCGCTTACCATCTACACTTATATCATAAACTGGTCTAAGCTTATCTCCGTCTAGCTCGTTGCCCATCCCCTTAACAGGCCATCACACACCCGACTGACTGGCCACACCGGGTTCACAGTCACTGGATATGATGCAGCAGATAATATATGATGGGTCCAGATCCATTAAGGGGAGGTATTTAGTTTGTTCCCTAGACCTCCATCAAGCTTAAAATTACACCCCCTTGAGTCCCTTTCAAGATAAATTTGTACATTTTTCGGTAGAAAAATTTCCCGGCCAAAGGCCGGTTCCCCTTAAATTACAGGCTCGCTATTGCTCGCCAGGATAAAATTGACACCTGAATGGCACGAAAGGTTTTAATATGGGGTGAAAGTTCTTAAAATCGCTAAACTAATGGGGCAAAAGTTTTATAATATCAAAAGCAATGGGGATAAACATAAGGGAGAAAGGGGTCAAGAAAAAAATCCCTCAAGTGGAGATTCCCCTTAACCAAATCAGTATTAGAAGACACATTTATTGTTTTTAATCAATAACGATTTATTTTTATTTTTTCTATGTGATTGAGGGAGGCAAAAGGCAGAATTGCCTATAGCGAGTGCCTCCCCCATAGTTGAAAGAGTGACAGGGCCAATACCAAGGGACGATCGAGCCAAAATGCCTGGACACACGGAGTTTGAAGCAATTTAAGTCATAGGAAGAGGGACAGACTGATTCTGGGAGAGAGTTCCAGAGCTCAGCTGTTGAGTAGAAGAAAGTTTGAGAGTAACGTTTCACTCTTGGGTTAGAGAGTTGAACAGAGTAGGGGTGGGATTGAGTTGCAAGACGGGTACCACATGCCCTTCGTAAAGGAGGTGGTATGAACTGGGAAAGCTCTGAGGAACACTGATTATTATAGAAGCGATAGAATAGCGAGAGAGATGCAACATTGCGGCGGAGAGAGAGAGAGAGATTGCAGAGAGTTGGTGAGTGGCGGTTCAGCACACCCACCTTCTGGGAGGCTGCCTAGCAAGACTGGTAATATGGTCCTTCCAAATGAGAGAAGAAGAAAAAGAGACACCAAGAATATTGAGAGAAGATGAAAGGTTGAATTTTGTATTGTTGAAGAATAAGGGATAGTCCGCTAGGAGATCCTAACGGGTAGATAGATGGAGAAATTGGGTTTTGGAAGCATTAAAGGTAACAAGGTTTTCTCTGCCCCAATTGGAGATAGTATTTAGATCAGAATTTAAGAGTTCTATGGCTTCATTACGTTTGTCTTTAAGGGATTGCTGGCTGGGGCGTTCTGAAAAACTAATGGAGTAGTGTAAGGTTGAGTCTTTTGGCGTATGAATGGATGGGAATTAAGGTACAGTTAAGGAGATCATTTATAAAAATTAGAAAGAGAATAGGAGATAGGACAGAGCCCTGAGGAACACCAGAGTATATAGGGTGAGGAAGTGAACAATGGCCGTCCACAACCGCGGCTATGGAACGACCGGAAAGGAAATTAGAGACAAAGGCACAGATAGAGGGATAGAAACCGAAGGAGGGTAGTTTAGAAATTAAAGATTTGTGCCAGACTCTTTCGAAAGCTTTCGATATGTCTAGTGCAATAGAAAAAGTCTCACCGAAGTCCCGAAAGGAGGATGACCAAGAGTTAGTAAGATATGAAAGAAGATCACCAGTAGAGCGACCCTTAAGGAAGCCATACTGGCGATCTGAGAGCAGATTATGAGAAGAGAAATGCTTAAGAAATTTGGAAGCTAGAATAGTTTCAAAAACTTTAGAAAGACAAGAGATGAGAGCAATTGGACGATAGTTGAAGGGTTGAGAGCGGTCACCCTTCTTTGGGACAGGTTGAATGTGAGCAAACTTCCAGCATGAAGGGAAGACGTTAGAGGATAGACAGAGACGAAAGAGTTTGCCTAGGCAGGGAGTCAGCACGGAAGCACAGTTTTTGAGAACAACAAGAGGAACACTGTCCGGACCTTACCTTTACCTTTTGATACCTTTTGATGTGTTCGCCGCTCTGCTAGCGGCACCAAGGAGCGCGACGCCCCTCGTTATGGGTGGTGATTTGGTGCAGTAGACTGTTTGAAGCGACAGCTCGCTCCCTTGCGAGGATGGGCTCGTCTGGCACTTTTTGAAGTTCGACCGTACGCCTTATTAGTGTTAAGCCCAGAGAGGGTAGAAAGTACATCTTTAGAAGAGATTAGGATATTAGGCATAAGTAAGAGAGGAGGGTGGAGAGGGAGGAATAGCACCGGAATCATCCGGTTTAGCAAGGAATTTTGGAAGTCAGCGGGTTCATGGAGATATACTGTATTGATTCTTAGAGGGCCTTCCAAAACTAAGGAAAATCGTTCATAGTTAGCCAGAATAAAGAACAAATATGCAACCATAACATTATTGAAAGTTTAAGCGAACTCTCACTAGTTCTATATCCTGGCGATTAAATACGCTTTGCCAATATTTAAATAATCGTTTTAGTAACCTAAAGATTAATCCCTGGGTTCACATCTTAAATAGTGATCGCCCACGCGTGTATTTTGAATATATTTGTACTTAGATGATTTAGTAGTAAAAGTGCATTAGGACACAAAATGTTAACAATAGTTCTGTTTGTGTGTGTGTGTGTGTGTGTGTGTGTGTGTGTGTGTGTGTGTGTGTGTGTGTGTGTGTGTGTGTGTGTGTGTGTGTATTTAACGAGAGTACAGTATTAATTATAGCAAATGGGTCACAAGGGAGAGCTAGATATCTTCGCTGAGTTGGGAGATTGTCATATACTGTATAAGAGGGTGATACAACTACAAGTTAACCTACAATGCTTTAAAGGGAGATGGTTCGTTTTTCTGGTCCCCCTTGTTCCTCATGCATAGCCCCATTAATTTTCAGATTTAAGACGTCCGCCTATTAGTTTGGCGATTGTAAGACCTTTCGCCCCATTTTTTTGTCAATGTTAAGACTTTTCGTATCATTTAGGTGTCGACTGTTTCCTAGCGAACAATAGCGAGCCTGTAAACCGGCCTTTGGCCGGGTCTTGGGAGGATGTCTTTAGAGCTTGATGGAGGTTTAGGGAGGAAACAAATAATATATTAAAAAAATACATTAATGAAAAAAATGAAAAAACGTCCATCTCCCCTTAATCTACAATGCTTTAGTTTGACCTAGTCTAAATTACTTTCATGTCATATCCATCTAAACAACAACCCATTAAGAATATAAAACAATGAACCTGTACTCCGTGGGAGTAGGTAGTCAATCAGATAAGATACTGGTTCATTATGTAAGAACTCTTAACATTTCGGTTTAACACGAATGTCCTAGTAAGTTCCTGGCTATAAGCAGGCTTAGGCTTTACTTATCAATATTTGTTTCCATTATGAATGCTATTAATGCTTTTCTAGTACAGACAGATGTATAATACATAAAATCAACACAATTTCAATTAATCGCAAGCAATCATAATTTTGGTTTATTGAAGCCAAAATCTTAGACTCCCCTATAGCCCAAAACTCGCAGGTGGTCGATTGCCAGCAGGGGTTAAGATCCACATCGTTATAACTACCCTTTGCTGCAGAATAGTGCAGATAATCAACTTTCTGGTTTTATACGACAAGTAATTGTACTTTACCTCTGCCTCACGTGTACCCTGATTAAAAAGGAGCGATAAAGGGTTGCCCTGTCGCTTCTGGAATATTATTAGCAACAAAACAAAATACAAAATAATAATGTTCTGAGAAAGAGTAGCTTGTAGTATTTTCCGGTCTGTCAGGGGAACACGTGATATATATATATATATATATATATATAATTATATATAGTAGATGAAGAGGATACACAGGGTAGCAGCAAACAGCATGGTGCAGGATAAAAATGATGACCAGGTGGGGGGGCCAGTACTTTAGTTAGCAGTCAGACAAACGTTTCGACACTCGTGTGTCATCTTCAGTGTTCTAGAAAACAATAATAAAACATATAGCAAATATTTAAAAATAAAATCGCGAAAAGCGAGTATATTATAACTAAACATGTAGCCTCAACATAGCTACACTGGGAAATATTTAATCACAATGGATATGTAGAGGGGCTGCCGAAAGTCAGTTATTAAGGGGGGGTCTTTCTTTAAAAATATATAGAGACTCTAAAATCCTAAGGTTACCTGTATTACAGGAGTCAAGAATGCTAAAATCTGTATAGCTTACAGCAAGGTTACAACCGTAGCAATGCTCTCTCACGGCTGAATATATATATATATATATATACATATATAAAGAGAGAGAGAGAGAGAGAGAGAGAGAGAGAGAGAGAGAGAGAGAGAGAGGGAGAGAGGGAGAGGGAGAGGGAGAGAGAGAGAGAGGGAGAGGCTTCCAATAAATATGAAATATTGTTAATGTGGCTATTTTCACACATAAGAGTAATTTAACCATTCAATCATTTGAAACTGTGACGCTTCTGCATAGTAGCCACGTGCGGGCATGCGCGCGCGTCGGCTGCCCAGCCGTTTAGAAACCGGCTGGTGGCAGCCGGCCGGCCGGCTTTTCCTTAGTATATATCCTACGACAATATAACTAATGTCTGGGATATTCTTTTGTTGTTTCACAGCTTGTAGCTGCCCTTATTCTTAACCAACGCATCTTAGTATATTTTATTCTCGATAGTTGATTGTTTCATTATAATATATAAGATGTAAGTCTAGTGAGAGTGGGAGGAGACGAGCGGGAGAGAGAGACCAGCTGGGGGACGTTGCTTCGCGCGGAGAGTCCAGCTTGGGACAAGCCTGATGTTGCCACGTGCATCTGATTGCAACGTTAGGCTTATTTTCGACTCGCGCACGGGGTAGCGGATTTTGACCCGGCAACTGTGTTGAGTGTTGCCAAGCATGGGATGTATTTTGCATGCCTAGGGTGGGGTCCAGACAGATTCAAGACTCAGAGCTCACCTCACTGTCGTACCCTTCGGACCCCCTTGATATCTATCCCTCTCAACCCCACTTAGAAACTTTCTCTCTTACTTTGTATACCTTCCTTCCACTACTTCACCAATCTATTTAATTATCCCATCCCCTTGATAGACCTTATATCTATTATTGTATTAACGACGAGCTCTCAGATAACTAGATAGGATTTTGGGCCTTATGCGGAGATGTAATTGTTAATGAGACCTAGGAAGCTTTTTTGTTGTCTCATATTTGGTGGTTTCATGCTTGCTAGTGTGTTCTTGTGTCAGGTTAGCAGGGGCTAGACCGGAGGGGAGGCTTTTTGCGATCCTTTAAGTAAAGTCTGCTGGTGCGAGTCCTGTGGACCCGCACGACTTTACTAGGATACCCGTGGGAGTCTGGGGGCATTTTCTTGTCTGTGTCCCTGTGTGTCTAGTGTTGTGTTGTGTGAGGGCCATTGCCTAGTCCACTCAGCACTGCGCTAGCACGTCTTGCTTTTGTTTTAGGGTCGCCAGGAGAGAGTCAGATACTTGCGATCTGAGTCTCTCAAGAGAGCACCCTTTCAATTAGAGTAATTTGGCGCACAGACTTGGGAACGTCCCTAGGCTAGAGCAGGTGGCTCAGCCCGGGTATCCGAAGCCTATATCCTTCCGGCTAGACCTCTGCCACCTGGCAGATTAACAGCTAGGGGTTTATTATTTCTGTATGCTTGTTATTGTGCCACAGTTTACCGTTTTTGTGAGCATTGTGAGTCAGGGTGTGGCTTAGAGACTCTGTCCGAGCAGGCTTGCCTGACTAAGAGTGAGAAGCACACCTGTATGTGGTTATGTTGCGAGTTCCTGCCTTTATTTAATTATACCTATGCCATTATACACTGTAGGTCCTATCACTAGTATATATTCCTGTTTATGAGTTAAGAGTTCTCTAAATCCGTAACGTACTTTCTTTGCTAAGCATCAGATCCTACAGTAGCCGCATGCAGTTTAGAAACCCGCATCTTGTCTACCTGTACGATGTTTTGAGGACTGTTTGCTTTCACCTTCTTTCACGCAGGGGTGATTAGTTGTATTAATTAACGTAACGTTAAATGTACTTTCTTCTAGTTTGTTATTAAATTGTTTCTGCAATTTAATTCCGTTATCTATCTTTTCCTTGAAGCTTTAAGTCAACTTAATTGTGTGATCTTTTATATAGCCTGCTTGACTATCAGCAGTCTATAGTGCGTGCACCCTGTAACCGAGTCATAGGATACCTCGTTGTCCAGGCAGGACTCTTGACGGTTTAGGGTGGTTTGTTGCCTGGGTTTATAGATAAGGGTTGGATCTAGCGTTTTCCGTTGTTGCTTGTTGCCGCATACCTAGTCCAATAGAAAGAGCCCAGTGTTTATATATCCCAGGACGTAACAAAACCACATGCTCTTCCTAACCTCTAATTTCCCACTATTCTTACTTCCAATTACTAAACAAGCTATAATTACAACTCCTTCAGGAAATCATCTCATGGTTCAAGTTTTCCCATGGAAAATCTCTGAAATAAACTTTATCTTCAGTGTATACAATTACCAAGAAATATGTATAATGCCTTTATAGCCGTGTGCCATAACACGTTGATTAATTGCCTGTAACTGATAGAAGTTGCATTAATTATTTATTTCCAGACATTTTAAAAACTCAACTAGCTCCCATATTGTGCTCCAATATATGTGGTATATATACTTTTCCCCTATAAGTTAATCCGTAGTAACTTGAAGTAAGTAACATACGAAATATTATCTCTATTCAGCATAATATATGAAAATGACTAAATACATCAACACCAAATTAATATGCTGGCTGATACTTACCTACGATATCAATGGATTGGTTCTTACATGAATCTCAGATATTACAAAATAATAATAGCAAATAGTTCAGTCAGGATTAAATTGATTTTCTATTGATCAAAGACGAACCCATACAGCGTAATGTATGCCCATTAATTATCATCCAAGGCACTTAGCATGAAGGAAATTACTAATAGGAGGTATTGTACACTACATTATACTGAATATAACATACGCGGTCTTCCCAAAGGTACCCCGCCTCCATTATAGAACCATCGCACCAGTATTATCTAATTAGAACATCCCTCATTATAGCGGCGTCTCAGACTAACTCCTTCAGTCTAAGGTTATATAAATTACTGTCAGTCAGCCACAATCTGCAACTTGCTTCTTGAAAGTTGTTGCCCCACCACACACTTTAGGTGCGAAATATAAAAGTTTGCTTATATATATTGCCATAGATAACAGGAGAAGGTTCTCCTGTTATCTATGATATTGCATAAACGGTACTTGTTCGTGCAGTTGCTATTAATGTTCTCAGTAGACTCACGACATATTTTAGACGCAGAGCATCTTGGTTGAACAATCGCTTGAAAAATGCAAGTTAACAGTGATAAATCACATAACAGGATAACGTATACAAAGAACAAAATAAGGGGCGAAAAGAAAGTAGCTTTGTAATGACAACAACCAACGTACACGACCCATGTTTGAGGCATTAATCTTTGCTGACACCTGGAATAAAGAGTAGCCAGATGGATGACGACAATGTACACTTTCCGACAGACGAAGGAAAGAAACTGTTTTTCTAAACAAATATCCATTGTTTTCATCACATCCTATTTTTATTTCCACATCAGGGGGTGAACTACTGGCCTTGGGTAATTTGAATTGCCTTCAGGTATTGTTCCAAAAGTGATCAACATTTATATTACACAATTGTCTTTGTTTTCTATTTATATACAGTATCTGTATGAATTTCTATCGGATAGTTTACAAATAGTTTTCATTTCAGATATATAAACGCATTTATTAAACAAAACTACCTTTTCCTTGCCCGGTGTACACACCACCTCGGCACATAAAGGCGGCGCATTCGTGTCCACCTGCTCGAGAATAAAGGCATCTGACAATAGATAGCTAAATAAATAGATAGGCTGCTGTTTATATTTAGTATGGTAGATGCTACAAAAATAAGGCTTAACTTATGTAATTATATTTCCCTTGATATGCGGGCATTATATTTAGTTTGTATCAAAACAATTAGAGAAGGAAAATTACAATTATAAATTATCTAAGGTCAACGGAATCCACATACTAAAACAGGATTCTAATTTTGTCATTCAGATAAACTCCAGAAATCTTCCTTGTAGCCTTTCTTGACCAGTGATTGTTTAGTCAGTCAGGATACAATCGTCGTTCTCTAAACAAATCAATTCAAATCAAGCCAAACACGATTTCCCTGCTTGCATATTCATATAAACCAGCGAGTTGGATTCAATTATATAATTCACAAAGTATCAACTCGCAGAGCGCAGTTGAAATTCCTATGAACATTTGAGAACCGTGGGAAATTTTACAACACATCCATTGAAGCCCTGCAAAGTAGTGACTGGATTCACAAAAACTGCTTAACCCTTTCACGCATTTATGACGCAGAGGTTGCCAGATTAGCAATAAGAAATAGAGTTCTCTCACTCTTATAAATTACCTCTCCAAAATTAGTTTTCTGCCCACAGCTAACTCAAAGACAACTGCAGAGGTTGAAGTAACTAAACTAAAGGTTTCTAAATACCCCTGATGGTAACAAAGGCTTTAAAGTATCCCCAATAGGCTCAACATCGCGTCATATGTCGGAGAGGGTTAAATTGACCCAACTCCAACAACATCCCTCCCAACACAGTCAGCCCCCTCGGTGGTCAGAGTAAACAGCCTTTGTATATGACGACCAAAGTTCAGCTCTGTCTGAGTGTCCAAGGTTGACGGAGGAAAATGGACATGTCTTGGGGGTCGAGGTGTCCAAACAACATGTGGCTGCCTCAACGTGGAAACTTGTTTTCTAAATAAACTCGCCGGACAGAGTGAGAGGTAACATTCTTGGAGATTCTGCCTTAAAAAGAAAGATGAAACAGCTCGGGGTTGCTGGTCACAGACTCAAGAAAGTGGAGAGATGGTGTACCAAAGGATGTATTTTTTAATGGAATATCAATATTGCTTCAAAAAATGAACAAGAACGAACACTAGCTGTGCATACATTTACAATATAATTGCATTCTTCAGTAATCTACCTATGGCTAAAAAATATCTAAGACAAACGAAAGTGACTAGGATATTAATTACTTCCTCAATCATGTACAATACATGTAACTTATGGCTAGAACACGATGTGCAATACCTTATACAAATTAATAGACTTCCCCCCATATGCACTGTTATGCAAATATATCTATATAATTATATTGAATGATTTTTTGGATGGAACTTGCTTTATAATAAATAATATATATATAGTTTTGTAGTTGATGCATATAACATTATATTCATACATTCGTTTCCAGAGTTATACTTCTATAATTAGAAATAGGTGAGGTCCGCGAAATGTTATGACTGACTGTACTCACACACCATATGTACAGTCGCAGTCGCCAATTCTGATATACTTTGAAGCCTTTACCAAATTTAAAGTATTCTCCTAATGCATGTTATTAGGTCGATAATTAATAATAATCGAATAAAATTGCACCCCATGAGGTCGTAAAATTGGAAAAAAAATGGGGCGAATCACCAAGCTAATGAGGCGAACGTCTTAACATCTTAAATTTAAGTTCATTCGTAAATTGATTATATAACTTGTTAATTTTAATTGCATAATGAAAATCATAGGGTGGTTAAGAACATTATGTACACGACTGTACCTGGTGGTAGGAGAAAATATTGTTCAACACTACTGATTTACAGTAAGAAATGTATACGTTATGCTTACTATATTGTTGAAGAATAAGGGATAGTCTGCTGGGAGATCCTGACGGGTAGATAGATGGAGAAATTGGGTTTTGGAAGCATTAAAGGTAACAAGGGTGTGGCAGGGTTTCATTCATTAAATTTAAATAATTTCTTTACTCTCAGTCCTTCAGTCAATATATTATGAGCCTCTCGTGAATATCAATTTATGACAAAACGATCCAAAGTCAAGAGCTAACCGAAAAAAATAATTCACAAGAAGTAGTGGCCACCCAAAGTAAAAGTTATGATATTTATAGACCACCTATGCAGCCTCCCCGCTCCCTGACTCCCGCTATCATCAGCCAGTTTCACACATCACTATCAGGCACCTCTCGCTAACCTGCCTCAACCACTAGTCCATAGTGTCATTACATCAACTGGTCAATACAGATCCCATTTACACGCTGTAATTATTGTTACGAAAATCTCCATACCAATGTTATATACATATAGAATATATATACCAATTTGTCTTGAAGGGGGGTCAACAGGGTATTTTGTCATGGTTGATGGAGGTCTAGGGAGTTTTGTTAGAAATGACCACTTGCGATAAAACAAAATTGTGAGTCACCCTCAAACGGGGAGAGGTTCAATCTACAATTTCCTTACAGTAATTGTATGATACATACAAGAGGTCAATTACTAACGTACTGTTCAAGGTCAGCTGCTGTGTCACCTCTGGCTATGGTGTAAAGGAGATTATTCCCCGTAGAACAGTAGACCCAAAACTCTATTATTGCCCTATAGACTATTTTTAATCAGTACAGCCAAGAACACAAATGATGACGCACATAATTGAATCAGTATTCAACGCAAACCAGACAATGCTATGCCCGATGCTTCAGAACTTTGCTTTAATGTTTTTAAGACTCACATTGGTAAAACCTTATATATGTTCACGGTTGTACTAAGGTGAAGTATGGTTCGTCTAACACAATTCCATCATCATTTTTCAAGCACTCATATCCATAATCATTTTTTTGATGAGATTTTTAACCTTAGGGTCGAACAATTATATTTTTTTTCCCCGTTGTAAATCTCCTTCAAACATGAAAGCAGCAATTTGGTATTGACACTGCTGAGGATTCCGAGATGAATAATGGGGCTTCGTTAATCAACAACCTTGTTGATGTTTACCTACCATCCACAAATTAACATACATCTCTCTCTCTCTCTGGCGCGCGCGCGCGCACACACACACACACACACACACACACACACACACAAACACACACACACACACACACACACACACACACACATGTGAAAAGAGTTTAAATTGATATAGATATATGACAAATATAGAGATACAGTCAAACACCCACCCCAAGGCAAAATAGAGAGGCGGATGGACTTCATCATTCCACAGCCACCCACCGTAATCGGGTTTCTGTTATAACTGTGGCAAACCGGCTATCTCTATAATACCTGGTGTAGAGTGTTTGCCCTAAAATAAAAAGTAGTATAGTACTAATGAAATAGTAAAAATCAGGGGGTTGATAACTTCGGGAAGTCAATTTTGTAGTCAGAAGTAGAGTGGACAAAATCAGTTAGCTTAAATTGGGGAAGTCACATTTTGTTGTTGGATATCGAATAGACAAAATCCATTAACTACGTCAAAAATTACTGAAACATATTTAGCATGAGATAAAGAAAGGTTAAGCTCTGGGAGGCATGGGACGCTCAACCCCCACTCTGACAGGATCAGCCCATCTCCTTGGCATCAAAGTTTTGGTAATAAAACGTCGACATATACAGTAGATGCAGTGTGTGGTAAATTCAAAGACGTCATCATTATTATCTGAGATGTTCTTCACAAATTTACTCATATCATCTCTACAAGTTCTAAGATGGTGGTTCTTGAAAAATGTCACTTATTATAATATCGTTAAATTTATTGTAGTTAAAATATCTAATTGGTAGTTTGTTAAATTGTCTTTTTAAGAGGTATATTTCATATCCTTGTTTCAAAAATGTTCTAATAAGGATCTTACAAGCCTCTAAAAAGTCTTCATATTTCGAACAGACTCTACTATAGCTTATTATTTGGGAAGTAAAAACACCATAGCTTTGTCTCATGGGGATATTTCCGCAAAGAAAGGGAAAGTTAACTATGAAATTGGAACTCTGTTCGTTTGTAATAAAGTTGTGTTACAAATTTCTTATCAATTACTTCAATTTGTATATCGAGGATTGAAGCTTTCTTATCGGAATAATTTTCTTTATTTAAGAAAAGATCCTCAGAGTAGATGTCTGTCTTAATTTTATCAAATATGTCGCCACTGTTGACAATTATATCATCAATATATCTTGAACACTTGTTTATTTGTTTGCATGATCCGTATTTAGTGCGAGTGTTATCTTGCATATAAAAGAACTCGTAATAATGAAGAAATAGATTGGCAAAATCTGGCCCTGGGTCTGTTCCCATTGGTATGCCTATATTTTGCTTAAATATGAAATCACCACATTCGAAAAACGTGTTATCTGTCAAGAATGTATGTTATTCATAAGGGAGGTTTTGTTTAATGATGTATATTTTTTAGACAATGCATTACTCCAAAAAGCTTCATAATTGTTTATTGTAATGTATTTAATTTTAGAATTTGTATAACATTTATTCACTATATTTTCCGGGCCTAGTATAAGTTTATCATGAGGAATGTTTGTATATAAAGTACTAAAATCATAAGCTTGTTGTTTATCATTTATTGCTTGATCATGTCTAGTACCGGTTGATTATTTTCAACTACCCACCATCTGCTTATACCGGTGAACTCTGCAATTACAGTGCAATATCTCTTTCGTCCTTTCACACACACACACACACACACACACACACACACACACACACACACACACACACACACACACTAACCAAAACACTGACCCTCCCTTCCTCTGAGCCTCACCCTCTCATTCAGACATTTCCCGGCCCATCTGGAATATCTCTCCCAAACCTGTTCTGGTGGTTCCACAGTTCAGAGGTCCCCGTCTCTATGCACAACACCAGAGATTCTGTAGACAGAGAGAGTGACCATCATGTTCTTTAGAAGCCATTTTGGTGCTCACATATCAAAAATCGAGGCTGTATTTGAGTTTCGATCAAATAGAATGCATACTCTAAGACCAAACTTCATATCCTTGACCAGTATTCCCGAATGTTTATTATGAGTTTGGAGATCTCCGAGTGTAACAGAGAGGAGATTATCAACACACACACTAAAATGGGTGAGGTTGGCTGATCTCTGTTACCATAGGCTCTCTGCACAACACTCCTCCCATCCCCCCTCTGACACAACAGCCTGAGTGATGGCCGACTTATTTGTTATCTCACGCATAGTGTTTACTTCCTCGTGCGAACCTTGGATGGCGGGTTTAACTCTATCAGCACTGGGCCAGTTGGAAATTTCTCTGGGTGTAAAATAATGTTGCATATTCTAAAAACTTTGAGTCAATATACATCCAATCAACTCGCTTAATTCGCAGCCTCAGTAATTCTACTTAATGAATATATGTTTTTCAGATTGTTGTATGAAACAGAATTGCTCAAATAAAGTTTGCTTCATCCCTTTTCCATTTTATATATTGCAAATCTATGTTATACATTACCTTTTAAGCTTCTAATAAGCCTAGATAGGATTTTCAGACTCGGATTAAACGAGTTGACTGTGCATGATTATTTCTTTGCCAGGTCATATGAGAAGCCTTTGTTCGGTAAGGCATCAAGTACTACCAACAACAAACTCATAAATTATTCTAATGAACAATATTGGCAGAGCGAGGAGGCTTGTTGTGAACATTATTCTGCCATCCATCCAAGTCCTTCTCTCCTTCATCACAGACCCGGCGGTAAAGAACAGCTTGTCCGACTGATTAATTGTTGACACGGCCATAATTCAAGAGAATATGTTGACGGTCTGGCCGGCAGCTTAGTAAGTAATGCATTGACAGATAACAAGTGGTCATATTCAAAACTCTAAAGTTCAATACCGTAGAGATTATATTGCGTTATATTGATAATAAACATCGAAGATTATATTGCGTTATATTGATAATAAACATCGAAGATTATATTGCGTTATATTGATAATAAACATCGAAGATTATATTGCGTTATATTGATAATAACATCGAAGATTATATTGCGTTATATTGATAATAAACATCGAAGATTATATTGCGTTATATTGATAATAAACATCGAAGATTATATTGCGTTATATTGATAATAAACATCGAAGAGTAATATATCTTGGCTTAATCCTTTCTGTACTGGTGACATCCATTTCATCATAATTATTCTGTCCACTATTAGACGATGTTTCAACTTAGGAAGGATGTCTACGAAGTAAAAGGCTACAAACTACTGGTGACATCCATTTCATTATATTCTGTCCACGATTAGACGGTTTTTCAGCTTAGGAAGGATGTCTACGAAGTAAAAGGCTACAAACTATCTCAATTAACTCATTTAGCTACCTTATATCATTTGCAAGCTTCATAAAATTGTCTACATATAGATAGAATATAATTAGAAAGACGTCGCCGGTACGGAAGGGGTTAAACATATATTTTTATTTTTATTTCACATTACTTGTATTATTATTTTTTTTTACGAAATCCCCAACGGCAGGTATTTTAAAGTCTCAGGTTAACATAACGTTCTATTATTCTGTCTACTATTCGACGATGTGATTCAGTCTAATTAGGTTCTCCAGCAATTATCATGTTTCAAACTAACTCAAGAGAGCCCTCGATGTCGAACTGCAAAAAGTGCCAGACGAGCCCATCTTCGCAGGGGAGCGTGCTGCCCCTTCGAACAGGCTGCTGCACCAAATCACCACCCTGAACGAGGGGCGGCACGCTCCTCGGTGCCTCTAAAAGTGTGGCGAACTCAACACAAGGTAACACAAGGTAAGGTAACTTAGCCTCTACCACAAATCCTTTATAAATTGAACAAAATCGTCTAAATTTAACTAGAGTAAAATTAATAAGACGTGGCCGGTACAGTAGGGGTTAACGGCACGTGAGGTCATCTGTAGACATCATGGTGAACAAGGCTTCACTATCTGTTTAGTGGTCCAGATACGAGGGGTGGGCAGGACGTGGGCCTACAGTTATGGGGCTATTATCTTAACTGTTTCACTATACTATAACGGGTTCTTTCATTGTCTTCTAATAGTAGTGGTAGTAGTAGTATTAGTAGTAATAATAGGAGTAGGGATAGTAGGAGTAGGAGTAGTAGTAGTAGTAGTAGTAGTAGTAGTAGTAATACAATTATTAGTAGAAGTAGTAGTGGTAGTAATAGTAGGATTTTATGATAGGAGTATATACTAATAATTCTAGTGGTAATAATGGTTAAATGAGATAGTTCGAAGCCTGTTAATTGCTGGAGGCCCATTTTAAACTGAAAAATACCGTCTAATAGTAGCAAGAATAAAGATAAAAGGACGGCGCCGGTACTGAACGGTTTAAAGGTGTGGCCATAACTACAAGACAGAGTTATATTGCCGCCATTATCTATGAACAAGGGTCTTTGTTCAGCTGTCCTGCGTCTTAATAAGGCACACAACAAGCGTGCAAGGCCTCACTGTAGAACAAACAAAACACAATTATTCAGCTTGTTAACGTCCAGCTGAGTAATACACTTGGTTAGTAAATCTACTATTGAAAGGATTTGAATATTTTATCATTACTTTGTTTAGTATATTTAGTTTTATGATTTCCTAAATGGGCAATAAAAAGGCAGTACAATATTTAACTTTCTACACATTATTATTACCTAAAAATAGCTTTAACTAAATATTGTTCACTCATCCATCTTCGTGTATTTATATAAAATATAGCGATTATTAAGCTATGAAAATAATTATTTATAGAAAATAACTTAATTTTGACATTTAAACAATAAGTGTAGAATATATCGAACACATCCATAGACGTCACCTTACTGTTCCACAAATGAGTATCGGCAGAACCGCAAGAGATGTGGCGTACTGGATTACTAATGATCTCGTGATATTGAGCCATCTGTTTGTGATCTTGTGTCCTGACCTCTGAACTGACAAACCTCAGTCACCTCCCGTCACTCTATCATCCAACCTACATCCTTACTTTCCTATCTCGCTACCTTCACTTATACTCATTTGATTAATTAATGGTTCATCTCTCAACCCTAATTTTTCTTTCAAAGTTTTATATTATATAAATGTTGCCAATTTAGCTACTTTCCCGTTAGATCTAGAGGTATTTACTTTGATCTAGAGGCATTTTATTCATCTAGCATTTAAATTCTAGCAATATTTTGGACATTTGAGCCATTATAGAGCGATATTATAGAGATTGTGACATTTTTCAAGCGATTATCGGCATTTAGTTACTATCTAGTGGACTTGATTTGGAAACCCTGGTTATATTATCACCTTTATATTTCCTTTATCTTTAATCTGTTTTTCTTATTATGTGTTAAAGATCTAAATAGTCTGTATTACAACATTTCAATATACCTCTCGAATAAGCATTGCATTACATTGTCTTTGTATTTTGCTTCATATATGTGTATTAAAAAAACAAAACAAAAACATATAAGGTCAATTGTTGCAAAATGTAAAGTGGCATGATGCCAACATAAATTAATAAAATATATGTTATCTTTCGTTAAAAAAAACACAAAAAACACACACGCAAAAGACACCTTGGCATACCTATAACCCACTGTCCATATGAATAGTTTTGGCATAACAATGGCATAATATTGAATACGATCATTGATGAACTCTCTCTCTCTTTCTCTCTCTCTCTTAACAATATTTAGATTTAGTCTTTATATCTAAGTTAATCAAACATTCGCATTAAGGCCACATTGCCAATGTAACGTTAACTATGGAAATATTGTATGAAAAGCTAAATTGAATAAACACATGAATGAACAAGTTAGCAGAATATTCAATCAGTAATTATACTAATTTCATTATAATTAAGGAATGCATGTAAAATTGAAGATAAACGTGATGCATAAAAAAACCCACTAATAAAATAGCCTTTTAATGTAATTTCATTTAGAAAGCTGTTGTTTTCGCAGTGGCCGAGGATCCAAATTAAATCTCAACGTTTCGTAGCGTACACAAATTACAGCAGGAATTAACTCCATATAATAAATTGACGTTGCAAAATGTCTTAATATTTTGGTAGGCATGGCATATTTATTTATTTGTTCTCAATATGTCTATATACCTAATATAAACGCAACAATTTAGTTGAGTTTAAAGGCTCATTTACATCATACATCATAAATTATCTCATCACAAACTTATCTGTAGCCTAAACCAGCAACACCAAGACGACCCGTGACCTCACAAGATGTTGGTGACCTCCTAAGGTGCTGTATGAGCGGAACATTCTTCAAGCCATTGCACTTCAATGGAAAGCCAACACTGCAGAAAATGTGCAATTTTTCAGGCACATCAACCGATTTATAACAGGTTTAAGAGTTCAGAGTAATTGCTATTGGAAAGGAGAAATATATGGCATTCCAATTTTGTGTATATCAAGAAAAATTACATTTAAAACAACGCACTTGAGATAATACAACATTTAATGATCATATTGATCGATCAAGATCGATCAAGCTTAACAGCTTCGTAGTTATTAGGGCTCATGAATGATGCAATACAATTATTTATATAACATTCATATCTATAATTTCAAATATTGTGATGCATATTTTAATTGCCAGTTTTGTCAGCATTATTAATCAAGACAAAAAAGGCTTATAATCAAGCAACAATGTACAAAACATTTAACCATATTATTGTCATACGTACAATATATACTAGTAGATAAAAATATGTTAAGAGAATACAAGAACAGCAATGGTCCATCCCCGGAACAAAAATATAATTATATAGAGATGCAAGACAGGCGTTATAATGGAAAACAGTCAACACTGTATATAACACACGAGAAGAAAGCAAATTCGCAGATAAGGGAAAATTACTTTGATTAGCAAATTAAAGACTATGAAAGGAAACAGAAACATGTGGAAGGAGGCAGGGAAGCAGGATCAGGAAATAATGGCTGAAGATGAATCATAACGTGAGTTGAGTTCATGATCCTTACTTAACAGGTCCAGACTCACCCATCAGGTTTTAGTTCAGTGAAGGTCGCATGTAGTGTACACCTCAATTGATGCTGCACACACACATACCCCCCCCCCCCCCCCGCACACACACGCAAAGACACACTCATACACACATACTCACTCTTGCTCGAGCAGTCATATGCATACCCGTACATGAATACGCAAATACTTACACACACACACACACACACACACACACACACACACACACACACACACACACACACACACACACACACACACACACACACACACACACACATTTTTATCCATGGGTTGTTTTGTACTTCATTATTACAATAACAATAGACACAATGGATTGACCATGCATTGTTATGACCAAATTTGTTGTTGATGAAATTAATATGGATACAAAAAAATAAGCATAATACAATATCTGAAAAAGTTACAATAAACGTAAATTTTCAGGCATGTTGATCATCTTCAAAGCAAGCGTCAAGAAAAGGGTGAGATATGTATGCAACGAGGGAAACATGGAAGGGTGAGATATGTATGCAACGAGGGAAACATGGAAGGGTGAGATATGTATGCAACGAGGGAACATGGAAGGGTGAGATATGTATGCAACGAGGGAAACATGGAAGGGTGAGATATGTATGCAACGAGGGAAACATGGAAGGGTGAGATATGTATGCAACGAGGGAAACATGGAAGGGTGAGATATGTATGCAACGAGGGAAACATGGAAGTATGAGCATTGCAAGCTTAGCACTATCTGGTCTTTCGTCCTTTGGGTTATTATGAGATTTTGTTTAACTAATATTTAGGATTTTGTTTACTTTTGCCATTTTCGAGCAATATATTCTAGTGTGTCCCCTAGGCTAATACTAACGCTTTCCAATTTTCCTTCCAACTAAAACATGCTTACCCAGACCACTGTCAAGCAGAATTTGTAATTGTTTCGATATCTAAATGTCACGACCGAAAACCCTATTTCTTTTTCTTTCTTTTACTTTTCATAAGCCAAATTAAACAATATGAACCTTAGCAACTGTGTGAAAATGGATTGAAAACATGCTAAAAAGGGCAATGACAATATACAGTCACTGTTGCATTAATTACTCACACTTTCTTCATATGGAAAAATTCTTAAATTCATTAACGACAATTTTAACAATTCGTTTGCAAAACACAGCTTGTTGCTTTTCGTTCCTCTCCACAAAATTCAAGTGTCATCAAGGAGAAAACTTTGATCTTCCCGCACACGTATGATGACTGCTTATTTGGCTGTTTTGTCAATGAGAGTCATTTGGCGCATACGTGTCCTCAACTACATACAAGAATACCTAAAAAATACTATGTGAAAGAAGGTGCCATATAAAGACAAGCGATAAAAACAACACATTATTATATAAACAAGTGACTCTTCATGCCACTGTTAAAAATTATATTTGATATAGTTTTAAATCAATATCAATATAAAAGTGAAGTGCAGTGAAAGTCGCTCGCGCAAACAAACTTATTAATTTCCTTGTGTATTTCCTTTCAGACAATCAACAATACCAATGTTTTAGTTGTCTTGGTTATGGAGGAGCACCATTGATAGCGACTCATATTCTAACTGCATGTAATATAATGAGTTAAAATGTTCACATTATTCAGCAACCAGCCGTGAAGAAGATGTGTTATTAAAATTATTGTACTTTTGCTTTAATGCGTGCTTATAATTTTATTGATAAGCTTATAAGACCATGATTGTCTATTTTGAGGAACAGAAGTACTGCATATTCAAAATTGCGCAGAATATTTGAATTAAGGTCGTTGCACACTGACACGACAGCCCCTTCAAGACTGGCACGAACACCCACGACACATATAAATCCTGTGTCTTGCCGAATTTACTAGAGATCGCGGCGAAAATGGCTGGCATCGTTAGAGTCATATCTCTACCGTATCTCTTCCGCACGACTTGATAAGACTCTAGCGATGCCGATTCTGTGGAGAAACGAATGCTACGAAGAAGATAGAAAAAGTCGTGCGAAGGGTACAAGACTAGTCCACGGAAAAGATATGACCCAAAAGACTGCGATACAACTCAGAAGAATCGTATCGACGCCGTATCGATGCACTGAGACGTGCAACTGGATTGAGGCTAGACGCACGGTTGCCAACTCGACCGTTGCCAATTTTCCGCACGGAAGTGATATGGTCCGCACGGCAGGCTTATGCACCAGACGATGTTGATACGGGCCATACGGCTTTGATACGGACCATACGTCTTTGATACGGACCACACGGTTGTGATACGGCGAGTTCGTGATGGAGACCAAAATACAAATATTTTTTACAGTTGCCGGGGGATTCCCACAAACTTTTGAACAGCTCAAAATCTCGTATCCATCCCCGATACGTCGATTGGACTGTGAGAGTCACCCACGGCTAATTTCCGATATCCACGATTATGTTGCCGATTCGCCGTATCAGACTGAAATTTCGAGTAGGGAACTCGCCTGGAGGGGCTTTCGTGTCAGTGTGCAACGACCTTTAGACATACTGATGTTGAAATCTCATTATGCACATACGATTGTGCTATTATGTTTCCGTAAGCACAGCCCACGTCATAGCATCAATAATATATTTTCATCGTTTAAGCATGAAGGCAGATGTCCCAATACCGTATATCGATAGCACAAGGTGAGGGTGTGGAGTATAATCCTATGAACTAAATAAACGTCAATGGTTGTTATTCTTGACAGGCTCCCAACACTCATTAATCCCATCATTAGCGGTGCACCTACATGTCACTGTTGACACGTAAACATCAACAAGTCTGATGCACACATCATTAGTTCAACTAACAAGAGACTAGACGGCCACTTTGCTGGGATAGGAGACATTAATGGGTCTTCAGATTTTTCCTTCAGTTCATGTTGGGAATAGTGATAAAGGTTGACTAAAGGCGGTGTCACACTAGCGATGTTTCCGTCAATTTTTTCGGGCAATTGTCGTTTGGCAGCTTCAAAATTTAAACCTCCTCAAAATTTAGCCACATAACAGAATATATATCAAGCTTTATTTACGATACCAATGCAAAGGAGACCCGAAATATTGCGAGAAAAAACTTGCCGGAAAAACCGCTCGTTTGACACCGGCTTAAGGAGTGGTTAATGTCAACGCCATACACATTTCATACTGAAGTTGTATTTGTAAAACTCAAAGTAATTATGAAAACTGAAATAAGCTTTGAACTTTATGTATTGCAAAACAAATAAATATAATAAATAAATAAATAAATAAATAAATAAGAAATAAAGAACAATTATAACACACACACACACATATATTGTATATATATATAGAGTATATATATATATATATACAGTATATATATATATATATATATATATATATATATATATATATATAATATATATATATATATATATATATATATATATATATATATATATATATATATAGGAGAAACAGGAGGATAAGGGCAACGACCGTGTTCATCTTGGTAGCTTTATTCAATATTTCGGACTATCTTGGTCCATCATCAGGCTTGGATACCGGTCCTAAAAATAAATTACTTTATTAAGAAACTAATATAAGTTAACACTGCGAAATAATAAAATGTCCTAATATAGCTAAAACGTATACAATGTTCTGCTATTAACAAGTATATAGTACTTACACATCTAAGGGGTCAGGCGCGGGAGCGATCCTAATATTGTTTCAATCATTATTTACTAGTAGGTAACCCACTCTATATTACTGTATATATTGGACCTGGTAACATAGGTTTTACTAGTAGGTAACCCACTCTATATTACTGTATATATTGGTCCTGGTAACATAGGTTTTACTAGTAGGTAACCCCCTCTATAATACTGTATATATTGGGCCTGGTAACATAGGTATTACTAGTAGGTAACCCCCTCTATATTACTGTATATATTGGACCTGGTAACATAGGTTTTACTAGTAGGTAACCACCTCTATATTACTGTATATATTGGGTCTGGTAACATAGGTTTTACTAGTAGGTAACCACCTCTATATTACTGTATATATTGGGTCTGGTAACATAGGTTTTACTAGTAGGTAACCACCTCTATATTACTGTATATATTGGGTCTGGTAACATAGGTTTTACTAGTAGGTAACCACCTCTATATTACTGTATATATTGGGTCTGGTAACATAGGTTTTACTAGTAGGTAACCCCCTCTATATTACTGTATATATTGGGTCTGGTAACATAGGTTTTACTAGTAGGTAACCCCCTCTATATTACTGTATATATTGGGCCTGGTAACATAGGTTTTACTAGTAGGTAACCCCCTCTATATTACTGTATATATTGGGTCTGGTAACATAGGTTTTACTAGTAGGTAACCACCTCTATATTACTGTATATATTGGGTCTGGTAACATAGGTTTTACTAGTAGGTAACCCCCTCTATATTACTGTATATATTGGGGCTGGTAACATAGGTTTTACTAGTAGGTAACCACCTCTATATTACTGTATATATTGGGCCTGGTAACATAGGTTTTACTAGTAGGTAATCCCCTCTATATTACTGTATATATTGGGTCTGGTAACATAGGTTTTACTAGTAGGTAACCCCCTCTATATTACTGTATATATTGGGCCTGGTAACATAGGTTTTACTAGTAGGTAACCCCCTCTATATTACTGTATATATTGGGCCTGGTAACATAGGTTTTACTAGTAGGTAACCCCCTCTATATTACTGTATATATTGGGTCTGGTAACATAGGTTTTACTAGTAGGTAACCCCCTCTATATTACTGTATATATTGGGCCTGGTAACATAGGTTTTACTAGTAGGTAACCCCCTCTATATTACTGTATATATTGGGTCTGGTAACATAGGTTTTACTAGTAGGTAACCCCCTCTATATTACTGTATATATTGGGCCTGGTAACATAGGTTTTACTAGTAGGTAACCCCCTCTATATTACTGTATATATTGGACCTGGTAACATAGGTTTTCATTCTGTATTAGGATCGCACCCGCGCCTGACCCCTTAGATGTGTAAGTACTATATACTTGTTAATAGCAGAACATTGTATACGTTTTAGCTATATTAGGACATTTTATTATTTCGTAGTGTTAACTTATATTAGTTTCTTAATAAAGTAATTTATTTTTAGGACAGGTATCCAAGCCTGATGATGGACCAAGATTGTCCGAAATATTGAATGAAGCTACCAAGATGAACACGGTCGTTGCCCTTATCCTCCTGTTTCTCCTAAAAATACGGTACCCTATCGGCCAACCCACCACTACCACTGTTATATATATATATATATAATTATATATATATACATATATATATATATATATATATATATATATATATATATATATAATTATATATATATATATTTTTTTTTTCTTCTTAAAGCAAAGGGTCGAGGGCAGGGATGAGGTAGGTTTCATAGCAACATCTGAGAAGAGAGCAAAGAGTTCAGAAATCAAGAATACCGCCCCGAGTCAAAGGTAAGGCCACGTCATTGGTGGTGAGGGGTGAAGGTAGTGAGGTGGTACAGGGGTTGAGGTCCAGGAACAAGGGGGGTGAGGGTTGGGGGCACGGAAACAACGGGAATTGTGGCTAACTATGGGCATTATGTTGTTATGCAGTACATTGCTCAAAATACATAATTCATTTCCTTTTAGTAATATCTGAGATAGAAAAAAAGAAAAAAAAAGAAAAAAATATATATATATATATATATATATATATATATATATATATATATATATATACAGTATATATATGTATATATGCAACGAAAAACTACATATCAATGGTACTACAAATACACAAAGAGTTGTCCTAGACTCGGCAATATATAGTCTTCTAACTAAATTGTAATAACATAATATGTATGTACTATTTATAATTTACGAAAAGCAAAAGTTAGAGGTTTACATAGTGAATTCTATAAATGTGAATGCTAGGGTAAGAAAATACAAGTAACTTCAGACTTAGATGAAGCTATCAATGAAAATATGTATAATGCACAACATTGGAAAAGGACAAACAAATATGTAAAAGCTATAAGAAGGAAAATACACTGATCTCAGTTGGCTGGTGTACTATGCAGCGCCTAACTTTGTCCAGACTGAAAGTACCCTCCTTATAATTGGTTGACCTCACTAATCTCCTCTATCTCAGGTTATATATTAATAACTGTCAGTCATCTAGGAACATTATTCGGTTTCTCTCCTAAGCTAGACAAGACAATTACCTCTGAATTATGCACAGCAACCCAGTGAGCTGATAAACTGTCAAGTAATTATCCCGCCGACTTAGTAGACTCACACATTCAGGGAGGCTAATATAATTATTTTTAACATCGTTCTTAACACCAATATCACGCCAAATTAAATTAATCAAAGACAAAATTAAGACACAAGGCAGACTTCCTGTAACGAGTGTTTCCCCCAAAGCCAAAGGATTGACAAATAACCAAATTCTAGGGACGTTGGGGTCAAAATGCCTGGACACACGAAGTTTAAAGCAGTCTAAGTCATAGGAAGGAGGAAAGACCGATTGAGGGAAAGAGTTCCTGTTACGAGTTACAAGCAAGCTGGAGCAATAAACAAAGATATTTAGCAGAAAAATAACAATTATGTGAGTTTGTGATCGGTACAATGTGTCTTAAACTTAAATTTATATCTTTAATATGCACTCCAGTCAAAACTACCATATCAGCGTGTAACCATGCTAAATATCCATGTCTACAGCTCCAACTTCTTTATAGCCTGAAACTCACAATTGGTCTATATCTTGATTGCCTTCTTTGTTGTCGTAATTTGTAAATATCGCGTATATCAACCAATATATTTATATTTATACGTTCCTAAACCCTTGTAATCAGTATTGTTTTGTTCATTCTATGGAACAAATATATTCTAAAATCAACTTTATTTGGTATGCCATATGAAAGATACGGATATAAGACTACTTAACATACTCCAATAGTTAGTTATGAGTGCTATGGAACCTATTTGCATCTCTATGGCCTTAACAATAAACTTTTGAGGCAGTGAAGGATTTACACAGGAATAGTTAAGAGGGACGGGAGAGTGACTGATTGGTAAAAACTCGATTAGTGTGTTTCAAGATTTCTGGGTTGAGTTGTGTATGGGTTGATAATTCATAATGCACTTGCTTCTTTAACTATCTGCTCCGACCTCTTGTGGGTTATTATATAATTTTGTTGAAGTATTATTATTGAGGATTGTGCTTGTTTTTGCCATTTTAGAGCAATGTCTTTTAGTTTGTTCCCTAGGCTAATAAATCGCTTTCCCAGACTTCCTTCAAAATAAAAAAAAAGGTCACCCAGTCCTCTTTCAAGCTAAATTAGTATAATTTCTGATAGCAACATTTCTCGGCCCAAGGCCAATTTCTTCTAAGTTACCGGATCGCTATTGTTCTCCCACACAAAAACACACCTGGAGGTGAATCGTCTTATTATCGCCAAATTAATGTTGTGAAACGTCTAAAAATATCCAAACTAATGGAGCGAAACAGGGGAGTTACAAAAAGCTCCCTTCCGGACCATATAGGGTTAATCGGGATTCGAGAAAATACCAATAGTGATTTGTAAATCTATATTCATAAATCTGCATATAATATTTAGTTTAATGCAAGGAATCCCAAGATGATTTTTATAAGCTTAATTAGTATATTTTCTAAGTACTTCAGAATACAGATTAATAACCTATTAACCACTTCAATCAAACAACTCCAATTTACGTTCTGCTTTAGCTAGCTCCCAAAGATTTAATAAAACTTAATAATTACCTGTCAGATTTAAACCCTTATTCTTATTCCAAGGGTTTTCTTTAAAAGCTGAGAACACATGTTAAGCTTCAGCATTATTAAACGTAAGCAAATGTTACCTAATTGAAGCAGATACCATTCAAGAAAAGTTGTTTTCCAGAGCAAAATACAAGTAATTTGTTCTTCAATTTAATAGTAAATGCTCATGATATAGACATTCATTTATAAATGCCAACATAGAGATACAAACACAAACATTACGATTCATACACACAATAAAGTATGCGATAAAGTATTAAAGCTATTTACATTTAATTAACATTCAATTGACTATCAAGTTAGCAATATGACATCTGCAATGTGTCTAGATGATGAAGTAAGATGGATCTAGTAATTCATGGTAGTCGGTTAACAAAACTTCACATGTAAAATCCGTCAACAGTGAACACTGTAACTCTTCTGCTCCAGAAGAACAAGCAATTCGCGTTATAGTAAATCAGTAATTGCATTGCAATATGGTTCCTTACGAACCAGACTGTGCGTCACCAATAAATTCACGTTTCTGGGGGGGGGGGGGTTTAATAATTATATTTTCTGAGTACACAAATTGCTGTGAATTACGTGTTGCAATTTCATGATAGAAGTGTAGGAACTATACGGCATTCTTTGAGAGTTGCTGCTAATTGTAGGGTTCTTACACGGAAAACTTTCACTGTCCAATTCTGTGTACATGGTTTCGTGAGGCATCTTCGTAGTTGTTTAGACGCATCACTCTCTGTTCTCTAATAAGCAATGGGTATATTTGTCTCTCCTGAGAAGGCTCGCACATACAGCAAGGTACAATTATTCCACCCTACGCTATGGGTGTCAGTTTTGGTTTATAGGTCTGCTCACGCCAGTCCTCCCCCGCGGATTCTCCATTATCACAGGAGCTCCCCTGGTGGGCGATTAAGGGGGTAGTACTCGCTTTTACGGGACCCCCTTCTCCCTCATGTTTAACATATTAGTTTTGAGGTTTTAAGACGTACATTCCGTTAATTTGACGATTTTGAGACCTTTAACCTTATTTTGTTTTCAATATTAAGACGTTTCGTGCCCTTTAGGTGTCAATTTTCTTCCTGGCGAGCGAAAGCGAGCCTCTAATTTCAGAAGGAACCGGCCTTGGGCCGGGAAATTTTTCTGCCCAAAAATATACAAATTTATCTTGAAAAGGGGTAGGGGGTGTCTTTCTAAGCTTGATGGAGGCATAGCGAGGAAACCCAAGAATATATAAATAAATAAATACAGAGACCGAAAACCAAGCACTAACCCCTTAAGGTAAGCCTGGTGGGCCTCACGACTTTCACCTGTAATACTGGTCTGGGCTTAACGCAAGAGGTGAGATTATGGTCAAAGTTGTTGGAAGTTAGGAGTGAAAATGAAACTACAAAATCGCTAAAGTCCCTATTATAAAGCAGCATCAGTGGAACATCCTGTGTGCCAAGTTAGGTAGCATTAGATTATAAATGTAAATTTGGCATGCGGTATAAAGTGAAAGATCAAGTGCATTTAGTCATAGCAGAAGGCACCTAATGACCAGTACCAGAAATAGCCTTCAAGTCCATTTTGCAATCTCTTGAGCAACAGAAACTCTATCACGCGCTCTCATTAAACCCTAGGTCCATTATGGTGACCCTCCCGTTGTTTTTACGTCGCTCCTCCCTCCCATAACGCCCTGAAGACCTGTAGTTAATGGAGGGTCGTGTGCTGCTCATCTTATAATATATCGCAAGGGGAGAGGTGAGGTCTTCCGGGATGTGATGCCTCTTCTCTGTGATTGCAGGCTGAGGAATCGTGTTACGTTTTGAAGTGTTATTATGTAGTTTATTTAATCTTCTTTGTGGTTATCTATTGTGCTCTTAGCTATGGCTACAGTATATAGCTAGACATATAGATGGATAGAGAGAGAGAGTTACATAGATACACAGATTGCACATATCTTGTGATCCCTACTAGGCAGTCCAGACTTGATGCTAAAATAGAATTTGCTACACAGTGGAAGGTAAAGATAGCAGAGAGAGAGAGAGAGAGAGAGAGAGAGAGAGAGAAAGTATGGGTGATGGTGAGTGATGATAACTAGGGGACGACATGAAGGGTTAAGGGGTGACGCAGGTAAATAAGGCAGGTGTGATAATAATAACCGCCCCAATCACCAGGGCACACCGGAAATATACCACCACGCCGGTAATAATTATAACTTCCTCGGATAATGATACACAACGCCATCTATGAGGAGAAGGCTAACGTAATATTAATAAATATGCCCTGTTTCTTTACAAGTTCCATCAACATTTCTCAGGTATTTTAAAGATTTGTGTAGTGAAATATGATGCTAATTATATTAACTTGGTCTTAATATGATGCAGAAACATAGTGGTTTCACATTTTTCCATTAAGTATCGATAATTTATCTGCTAAGGGATGCAATTTACCGTCAGATGAAATGAAACAGAGTATAGCGAGGCACTTGAGTGAGCGTATACCTCCGCCTGCAGTGGCGGAAGTATGCGCTGTACCGATTGCCTCCAAATGGAAGCACTTTTCCTTAGCGCATATCATATCTGCCCACCAGATTTTGTAAACATCGGTTCATAGCTTTTTTATATAATGGTTTACAGACATACAGACAGAAACAAACAAATAACCAAACATAGCCAAACTAATGGGGGAAACATGATATAATCTCAAAACTAATGGGGTTAAATATGAAGTAGAAAGAGGTCCAGAAAAAACAGCCACTTAATCCCTGCAATTCAGAAAGTCAATAAAGATTCAGGGTAAAACTGATTAAATTAAAAAGGTGTTTTACAACGCAAACTATGTAACATACCTAACTTTAAAAGGGTGTATCGTATTACTCCCAATAGATGGGTCTACTTAGAGGTTATTTTTGGCTTCCCCGACCCCTGGTTGATAATTATCTTCCTTTGTGTCAGGGAAAAAAATGTAATGCAGATACTTGAAAAACTCGACCCTTCCTTCCGTTTCCCCTTGTTATTCAAGTCACAGACGATTCTATATGGGAAATAATATACATTTTCATTGCGTGGATAACATATCTGAGTTACCCCTTTAAACCAAATGGCAAGTGTTATATTATATATTTATTGACCAATAAACACATATCTTATCTGGATTTCTTTCTGAATGAGGATCTACTTGACTGGTGCCAAGTAAAAGATACGTCACCTGAGCTTCGTCACCGAACGCTGCGATCATGTTAATTCATCAACGTATTATTAAAGTTATTTCAGACACATTATACTCCACAGGTATTTCCGGCCAGTCCATTGCTTTGGTATAGGTGTGATGTTAAATGAAAACACTCAGAGCTCCTTGAATCTACAGTTGGAAAACTAAACTCACACTGAAAAGAAGAAAAATATATTTATTGTATTTTTGTTTTCATATTTTGTGGCTTATCTTGAGCCTTCTTCAGGTGTGAAATGATTTCCCAGAATGGTTCTCGGCATGAAAATTGCATTGCGACATTCCCAGACATATTGAAGTCAAGTTAGATACAGTAGGCATATAGTTGATTAATGATATCACCTGGATGAATAAAACGAAAAGTGTGGTGTCTCAAGTTACAAAATCATCGTGCTTGCGTACTTGGTAATTGAGCGCACGTGCCTTGGTTCCCACATTCTCATATTCGTACATCCGGCGTGATGAATCCTTCTACGCAGAGGAACTCACACTCATATGCAATTTAGAATACATCTCTAAACCTGGAATAACATCTGCGAACTACTGTCTAAATTTGCCTATAATATGCTACTGTATTTACCTCCATCACAGCAGAATATGAGGCCGCTGCTTGTGTCTGTAAATTGGTAATTAGTCTGCCTGTGTATGTTTGGACGGATGTAAAGGAAACTTGGTCAATACTTTTATATAATTTTTGAATATAAATGAATTACTTTTGAGCAACATCAAATAACCCAATTGTGTCCTATGTTATTTTATATAATTCCCTCAACAATTACCGTGAAAGGTACTTTATTTGATTTACTTGACTCTCAATAGGATATAATACTGATGCTCTAAGACTTCGTACTAAGAATGTGGTGAACCAGGCATGGCTCAAGTAGTGAAAGTCCACTAATAACAGACCCTTTTCCATGCTCGACCCAGATACAGTTTACCATATAAGTTTGTAGCCACGCCATGATTTTATGTATGGAAGGTAGTGTGATTGACTTACAAGAATAATTTGCTATAAAACCGTTAATTGGCCATATAATTTAACTTTTGCACAATACAATACGTTTCTAGTTGAATCATACAAATTTTCCTTTCATAACTGGCTTGATGGTGTAATGGTTAGAGTGTTTAAAATCTGTATGTGGTAACCCAGGTTCGAATCCCGGTGGAGCACATGTTTGCTTTCATTAATTTCATTGAGATGTGTTTGGTGTTGGATTGAAATAAATACAAATATAATACATATAATCATGGAGATAATTAAAGTTTGTGTGGCCAACTGTTCACCATGTTTCCTGTGCGGATAGCTGTGAATTTCTAAGCTAAAACGAAATACAAACTGAAGTCTACTTTTATTCAGCGACCGTTTTGAAGACATTGGCACATATTAACGAAGAGTGTTGAATACTGGCTGGTATTGAAATAGATTGCATATATTTATCTTGTGAATCCTCACTCAAATGCAAAATCAGCATTTAATGGATATCATTAAAATCACTATATGTTAATATTGTGTGTTATACAGACTGTGCTACTCCCCGTGTATTGCATTCATGGACTATCGTAATATATACCAAGAGTTGAGGTAAAATGCACAGGCCATTTATTGCAGCTCTTCAAAAAATAAAAAATAAAAAATCAGTGTGAGGATATAGTAAATGTATAGTGTAGGGTAAATGGCTGCAGGCCTATGTGACCGCCGGATGTGGTGGTGAAGGATCAAGGAAAGGGATGAACCTCACACGGAAATGGTGGCCTCTAATGTTGACAAATCTTGACCCTTTCCTTTCAGTGATGTGTGTTTGTGTTTCCCTATTCCACTCTACAGTATTTACCGACGAACAGAATAGAGAGGATGATTTGAGATTCCCGGCATCAATGGGTTAAGAATATCGTCTCCTCATTAGACTTTTCAGAGAATAAACTGTGTTAGTTATTAAAGCTTCCGACGCAGGAGATTAATCAGGGTGAATTTGTTTTTTGCCGAAATAACCCCCCTGAAGATTATGGTGCGTTTTTAACAAATTAGCCTGGTTACTATTAGACGATATGATATAAATTAGCCTGGTTACTATTAGACGATATGATATAAATTAGCCTGGTTACTATTAGACGATATGATATAAATTAGCCTGGTTACTATTAGACGATATGATATAAATTAGCCTGGTTACTATTAGACGATATGATATAAATTAGCCTGGTTACTATTAGACGATATGATATAAATTAGCCTGGTTACTATTAGACGATATGATATAAATTAGCCTGGTTACTATTAGACGATATGATATAAATTAGCCTGGTTACTATTAGACGATATGATATAAATTAGCCTGGTTACTATTAGACGATATGATATAAATTAGCCTGGTTACTATTAGACGATATGATATAAATTAGGAAGGGTACTGCCCTTTATAGGAGATTATGCTGAATGTTAGACCGGAATTTATGGTATCGATTTGTGTTATTTGGGGATCTGGCCCGTCCATTATAACATCCCCTCACTTTTCCGGCAGATCCCCCCCCCCCCCTCCATTAGTTTGACAATGTTAAGACCTTTTGTGTCATTCAGGTGTCGATTTGTTTCTGGCGAGCGATAGCGAGCATTTAATATAGGAGGAACCGACTGGAACATTTTTCTACCTAAAAAAATACAAATTTGTGTCAATTTGGGGGGGGGGGGGGTAGGGGGTCTTGGGGCATTTTTTAAGCTTGATGGAGGTCTACGGGGGAAACTACAAACAGTAAATAGTGAATAAATAAAAAATAAAACATAAAAAATACAAAATTGAAATATACACAAATCTTCCCCTAAGGTGGAGGCTGCCACTGTTTAAAGTATGACTCCAGGAGCTGTAATAATCGCTGCCGTACACATAGTCCAGGAAGTATGACTCCAGGAGCTGTAATAATCGCTGCCGTACACATAGTCCAGGAAGTTACGTGCCGGAAACTGCCCACAATTGTCTATTTTTTTCTCTCATTACCCCGAAGGAGACATGTGGGCCTAAAATTAACTACTTGACATAAAAGAGAGAGACAAAGGTACAATATTATCTCTTGCTCAGTCTTTAGCTATCTATTTACCTATCGAGAATGGATAATAAGTCGTAGGCGTATGCATAAACCTTTAACCGTCCTGGTGGCGTGATGGTTAAGGTGTCTAAAAAATTGTGTGTGACAACCCAGGTTCGAATCCCGGTGGATCACATAATTATATGCTTTCATTAATTTCATTGGAGGTGTTTGGTGGTGTGGTGATATTAATAAAAATAGTTTATCAATCTAGTTTCTTAACTAGTAAATCTGAATATTATTTCGCTATATAAATATTTGATAATAATTATCAACCTACTCTGTCAGTACACCGTATACTTGCATGCCAATAACAAAATTAATCATAAGACCCTATCCCTTCACCAGGACAAGCTAAATCATTTTGGCTGAAAATTCTGCTCAATATTGATATATACGGCTCCAACTTCCTTATAGCCAGAAACCTGCGAGGGATGTCAGATTTTAAAATTATTTAGGATCGGGCATGGTATTCATATGGCGAGTTATTTGACAGGAAAGCTGTGGCTGGAAGTGGATTGAGAATCTTGGATGTTTGAACACTTAATTGTAGCAATATTTGGAAACCTAAACAGTGTTCTTCGGTTTATTTATTATAATTAGAACACATAAATTATTTGAACACTGATTATGTGTATCATTTTTGTTGCAATTAAGTGTTAATTGTTCACAGTGTATGCCATTAGTCTATGAAACAAATTCGAATAATGTCTATGTTTTAAACAATCAAGTGTTAATAAGCTGGTATCACACAAGAGCCTTTATAGTCAACATTCTATGATCAAAACATTTCTGGCAACATTTTTGGAACATTTTGCACTGGTATGGGAAACTTGACTGATGATGTATGCATTTAGGTGGCAGAAATGTTTTAAATGTTGACCTCATAAGCTGCCAGACCAGTGTTAAGGATAAATGTTGAGGGAAAAAATGCTCGTGTGATACCGGTTTCACTCATACGATCTAAATACTAATGATTCAAGACATTTGTATCACCATATATGTTCTATGCAATTAGTGGATGAAACAAGGCTGATAATGAGGCCAGTTCAATGACTCTGACTGCACGACAGTGCCACACATCACCGAGCAGACCAATTAGTTTGTCACATAACTCGCCAATTAGTAAGGGGCTCAATTGGATCCGCTCTAGTAACGCGGGGAATCGGATGTCCATCTAAATTGGCTCAAGACCTGCCCCGCGGTGGAGAAAACTACCGACCGTTTTAATGCTACTGATAATTATGATAAGGAACATCTTGGGCCTCCTGCAGGATTTTGTGTAATTTAAAGGCATTATAAGAACAAGCAAGGATTATTAAAAAATTGAAAGTATCTCCTTTGCGAGCTTAATTATTGTTCTTCAAAATATTATGCAGAAAAGTAGGTAGATTTATGCACACTGATCGATATAAATATTATGACTTTAACAATCGTAAGTCATGACAACACATTTTTTAGTGTTTGAGATATATATATTTATATTTTTGAGCTTTCCATGATATGCTCTCAGTTAGTCTGCACAGTGTACTACTACTGTATTTCGAACCATTAGGAACGAAGATATGGTATTATATAATAATTATATACGTCTTCAGTAATAAAGTTATCAGTAAATATTCATCTGGATTCGAGAAATATGATGGAGATTTCCCTCACTTATAATTTAATATTTACATATGTATGATAACCATTGCCATATTTTGATAATCCAGTTAAGAATACGTAACACGTTTTGGTTTCTACTATAGTATCTACTGCAATACAATATATTGGCAATTCTTGATAGATGAAAAACTGATTTATGGAACTGATGATGAGTGATTGAAGATTCGTTTTATTTGTGTGGGGCTATGCCGTTTATCTAATCTGAAAAAATATATATATATATTCTCACTCTTTGTCCTTTATCTACATAATTATGTTTTAATAGATTACGATACACAATATTTGCATACATTATGCATCCACATTATGCAAAATTGCATTACTACTGAAATATTTAGTCTTATCATTTGGCAGAGATTTTTGTGACAATCTGGTGGCAAACCATTCAGTTGACCTGGACCCGGGCAACAATGAAGACACGACGTAAACATATGATGGACACGGAACAACTTCAGGTGAATTGGTGCCCATTGAAGGTATAAAGGAAAATATGATATTTAATTATACTATTGTTTTGTTTGTGCTATAAACATCATCTACAAAATATATATATCTTAAGGATTGTTGCACATTATTCTAATTCTCTCAAATTCATGCTCTAGTTTAAGTATGTTGACTGACACTGTTTATAGAAGCTTTTAAAACACAATTCTAAATAATCGAATAATAAGTATCATGAATCCTAGATATTGAATGAATAAACTTGCTTTAGTGATGAATGGTGTCTACAATATATTCCCTCTTTGATAAAACTACTGACAAAATGTCCTTCCTAACACCAGTAACCATCATAGCAGGTCTACACAGCACGAAACCACTCTAGTGTATCTATATATATATTTGTTTAGTAAGTTGCATTTAATCTCGCAAACCTGTGAATTCCACATTTATCTGTTTGGCTGTATAATGTTATTTGACATGATTTTCTCGTCTGCCAAAGGCTAGATATTGATTATGATTGAACAAATGCTGTGGCGGCAAAATAAAAAATAAATATAATAAAAAAATAAAATAAAAGGTACTCGGTAATATTTCGTCCCTTAAATAGGCCTACAGACTTGTTTGACGGTAAATGGCCTTGTCTTATCTTGATTACTAAGCTATTAGGAAAATATGATTTAACAACATATTTAGTTGATTACGAGAACTTGGCAATAATATGACACAGACACACAACAAGCTGATAATTATTCCATTAAGACTCGATTCAGCAGCTGTTAAGAAAATACAATTTCCACCGATAGAAAAGGTAGCAATTTACTTTCAATGGCCTTGGTTGTCAACGTCTCATATAACACCATTAACTATTTAAGTTCTAGAAATGCAGATTATTTGATGGTGGGGTGCTTTGCGTTGGGTTAGTACCATCATTTAATTCCCTCTTCTCTTTTCACTTTCAAATTGAGCCATTCCCACGTTTTATCAGGTACCCAAAAATAAACAATACATTTCCTCCATTTTAAGGTATCTTAAATCTCCTTAAATTTAAACCGCGTTCTTTCCTTCCAGCATTGCACTGACAACAAAATCACCTTCCCCTTAACCCCTTCTGTACATGCTACGTCTTTTTTTTGGATCCAGCTACATTTAGACAATTTTATGAAGCTTAGAAAGGATATATGGTAGCTAAAAGGATTAATTGAAATATTTTGTTGCCTTTTAATGGGAAAACGTCTATCCTAAGTTGAACACAATCGTTTAATAGTTGGCAGAATATACAAAAAGGGCGTCACCGGTACAGAAGGGGTTAATCAATGTCCTTTATTCCGGGATCTATAATGCGTTCACCTTAAATGTCCTTCCACCCATTACTTATCTTCCTATTCGTTTTGATTTTGGAATCAGGCCATGGGGAAATATTAACACACCACACCTAAAAGACTTTCTGCTCAAAATACCACTCGTGTTGTGTCCTTCAGGTCGATGGAAGTGATGGGAAAAGAATATTAAGTGTTGCACAGAAAAAATATGAAAATTGAATACGAAAAGGAAGACGTCAATCAAAGAAGGTAATAAAACTCAGGTGAATTGCTAGGAATATCACACAAATAGAGAGACAATGAGATACTGAAGACTAAGGAATTGGAGAAACTTTATGAGGTAATTAGAAGATATAAAGATATCCCGACAAAAATGAAGAACAATTAAAGGCCTAAGACGGAGCCAGGACAGAACAAAGACACACTAAAGACCGACAAAAAGTTGAAGACGAGTGTGAATGAGTTGCAGCGGGTTAATCCTGAAAATACTAAGATGAAAGGTGTAAAACGAGAAAAGTCGGCACAATATGAGAGAGAATAGAACACTGAATGGGCGGAGGCAGGGGATGTGATAAATTTATATAATGGGGTTAAGGTGATCATGAATTTACCAAAACTAGAAAGGTTCAAACACAAGGAGAAGAAAAACCGAAAATACGAAGATGTTATCGTAGACATATTGCTTTTGTACACAAATGTTGAAATCGGAATCATGGGCGCATCTACTGTAAATTTCTAGAGAACAATCATGCTTTTGTTTAACCTTATTATCATAAACTTCAAATAATCCTCAATATACTGTAAATGCAAGCTTCACTTGCATCAATATACTACCCAGGTACCATTGAATGACCCCACTGCCAAATAAATACATTATTATCATGCTAAAACTTGCATATAATTTGTGCAGCCCTGTCACTGCAGATATAGTCACCAAATGTATATTATAGCACACGTCTGTTTCTTTAAGAAAGTTTGTGAGAGCTTGAGCTTGAGAGCTTATTGCATGATGAATAATTAACAAAGTGAGTACTTGGTTAAACCGATTACTGACGATTGCATCGAGATAATAATTATTCGACGGAAAGAGAGCATTATTTTGTTCTATGTGTACGAAGGAGAAAAAATAGGCAAAACTGTCTTTAACAAGTATCTCCCTTAAATTTGAAAGAGACGCTATTTTTAACAGTTTTTTTTAGTATTTGAAAGAAGTGTGGTGTACTTGTTTAGTGTAGTGGAATGAATAGGAGGAGGAGGTGTTTGTGAGAGCTAGCTGGATTACTCTCTGTGTATGTGAGACAGAAACAGAAACAGTGAGGAAAGTCAGACAAATGAAACAGGAGTTCCAGCAACTCTTTATCACATGCCTAGGAGGCCTCCCCTGGGAATTGTCCTGCTCGATTGGTGTCTATAATCTCCCCACGCACGCATGTGTTCGTGTAAAAAGAACAATTAACACGATTTTACATATCCCTCTTAAGATCAGTAGAAGTGCATTTCTTGTAAACAAATTTAAGGTGTTTGACCTAACGTTATGCATGAAGCTAATGCACAATCGGCTGCACAAGTAGCTAGTGCAATTCTATATTTTAACTTTAAGACAGTGAACAATAATGGAGGATAAACACTTACTCCAGCATATATATAAACTGACAGTTTCAAACTATTAAATCTGAGTGTCAGAATTGTTAATGGAGACTTGTACCACCGTTCAATGGAGGAGATCTTGTAGAGATTAAGAACATTAATGTGTTTAACATCTTTTTGCCGTATCTGGAGCATACATAAATAATCTGGAAAGTCGGAACAAGGTCTATCTATCTATCTATTGCCTGACGCCGTGATCCCCGAAGGGGTGGCCACGAATGAACCACCCCCATGCACCTCTGTCCCCGGTCAGCCGACGCCCCTCCCCCCAACCAGCACCGCCTTCGTTCGGAACACGGTAACTCCCATTATTAATTTTTTGATAAATAAGTATAAATAGTTCAAGATAATTCTCTAAAATTAGTCAACATTCTACAAAAAAGCATTACGTCAAGCTTATATTCTGCCACCGCAATGGTACCTTTCATAACCCACTAATGTCTCTTTCATCTTCATCAGTCCATCCAAGTATCTATATTTCATTAGCTACTCCACTCAAACTAAGGCTCATTGTATTCACCAGAAAATGAGTACATTATATATCTTACATTTTAGCAAAAACATATGACACAGGCCTAATGTTGGCTGTCCTATCACACCCATGCTCCAGCTACGCCAAAATATTAATAGAGAGTGATAGATCCCCTTCAAGTTGGGGTCATAAGAGAAGTGAAGCTAGGGTCAAGTGTGAGAACCCGAGATGAGAAAGTAGCTCGTCGTGGGAGGTTGTTCGTGAGCAACAGTTTCGTGATTGAGTCCAACAACGAGGCGGCAGGAGAGAGGGGGAATAAAATACAGGAAGGCAAACACTTTATAGGTGGCTGGAAAAATTTAAAAGCGAGTTTAATTTGGGCCAAAAGCAAGAGCAACAATGACTAAGTCATCACAAACAATGTTCATTGAGCTTTAAGAACGTTAGATTAAATATATTTTAGCGCTGGTGCCTATTTGTTAGATATAATTACCTAAATAGGATGTTAGGCAAATACCAACAAGTAACACAATTTGAAGAGACCCCTTCCCGTTTTTCCCCCCCAAATTAAGTTTCTTTCATGTATATTCAATTAATTCCATACAATATACTTTACTGCAACTGCCACAACCCACATTTCAAGAGGATAAAAGTATAGTTTTGAGTAACAATATAGTAATTGCGAATAAACTAGAGTTTTACACACAGGGCTAATATCTCCTAAAGTGTTAGAATTAGACCTTTGCTTTGTATCAATATAAATAATTTACTTTTTTTCGAAATTATGGAAAGTAGAATGAATTTGGCCTAATTTACTATATATTTGATACAAAGATCGCAAATATATATGTTTAGGTATATGCAATTCATTCAACGCATGTCAAAATGTATCCCCTGATGAGCTTGTCTTCCTATATGCAATATCATGGTATGACTCCTTGCAATAGTCGTGCAATCAAGTCACTCGATATCAAATAAAATCAGTAAGCAGTCATTGCAATTTGTGGGAAAACACAAATTAGCTTAGTTACCGGTATACCTCAACGTTACAGAATGTGAGTGGCTTTCAATAATATATTATTATTTGTAGTAGTACGCATACATTATCATTATATCTACTATGTCTAAAACAAAAATATGAAAATGCTTCATGGATAGTTATTAGCCAAATACTCCCGACTTGCAATATGCCAACTTATGATTAAACAACACGATTTGTTCCCTTATGTTCTTCCTATTCAGATTGTATTTAATCTCAATATAAATAATCCATTCAAACATTCTTGTTTATGTGTACCTCGGTCATCATTTTACTTCTGCAAACTGCCTATTAATATCACAATGATCTATTACCTTTTATGTGTATATGCGTTACATCTCACTCGCTCGCACACCTTGGTAAAGACTATTTCTGGTACCCACTTCAACGTATCTATCATGTAGGCAGTCTTTCTTTCTTGTTTTGGTTGTGCCTAATAATTTGTATGTCTTAGTCAGTGATTATTTACAATTAATTGCCGCTTCCCTGTCACCTCATTTATTCTGTGTTCATGGTAAGCAGTAATCATTATATTTGTTAAGCCTAGACCATGTGCTTAGCGTATATCCAATTGCTTTCAGCACACTATGAATTTTGTTGTATACCTTCATTACTTATAACCTTGGCCTGAATGCAACGTAGTACTGCTATTAAATAAAGAACTATCATTTGTAGTTATGCTACGTTTTTAGTTGCCATATAATGTTTTATGTGGCTACAGAAGAAATGCTTAGTTATTATGTTTAGCTCGATCTGACTCTTTAGCACTCTAGTACTCATGGTACTTTCGTATTAGCTAATACTTCTAAATTCATAAGTTTCTTCTGTGCAATGATTTGCTTTGTCGTTCAGCTATTATGAAAAGGTGAGTTAATCATATGAAATATAATATAAGAGAGAGCAAAATGGTTTGTAGCTTTCAATCTATTGAAGCTAGATAGAATAATATTGATATTATATTGTCATACTCTGTATACATTTTAGCTGAATGTACTGCGCAAAGTAATTTGGTCATAGGAAGGAAAATTAACATTAATGATCATTGAAGGAGATCTCTCCTGCATAATAATGTGTTGATCCCGAAGATGACATACATGAGTGAGGTATGGACGTTGTGGGATATACATAAATCGAGGATGTGTAGAAATTACTTACATGAGAAGTGCGTATGGAGAGATACACAGACGAATGAGAAAGCACGAGAGTGATATATGGTGTGTATGAAGGTATGTTGGAGAGTGAGGTGGTTCAGTCATTTGGAGCTCATGGCAAATGAGAGATTGGCTAACATAGAGTATGAGAGGAAGGGTAAAAATTAAGAGGCAGATCGAAAGTGAGGTGGAAGGATGCAATTGAGAGGTATAAGAATGCCAGGATTGTTGGGTGGGAAGAGGGACGCCAACTGACTGAGGACAGAGGTTCATGGATGAGTTTCATTCGTGGTCATCCCCTTGGAGAGCTGACGTCTGGCAAGAGATACATAGATACGTATATCCAAAGATGGATTATCTCGTGAATTACTGCATGCAACATGGATAATTTACGAACAGGTACTTTTTAAATCTCCTAATAACAAAATCTTATATGGTTAACCAACACCTTTATACACTCGGACACCGTGGACTTCACCTCTTTCTAATTATGGAAGCATATATCTGGCAACCAATTTATGAATATAATTGTATAAACATCAACAACAAAGCCATCTCATTCACAGTCCACCTTCATACCAATAATCACACCTCCACAAACTCATGCCCACTGTTACCTTTCTCACCCCATCATCCATCTTTTTAAATTGCACTTTGTCATCACTGAACATATGCGGTTTGTGTTTCTGCAACAACTAGGTGTTTTGACTGCATGTGTTTCCTTTTCTCTTTGGCACGAGGAATGTTAACCTCCCTACCCTTCTTGTAACTTGTAATATATATATATATATATATATATATATATATATTGTTTTCATAATCTGTCAATAATATCATGCATGAACTGTTATTTCGAACTACATCTTAGTATTAGGTAGTGAATGTTTGTCATATTTCGGATACGCCATATGTTATAGTATGCATAGCATGACCAACATGCAGAGGCACGTTTCTTTTACCGCTAA